>CM021105.1:16132504-16814045 GCA_007115665.2 Sequoiadendron giganteum
GGAGGGAGAGACTTGAGAGAGAGAGAGAACAACCTAAGAGAGGGAGATGGAGTGAGAGAGACAAAAATACCAAATACAAAGAGAGAGAGAGAGGGAGAGTGAGAAAGGGGGTTGGAGTGAGATAAATTTATTTAGGTACCTATGTGGGAGGGAAAGAGACCTGAGAGAGGGGATTGGATTGAGAGAACAGTCTAGGTCATGTGGGAATGAGTGAGACCTAAGAGAGAGAGACTTCATAGGGATAAAGAGTTATCCAATTAGGGTAACGAGTTAGAGAGCATATGAAAGGTAAAACCTTAACTATCCATCTACGATTATGAACTGTGCACTCAAAGAATTATCAAAGTTGTCGATCAAAGAGAGTGGAAATTCAAGTTTTGTACAAAGCATGTAATTTGGCGAGCACCAAATGACACATCATATTTGGTGAGCACCAAATGACACATCACATTTGGCGAGCGCCAAATGACATGCTCACCAAATGACCTGCTTTGGACATGTTAATTGATAGGATTTGCCAGATTTCCTCATATTTTTGTCTGTGCACCCTGTCTCATTTGCATGTCTTTCAATGAAACTATATGAATAAAAACATGATAGTGTTAACCTCTCTCTTAGCTATTTAAATATATAATTCTTTTTTCATTTTGATTTAGTTAAGGTTTTGATCCATGACTCCTTTTGTAAATGCCTCTGTTTTTTGTCAAAAACCAACATGTGCTAGTTTTAGGATAGATTTTTACTCATTCATCAAAACATGAAACAAATTAATTTTTTTGAAACTAGACTCCATTCTACACATGATTTAAAAAAATCATTTTTTGATTAGTTTTCAAAAAAATTAGGGGGGAGCACACTCAAATTTTGACTTTTTAGGATGTGTCCACTTTCAAAATTCATAAAATATTATATATTCATTAAACAAATTATCTGAAAGAACGAGGATAAACTACATGGTGTTAGCTAATTTCTCACTGTTGGGATTTTTGAAATTCTAAAAAAAAGTTAATCAAAAAGGGGGGAGCCCTCAGGCGCTATGCTACTTTTTTGATAAAAACAAGACTTATTTTGCCCCCCTCCTTTTTGAGACCCTTAATCTTCATTAATTTAAAAAAAAATAGTAGCTTAGAAACTAGACTTGAAGCACTTCAATTTTTTTTCATGTCGCATCTTGAAATTTTGAGTGTAACTCTCGTGCAAATCAGATTTTGTTGATTTCAGAAAAAAAAAAAGAAAAAAAGTTGCATCTTAAGAGCCAAAATTGTGTCACAGATTGGTGCATTTACCCTAATTATTGGGTGTTGGGATAGATCTTTGGGAGGTGCAATTTAGAGGACTTTAATATGAATTAAAGGGACAATTAAGTCTAATTAACCACAATTAATTAATACCACCCTTGATAAATGTGAAAGTGTGTTTCAACACTTTACAAGACCATAAATAAGGCTCAATTTAAGTACAAGAGGGGTCCATTAGGCTTATTTGATTGAATAAACTTTAGAAAAGTGTGAAAATGTGTTACAAAATTTTACAACACTTTTGCAAAAGTTGAAATTTAAATAGATTTTAATTAAATAAGGACCCTAGAGAGGTGTGAATGTGTACAACACCTTACAACACCATTCCAAGGCATAATTAAGTTAATTATGTGTCAATTATTTCAAATTAAGTGTGAAAAAGGATTACTTTTTTTTTACACTACAAATTTTAATAATTTATTGTCTCCAATGATAATCATATCATCAACATAAAAAATAATAATCAAAATATGATCATTTACTTGTTTGAAATAAACACAATGATGAATATCACTTCTTCCATAATCCAATTCTAGCACATGTGTATCAACTTTTTGATTCCACACTCATGGATATTGCCTTAATCCAAACAACTTATAACAATATAGGATAAAATCATTTTGGGATAAAAGATCACACCACCCTAGGTAAAAAAAGTATGCAATCACATCAAGACCATAATATAGAAAAATTCTTCAACAAGGATTTGATA
Organism: Sequoiadendron giganteum; assembly: GCA_007115665.2. Taxonomy (NCBI): domain Eukaryota; kingdom Viridiplantae; phylum Streptophyta; class Pinopsida; order Cupressales; family Cupressaceae; genus Sequoiadendron; species Sequoiadendron giganteum. The sequence goes on from CM021105.1 coordinate 16,134,515, forward strand.
TTAGAATTTAAAATCCATCCATAAAGCACTTAACACAATCAAATCAACAAACATTGATAGCAAACAAACACATCCTAACCTCTTATTTATTTTGTCAACTTCAACTCATTAATCAATTTAGAGTCTATTTGATTGCATTAAATAATTATATTAACTATAGCTTAAGTTAGTTTGAAAGGTGCACTTTATTTCCCTAGAAATTTATGAGAAAGGAAGATTATAAAATTTTAACTACATAGCATTCATACATGTAAGAAAATAAAATTTCTTTAAGCTTAGTCTAGGTTAATCCAATGATATGTATACTTGTTAGAAAAACTAACCTAAACTAATTAATGATGAGTTGGATATTGATATTCTACTAACTTGTAGTAGTTGAATATAAATAGAAAAACGTGTATGAAGCTCAAGTCATATTGAAGAGTGAGTACCAAATAAAGAAGATTTTAGATTATGCCAAATGTCTAATCTAGAAATGGTATCTCTCTATCAATGGAGTTCCTTGAATTTTGTGTTGGATCTTTGCTCTATTATAGGAAAATTCCACCAAGCTAGGATGAAATAAATGTCATGAACTTATACCTTGGGTTTCGACTTATCCATGCAATCAATGGTGTTATATTTTATAACTTTGCCTAATCTAGGATAATCCATTCAACTTTTTTTGGATATTGGAGATTTGATAGTATTTTGAAATACCTTAAGGGTTGTTTAATCATACGGAGTCAACTTCTCTTAGATCAACCCTCAAAAATTAAAAAAATGATTAAAAACAACAATGTTTAGTTCTACAAATTCTCTTAGAATGTTTGTGAAGAACTAGATTCCTTTTAGGGCACCAATTGATGAAGTAAATGGTTTCTCCTTATTATTCCATGAATAGAATGAATTCATTTAACGCCCTTAAATACAAGGACATTCCAACACATCGTATAGATTTTTATTTAGTTATCTCTAGGAAAAAAGGGTAAAGGTGGTAAGTTGATCATATTTGAATTTAAGTTTTATTTTTAATTGGGGTGAAACAAGTCCACAACTACAAATACAACCTCATGACTACAAACTAGTCATAGGATAGAAAAAGGACTAGATCATAGTGGATGGTGTGTGCATAGAAATGAGCACATACATAGTTTGATGAACACATGCATATGATTAATGAATAAAGGTGTGTGATCATATATAGATGAAAAGAACATGTACAAATGAAAGATAAATAACATAGAGAAAAGACTCAAATTTATACAAAATTATATCATCTAACAATATTTTCATATACAAATATACTCCCCTTAAAATAAATACAAAATTTAATAAAAATAATATAAACATACAAATTTTACCACTGAAAATTACATATAATATATAAAAATAAAAATTATGTTGATAAGTAGGAGGTATTTTTCATAGTGTGTCAAATTATGATATTGTTATCAGGATTCAACCGTGTAGTTTTACGAGTCAAACTCATTGACCCATGTTTCATGAGTAGTGGTTCACAAGGACCCATCTCCCATGATAGTGAATGGTCTACTCAACACTCATTGCAAAGAGTGTAATGGGATGGATTTAACCTTGGAGAAAACTATGTGGTTAAGTACGCTTGAGATGGAGTAGTACTAGGATGGGTGACCTCCCGAAAAGGCCTAGTGCTTCACCTCTGTGAGCATCACCTAGATGTAATGAGTGTTGAGTGGACCATTCTCTATCATGAGAGATGAGTTCTTATGAACCACTACTCATGAAACATGAGTCAATTACTTTGACTCATAAAACTACACAGTTGAATCCTGATAGCAATATCATAATCATAAACATTATGTTTTCATAGAATAAAGTATTAGATATGAAGTTGAATTTTGAAAGGAAATAAATTTGCAAACAACTTTGGTCCATAAACATAAAAATTGTGGAAAATGAAATAAAATTTAACTTTGAATATAACAAGCACTAATATACAATGCAATTTTGTGTTTAAAACACAAAAAAAGTCTTTGTCATCATTTTCTTATGAAATTTGTGTTAGTGTAGGTTTTTTATTTTCCTTATGTTAGGAAATATTTATTTCTCCTACAAACATTATTAAGCTTTCTTAGGTTATATTAGAATGGTTGGGATGAGGACATGTGGCATAAATCCATCATTCACACGTGTCACTCACACCCAATTTTGGGTAGTTGAGTCTCACACCCTCTTTTGGATTTATTAGCCACCTCTCATAACCATTTCTTGTCTTTACCTAAGTAGGCATAACCATGTAATCTGGCATTTACCAAGTAGGTAAAACTCCCACCTATTATGGGCACTTGAGAGTTATCACTCCTCTTGGAATTATCTGCCATTATTTTTCTATATAAGTAGCACTCACCTCTCCCCTTGGCTAGTAATATGGACTGCTTGTTCAATGCTAAGGGAGTGTTGAGTTTATTCATCTCTTTTCTTGCTTTCCTTCAATCATTTTGATCTCAAGGGTGAATTCACAACTAAATCTAACAATTTGCAATGACAAGCCCATTAACTTACATCGTGTCAAATTGTTATGACTTTTCTTAATAAAAGCTCAGTTATATTATTTTAAAGCATAATATATTAAAATAAAAATTCGCAAATACCTTGAGAAGAATAGTCCTTTATGCATTTACTTCAAGCCTTGTTAATTTGCATAAACAATAAAAATAAATTCAATTAAACAAAAAGACTTTGCTTATAGTGTATGAAGCGGGTCACATCTAAAGAGAAACATTTTGTGGTTATGTAAATCTTTGAAAAATATTAAACATATGAAATGTGAAGTATTTTCAAAGTCATTTTTTTTTGTCTTGTTATAACTTTTATCTTTTATATAATAAAATTTACTCTTGTATTCATGTTAAAATATATAAGATTTTATTCATGTTTTTTAGTTTAATTTATTTAAAGATTTTTTTTATAATTATAAACTAAAATATTGAAAAAATAGTTTTTAAATTTTTTATTTATTAATATAAATAATATTATAAATTATATAACATTAATATTGTCTTGATAATAGAATAAATTATTAGATATGATCAATTGCCAAGTCACTTTGGTCCATAAACATCCACATTGTGGAGGATAAAATAAGATATAAATTTGAATATAGCATGCACTAATATACAATGCAATTATAGTATGGAGAACATTAGTTAAACCAAAAAGACTTCATCCTCATTTTGTTTTGAAAGTTGCAATGATGGGCCCATTAACGTACATTGTTTCAAAATGCCAATGTCCAAACCTAAGGATCTATTAAACTAAAAATTCACAAATATCTTTAAAACAATAATTAAAAAAATATTTTTTATTTTATTTTATTTATTTATTGAAAAAACATATATTTAAACACTTAAAGAGAATATGATAAATACTAACCACGTGAAGTACAAAGTCCTTTCAAAGTCATCTTTATATTTAAAAATATAATGGGCATATTCGTATTAGGGCATATAAGATTTTATTCATGATTTTAAGCTGACTACAACATTTATGACATACTTTCTCACACATCATAAGTAATATAGACCAAATTTATTTAAAATAATATGTTATTAAAAAAATACACAATTTTAAAATCAACTATTTACAACTCTTTTATTATTTTTCTTATTATTAATTTATTTTTTAATGCAATATTTTTAATTTTTTTTATAAATATTAATCATTGAAATAAATATTATATTTATATATAAATTGTGAAAGTCATCTTTGTCACTCACTCTAAATTAAATTTACCATATAACTATTAACATGTGATACTTTTTATTTATTCTAGAATTATTATTAATATTGTATTAAACTTTAATCAATGATTTATGGCAAACATTGGTACTTTTTATTACTTTTTACTTATGAGACAAATTATTATACTCTTCAATTCTAGTTTAACTTTTATTTTCTAATTCAATTGTAATATTAAAAATATTATTTCTCACTATATTAAATATTTTTTAAATTGTAAACATCATGTAATAAATAATAATAAAATCATATTTAATTTAATATTAATAAGATCACTTCTCTATATTAAATATTTTCTAAATTGTAAACATCATGTAGATAATGATAAAAAATAAGTATGGTTTGTTTGTGTTATGATATTGATTGACAAGGATAGAACTAAACCAGGAGTATATTGTTGAATTATTTATTTCACATAGTTTTATAGTGGTATCACATCATGTAGAAATGGTATTTTCTTCTTAAAAGATTTGTCAATATGCTTTTTAGTATATTATAAGAGTACAAAGACAAGATGGTGAATGTTCTACATGATTTTTTTATCCAAGAGACATGGTTATCATTTTATATTTAAATAAATAGAATCATTTGTGAATTAAAGAAATATATTCAATTTAGTACAATGCTAGTTGGAAATGCTACAAGTATGTATAACAATGTTATTTTATAAATTAATTATTAAGGAAGAGTATATTTAGCTTTTAATTTGAAGAGAGAATACAATATTTTTAATACATTAAAATAAATTTGATTATTCAAGTATTAAAAAATAGTAGTAATTAGTCTAAAAAATGGTCTTAAATATATTAATAATAATAAAATATCTAAAATGATGTCACAAAAATGATTGTAGTTGCTTTCAACATATCAAATTTTTATAGGAATTCTAAAATAGCAAGACTTAGAAGTATTGAAGAGTAGTTAAGACCATCAAAATAAAATAAATCCACTCTAATGTTAGGGCTAAAATCAAAATCTCCTTGTACATTGTCATGTCCACACCTTTTGAGGGAATAAGAGGAACATCGATGCTCAATATTGTAATAGATAATGTAGCAATGCTTTGATTATATGGGAAAAACAAGTTTTGAATGGACCTGAAACTATTTACAACATGTTTTGAATGGACTCGAAACCATTTACAATCAGGTTTTGATGAGGACCCAAAACCCACTCAAAGAAGAACAAGTTGCACACGAATACAATGTAGACAACCAGCAACAAACTAGCAACAAATCACCAAATCAACAACATGACTACCCAAATCTGCATAAATCAAGAAGGCTCGCTCAACATAAAATGCCATCCCAACATAACGGGGGAGGAAACCCCCTGCCACACCAACTAGGAGAAGAAGAAATCTTGACACACCACCAAACATGAAGAGTTGAATCATACTCCACCTCAAAATGAGTAGGCTCCCCTCTATAGGAGAAAATTTCATGAAGAACCTTTCTACCACTGTAGCCAATCTATAATGGAAAACAACTCCACCTCCATAGGAGTGTGCGCCACCTCAAAAGGTACTGTAATAAAAGAGACCAAAATCAAGGAAAGAACCTCCACAAATCCACAGACCCCAACTCTACCTCTAAAATAGAGGACTCCACCTCAATACGAGTAATCTTCGCCTTAATAGAATAGACTGTGGAAAAGGAAAGAAAGCCACCCAACTATCAACAAGGAGAATCATGACAACCATTGACACCTCGAGAAAATGGGCTAGCAAGAGAAGAAAAGGGATAAACCAAACCACCACACTAACAATAATAACATGGGAAATCAAGAAGAACATAAGGAGCAACCCATACAAAGGAGACTTGAAAAAACCCAAAAACCAAAGGCCCAACAGGGTTCCCAGCCAAAAACAAATTAAGAATCCCACCCAAGCAAAGAAACCTCCACAAGAGAGAAAACTCCCAAAAATAATAAGAACAAAACATACCAAGGGGGAAAGAAGATATCATGACCAACAACAGTGTCATCTCAATAGTAGACACAAAAAAATGGTCAAACAACAACGCCAAAAAAATAGCAGCCAAGAACAAACTGAAAAACAACAACACCATCACAACAATAGAACAAAGGTAAGGGAGGAAACCTTCCACAACCAGGTCAACACCTAAAAAACATGGAGGGAAAACCACTACTCTATCATAGTCTCAAAAGTAAAAAAATCATTAAGCCTAACCCTCTTGAGACCAAGAGAACCCATGACCACCTCAAATAGCCAAGGGAGTTGCATGGGGTTAGAACCAAAAGAAGAAGACAACAACCCACCCTACACTCTAAAAAAAAACCATGGAAGGAAAAGATACAACATAAAGAACGAAAACTAGGGAGAATCCAACAACCAAGGATGGCCCAATAAAAGAGCAGAAACACCCATGAGGAAAAAGGAACCATCACAGGTGCCCAAATAGCCAACAAAAGAAAAAAACTACCACCTACTAGGCTTGAAACAAGCGCCAAAAGGAAATAAGAACACCATAGATTCCCAGAGGGACGACAACAACACGCAACCCCACATCAATGCTACCCTCCAAGCTAGATACAATAGACAAAAAGCACCCCTTCTCAACCCAGTAGGTTTGCAACAGTAACCATCCCAACAACAAAAGGCCATCTGACTCATCAGAATTGTCTCCTCCCTCACCATCATCAACCCCTAATTTCAAATTCCCCCGCTCCTCTTCCCACTCCCACTCTGCTCCATCTATTTTTTGGTTTCATGTAGCAATGTTAGATAAGAGATGAGATTTGATATTTTATTGAACTAATTTGAAAACCTATGTGATTCAATTTACTGCGTAGGGCTCAATTCCATGTTATGTGGATCTACCCATGAATTTTATCTAGCACACAATATACTTTCTCTCTAATTTTCCTAATTATTTGTTATGCATTTATTTTCAAGGATTGTTTGCATTTAAAAATACCTTGGGGATATTTCCAAATTATAAGGTCAAATTTCTCCTAGGTCGACCCCTTGAAAAACTAGATTTATGGTCATGAAATAGTCAACAAACAATATAAAAGCATGCAAATACTTTAGATACTAATTTTGATATAATATTGTAATTCTTTTTAGTGTTTCGATTGAAGTGTCCCTATAATGAATTCTCCTCGATTGCATACTATTTTAAATGATGATTTAATGATAAATTAATGCTCACATGCATGTCTTTAAATACAAGAACATAACAATTCGTCATATAAATGTGTACCAAGTTAACTTCTAATGATTATGAGAAAAGGGTAGAATTTAATCATTTTTTATTAGACTTAAGAAAATTAGAAACAAATTTAAATATGATGTTAGACAACAAAATAGAAGCTAAACTACCCAAACCATTGGGTAGTAGAAAACCAATTTATAAGGAAACTAAATAATATCTAAGAAATAAAGAAATAACTAAATAAAGTTTCATGTAGTAGATCCAAACAAGGAAAAGAAAAAAATGAAGATAGGAAGACATCCTAAACCTTGCAACCCAACTAAAATTTACAACTAATAGCGTAATGCAACAAGAAAACTAGGTTACAAGACATGGAATCCTCATTCAACACTTTAGCTTTCACCATATAAAATTGGGTTTCCTAGTTTTGGGGCTTAACTATTCTTCTTTCCTTGGTTTTACAATGGTGGCCTTTATAACAATTGTAAATAAAAAAAACCATAAAACTTCATACATTATCTAGTGATGTGTATGATGAAAAGCCTTGAAAATATTTTCACCTATGTAATCTTATAACCCTCTTCAACCTTTGTTAAGAACCACACAACTATTAGACAGGTAGTGACTACCATCCTCCATGTAGAGAATAGAGTTCACAACGATGATCTTTTCCTTAATATTTATTATATGAATATTCAAATCTATGTGCTACACATAGTTCATATTCATATAATTTAAGCTATAAAAATTCCTCTAGCCATGGACACTCAAAAAGAATAGACCATCCATCCAAATAACATATTTTGCACAACTCATGATAGTAAAAAAATAGATGAATCAAATTTCTATAACTAGATCCGAAATGAAAATTTTAAACTATTGAGTATTAAGAGAATCGACACTCTTAAAATTCCTAACCATGATTTATTTCCCTTCAACATTGTGAATTTATGCTTGAAGGGTGTGTACTATTATTCCTTCAAACTCATTATAGGTCCTATAATGGTATTAAAGCACACCAAAAAACTAGTAACTTGAAGAGATAGGCTTGAGAAAATCATTTTAATTTTAATTTGTAAGAGGTAGAATATGCATGAGAACATTGTCAAACAATGGAACTCCCTAAATAAAAGGATTCTTAAATGATGCTCTCTATTCTTAGAAGGTTTTAGGAAGTTAAAAAAAATACATCTACTTCCTAAATAAAAGGGTTCTTAAATGATGCTCTCTATTCTTAGAAATTAAGAATGATACACTTAGACACATCATCTTCAAAATATATTATTTATAATTATTGATATTGTAATAAATATAATTTTGACTAATTATTAGGATATATTTTTTTTGTTGTTGATGGTCTTAACCATTGTATTTGTATTTTTTTTAGTATTTATAATATTCTATACATTTGTGTACTAATTTTTTTTTAATAAATAACCAACCTAATCATTAATACTATGAATTAGGGATTTCATCCTCACTTTCAAAAATATTTAAACACAACTTAACATATATTCAAATTATAACAACTTACAACTACAACACACACCCACAAACAATCTCATATTTATTATCATATATTTAAATGTTATATTCATAATTTTTTAAAATTTAAACATTCATTTTAATTAAATTGTAAATAGTTCTAAATACAACCTTATAAAAATTACATTATAATACAATTATATATAAAAAAATTGTAATCTAATCTAATGATATTTATATAAATAATCATTATAACTTAATTCGAACAACCCTTCATTCACCACTTACTAGGGAAGTATTGTAATTTATTAGTAAATTAATAGAAATTGAGTGTGATTTAACATCTTCAATTATTGCAATGTGGACAAGGAGAATATAATATTTATCACTAAGTAGCAACTTATAATTTAAATTTTAAATTCAAGACATAGATATGCAAACAAATGTTGCCCACAAACGTTCATGTCTTCACATAATAAAGTATTAGATTTGATTTTGAGTATTTTAAGAAAAAAAAAATAGAATCAAATAAATATCCAATTGTCATAGAATAAAATATTAGATTTGCTTGCAATAAAATATATGTAATTTGTATGTAAAATATTATTAAAAATGATTTATTTTTTGTATTTTTGTTGTGAAAGTTTTAGTGACATGCGTATCAATTCATGTGAATCAAATTGCTTTGACTTATTGTTGACAACATCCTTTCAAAGATAAATATCTGTGATATTAAAATATATATTTACAAATATCTGAAAATAATAATAATTTATGTATATATTTCAAGTTTTGTTTATTTGCACATACAATGAATATAAAATGTAATTTTTTATTTGTAATATATGAAGTGATATATGTTATATTTAATAATCAAATAATATGTCCACATTTTTCTTATATATTTTGTATTGATGTGATTTTAAATATTATTTAATTTAATATTTAAAGATAAGTTTTCATCAATGAAAATAAGATAAGTATTTATCATTTTTAATGTGAATGAGGAATAAAATTATTATTGATTATTTAATTATTGAACTAAATGATATGATATGAAAAAAGACAAAACATATTTGATATGAATTCTTTTTGAAAACAAATACTCTTTCCCATGTCTTAATTTCTTTATATAAATATAAAATTTAAATTAATATTACATTCAATTTATGCTTTTTAGCTTAGTTTATTCGTGAAGGATTTTTTTTTTTTTTTAAATTAAAAAGATGAAGTTATTAGCATGTAAACACTAAGATTAAATGAATATAATTGATAAGTAATTCTAAATTTTGATATTTGAAAGATTAAAAAAAATATTAATAAAAAAAATATTTTAAGTAGAATTTAAAAAAATAATTTGAAGTGGAAATCAAAATTTTAATTCATAATTTGTGGAGTAATGATCTATTATACTAAAAATAAAAACATAGAAACTAAAGATGAATAATGTAGAACATGTATGAAACTAGGTTAATAGACGATAAAACCAAGCTCTTTTGACTTTGATAAGAAAATATCTTCTACAGTGATCAGCAAACCTCTCTTATTGTTGGTGTCTCAATGGTCCACTAGTGTCTCTTATGAACCAAAAATTGATAATGTCACAAAAAATAGAAAAATAACTACTACTATTTTTATTGCTAAGAACTCTTAAAATATATGAAAATAATAGAGCTAAAATAAAGTAGATTAAGTAAAATGTAGATTAATTGAAATATAGATGATGAAATGAAGAGAAAGAAAGCACTCACAACTAACCAAATAATGAAGCCTCCAACAAAAAAATGTCTTCAATATCTTCACACATAAGACTGAGATAAAATATTGTGGTTTTTTAGGGGCTTGCCTCAATCAAACCCCCATTTCGATGTTTCCACCTCCACAGACAACCAGATAGAAAGATAAAGAAAATAGTAGATAGTGAAATAGATAAATAGAAAAGATAGAAAATGCATAGACAAGGCATATAATAAATCTCAAGATGCTTAAAGACATAAGAAAATAATAGATATCACTTGCAACGCTTGAGGAAGCCAAAGAGAGAGGGAAAGAAAGAGCTAGCTCTGAGAGCCAAGAGAGTTGTAGAGAGTGTTGTGAGAACTTGAGAGCGTTGTAGCAAGCAAAAAAGTTGTTCAAGTAAGAGACCAATCTAGAGAAAGAGAGAAAAGAGATAATGTCTAAGAGAGAATGACCAATCTAGACCAAGAGAGAGCAATAGGAATGAAAAGATAGTGTATACACCTAAAATCGGTCAGGACAATCGATTAATTAAATACAAGGTATTTAATTAATAAAACCTCTTAAGTCGTCTACCAATTTATTTATATAGTTCACTTTCTTGAATTCTTCCTATCTCAAATCATTTTCTTCATGATTTAATTAATTAAACAAATCTAACTAATTTGTTTTATTTGATTAATTCCCTCTCATTAAAATTTGAATTTCTAAATTCAATTTTGTCACATTTCTACATAACTCTCTAATCTCCTTCCACCTCATCATCCACATCACCAAGTGTCTCATGAATTTAAATAACTCTAATTTTTAAATGGAATTATCCTCAACTAATTTTGAAACAACCTTGGACACTTGGCTCCTCCATTTAATTTATTCTTATAAACACTTGGCAAAGTGTTCTTTTAAAGGGAACCATCTCCATGATTCTCTCTAACTTCTTCATCCTCCACCGTTCATCTTTCTAGCTAAAATCTTGACTGTCGAATCCTACCACATCACAATATGCCTTGGAAATCTTATAAATACAACATCATGCTCCAAATTTTCATAACACATATTTGAGAAAACTTACTCTGCATAAATAATTTGAGAGCATTTGAGCATTTGAGAGCATTTAGAACATTTGAGCATTTAGCATTTGGCATAATAGAAGAATATTAATCCAGAAATCATGGCTTAGTTTATTAGCTGCATTTCTATTATCATAATAGTTTTATACATCATTTGCATCACATTCTTTATCATCATATCCATTATCATATCATCATTATCATTTATAGTACATCATGTGGTTTATCTCCATGTAGGGATGTATTTCTTGCATCTTTCAGCATTCCGTTCTTTCAGGTTGTCATTCTAATAGTCATAGTGCATATACAAATATGAGATCCAACATGATTTAATGAATCCCTGAAGATAGGAGACAATGTAACAATTTTAAGGAGATTATTGTGTTTCAATTCAGTTAGATTTATGATTTCAATTCTCTAATATAATACGTTTCATTGGTTGTCTGTTGATTATTCACTTTACACATATACATATGACACATTTTTGGCACCCACCATGGGGCCTAGCCCCTGTTTTTTACATTTTTTGGAAAGTGTGTTTACAGGTTTTGATGTGAAATATTCTAGCACGACCATGAGTTCTTTCAGCACATACGAAACATCCTCTGGTGCATCCAAGCCCTGTTTTGGCACATCCAACCTTTCGTTCAATGCATCTAGACTATCTTTCGACACATATAAGGGGTCTTTTAGCACATTCAATATTTCTTTTCGCACATCCATAGAATGTTCTAGCACATACAATAGTTTATTTAGCGCATTGGAGTGATATTTTAGTGCATTTGATGTTTGTTTTGGTGCATATGGTCTATTTTACAAGAACTTCATCATTCCGAGAACTAATCTATATTCTCTATTTTGCAAGTATTTTAAACATTGTCAGACTTTGTTGAAACTATAAGAATGTTGTCAAAGATAAATAATCTGAAACTACTAAGGTTTTTTTTGCAAGGGATGGATTTAGTGTTGTTTCTTTTGATTAAATTAGGAACCTAGTTTAAGTAAGAGTTAAATGAACACCAAGTCTATTGTGCTTGTAGAGTGGTAGGCATATGCTCTCCCCTTAACTAGGTGATAAAAAATACAGACCCATTCCTTTCATTTTATTGCAATTTTATCCTTAAAGGGCCTACCTGGTGGGAAAAAGTAATCACCCCAGGGAACGACCCAACCAGGAACACGCTAAAGCCAAGCGACTTCCAGACCAGTATATAAGTGTGGGTACTTGAGGAAAGTTGAAGTATCACAAGGATTGTTCCGACAAGAAGGGCAGCAATGGTCTCTTACCATATGGATGATCCCCCAAGAACAAATGCCTATACAAGAACCTTTTGTTATAGTAAGCCAAAATCTCATTTCTATTTGTTGGTGCAAGAGGTCTAACCTCTAAAGCCATCCCATATTCTTGTGGCTTTTAGTAGAGATGAAAAGTTTTTCATGGGAGATTCATGAGAACTGAAGCTTGGTTGAACTGATAAGTGAGTGCCATGGAGGGGAGCCAGTGTGGTCAAGCTTTTAATCATCAGTTAAAAGTAAGCACAAATGGAGTAAAATCCAAGTGGGAATCCAGTGAATACTATCCTACACAACCTTAGGAATTGTACTTGTTTGATGTATCTTACATGTGTGTTTTAATATAATATTCAAAACAAACATCACACACATAAATGTGCAACCATTGATTCAAAATAACATCCATACAAACAATCAAACTCCCTACAAGATAAAACAAGAAAAATCAATCAAACTGTCAGAAAACATAAAACAGTTTCTAGATTAGCGTATAAATTCCTTGTTTTGGTGCATATATTACTTTTTCTGGCACATATGAGTTATTTTCCAATGCATTTGGTCTTTGTTTTAACGCATCTAGGGATTTTTCTAGCACATCTAGTTCCTGTTATAGCATATTTTTTCGTGCTTTTAACACATTCAACTATATAAAAATTCAATTGAAATCTCATCTAGGGGCAGCCTAGTGCATCACTGCCTAGTTTTAGCGCATACAAATTATTCTTTGGCACATCTGAGTCCTTTTCTAGCACATCCAAACCATCTTTTAGTGCATTCACTTCCTGTTTTAGCACTTTAGTCTCTGTTATAGTGCATTGTGTCCTTGTTTGGGCACATCTAAGGGGCAGTCCAATGCATCCAAGTCATCTTTTAGTGCATCTGTGCAATCTTTTAGCACATCCATACCCTATTTTAGCGCATCCAATCAATCCAAAACCAAAAATTTAAATTCACTATTTTTCCAAAATTTAAACTCACAGTTTAAGATCCTTTTCAAATCAAAATCATTCTTCAATCACAATAGAGTCTTAAATTTGTTAAAACTATCATTTGCAAGCAAAAATCCTTTACTTAATCTTTGATCAAACATCTAAAAGTGTCTCATCCTCCCATCTATCTTTGATTAGCAATTGAGTTTCACCATCAGGATTCATCATCCTTCATCCTAAAACAAACGTTGTATAATCGGATTTAACTTAGTCCTTTTGGAACTTCTAAACAATGATCACAACTTAGTAAATATTCATCACTTGTATTCCCATTCAAACAAGATCACAAAGACAAAAACTCAAAGAAAATGAACTTGAAACTCAAAACACCATGGTTGAAGCTGATGAAAATCCATTTCATAGATTCCACACACCTGAAGCCGAGGAAATAACTAAGGAAGACATCTAAACGACACAACAAGATCCTAAATTCCACAAGTTTATGGAGAAAGTTTTGGAAAGAGATGGAGAAAGATACTTGTTAATGCTGGCTAAACAAGGTGTCAAATTTGTTGAGGACTTTGATGTTAATCAGCTAAAAGGAGAACCCAAAAATCTTAAAACTAATCCCCCAAACACAGATCTAGTGGCTGCCTTAACCAATCAAATACAAAATATTCAACAACTTCTTGACATGTAAAGGGGAACCACTAAAAGATACTTGATACACAACATCTTCCCATATCCTTTTGATCAAGCTATGAGCATGATACCCTTCCCTAAGCATTATGAATTCCCAAAGTATGATAAACACAATGGTAAAACAGATCCTATAGATCATATAAGGGAATTTTCAAACCATGAGCCTTGAGTTTGCACATGAGGAAACTTACTTGATGAGATTGTTCCCATGAAGCTTGGGTGGGCAATGTATGCAATGGTTTTCTCAATTACCCCCAGGAATCAGATCCTTTGAAGAAATTTTCGACAAATTCATCACACAATACTCTTATAATATCCAACATGAAATTACAATGAAGGAAATTTGAAATGTAAAACAAAAAAAGGGTGAATCAATTCTCATATTTTTACAAATATGGAGGAGATTATTTGCAAGATATCCTCATCCCATACCGGAAAAGGAAAAGATCGAAGTGTTTATAGATAATTTAAATGATGATATGAGCTATAGCCTTGAATTGCAATGCCCACCTACCTTTGAGAAATTGATTGAAAATGGAATCAAAATCGAAGAAGCCTTGGTCAAGAGAGGAGGCTTGAAAATTTACAATGAAAACAACACAAGAAACTCCTCCAATAATTATAACTACAATGATAAACCAAATTTTTGGCAAAGAAACAAGAATGCTGGTAATAATGATGCTTCAGCTAAAACACAAAATGCAAAACCAGTATTTAACTTGACAACAACTACCACCAAGACCAATAAAAAAAACACCAATCAAAATGGTAACCAAAAGAATGCTCTATCTCAACCACCCCCATATCAAATGCCATCAAATCACAAGAAATTCACACCTTTGGGTCAATCACTTGAATCCATATTGAGAGAACTTATTGCAGAAAATCTTATCACCTTACTTGAAAACTGAGGTTTCAAGCCAAAAGTGAAATCCTCATGGTGGAATGATGCCTATTACTATGAATTTCATCGGTGTAAAGGCCATCAAACAAATAATTTCATGTAATTAAAGCACAAGGTGCAAGACTTGATAGATCAAAATATCATACAAATAGAAGGACCCCAAACAAACGCTGTCCATGGTGCATTCAAGAATCCCTTACCAAACTATGACAAAGGGGAATCCTCTACAACAAACAACAAAGGGAAAAATGTAAGCTATGTTTAGGATACTATCATCCTTCATATTTCAATAGTTTAAGATCAAACAAATGACATTAAAATCAATGACACACAAGACATTGTTGCAGCCAGCAATCAAAATAATGATGTTCCAATTCAACATGGACAAGACACCACCATAAATGAAAAAAAATCAATGACACCAACATCACATCCAATCAAGTCCATAACATCAAACAAGACATGGCTGCAATGAATAACCAAATCAATGTGATCAAAATCAAAGGGAAACAAGACAACATGCACGTGAATGCGACCACGAGAGCACAGTCCAAATATGTTCTAAAAGGAAGCACATCCAAAACACTCGTTTCGCCATCACATTAATACAACATTGTTGATCAACTACAAAAGATCCCAATGCAAATATCTATATTGGAACTCCTCAATATTTCACCTGCCCACAAGGAACTTTTAAAAAAGGCCCTAATGGACACAACAGTACCAATGGATTTAGAAGTTTGCACATTCCAAGCCATGGTGGGGCATTTTATTGCACCTCATTGCCTATCATTCTTAGAAAATGATGACACATGCATCACTCATCCCCATAATATAGAACTTCACATTGAGGTCTTAATACATAAAAATTGATTCAAGTGTGTTCTAATAGATGGATGATCCAATCTCAATATATGTACTTTAAAGCTTGTACGTGCATTGGGATTCCTAGAGAATGCAATATATTCAAGGAAAAATATCACTATCAAGGCCTATGATGACGAAATAATATCTTCATAGGGACTAATTTTGTTGCCAATTCAGGTGGGGCCTATTCAAAAAGCCGTAATTTTCCAAGTTCTGGGCAAAGACGTGACATATAATATACTCTTGGGTCATCCTTGGATCCATGAGATGAAGGTAGTCCCCTCAACCTACCATCAATGTTTGAAATTCCCCTGCAATGGTCAAGAGATTACTATTTCGATTGATTCCAATAGTCCTCAGTATTGCAACACCCTCAAGTCAGTCCAGGATGTCTTTGTGCCTCATAATAGAGAAGCTCTCGCTTCCACATCTGCCACCCCAAGTAATCCAAGCCAATCAAATTCCTCTTAACCACTTCTTGCCACATCCTCAAATAAAGAAATCCAACCAGTTTCCTCGCTTATACAACCTGAGAAAAAGGAAGAAGCTACCCCTTCTACATCCACCAATCTTGAAGCCCAACTCAATGCTTTGTCCAAATTTTTTGAGAAAAAGGTCCAATTCAAAGATAAAGGTGTGGGTGAATATTCTATTGAGTAATCCCTATGTCTCACAATTATCTTCCCCAAATTCTTATGGTCAACCATCAACCTCAACATAATAGTCCTCACAACTTGTCATCATTTTCGATGGCCGATTTGTGAAAGTAGGCACTATAGTTAATGAAGCAGAAGACAAAGATATTCTAAACTGGCTTTACAAGGATGAAGTCAGATCTCAAGCAATAATAGCTAATGTACAAACAACACAATATGGCAAAGGGTTTTTAATTTTTGTAGAAAATGGGATACGAAAGACAAGGACCTATCGAAAAGAGAAAAGAAGGCATCATGGAACCAATCCATCCCATCTTAACCAATCCAAAAGACAAGACAAGGTTGGGATATAAAGAGGAGAAAAAAGAAGAAGCCACCTAGAAGGTTTTTGAATGAATCCTACAACTGCAAGCTAGTAATGACTGTGAAACTGACTCAAATGAATATGAGTGGGATTCGCTATCTGAAGAGTCTTGTCATGACAAGAGAATAGATGTGATAAAAAAGTATGCACCCATATGTGAGGAGGGACAAAATTAGGGGTCAAGACCACTTGCATTTGGATCATAACCTATCGTTGGCTCAAGCGAGGAAGATCGGACTCCCAATGAGACAAATGAATCAGAGGAGAGTTACATCATAGACCTTGACATTGCTATCGGATTTCTTGAAGATGTCGCCATCAAGACCCTCAACTCCTTTGAATTAAACCAATCTGACGATTCCCTACCTCTAGTACATCCCAAACTTATCAACTGGGACCAAACCGAGTCTCTTGACATCCCTGTCTTTTCAAATGATGATTCCATTGTCAAATTTCTCTGTGTTGACAACCCCAAAACACGTTCCACCATTGAATCTCAGAACGAAGCTTGCAGTTAGGGGAGTGTCAAATCGCTCAGCTGCAAAATGAATAATATAGAAAATCGATCTATTGGTGAAAACCATTCTATGGCAGTATTAGATCAAGAAAAAGTAAAAATAAAGAGCGCATCCAATGGTGAAAACCTCTCTAAGGCACCGAAGGATGAGAGATTTGACACTCTTCCCGAATAATTTCAAGAGAGATCAAAAGTATTGATTGAGCCCACCCAATCCATCAACATTGGTGTTGGCCTCCTATAATGATTTTAATAACTAAGCCTTTACAACTATGATTTAGAGATTGGAAATCCGACCTGAATAGCTATCTCAATCACCATGAAGGTGCATTTAAATTTTCAATCCATGGACATAAACTTGAAAGAGGTCAACACTTTATGTGCACTAGGAATCCATGGGAGCCACATTCATCCTAAAGCTTAAGAAAGGTGTAATACTGAAAGTAAGTTGCTTGGAAAGAAATAACATAAATGCTAAACATTAACCAATAACTAGACCAAACTAAAATGCATGACAAAAATGAAAATCTAAGCGAACAAACATGAAACTACTATGTTCTACTTTGGCTGCAGGAACAATCACAAAATGGAATTTTAGTGGCTATAGGAATAGTTAGTGCCTGATTCTTAACTAATTACTAAACAAAAAATAACAACTAAACCAAACTAAGGTAGAGGTTGGAATACTCACCAAGTGGCCTCTCTTGGATAAGTATTCCCTAAAACTAAGATAGACTCAAATGCACGAACTTATAAATTCATTTTATTCAGTAGAAAAAAATGAGTATAATCAACATAGCTGTATTGCCAAAAAAATATGAATGCGAGTACATGATTAAATTAACATTCTTCGACTCTAGAGAGTTCAAAAGGAACATCAAAGTCCTTATTTATCCAACCACCTAGCAAGGCGGTCAACTCCATCAAACACGAAGGACACCACATTAGGGAAAGCACAAAAAAGAGTAGGGGCGACTACGCATGCACAAAACCTATTAGGAATGATTAACTTAACTTGAATTTGGCACAATAGTAATGCCAACGCATTCTCAACAACATTTAAGACCATTATAAGGTGGTTACAATTTGATGTGTATGAGGAATCTCCATCCGTGAAGATTCTTCTCTCCATTAAACGACCACCTTGTTGACCAATATGGCACACAACCAATTAGTGGAATCTTCTTGAATTGCAGGCTTCAAATTATCT
Organism: Sequoiadendron giganteum; assembly: GCA_007115665.2. Taxonomy (NCBI): domain Eukaryota; kingdom Viridiplantae; phylum Streptophyta; class Pinopsida; order Cupressales; family Cupressaceae; genus Sequoiadendron; species Sequoiadendron giganteum. The sequence goes on from CM021105.1 coordinate 16,153,187, forward strand.
ACATGACAACATTAGCACGCACAACAACTGCATATCCATAATCATCTTAAAGCGACATTCATTAATCACATGTAAAATTAACACAAACAGTCCACATAGCATGTCAATATCATTTGAAAGCGTATGAAAATAAATTAATGTCCAAGGTCTATGGTTTCAAGGAAATATTATGAAAGATCAAATCTCAAGCATCAAAGTCTTATGTTACTGCAGAAAATGGACAACAACCCTATCAATAATTAGACCATAAACTAGACTCATCATTTCCCCCACAACCTAATGTCTTCTTGGTCCTCCAACAGAGGAAGAATTGAGCTTTTTTTTGGTCAATGCCTTGAGATTGGCAACTACAAGCTTTCCCACATATGTTTTTGTTGTATTTGAATTAGGATCCGAATAGAATCCGTGTTGTCTCTCCAGCGTGCTTCATCTCTATCTTTCATCAACAATGTCATACCTGTAAAACCTGAATTTTGGCACTGGCCACAATAGAATAGGAGGTTGAAAAATTAGTGGAAGCCAAAATTTCCCTTTTGTTCTCCCAAGCTGCATATACTTATACATTATTTTGAGTGTTGCAGCATAGTTGTGTGTGGAATGAGGCTCTGCTTGCTTCAAATCATTAAATAGGGTATTCCATCTCTGTGAGAGGTATTCCATTACAGAGTCTCTTGTGGTTCTTGCCATCTCTTCATATTCTTTGTAAATTGCCTCTCTCTTAGGAAGGATCTTGAAACTATAGCTTGGTCGGTAAAAGATTCGGTGCCAATCCTTTAAAATATCTCCTGGATGTCTAGACTCGGCCCTAATGGGCAGGGGAATGCTGGATTCAAATTTCCTGTAAGTCTTGTATTGCTTTCCCCAACTTACTTCATTTTGTATCCAGGACATGAATGCCCATAATTGGACATTCCTAACATATAGCAGTGGACTCATCTCATGGTCTTTGGTTACAACAAAATTATGTAAATAAAATTTACACAACAAATTTTTCATCTCAGGGGGAGCAATCCGAAAAGAATTGAAAAATTCAGTAGGGGTTTCAATTGAAGGGTTCAAACCTGAAACAATCTTTGCAAACTTGAAATAAAGATGTTTCTCTTTTAAGTATAGGGCATATACCCTTGGAGGAGCTCTGCATTCTAATATATGTGACACTAAATTTTTCATGTCATCCACCTTCTTCTTCAAAACAATTTTTTTTGCATTCTTATCTTCAATCTCCTCATCTTTCTATTCAATTTCCTTATTCAACCTGCATTTTTTTGCTTTCCATTCTTCTTCTCTTCTTTGTATTTCTTTTTATAAATTCAAGATTACCATGTTCATTGAAAAATCAGAAGGCCTATGTACTCCTACCATAATTTTACCTGGCACTTGTGCTTTCTCTTGGTAGAGTACCATCTGCAGGGCTTCTTCTTGCTCAGCCAATTCTGGCTGCAGGGCATCAAGTCCTTGTTCTCTTGTTTCAATCTAAAAGGCCTCTTGCTCCTGTCCTTGCTCATGCTGCAAGAACTCTTGTTGCTGGAGTTATTGATTTCCTTCACACGCCTAGTTTTAAAACTTGCTCTACAATATCTGCAATATCAACCAATGTTAAATTTGTTGCTTCTTCAAACATATCCTTTTCCTTTTCATTTACATGCTCCATTGGAGCTTTTGTATCCTCCTGTGGTGGATTTCTAGGTTTAGAGCTTTCCACGCGAGATACCCTAACGACTGGCCTAACTAACTTTGATTTCCTAGGAGGGTTTCTTCGTTTTTCCTTTTTTGCCGAAAGAACATTGTCAACCTTATGTTTCATGGAGCTTGGCACTTGTTTTTCTACCATTTTATTTTTAGCCTTTCCTTCCTTTAGTTCTGCCTTCTTCTTATGTGCCCTAGTTTTCATTAATGTGCCAAGAGGAACATCATCATCAGAGTCAGGAGAGGAACTGTCTTTATTAGAATGCTCTGCCTCAAAAGAACCAATTTCAATAGCTTGTGTGATTGTAGGAGGGTTTCCACTAGGGCTTGCATCAAAGGTTGAGGTACCAAAAGCGGCCCCAACATTGCTCCTTCTCCTCCCAACCCTACGAGGTTGAGGAAAAACCCTTTCTAGGTTTCTGCTGCCATGATCAAAAGATGGTGGTACAACACATTGGGTACATTCATTCTCCTTCCGTGCCTCATGTGGTTCAAGAGCTTAAAATGCACGGAATGTAAATTTGACTGGTGACCTTCCCAAGTGATGTACTTGAAAACATAGACTACAACCTACTTCCAAAGCTCAAGCAAAGAAGTCATCTTCGCTCCTTGTTTATCTATGCTCAATGGAGGGTCATTAGGTTCTGTAAATTCAGCCCTAGCCGACCTGGTGTCCCTGGTAGCAAGGTAATTTTTTTCATCAATAGGTAACCCTATAACTTCTATAATTCTTTCCTCTGTAGCTATGACTTCCATCCATTTTACCGTGGCCTTTCCTTCAAACAATGTCTAGGTCAATTCTAATGCAACACCTTCGTTGAAACCATCCAAATTCAAGAAATAGCCTAGCCATCCATAGTTTCTAAATTCGACCAGGCAAGGCACATCCTATAATAAAATATCATGAACTGTGGGTTCATTTCGAATCAACCCACCTCCCATTGTCTGCAATCAAAGAGTTACTCTACAAATATTTTCTTCTTACAATTCTTGCCTAGAAACCAAAATTTTCCTTCTTGCAACTCTGTTCAATTTCCAATGCTGGTGTCATTTGAATTTAACCTTTAGCTTAGGATTATGAAAAGGACAATTAAAGCAATAAAGAACTAATAAATACAGGCTATGATTAAGGAAAATGGTGGTGGAGGATTTGTATTTCACACATATGAGTTGTCATCTTAGAATTAAAATTGGCTCAATGACTTAAATTTTGCTAATGTGAATCAATATAGTAAGACATCCAGACATGACATTGATATGTCCCCCCCCAACCTAAATTTGCACATGTGTCCTCACAAGTGAGGTGAAAGATGATTTGATAGGGGTAGGAAATGATGACATGTGATGGCGAATGTCCAAACTAATTTACAATAATTAAATAAATGCACTAGAAGACAATTAAGATATAAAAATTAATGTGCATGTACTTGAATTCATTGAAGATTTATTGCAAAGATCATGGAGAAAGTACCGGTCATTTCTAAGAAATCAGTTGAGAAATTAATGATAGCAAAGTGAAATGAGGTGGAGTGAAATGAAGTGAAGTGAAATGATGGTGGCAAGGTGGAAGAGAGAGAAATGTGGAATGAATGGGTGGATGGGTGAAGAAGTGGACCCCCACAAAGTGGGAATCTTTATTATGAGAAATGGCATACCTTAGTTAGCCGGAAGAAGGGACACTAGGTCCACTTCCTTCGGTTGCAGGAAGTTTGGATGTTGCATGCTAAGTGAATTGCTGCAGGAAATCTTCTTTAGAAGTTGGCTTGTGATACAATCGCAGGCGATGACCATTCACCAGCAGCTTAAACCTGACAGGGTCAATGGTGGTAAGTTGAACAACTCCATTGGAAAATACTTCAGCCACCTTGTCTATAATTTTCCTGCATTATCCTGATATCTTGAGTCATAGAGCAGTGCCCAATATCCAGGATCAAATTTCTTATCCTTGATGAATTTATCATGCCATCTTATTTGTTGATTTTGCACTACCTCTGTGTGATGCAAGGTTTTCTTCTTCATCTCATCCAAAGCATTTAGCTACATGATTCTATCTCTTTGTGCTTTAGAAATATCCATGCCCAATTCTATTACAATCCCAAGAGTCTTATGCTCAAATTCGATGGGCATCATGGCTAACTTTCCATACAACAACTCAAATGGAGTGAATCGTGTTGTTGTTTTCCAGGTGGTTTTGTAAGCCCAAAATAATTCTAGTAGCCTGCTTGCCCAATCCTTTTTGTGGATAGCCACTGTTTTGGTCAGAATGGATTTAATTTCTTTATTGGTCACCTCAAATTGGCCATTGGCTTGGGGGTGATAAGGAGTAGACGTCTTGTGCCTAATGTTGTACTCATTGACCAATGTTGTAACAAGGGTTGAAGTGAATTGAGTCCCTTGATCAATCACTATCTCTCTTGAAACCCCATACCGTGTGAAAATTTCTTTATACAAAATTTTTGCAACCTTAATATCTCTTGCATGCTTCATGGCCTTTATGTCTACCCATTTAGTTACATAATCAGTGCATACTAAAATATAGGATTTACCTTTTGATGGAGGATCAATGGGTCCTACAAAATCGAGTCCCCACTTAGCAAATGGACTAATTACTACTTGGGAACATAGTGGCATTTCATCAGAGTTGGTTGTTTGACCCATTCTTTGGAATTTGTCACACTTCCTTGTATATCTCCCTGCATCCTTGTGGAGTTTTGGCTAGTAATATCCTGTGTTCAAAATCTTCAGTGTTGTCCTCTTGGCTGAAAAATGTCCTCCACAGGGTTCATTGTGGCATGCATGCAGAATATCATATGTCTCATCTTCCCTCACACATCTCCTCATGATTTGGTAAGGTCCAGTATAGAACAAACATCAAGCAATCCATGAGAGAGGAAAATATTTCTCAATGAGAACTCTCCTCTCTTTTGAAGAGAAGTGAGGAGGGACTCTCCCCGTGACTAGAAAATTAGCTATGTTAGCATACCAGGATGTTTGCACAATAATAAAAAATAAGTGCTCATAAGGGAAAGAATCATCTATGACTTGATTGTCTTCTGATGTGGTCAGCCTTGAAACAAAATCTGCAACAACATTGGCCTTCACTGGTTTATCCACAATGGCTATGTCAAACTCTTGCATCAGTAGTAACCATCTTGTTATCCTTTCTGAAATCAAAGGCTTATTCATAAGATATATAATGGCTGCATGATCGGTGTGCACAAAGATTTGGCAGCCGATTATGTAATGTATGAATTTTTTTAAGGCATAGATCATTGCTAATATTTATTTTTCTATCATTGTATAGTTGAATTCAGCTCCTTGTAGATTTTTTCTGACAAAGTAAATGACATTTTCAATAGCTCCTTCTTTCTATCCTAGGACTACTCCTATAGCATATTCTGATGCATCTGTATGGATGTGAAAAGGAATCTCCCAATTAGGTCCCTTGAGTACAAGATCATGAGTTAAAGTTGTTTTCAAATCAGAAAATGCCTTGTCACAACCCTCTGTCCATTGCAGCTCAACATCTTTAGTTAGGAGATTATACAATGGGGCTGCCATTTTTCTAAAGTATTTGATGAACCTCTTGTAATAACCTGCATGTCCTAAGAAACTCCTGACATCTTTTTGTTTTGCAGGAATAGGCAGATTGGTAATTACCTCAATCTTTGTAAGATCTACATGAATTTCTTTGTGAGAGATGTAGTGGCCAAGAACTACACCTTCTTGCATCATCATGAAGCACTTCTCACTATTTAAATATAGATTGTGGTCTTCACATATTTGTAGGACTCTCTTAAGATTCTCCAATGCTTCATTGAAATCAACACCATAAGTAGTGAAAATGTCCATATAAATTTCCATGCAATCATGAGAGATGTCTGAAAATATGTTGATGACTGCCCTCTGAAAAGTTGTTGGTGCATTGTGTAAGCCAAATGGAAGTACTAAGTAGGCATAGGATCCCCATGGATAGGTAAAGGTGGTCTTCTCTTGGTCCTCGGGTGCAATTTGGATATGATTATAGCCATTGAATCCATCAAGAAAAAAAAATATTGTTTTCTTGCAAGTGAGCCCAAAACTTAATCTATGAATGGCAAGGGAAAATGATATTTTTTGGTGGCAGAGTTAAGTTCCCTGTAATCAATAAAAACTCGCCACTTCCCTCATTTTTTGGGCACAATCACCAATGGGGACACCCACTGGCTATCTGAAATGGGGTAGATAAATCCTACATCTAACAATTTTTGCAGTTCCCCTTTTACTCTCTCGCAATTCAGGGTTAATTCTTCTTTGTGGCTACCTTACTGGTGTACAATCATCTCTTATATATATCCTATGAGTGCAAAGTTTAGGATCCAACCCTTTCATATCATGATAGTCCCATGCAAATGCATTTTGGTGGGCCTTTAGTAAGTTTTCCAATGACAACTATTGTTCTTCACTCAATCTATTGTTGATATTTAGATATTTCCCTTCTGACACTTGCACTTGTGTAGTTAACTCAACCATATCTACGCCACTAATGTTTGGTACCTTGAGTTCATGTGGAAGTTATTCATGAAACATACATGTTGTTGCAAGAAATTTGGCTGTAGGAAAGGCATCTACAGGAAGAGCAGGTGCAAGAAGAGCGGGCAAGAGTGTTTTCACTACAATAGCAGAATCAAATACATGAGAGGATGATGCTTCTTTTGCATCATAATGGTTTGTAATGATGTGAGACAATACTTCATCTTCATCCTGAAGTTGTGGGAAAGGACTTCTACTGAACATCATAAGTTGTGCCACATAATTAACTTCCTCGGTCTCTTCACCAATCTGTGGCCATACTATATTATCCTTATCATGCGATGGTTGAGCGGGAGGGTAGAGAACAAGATTTTTAGTGCTTTTTCCATCAGAAATGGTTATGTCTCTTGTTCGACATCCAATATAAGCATTTGTTGTTGCTAACCATGGTCTTCCAAGAATAATGGGGTACCTACCTAGTGTGGCTTTAGGAGAAAGAAACATAAAATATGCTGGGCACTCCCAAGAGTGTAGAGTTACTACTAGATCTTCCACTATATCATCAGGCGTAACAGTAGAACTGTCAACAAGTTGTAGGAAAGTAGGAGTAGGTCTCATGCTTACAATATTTAGTTGATGTAGGATGTCCTTGGTCATAACATGTATTGCTACTCCCAAATCAATCAGAGCATTCTTTATCTGCATCCCATTTATAACAACACCTACCATAGGACTCCCTGGGTCATTATACTTGGGAACAATCACTTTCCCAAGCATGATGTGAGCAAGTTGTTCCACCACATGAACTATAGTGGGGTCTGTCTTCTTCCTGCCTGGCTTCTTAAGGCATGCTTCCTTGATTGCCTTGCCATATATGGGAACATATTTTATGGCTTGAAATAGAGGTATTTGGACACATATATGCTTCAACTAATCTAAGATGTCGAAATTTGTGTCCTCCTTTTCTTCTTTTTGTTTCATAGTTTCCAACCTTTGAGGAAATGGTGTTTTTGGCTCAGACTGCTTGATTGGAACTGGTTCAGGATTTTTAGGTGCACTTGGCTAAATGGGGACACTCAGAGGCTCCTCCTCTTCCACAAGAATCTTAGTGATAATAGGTGTGGAAGGGCTAGAAAATTAGTTCCTAAATGCAAATGGATGTCACTTACACTCACAACATATGTAAGGAATTGATTTGGATCGGCAGAGTATACTGGTTGTTGCGGTTTATTATTTGGGTTAGGTGTGGGCTGGGTTGGTAGCTGAGTAGATTTAGGTGCATTTGAACTTGAATTAGCAGGAGGAGGCATTATAGCGGGTTGTTGGGGCTGATAAGGTGGTTGCATGTAATTGGTTGGTTGGTTTGGCCATTGCTGCCCTCCCCTCCATTGAGATGTTTGCTGCCAGTTTCTTGGAGGTGGCTGCCAATTCCCTTGAAATTGTTGCCAATTCCCCTAAGGTGGAGAGTTTTGGTGATTGGGCCAAGCATTTGGAGGGTTACTCCAAGGTTGTGGTGGATATCCTCCATAATTAGATGGGTATGGGGGTTTCCATTGATTACTAGATGAATAAGAATTGAAATATGGCCCAACAAAAGATAGTGGATCTGGTGGCATACCCTGTCTTGGAGCCCATGGCCTCTTTTGTGGAACATAGTAGACTTGATCATCATTACCCTAGATTGGTTTGAACTTGGGTGACATATGCTTGCTTTCAACATTAGATATCATCTTGCATCTACAGTCCTTCTTTTGTCTGCAATGAGGGCAATATTCTGCCAACATTGCCTTTGCCTCCTCTTGTTTCTTCTTTGCCTGAAGTGAATCCAACTAAGTAGCCAGATTGTTTATGGTGTCTTTCTTGCAATCTGCCAGCAAGTGAGTAATCTCCATCCTTGAAACTCCACCAGTGGATGACATACCCATAGAAGATTTGTAAGATCTTCCTTTCTTTGAAGCTTCCCTAGAATAGGTCTGACATATATTCTTGATATCCTCCCAAGGAACTTGGGTGATATCTCCTCCTCCTATTAGTTCCAAGGCATCTGTGCAACTATCATTAATTCCTCTTAGAAAAAATAGCTTCTATGATTCTTCATTGAGTGTATGGTGCGGAGATTTATGGAGGCAAAATAGAAACCTTGAAATTTAATCCTTTAGTCTCTCATCCTCCTTTTTCTACATTCTAAAAATGCCATCTCCTCTCATGTCATTTCCCCTACAATACTCTTTGTATTTCTCAAGGAAATTTTTCTTCATGCCCTCCCAAGTCTCTGTAGTATCTTTTCCTAGGCTCATGAACCATATTAATGCAACTTCTTTCAAGGTGGAAAGGAATAGCTTAATCCTATGGGCATCAGTGATATAGTCATAAATTCTATAGAGTAGATCAAACTCAAAGAAGAAAGTATCAAGATCTTCTGTGACAAGTCCATAGAACTTAGGAAGAACTGAAGCAGGGATATTTTTGAGGTAGTCTACTTCATTCTGATGAGAAATAGGGAAAGGAAAAGTTAGTTGGTTAGCTCTGTTAGGTCTGTTTCCATTTGCATCACCCATGCCTACTTGATGAAATTCCAAAGCAAGGGGTTCTCAATCTGATTTCGATCTTCAGAGGAAGCTTCAGAACTGGTCAAATTTGGAAATGTATCAACAAAAAGGTGTGGCTCTTCTTCTTCTTCGTCTCTGGGCAAGTTCTAATACTCAACTATCTTGAATAGATCAGGATTTTTAGGAAGGAATCTCCCACGAGAATCTCTTCTTCTTTCTCTATGCATATGGTATCAACTCACTATCAGCCAACTCACACAAAAAATTGGAAAAAGAATAGGGGGGTCATTATTCTTCTAACGAGGGATATTGTGAGAACAACTTCCAAAAATACTACAGCAAGAAAAACTATCAATGAATTCAAAGAGCTTCCTAGTTTGACACCATCCCTGACAACGACGCCAAAAATGTTGGCCTCCTATAATGATTTTAACAACTAAGCCCTTATAGCTGTGATTCAAAGATTGTACATCTAACCTTAATAGTTATCTCAATCATCATGAAGGTGCATTTAAATTGTCAACCCAGGGGCGTATACTTGAAATGGGTCAACACTGTATGTGCACTAGGAATCCAAGGGAGCCACATTCATCCTATAGCTTAAGAAATGCGTAATACTAAAAATAAATTGCTGGGAAATAAATAACATAAATGTTGAACATTAACCAATAGCTAGACCAAACTAAAATTCTTGACATAAATGAAAATCTGAGTGAACAAACAAGAAACTACTATGTTCTGCTTTACTTGCAGGAACAGTCACAAGATGGAATTCTAGTGGCTACAAGAATAGTCAATGTCAGATTCTTAACTAATTACTGAACAAAAAATAACAACTAAACTAAACTAAGGTACGAGACAGAATAATCACCAAGTGGGCCCCCTTGGATAAGTATTCCCTAAAACTAAGATAGACTCAAATGCACGAACTTATAACTTTATTTTATTTAGTAGAAAAACATGAGTACAATCAACATAGTTGTATTGCCGAAAACCTATGAATGTGAGTACATCATTAAATTAACATCCTTTGACTCCAAAGAGTTCAAAAGGAGCATCAGAGTCCTTATTTATCTAACCACCTAGCAAGGCAGTCAACTCCAGCAAACACGGAGGATGCCACATTAGGGAAAATATGGAAAAGAGTAGGGGTGGCTACACATGCACATAACCTGTCAAACACGATTTCATTAAATTGAATCTAGCACAACAATAATGCTAGCCCATGCTCAAAAAAATTTGAGACCATTATAAGGCAGTTACAATCTGATGTGCATGAGGAATCTCTAGCCGCAAGGAGTCTTCTCTCCATTAAATAACCAACTTGTTGATTGATATGACACACTACCAGCTAGCAAAATCTTCTTGAATTACAGGCTTCAAATTATCTACATGACAATGTTAGCACACACAAAAACTACATATCCATAATCATCTTAAAGCGACATTCATTAATCAAATGCAAAATTAACACAAACAGTCCACATAGTATGCCAATATCATTTGAAAGCTTATGAAAATAAATTCATGTCCAAGGTCTATGGTTTCAAGGAAATATTATGAAAGATCAACTCTCAAGCATCAAAGTTTTATGTTACTGGAGGAAATGGACAACAAATCTATCAATAATTAGACAATAAACTAGACTCGTCAATTGGCATAGTAGAAACAGTGAAGACTTTACATTTAGTAGCATCCCTAACAGAACAAGAAAAACCAAGCTTCACCAAATTCTTTGAAGAGCGATAAATCAAATTTTCTTGGTCCTATATAGACATGCTAGGGATAGATCTAGATTTAATAATGCATCATTTATCCTTATCACCAGGAGTAAAACCAGTAAAGTAGAAGTTAAGGAAAATGCATCCACATATTGCCTTCTTGGTGAAAGAAGAACTTAAGAAGCTATTGGATGTAGGGTCCATTAGACCAATTGATTATGCCGAGTGGATCTCCAATATTATACCAGTTTAAAAACCTAACAACAATATCCAGATTTGCACATATTTTAGAGACCTTAATAAAGCATGTTTGAAGGATGATTTCCCTCTACCCAACATACATATCATCGTGGACCTAACAACAGGACATGCCATGTTATCACTTATGGATGGATTTTCAGGATATAACCAAATAAAAATTACACCTGAGGATGAAGATAAAACAACCTTCACATGCCCATGGGGCACATTCTATTGGAATGTCATGCCCTTTGGACTAAAGAATGTGGGAGCTACTTATCAATGAGCAATTATGGCAATCTTCCATGATACGATGCACACATTCATGGAAGACTATGTAGATGATCTGTTGGAAAAATCAAACACTAGAGAAGGACACTTAGAGATCCTAGATAAAATCTTCACCGGATTGGAAAAAATCAACGTACAAATGAACCCAAAAAAATGTGTATTTGGGGTGACATCTGCAAAACTCTTGGGATATATAATTTCAAAAAAAAGGCATTGAGGTGGATCTCGCAAAAGTTAAGGTGATCATGAAGATGTTGCTTCCCAAGAACATCATTCAGCTAAGATCACTCCAAGGAGGATTTCAATCTATCCAAATATTCATCTCACAACTGGTAGACAAGACCCATCAATTCACTCGCCTGATACACAAAAATGTTTCCTTTAGATGGGATGAGAAATGTGAAGCTTCTTTCAACCAATTGAAGCAATATCTAATGATTCCACCCATCTTAGTACTGCTAGGAGAAGGAAAACCACTCTTACTATACATAGCAACAACTGAGACATCATTGGGAGCTTTTCTAACGCAAGAGGATTCACTAGGAAAAGAAAGGGTGATCTATTATATCAGTAGAACATTAAATGGCTATGAAATCAATTACACATCCATTGAAAATGATTTTCTAGCAGTAGTGTTCACCACTCAAAAAATTGACATTATATGCTAACTCATACCATCAAGTTAATAGCCAAAATTGATCCATTAAAATATTTGCTCAGCAAGGCAACTCTAATAGGAAGACTGGCAAAGTGGGTAATTATACTAAGTGAGTTTGACATCTAATATGTCAATAGGAAATCTATTTAAGTTCAAGCCATCACCTATCAACAAGCTGAAGCACCATTACATGATGATCATCCTCTAAACATTGAGTTTCCAGATGTTGATGTCCTTACCATAGCAACAAAACAATGGATATTATAATTTGATGGATCATACACTCAACATGGATTGGGAGCAGGAATTTTATTTGTCAATCCTCAAGGGAATACCATTCCAAAATCATACAAACTGATGTTCCCCTGCACCAGAAACATGGTGGAGTATGAAGCACTCATAATTGGCATCAAGGTAGTTGTAGGGTGGAAAATCATAGAGTTGCAAGTCTATGGAGATTCTCAACTGGTCATAAATCAAGTCAATGATGACTATCAGACAAAGGATGACAAACTGATGCCCTACACAATAATGATTAATGAATTTAAGAAATACTTTGTTACAATCAAATTTGAAAAATCCCCAAGAATAGACAAAACATTTGTTGATGCTATGGCCACTATTGCTTCTCTATTACAAATTCTAGATAAACAGAGTCATTATGAGTTCATGGTGGAACAAATGTTTACCCTTGCCTATGACGATCTTGAGTCCCAAGTCATTTTCCATTTACTTGATGCTGATACCTCAATCAATGGGAATATCTACACCTATCTAGGAGATAACACCCTTCCACCCAACCTATCACAGAACCAAAAAATGAAACTTCATCCATCAAATCGCCCGACACACCCTTATCGTGGATGTACTTTACCAACGAGGTCTTGATGGAAGTCTCCTTAGATGTATGGAATGTGACGAGTCTGAAATGGCTTTATAGGAAGTTTATGAGGGTATTTGTGGAACACATTCAAGTGGTCTTACCCTAGCAAAGAAACTCCTCTGTTTGGGGTATTACTGGTCGAATATGGAGAAAGAGTCTTTCCAGTTTGTCAAGAGATACAAGAAATTTCAGATCCATGGTAACCTCATACATGCACCGACACAAGAACTCCAACCATTTGCATCAACCTGGCCCTTTTTCCAGTGGGGAATTAACCTTGTGGGAAAAATCCATCCATCTTCTTCCAGTGGGCACAAATTCATAATCAAGGCCACCAAGTACATCACGAAGTGGGTTGAATTTATTCCTTTAAATATCATCATTGGTAAGCAGATTGCATCGTTCATTCTAAATTACATCATCTGTAGGTATGGAATTCCTCAATCCATTGTCACCGACAATGGTAGACCTTTCAAGAATCAGGACATCCAAGAAATTTGGGAAAGGTTTCATATCCAACATCGGTTTTCTACACCTTACTACCCTCAAGGGAATGGCCAAGCAAAGGCCTCAAAGAAAACCATCTTGAAGATCCTAAAGAAAATTGTCAATGAGGTTGGAATTGACTAGCACATTCAACTAAACCTTACTTTGTGGGCATACCATACTAGTATCTGCACCCGGATAGGCGCCACACCATATGCTCTTGTATATGGATTAGAGGCCATTTTACCTATTGAGGATGAGCTACCATCACTTATGTGTCACTAAAATGCATCATCTCAGATGAATATTATCGAGTATCTAGATTACAAGAGTTGGAATGTTGAATGAACATCGTCAGTTTGCAGTTGATCACCTGAAAGCATATCAACAAAGAATGTCAAGAAGCTATAATCACAAGGTCAAACTGAGAATATTTCAGGTCGGTGATTTGGTACTGAAGGAAAATTTGTGTAATCAGCAAGATAGAAAAGAAGGAAAAGTTTGAACTAAATTGGCTAGGATGCTTTGTCATTGTATCAATCTATGGATCAAGAGCATATCAGTTATCCATGCCTGAAGGGGATCTATTTGACGAACCTATGAAAAAACTCCATCTCAAAAATTTCTATGCATAATTTATCCTTTGCACGGTGTGAAAAATTCCTAAAGAAATCCAAAAAAAAAGAAGAAAAATTCCTAAAGAAATCTAAAAAAAAAGAGAAAAAGTTATGAAGAAATCCAAAAAAAAAAAGTCCTGAAGAAATCCAAAAAAACTAGCAAAAGTCTTGAAGAAAAAAAGAAAGAGAAGATGTCCTGAAAAAATGGCCACCGTGATGAAAACTTGGTAAACAGGCATCTTGGTGATAACAAAAAAATCAAAAAGATCAAAAATACAAATAAAAAATAAAAAAAGAAATAAAAATACCAAAAAGTGAAAAAATTAAAAAAAAATCATTACCTTGATGAAAACTTGGCAAACAGGCGTCTTGGTAACAACAAAAAAATCATAAAATTTGAAAAAGTGCAATAAAAGAAAACAATGAAAACACCCTAAATGAGAAAGCAACACACTATAAAACTTAAATATAGGATGGATTTTTAGAAGGTATGTAATGTTAACAAGTCCAATTCACCAAAATGAAACAAAGAAAAATGCAACCCTAGGTCTAATGTGTAAACCTATGATTAAAATTGGCAAATAGGCACTATTTGTGATGAATTGGCTTCTCCATATGTTGGAACATGTGCTGGTTTTCCGCTTTGCTATCATTATGCATACATGCTTATCATAAAATGAGCTTCATGTGCATATCTTGTTGTTGAGGTCGTGTCCCACCTTGGCTTGGTTATCAATGTGCATATCCGTAATAACTGGTTTGTTTCTCACTGGGGGAAAAATCCTGAACTCATTGGGGGTTGCCTGTTTTGAGCTTAAAACAATACACAAACAACAACAAGGCAACCCGACGAAAACAGTAATTACGCTAAACATCAAACTAAACATCAATCACAATCAATCAGACAATCGACCATCCAAATCAACATCAATACAAACAAATCAAAACTCACTAGATGATCATCTTCTGAATCATGGTTTGATCACTTTAGCATGTATGTTCAATTGTTGTATCTTGATTGTTGTTTTCATTTCTTTGGAGTACCTCGATGATGTCCTGAACTAGAGTGACTAGGAAGGAGAATGATATTTTCTTTATTTGTTGTTTGTGAGTCAATCATTACTACTGTGCAAATTGTCGTGGGACATGCTCTACAAAGTATCATTGACGAAATTCTAAATTTCCATGGGAAAATAATTAACTCTTGTTTGTTTACGCAAGTGATGCTCAGGTCATATCGGTCCCATTATACCTAGATTCTTGTGTTATCTTGCACTATCAAAAATCAACGAAATTTATATGGAAGTGGTACTCAGGTCATCATGGTCTAATTATACCATCGATGCTTGTACTAAATTTCAACATAATAAAGGCTCAATGATGATAAAAAGCATGAAAAATCGACTACTATGACAACAAGCTTGCATCCTTAGATCTACATAGTAGATTAGATTGCATCCATCTTAGTTTTGCATCTGTATTTTGGGGTTTTCCAAGGCAGGAATTTTTTTCAAAAGATGTTATCTCTATCATTAAATGGATTGATTATACTTGACATTAACAAAAACATACCATTCTCATGTAGTTTCATGATGATTTGCATATCATACATCCATCCATACATTGCATAATAATATTTTCATTAGAAAATAGAAAATCGCATCACATTTGCATAAGTAAATTCATCTCATAAAGTGCAGCAATATCATATATTTGCATCAGGAAAACACAAATAAATCAAGCATCACATTTCATTTGCATCCATCTCATAGAATAAAACATCATCCATAAAACATTTAGAATCATCATCCATGCATTAACATATCGTCATTGCATCCATACATATTCATAATCATAAAAGCATATAAGCATTGCATAACATGTAGAATAGAAATTAAATGCATCCATCATAAACATATAGATCAACCATCGTCGATGCATATCATATAAATCTCAAAACAATCATAATGTCAAGTGTACAAGGTTGTCCAACAATGTAGAGAGATACAACATCAAAAATGTGGCAGTATCATAATGTCTAAGCTAAAATCAGTGTATACAAATGTCTCAAAGTACATCAAATGTGATCATGAAGCTATGAGGTGCTCCCTCCAGACCTCGTTGGACTCGCTAAGCCTCCTACCACACCACCTAATGTACCTGCACTTGGTACACTTGTATCTGGTTCTGCACCTCGATCTCTACGTGATGGTTGTGTCACACCCATGCTAGTAGTCTGAGAGTGGTTGTGTGTTGATCTAGACTGTGCATAGTTGACCCTCTGCTCTGTAAGCACTAACTGATGATATTGGCCAATGTAGTACTCAACCTCTTTGGTAACCCATGTGACCTCTCTGAGCATATCACCTATGGTGGTACCCTTTGCCACTCTTTGGATCCTATCGGCTAAGGCAACTGCCTTCTCACCCTGTTGTGTCGTCACATCTCTCTCAACTATCAAGGTGACCATCTATCCCTGTGATTGTGCTAAAAAAATATGTACATGTGCCAATTGACCCTGTAGTGTCTGAACCTGAACCTGTAAAACAACTATCTGTGTTTGTTGCTATTGCGAGGGCACCCCAATTTCCACACATTGTTGTGCTAGAGCCACCAGAGATCTCCTCCTCTGAGGTACCATGACATCTCTCACATCAAATGCTACTATGTCACCTACACCTCCACCATCATCTCCACCATTCATATCTCCATCTTTGTATCCATCATCACTACTCTCTCCCACCTCCTCCTCATCACCTCCTGCACCCCTCCTCCATCTCAGTGTCGGCTCATCCTCTAACAATGGTGAAGGCTCATCCAGACTCGATATCCAAGGGAAAGGATATGAAAAGAAGTAATATGCATACTCCTCTAAACATGAAACCTCTATAATATTAGGATGGTAATCCCATATCATTGGTTGTAGCCCATAGTACTCCTCACATGTTGCATCATAAGATAACACAAGTCCCCACTCTGGAATGTCTTGTCATCTCTGTGCATACTGAGCCACTCCTTGGGGCATGCCCTATTTCCTACCGTACTATCGCAGTACTCTCCCCAACATGAATCTCTCTATGATGAATGGTGTCCTCCCTAACAAATAACTGGTCATGCATACATAGGGAATCTCAGTATCATCCTCTGACCACTACTCACAACCTATGTAGGGCCTCCATATAACAGTGTCAAGGTTATCTAGCACTCTCCTCTAGTACTCCAATTCTCTTAGATTATGCTAGAAAACTGGACCTGTGTACCCATCAACATAAGGCCTCCCAGCTAGCCTCTATCTCTCTGCAATTGGTCTCGTGAAAACTATTTTCTCCCATGCCCATATTTGTAACAATGTGACCCCAGTTGATAAACTGGCCTCTTTGAAGTAGATCACCTGATGTAGATCATGGTATAAATGAGCGAGCATGCAGGATCCCCACGCATATCAAGTCTACTGTGTAATCATGCTTTGTAGTGTCTAAACCCAATCGAATGAGAGTCCCTTTGACCTACAGTCGGGACATAGGAATCCTCTAATAAATCCAACAAGAACACATGACAATGTGGCATATGCATCAACCATCTCTCACCATAGAATCTTATAGCCAAAAATTTGGTCATCCTCGAACACTCTCCGCAATGCTTTTGTATCGCCCTACTCGGTGGCATCATATACAACCAAATCGTCAACAATGAGAATATGTAGAATCCGGTAGATGTCCTCTGGTGTGATTATCATCTCACCGGTGGGTAGGTAGAAAGTGTTGTGGTTGCTATGCCACCTCTTTGCTAAAGCAATTACAAGCCACCTGTTAATCCTATGTTGGGGCATGTCTAGTAAATAATTCAACCTGCATCGTCTAATCACATTTAGATCAGCCTGATCCAAATGTGGAACCAAATCACAGGTCCTTGAGAAATGCTTCTGGAACATCAAGAATGATGAAGGCTCCTATCATCATAACATATCACAAATCAATCAATCTATCAATCTAATCAGCTCTGGTGAGACTTTGAATCTCGTGAGCATCTATCATTGATCCTCACCTTTCATGAGGTCAATCATCATCATCCAATCATTGAATCTCACCTATCATGAGATCAATCATCATCTAATCTATCGACATCATCAAACAACATCAAATCAAATGTTGACACGATTGAAAACATCAAAATCAGGAAGTCTAATAAAAAATTCATTAATCTGGCATGGATGTGCTAAAACAGTGTCTCAAAGCGCTAAAAACATGTACGCGCTAGAAAATTTCATCTATGTGCAAGAACAGAGTCCTTATGCGCCAAAATTTTGAATGCGCCATTTAAGTTGATCAATGTGCCATTTCAGGATCTCTATGCGCTAATTCCTCAATGTGCTAACTTTTTTCTTTAATGCGCTACTTCTTGATTTCTATGCGCTAACTCATTGCCTAAATGCACTAAAAATTCTTATCTATACGTTACTTTACCAAATGTGCCAATACAAAAGTTGAATGCGCTAAACAATCAACCCTATGCGCTAATCTATTGTATGTGCTATAACAGTCTCCGATGCACTACATTGGCGACCTAATGCAATAAACTACTAAAAGGAGAATTTAAACGTGGAAAAAAGTAGGAAAAATGAAATCACAAATCACGAGTAGGTTTTTTCGGGGTACATACCAAAGTTTGATACATTGTCAGGTGGTTGTGACATCACTCACAATCAAATTGGTGCGTCTAGATTGTAATCACCATCTTGCTCAATTTGCACCAGGTTGCTCTACTCTTTCAAAATTTCAAAACACAAATGCATAAATGAATTCCTTTTCACATCTTTTTACCTTTTAAATGGTAAATGGGTGGTAATTAAGTGGGATTTATTTTATTTTTCAACTGGGGTATTAATTCATCAACTAATCAACAAGCGCAAATTTCACTATTATTTTCGGGAGATAAATCATCGAAATGTGCTGAAAATTTCAAAATCGTCAAAAAATTAAAAAAACTCATTGATTTATCTCCTAGGGGGGCATATATCCATCATCACTCGAAATTAGCATATGGGGCATATCAGATCGATTTCTTTTGTCAATACTAGTAGCAAATTTTTCTTTGAAGCAATGTGTAAACACATCACTCCAAAGAGCGGCAAAATGTATACACCTAAAATCGGTTAGGACAATCGATTAATGAAATACAAGGTATTTAATTAATAAACCTTCTCAATTCATCTACTTATAAATAAATTAAAAAATAAAATTATATAGTTCACTTTCTTGAATTCTTCCTATCTCAAATCATTTTCTTCATGATTTAATTAAATAAACAAATCTAACTAATTTGTTTTATTTGATTAATTTTCTCTCATTAATATTTGAGTTTCTAAATTCAATTTTGTCACATTTCTACTTAACTCTCTAACCTCCTTCCACCTCATCATCCACATCACCAAGTGTCACATGAATTTAAATAACTCTAATTTTTAAATGGAATTATCTTCAACTAATTTTGAAACAACCTTGGACACTTGGCTCCTCCATTTCATTTATTCTTCTAAACACTTGGCAAAGTGTTCTTTGAAAGGGAACCATCTCCATGATTCTCACTAATTTCTTCATCCTCCACCGTTCATCTTTTCAGCTGAAATCTTGATAGTCAAATCTTGTCACATCACAATATGCCTTGGAAATCTTATAAATACAACATCATGCTCCAGCTTTTCATAACACGTCTTTGAGAAAACTTGCTCTCCAGAAATCAATTGAGAGAATTTGAGCATTTGAGAGCATTTAGAACATTAGAGCATTTAGCATTTGGCATAATAGAAGCATATTAATCTAGAAATCATGGCTTAGTTTATTAGTTGTATTTCCATTATCATAGTAGTTTTATACATCATTTGCATCATAGTATTTAGCATCATATCCATTATCATTTACAGTACATCATGTGGTTTATCTCCATGTAGGGATGAATTTCTTGCATCTTTCAACATTCTGTTCTTTCAGGTTGTCATTCTAACAGTCATAGTGCATGTACAAATTTGAGAGCCAACATGATTTAATGAATCCCTGAAGATAGGAGACAATGGAATGATTTTTGGGATATTGATGTCTTTCAATTCAGTTAGATTTGTGATTCCAGTTCTCTAATATAATGTGTTTCATTGGTTGTGTGTTGATTATTCACTTTACATATATACGCACGACACAGATAGAATTTAAAAAGAGAAAATGGGGGAAGAGAATATTCTCAAGCCATTACAAGGCATCCTGAGCTGTTTCCACCAACCAACATAGGTGACAAGTGGCAACATGCTCAGAAACAATCGTTTTAACGTTGAAATGCCATGGGATGCTAGCGTGGTGTGCAGGTGTCTGCATGACATGCTAGTGTCTAGACAAATCACACTAAAAAATGGTGGGAATGAGGAGAACACAAGGTTTGATGCAAAGCTAGCATACAAAGGTGGCTATTGAAAAGGGGGTATTGAGCATCTTGATAGAAAAAAATTGATGCAAGGGATAGAATGAGCCTACACAAATACTAAGGGTGTGGACACTAAAGTGGATATAACAAATGTAGGTGAAATTGCAAGGGGTGCAATTTTATGACACAACAATTTGAATAAGAAGATGTGTACCAATGAGTATTTTAGGAGGTATAGCAAAACCCTTAAATTAAAATTATTTTTACTAAATAATTAATACGAAAAATATAATTTTATATAAAGTAATAATAAAATACATAAAATAAAATATTTTAATAAATTTTGTATAATTTTTTTAAATAATTTAAAAACTCATAAACAATTTTAAAATTGAGTAACTAAATAGATATAAATATGATTAGAATGTTCATATTTAAGTAGAATTTTATTAATAAAATATTAAATATACATTCATCTTTAAATTTTAAAATTAATTTTAATTGTAAAATATGTAACTAGAATATTAAATATAAATTAGTTATATCAAAAAAAGATGTGTTATATTTTAAATTTAAAACATAAACATACAAATTAATGTTGTCCATAAATGTTCATGTTTTCACATAGTAAAATATTATATTTGAATGACTATTTAAAAATAAAAAATAAACTTGTAAGTTAGTTTTGTCCATGCATAAAAATTTGCATTGTCAAAGAAAAAAATATTAGATTTGCTTGTAATAAAATACAAGCAATTTATGTGTGAAATGTTATTAAAAATAAAAGATTTTGTCATTTTATAATGATATGATTATCAATTTACATTAATTTACATGATATCAAATTGCTTTGATTTATTGTTGACATGATATCAAATTGTTATGGTTTATTGTTTACAATATTCTTTTAAATGATGTTGAAATACAATTTCATAAATATTTTGAAAACAATAATAATTTATGTATATATTTCAATATTTATTTATTTTTATGGAGAATCAACATAAAATTAACTCTATATTTATTGTATATGAAATGATGTGTGTTAAGTTTAATAATTAGATAGAAAGTTCACACTTTTTTTTATGTATTTTGTAATATAATTATTTTCAAATATTAATTAATTTAATAGTTAAATATAAATTTTAACAAGTAAAATAAGATAATTATTTATCATTTTTAATGTGAGTAAAGTATAAAATTATAAATAATTATTTAATTATTGAATTAAATTATATTTCAATAGAATATATTAACATGAAGTCTTACATTCAAAAAGATTTTCCAATTAAAACAAAACACATTTAATGTGAATTATTTAAAAAAAAAATCCTCTGACTCATGTCTCTACTTATTTATATATAAATATAAATATAAATAATTATATTTAATTCATGATTTTTAACTTAGTTTTTGTGTAGGATAGTTGTTTTTAAGTAATGAAGTTATTAGCATGCTAGCATTAAAATTAAATAAATGTAATTGATTAAATAATTCTAAATTTTGATATTTGAAAGATTAAAAATAATATTTAAGTACAACTTTAATAGATAATTTTGAATTTGAATTTTATTTTTTTAATCTATAGATTGTGGGGTAAGGGCTCACACCTATAATATTAAAATATAAAAACATACAAAAGATTAATAATGTAGAATTTTGTATGAAACTAAGGTAATGGAGGACAAATTCAAACCCTTTTGGCTCGGAAAAGATAATGTCTTTTGCACCCATAAACAAACATCTTTTTTTTTGTTGATTTGGGAGTCATCAACAAAGGAATTGTATTCTTTGTTTGATCTCTTCTTTGATTCTTCACTTATATCCAACCTATTTTAAATGAAAACTCCAAACTTAATCCTAAATCAAGGTCATGTCCCTTGGAAATCTCAAAAGTTTCTAACATATCCTCTAGAGCTCAAAATTAGAATCCTTCACTATCAAATATTCATAACTATTAAGATCACACATTTCACCTATAACATGTTTTGAGTGTTTACTTTCAATATTATAGATAGAAAGTGCCAAAACCATATTTGGGTTTTTAGTAATATTTTCCTCTATAGATATATTATGAGCATCATCCTTGAGTGAATCATTTGGGGCAATCAAATTGTGATAATATTTAGGACCTTCCCATTAAGTAGGTTTTGGGATAAAGAAAATATTAGGTACATAACTTAAAACAACCACATTTATAGGGCATTAAAATGATAGACGCTCATAAGAGAAACATTTTATGCACCTAAAATTGATTTTCTCTTAGTCTATTGATAATCACCATCTTTGATCATCAACAAATAAACAAATTTTAGTAGGCAATCGATTGGAAAAATCTGTCTCTACACAAATGCAAGCAT
Organism: Sequoiadendron giganteum; assembly: GCA_007115665.2. Lineage (NCBI taxonomy): Eukaryota > Viridiplantae > Streptophyta > Pinopsida > Cupressales > Cupressaceae > Sequoiadendron > Sequoiadendron giganteum. The sequence goes on from CM021105.1 coordinate 16,175,598, forward strand.
AAGTGGAGTAGGAGTAGCTAAAAGTCACATCTTACACATAGTAAGGCTTATCAAGCCTATTTCTAATGGCCTCAAGACTCTTTGTCTCTCAAAATTAAAAAGATAGGATAAATTTACCCACAAAAATCTAAAGGAAAAATAATTTGTGTGGAGATCAAAGGTAGGAAACCAAAGCTATAGAGAATACCCCCTCAAAATCCCACAGAACAGATTGTAGAATGAATTCCTTATCCTTTAGTAAATTGAATTCAATATTTAAGAACCTTGACCACAAGGCTATATAAAAACTTCATCTTCTAGGTTAGACATCCATGCATGCAAGTCATGATTTGAGCCAAAATTCATAAATTTATAAATGAGGGCATGTTCCAATAGAGATTATTTATAATAAATCACCTTTCCATCCATTTTTGGCATTCATTAGAAAGGTAGAAAAATGAGCGTGAACCCTACCCAAGGCATCATTGTTGTATTTGGAGTTGATAGACCTTATCTTAATGCTATCCTCTAAAATCCTAGGTTGATATTTTCAAACTAAATCATCAAGGTGTGCTAGAAAATGTTGAGTCATGGGGCCACATAGAGATTCATCACCTATGTGAGGATCTATACCATTGAATTTGAAAGAGAGAAGGGGAGAAAACTTTGGAGAGGCCAAAAAAAACCTTGTCAATTTTTGTATAGGCATTTATTCGTCCTATGACTTTTTGAGTTTGAGAAAAATGTCCATTAGATTAAGAGGATGTGTGCGAGTAAAACATTTTGAGAGGTATAGTAAAGCCATACAAATAAAATCATTTTTACTAAAAATTTAATATGAAAAATTCTTTCTTTTATAAAATAATTATGGAATAAATAAAGTAAAAAATTATTAACAAATTATGTATAATAATTAAAAAACTCATAAAAAAATATTAAATCTTGATAATTAAATAAATATAGATATGATTAGAATATTAATATTTAAGAAAAAAATTATTAATAAAATATTAAATATGCATTCAAATTTAAAAATTTAAAATTAATTTTAATTATAAAATTTTAATTAAAATGTTAAATATAAATTAATTATATCTTAAAAATATTAACAAATATTATAAGCATCATCCTCGAGTAAAAAATTTGGAGCAATTAAATGATAAGTGAAATATTAGCTACCCCACTAAAAATTAAACACCTTAGAAGTCTTTGTGGAGCATTGGAAGGGTAGACATATTTTAGGAGACAATGAATCCCTTAAATTAAAAATATTTTACTAAAGCAATTAATATTATTATTATTATTTTTTAAACAAAAGTAGCAAGTCACTATAATATTGTATATATATATATATAGGATAATTCAAAATTTGGTTCTAGAGAGCATACCGGTAGGAAAGAATCAGTAAGAAAACCTTTGGTTATAGGTTGAAAATGATAAAGATTACAAGATCAATTTCACAAATTATAATAAGCATGTTGATAATTCAAAATTCACCATTCAGTTCCCAAAACGCCTACCCAAAGACTATCATATTAAATCCCTTATAAAAGATCAAAAAATGTCTTTAACCTCTCTACAAAACATATTCTAAACCCTGCAATTGTAATAAAAAAAGCCATGAATACTAACATTACATTTTCATAAAATCCCCATTAATTGAATTTTCATCCTACATCTCTAGACCCTCTATCAGCTGAAGACCTGTTTCAAAAACCCTTCTTCCTCCAACAAAAGCTCTGTGGAATTGCATATGTGAGGCTAGCCTGTACTAACCAAGCTTGTATTCGCCTGAACTCTATTTGCAATCTAATTATATTCGAAGTGCCATAGACTCTGCCATATTATTATGTATGAAACCTAACCAAGATTTAACATCTCCTATTTTGCAATTTCTTGTAGTTGAGGATAATCATGAAGATGGCTAAAATCTTGGGTTAAGTAGATTTCTTGGTTATTGCATCCCATGTTTTCCAAGCAATTTGTTAAATTATTACCCTCTAAAATATTAAAGAATTTTTTTTTTTAATAAATTTTGTACACAGATTTTAAATAATTAAAAGTAAATCACAAATAATTTTAAATTTTGGTATTGGAAAGGTTAAATATAAATATGAATAGAATATTAATTGTTAAAGAAGACTTTATTAATTAAATATTAAATTTATACTTATATTTAAATATTAAATTTATATTTATATTTAAATTTTAAAATTAATTTTAATAATAAAAATGAATTAAATGTTAAATATAGATTAAGTATATTTAGAAGAAATGCTTGTAAATATTTTAAAATATATGTTATAAATATCTTATTGTTGTTTAAATATAAAAATTACTTTTAAATTTTATTATAACTTTAAAATTTGATATAGTTAATTAGTATTATATTTTTTAATTAAAAATAAATAAAAAAACATTAAAATATATCATAATATTATTAATATTGAGGGGCAAAGGGTCTAGTTCGATTAGCTAAAAAAAATTGTTGAAGGTAAGAGGTCACGATGTCTAGTCTCCCCTTTGTCCTCGTGATATTGAGGGAGAGGACATGTTGCATCAACATCACCGATCATATGAAAAAAATTTACCACACATTGCAGTTTATAGGGAGACTACCTAATTCCTAAAATCTTATATATATAAATTAATCTTCATTTTTATTAATATCTTAATAAAACCTTTACATTGCATTAGATGTTAAATCTTATATTAACACACATATTTTTAATTTAAATGTGTTTTTAAATTCAAATATTTTAAAAGCTATAATTATATTCCCTATAAAGATATTTCATTAAACAATTTTTAAAAGTCTATCCCTAGAATCACTATTATCTTACATATTCTTAAAAAGAATTGTAAATATAATATAGATAAGAAGAGGCATTTGACACGACAAAACTATGAAAAATAGTGTTATTAGAGTGATAGTACTAAAGCAAGAGTTGGTGGCCTAGGAAGAGTAAAATCATACTTCATTAGTAAATTCAATAAAGCTTCAAATCATAGAGATTTTTCATCCATATTGTCTTTTGAGTGGTATCACATCATGTACTTCAAAATAATGTAAGGTGACATCTCCTTATTTCTTTAATCCATCATCACCACCTACTCTTTTGGCATATTATGGAGTACAATGACAATATGTGATGGTTTTGATGGTGGCATATTATGGAGTACAAAGACAATATATGATGGTTTTGATGGTGAAATTTTTGGGGTTTTTTAAGTAGGTGTGTCTTTTTAGTGTGTATAATTTTTTTTTTTCATAAGAACATATTTAAACTACATAATATATAAATATATTATTCAAAACAAAACAAAATTTAGTGCAAAAAATTGAACTAAGGTGCAAGGATCTATACTATATTTATTTCTATCAATTGGATCTTGTTTTCTTAGATTTGTAAAACTTGTATATGTGGAGGGATGGTCTTGAGGAACGCTATTTTGGAGTTCTCTAAAAAGTGATAATTCTCCTTTGATAAAATCCATAGGTAGTGGCTTAATGTTTTCTGAAAAAAGATTATTGTCCTTTGATCGAATCCTTAAGATAATAATTTGATGACCTTTGGAAAAGATTGAATACAACAAGAAGTTATGCATAAATTCCTAAATTTTGATACATGTAGAATAAATGCAACATGGATGCCCTAGTTTTGATCTTTGAATGTTTTTTTATCTCTTTAATTATTAAGGTTCTAAGTGTGCCTCCTATGTGCTTTGAAAATAAATGAATGTATGTCCTTAGATACAACTCCATTTATGACAAGTGAAATGTTTTATGTTTTTAGTCTAAACATAATGATTATTTGAAAGAGTTGGTTTGGCCCCAAATTTGAATCTATTTATTTTTAAAATTTATTTTTTCCATAAATCATATAATTGATATGAGTTAATCTCAAAACTATGGATCTGAAACTAAACAAAAAACTGTCAAACTAAAGATTAAGACTAATCCTTGAAAATATGTGTAAATAGAATTAAATAAAGCTCAAATTATATTCTAACTTTCAATAAAATTCACACCAACTATACAATTATCATTATATAAAAAACTAATTCAATATTATATTCAAAAGAATAAGAAAAAGTACAAAATATATACTTTTATTAATACGCTTTTTCATCATAATATTAAATTGATATAGACCCATAGCAATAAAGTATAAGTTCATTTCTGACAAAAAGTGAAATTATTGTTCAGAAGAAAAATCCACCCAAAAAGAGATTCACTACTAGTACAAAAATGCAAGCTAAGAAATATGTGAGATCTTTATTGCTTTCCTTACTTCAAAAATCACTACTAGTACAATTTTCTTCCTATATCTTTTCAAAAGACTAAGATGGTATGTCCTATGCTCTTATAAAGTAAATTCACATATCCATGTCATTTTTTATTTAAAGTTTTGTCTATTTTAATGATAATATTTTTATGTAATAATATATTGATAAGTGATATATTTTTGTGTTTGGTTTGGTTTGTGAGTTAATCTCTGTCTATTTTCATTTTGTTTTTATTTGCATTGAACATAATATATTTGTCATTTATGCATTTCTATTCATGCTAATTGGCATACATTTGTCCCTTATCAAAATATTGTTCTTATCCCTCTATTTCATTTCTAAATGATGCAACATCAACCAAGTTCATCCTAATGAGAGTAGGAATGGCCCCAAAATTTATGTGGTCAAAAATAAATTTCAACTTGGCACACATATCCACAACATATTATTATGTAATGATATTTAAATAAATTCAATATGTACTTAATTTTACAAGAAGAACATCAAGGATGATCATTAAATAATATTTTAATTTCTAAAGGGTGATAAAGAGCCATGAGATCCATGTCATTATAATATAGGTCATCTTCATATCTACATATGTTCTCTTTGATATTGTTCATCATAATTAATCTAGTATGCCAAGAGCTTTAATCCCCCTATGAGAATCCATTCACTTATCAATTCAACAAACTCAAAACAATTTTTCTTAACAACACCTTGATAGATCGAGATACCACAACATAGATCAATTTTATGCACTTCATCAAGTTTGTGGCAGTTGAGATAAAAGTTGTGACACTCTAGATCAACCTTCATTATTTTAAGTGACTTAAGATTATGCGACAATCATCAAACTAAATTAATTAATTTTCTAGGGATGATGAATCAATTCAAAACATCATCAACATCGATCTTTCATCATCAATTTGAGAATACCCCTAATCCTTTATATTTTTTTGTATATTAAATTATTTTTGTTGTTATTTCACCCCTAAATTCCCTATATCTCAAAATGGAATTTAATTGAAGAGAATTCTCCATAATACACTAATAGAAATAGAGGAGGAAGTCTAGAGGGTTTTGTCCTTTACATAATGAGAGCCACTTGAGTGATAATAATTGCAAGGTGCTCCCATTTATTAACCACTTATGATTCAACAATTGCCACCAACACATTCAAATTTAATTGATTGGCATCAAAATCATTTTGTAATAGAATAGAGTACGTATATCCAACCACTAAGTCTTTCAATTAGTCAATGCCCTTATTTGATAAATAACCTACCACCATATTTTCTTTCCTACAATGTGAATTCTAATTGACCATTGTTATTTTTGGTTTAAATTGTGTGCAAGTTTTTTGTATCAACATTTTGGATCACACTCCATGATCCATCATCAGGATAATAGAGAGTTATAGGAGTCAAAAAATGGTTAGTTGCAAACCCAAATAGACTAAAAAGAGAGGGGGGAAGGGGAGGGGGAAGAGATTGAACGTGGTTGAAGCCATAATGATGGCATAAGCATGACAAGAAATAAGAAGCCACAAAATGAAAGTAAGGAATAAACATTAAGACAAGTAAAAGTTTTGAAATTTGAGTCTTTTGTCATGCTTATGCTTTTATTTTGTCTTGAACCGCATGCAACCTCTTCCACCTCCCCTTAGTTTGTCTTGTCAGTAACTAACCATTTTTTGAGTCTGATAGCTCTCAACTTGTCTTGATCTACAACTAACTATTTTTTGACTCATATAACTCTCTATTATCTTGATGATGAATCATGGAGTGTGCTTTAAAATGTTGACAGAAAAAACTTGCACACAATTTAAACCAAAAAAAATATTAATCTACAATATGGATTGTGAAAATTTGATATCGTTAACTAGGAATGTTATCCAAAATAATCAAAGCCTCCTTTAGAATATTCATTTCCATATTGTTGAATAACTATTTCTCAAACAGAGGGTGACCACCATTGAGTCTCCTCTGATAACAATATTATCAAGATTGTAGGATTTGACCAATTATAGGTCGAGGAGCAGTCTTCAGCCTATGCTTTGTTAATAGGTATAATTTTTCTACAGTCCATGAAATTAGTTTGAAAGCTTCTGGATTCAACTGTGTATATGCTTATTTAGACTAACGTTTCGAATCAAACTTAATGATTCATCATTAGGAAGAGGAGAATACATAGTTGATTTATGCTTATTTAGAATTCTCCTCTTCCTAATGATGAATCATGAGTGTGATTCAAAACATCACTCTTAGCCGAAGAGGTTCATGAGTGTGCCCCAGGTGAATTTGGCGGAATGGATACCCCTCAGTCCTTGGCTCCTAGTCGAAGAGGTTCACCCCAAGAAAGCTCGTGCTCCCGTATCGAGTAGCAAAAAAAATTTGTGGATGACCTCCATAAAAAAAAAAAAAAACATCGCTCTAAATAAGCGTACATAGTTGAATCTAGAAGCTTTCAAACTACTATGCTTTGTTATTAGTTCTTGACTTTAATTTTCTTGTTGTTGCTTTGATCACCTTACCCAAAGAATCTCAAATAACACAACTTGCTCTAGATGGACTCAAGTATCCCCAAGACGCACTCTCAAAATTAAGTTTCTATAAACCTAACCGAGACAAGATCAACTTAACTTGCAAACAATCATTCAATGAATAAAAAGAATTAGAAAAAGCAAAAATGAAATTAAATATTTGTATATTTACTACTATTGCTTATCCAAATTACTTTTAACCAAACAAACACCACTCATTTCTTAACACTAACCTCAAAAAATGGAAAACTTATATACCTATAACGTCCTAAATGATTTAAAATATTTCTCCTATTTAAAAAGATAAATAAATTGAAACAACGTTACTAAACATCATATCATTCTATTGTTAGCCACTAAGGTATATCTATCTGGGTTTGCAACTTTTTATTGGTGAATGAATGAGATTTTAATGACGTCCACGAGATAGAGACCAAGAACCCAAATGCTTAGAGATTTCCATATTCTTTTCAATGTGAAGACAGTGTAGCGGGGCCTACATATCCCAAAATTTTAGTTTTTTATTGGTGAGGACAGTGAAGTGAAGTGGGGCCTACACATCCCAAATCGTCAATTATTTTATAGGGTGGGGTCCACATAAAGTGAAGCAATACAGAACGGTGAACGCTCCTTTCATATATTTGATTCCTTTCATTTTCCAAGGCTAACAACCGTCCAAAAGAAAAAAATAATAATTGTTTCATAAACTATAGCCAAAATATGACAGTTTTATTTTTTTATTTCTCAGTGTCTCCTGTCCGTCCAATTAATTCTCGAAAAATTCAAATTAATATTTACAATATTATAATTATTAAATCGGATTTCGAGATCTCGTAGGATCGAAAGATCCGCACGAGCGGACGGCGCTAAAGATTCTTGTGCCCACGTGTTACAACAGGAGGGTAAGACATTTCAGTCGTTTTCGATGTGACACGTGGGACCCCCCATTGCTCTCGGTTTTTAATAAGCAGACAAGATCCGCCGCGCATGTTGAGAGGACCCAATTGCCTTGGAATTCTAATAATTGTTTTTTTTTTAATTAAGTTATGATAAAGAAATAATCAATTTTTTTTTATTAAGTTATGTTAAAGAAATAATCAATCATATAATGATAATAAGGTTTATGATAATACATGATTAGATGTATATGTTTTCTTTTAGGATACATAATTATTGGGTCTTTTTTCTCTTAAATAAATAAGCAGTGATAGAAATATAGTTAGTAAATACATTTATCACAACTAATTTATGATTGATAAGTAGGAGGTTTCTTCCATAATATATCAAGCTAAGTGGGCTTAATCTTGGGAGGAGCTGGGATGGGTGACCTCACGAGGCAGACCAATGCTTCACGTCTATGAGCATCACCTAGATGCAATGAGTGCTAAGTGGACCATTCATTATCATGAGAGATGGGTTCTTGTGAACCACTACTCATGAATCATGGGTCAATGAGTTTGACTTGAAAACTACACGATTGAATCCTGATAGCAATATCATAATAATCTATGATTATCGTAAATCATTTTAATTATTGAAATTGAAAAAATGGTTTCTTAGAGTATATATTTGTCGAATCAAGATTTTCAATTAATGTGAGGAAAAATAAAATATATATTAGAAGAATATGATTTAAATGGATTGATGGGATTTGATTTGGTCAAATGTGAAAATTTAAGAAGATATATTTGTTCAAATAGTATTTTAATTAGGAAAATATACCTCTATATAAACTATCTAGGTTAATTAAATAAATGAAGTACTCACTAATAATTGATCTAGAAAAATGAGTTTTGATTGATGATTAAAAAATATAGAAATTCAAATAAATGGAATGCAATACCTAGCTTGAGATCTAATGATGGGAATAGCCAACCTACAATAAACATCAAAAAACAAATTCGCCAGTGTAAAAAATTTAGAGCTTACTCAAATGTAAATCTTAGAATTTGTAAATTGATTTTTTTTTAATCAAGTCTACCTAGATGAGTGTAGAAATTATCTACAAGTGCAAATATTTTGGGCGTGAACCCAAATTGTAACTCATGAATCTAATCCACTTGATTATCGATTGATGGAACTTGCTCGCCTTGATTTATGATGTATAAATGTGTGTGAGGATACACAATATCTAGGAATGCCTTTAATAAATTTGTCGAATCATGAAGTTCAACTTCTCATCAATTGAGCCCCTAACAAACCAAATTTACGACTTTGATAAATGACTAAAGATAACAAGCAAGTATACAATGGGCCTACAATGATATGTGTTGATGTAATACTCCAATAATCTATATAATGATCTTATAAATGGTCAATTATAAATCTTAGAATAGCACCTAGATGATTTCTAACATGATTTAAAAATAAGTGAATGAATGTTCATAAATAAAATAACATAGTGCTCAAATTAACTTAAACATGCCCTAGGTTAGCTCATTGTAGATAGTAAGGGGAAGTTGGAAAAAATAAATTAAATTTTGATTTAAAATCTAGGGTTCAAATCTATGACCACATAAGTGACTTAGATTAAGTTTGCACACATGATTTTAATTCAAGGTGATGAAAAATAGATCTAAGGATCACAAACACATCTTTGAGGATGAGTGATAATGGGATCATGATACACTTGAATGCTATGAGTATAATTCACTCAAGAACACATGTCACTCGTACAATTACTATCACATTTAAAATATTTTAATCAAAGTAGAACCAAAACATGTAAAAAAAAGGCATGGTTATGCAATTTTCACCATTGCATTTTCACCCTCTTTGATGTGCATGTGAACTATTAGGCAGATGCATATCAAATTAAAACAAGTAATCAACATGAAAATTAAATATTTTTATAAACTCAAAGGATACATATCTATGTAAATTTGTAGATCATTCTTGAATTCTTTTGGTAATGAGCATGTCATAGAAACCTACAAAACAAAAAAAGTGTGCAATAAGTAGCATATGTCAAGCATTTAAAAATGAGTATAGTCATAACTATCTTAAAGGAACTATCCTTGAAAATAGTAAAATGAAAAGTATGATATATTTTCTTGTTACAAAAAGTGATAAAAAGTTTTTACCATGTGAAAAGGACTCCAACTATGTGGAAGAAATATTTGACCCAATAAATAGTTTAAAATAAAAGTTCCCCTCAACATAGGAATAACTATGAGCATGTCACTACATAACTTAACTCACAAAAGGAAATTAGTGACATGCATGTCCCCATACAATTGGTTGGATAGAAAGGATGCAAGGAAATAAAGGAGATAATAAAATATATAAGCATGATAAAGCATGTAACATACACAAATATATGATCATATGATAATTATATAAGCACATAAGTAGGAGATAATCATCAAAGAATGTGTAATAATGGAAAGACAAGATGCCCTTAATGTTTCCCTACAACCATAGGCAAGTGATAAGGTAAGGGTGGCCCTAAAGGATAGAAAAGGATCGTGTACACACAAAAAGGATGTAAAATACATCCACCTGGCATGGAAAAGATCATAAATGTGGAATCATTTAAGCATGATAAAGATCATAAACATAGAACCAAAAGTGATGCAGTGTTAGGATTTAATCAATAGAATTAGAACTAAAGGACATGCAAAGTACACAATGAAAGAATTTTTTTTTTTCTAGATAAAATAATTGAAGTTTCTATTGAGGCACCACCCTTGAATCATAGCAACAATTCTTTAATATTGCAAAAGTAGACTAATATTACTTTAAACTTTAGCTTATAGCTATACTCAAAACCATAGTTCAATACACTACTAAATTAAAAAGGAGAGTGAATAATAAAAGGTACAAATGATATAACGTATGATTTCAAAAAATATATAGAACAACACAACATGTACAAATACCTTCACACAAATCCCCACCTCTCTACACATAAGAACTCTTGTAGAGTACCACATTTTCACATTATTTTAGACTACACTTGATAAAGGTAGAAAGCATAGTCTAAAATGCATCTTTATGGGATGCACATGTATTGAACTCTTCACAAAAAAAAATAGAATGAATCACTCTCACTTATACATAACCATTACAATGGGCATATTAACCTATCAATACTTTTCCAATATCATAGAAAAAATATCACAATACGCCTACCTCACAACTAAGCTCTTCTAATTATTGATGCCTATACGCCCAATATGTATATGAGTTCATAGAATTTTCCTTCTTTGGATCTATTTGCATTCCATGTAGCTTCCTCAAGTTCCTATATAGTATTTATCACCTCAATATCACCAAATTTTTCTAGCAATTATGTTTCAACAAATAAACCCTAATATCTATGGTAGGTATATAATGTGCCAAATTCTTGATCAAAATTATCACATAATTTTGCTTTTGGTCTATTTCTTACCTCCAAACCACACTCTCCTAAGAATCTTCATACAAACCCTACAACTACTTCATCCTCATATTAAAAACTATGTTGTAGGTGGTGAGTCAACACCATGCCACTTTGCTTAAATCATTTACCTTCATCCACACTTTTCTTTCTTTTCATGCCTAAAAAAGAAACTCCCCCACCCATGAGAAAACCACCAAGGAGAGTGAGAAACCAAACCCATATTACACAAGATAATAGCTAATAACACTATATTAAATCCAACAGACATGACTACTAGTAGAACCTTTAATTCTCATACATAATCATAGCATGCCTTGAGCCTAGTAGAGTTGAAATAGGCTACAATCGACTATAGATTAATGAAACCCATGATTAATCCTTCAATCATCATAAATAATATCGCCATATAGCTATTGCAATGAATGCTTTGTATACAACCTATACCAACAAAATTCAAATAACACATGAAAGTGGTGGGAACTAAGCATGCCCATCCTAAATATCAAAGTGCATGACATGATCATGAAGGGTGTTAATGACTATGTTACTAAGTCTTGCTAGGTTTTAGCATGAGGACTATACTCTACCTTATAATCATCCTACACCATCTCTATACTAGCTAAATAATCTTATTAAAATTTACTTCTCCAATAATACCTATAACTTATAGCAGATATTTTTTCTTTAACCTTACACATCTTCAAAATGGTTAAAACACCAATTAGGACTTGAGCCTTTTATCAGAGCATTTATCACTATCAACAAGTATCCATCTATGATAAATTATTTGAAATTTATTTATACCACCATACCAATCCTTACTATTAATATCTCTCATTCCACCTTATTATTTGTATTAAATCAAATATTAAAGACCCCTCATATAAGAAACTATTAGTTGAATCTCTTAAAATCAAATGATCACCTACTTTGCCTAGATTTCTTGGAAGTACCATTGATATTAAATTTGATAAATCCTACCAAGGGAGGAAACCAAAGAAACTTATCATCCTTTTGATGTTTCCTATTTGATGCTTCTTGTATATTATAAATAAAAATCCTCTTACCCCTTGAATAAGGGAAAAAAATGTAGACACCTAAAATCATCCACATCTTAACCTCGCCTAATTTTATCCCCTACTAGCATTAATTAAATAAAAATAATTATATAATTAACCTTTCCAACCATTTTCCTAGAATTAATTAATTAAATTTAAATCATTTATTCAATTATATATTTATTTTGCCCCTTTCTTCTATAATCCACCATTAATTAAATAATTTCAACATTTATTTAATTAAATTCACCCTTCACATCTCTATCTTCCAAAAATTAAATAAATACAAAGAATTTATTTAATTACCTCAAAATCCCCCTCAAGTCATTAGCTGACTAAAACTAATTAGAATAAATCCACTTGCACATTCCTAAGCATGCTTAAACCATGGTCAAACTTGCCCATGTGTCCAACAAAGAACTTTGCATACATTTGTTTCATCCATCCCACTTCTCCAAAATCCTCTCATGAAATATCATCCATCCATTTCTTTGAGAGAATTTTGACCCTCCACATGTCTCCAAAAGAAAAAAACAATTATCTTCCATAAAGATCCTCTTTTATCCTCACCCTTCATCTTTCTCAAGGAAATCTTGACCATCTGAATCCCCTTAATTTTGAACCTCTTCAAGTGCATAGATCATAAAGTGACACTAGGAGGATTCTCTTTCTCTCAATAATCTCAATCAACCTAATCCATTTATCTCTTAGATCAATCTCAACCATAGACCAATCATCCTCCCAATCTATAAATAACACCTCTTGGAAGTCGTTTTATAGGATTATCTAGCAGAAAAGTCATTTTTTTAATTTGAAGAGCAGCCACATATCATCTCTCAAACACAAATCTATTCTATCACAACCCCACACATCTTGTGTATGCAACGAGGAGTTGTGGGTGAGAGAACTCTTGTTTTTCTTTCATATTTTGTTAAAATCCTTAGCTTAAATGAGTTATTTAGGTGTAGAATATGATTTTAATTTCATATTTTAAGTCCTTGTTTTGTGTTCTACATGATCCTTCTTGTTCATTTTTTGCCATGTTTGGTGGGACACGCGTCCATAATCTAACTTTTTTTGATATTTTTTGAATTGTTTTTTTAATGAAAGAGGGGTAAAAATTTATTCCATTAAGAAAAAGACATTACAATCAAAACATGTCCTCACACTGAGGACCACCAAGAAAACCCATAGAGCCCAAAACAACCCCTGCAAGAGCACAGCCAAGCACCCCAAACCCAACTTAGAAACCTTGAATATCTTCTTGTAGAAACAACTTCAACCTCTGAGAATAGTTTGAGGGAAGTTGCTCCAAATCATAAATCAGAGCCAAGTACCACTATGCTTTGATGCCCATTTCGCTAAATAATTTTCCACCTTGTTCCATTCCCTAGGGATATGGACAAAAGCAACAAATTCCAAAAGGTGACCAATCCAATGAATTTAGTGAAGAACTAAATCTAGTGACCAGTTCGCCCCATCCAAGGAACCCCTATTCAACATAGCCACCACAATCTATGAATCAAATTCACAAATGATTTTGCACCGGCCCATCTCACAAAACTTTTCCAAAGCCAAAAGGATAGCCAAATCATCCATATAGTTATTACTTTGGTGCCCCTAAAAAATGGAAAAGATAAATATGGGAGAACCCTCACTATCCCTACCAACACCTCCAACACCAGCAAAACCAAGATTACCCCTGGAAGATCCATCAATATTAATCTTTAAGACACCTAGAGGAGGCGAATTCCATCTACCATCATGTTGAATCTTTGTAGTAGAGCACCACCTATCAATGGAGTACAGCCTCCCAAAACCTTCACTAACCAAACCCATCTCAAACAACACCCCAAATTCACCAGCCTTCAGAGTACTAACCACCTCACACCTGGCCTGAATAGTTTCTTGAATCATGCTCTATGCCTGATGCCAAACCTGAAGAGTAAACAAACTCACTACATTAAATATCCTATGGTTTCTTTCCAACCAAATCTATTATAGAATGCAAGAAGGGCCTATACCCCATGCCACCTGTAGACAAAAAGTCTTCATCAAAGGCCTACCCAAGGTCCTCCAAAACTCAACAAAAGATGAAGCATGAATACAAGAGTACCTCCAAGCCTCCCGCCAAGAATACCAAATAGTCCTGAAGTACCTACATTGAAGCAACAAATGCACCACAGATTCCACACTGCACCCACACAAGACACACTTGGAAGGCCCCTGAAATCCACTCTTCAAAAGATTATCCCAATTAAGGCACCTATTACAAGTGACCAACAAAAGAAAAAAAAATCATTTAGGCCAAGAAAACTTGTTCCACGTAGAATTCCACCAAGGAACCTCCTCTTCACCATACTTCTGCCTATCTAGAACTTGATACCCAACAACAACTGAGAAAACTCCCTTGGGGCTCAAACCCCGAGCCAAAACATCATCAATCTTCAAGGAGCTACAAGTCCTACTAGCCAAAATCTAGGATAGTTCAACCCGGTCCTCCTTTGATCCCCCTGAAGGCCAATCCTAAACATCCTTCCATTTGTTGACTTCCACCTAGCCAAGGTTCTTAGAAACTTTTAAATTTTTGCACATGAGTCTAACTAGCCTCAACAAAAGCATCACAAATATTTTGTAGATGCTAATGAGAATTCATTATTGGGGGATGACCATCCCAAGATTCAAACCAAAAGTGAGCCTTTGACCCTCTATTACAAATCCAAAACAAGAACTGCTTCACTAGACCAACTCCCCTCTTGAGAGTGTCCCAAAATATAGAACCTTTACCTTCCAAATAGAACCCATGTATCTCTTTCCACTCAATCCCCTGCAAGTATTTAGAGGCTAGGATCTTGGCCCAAGCTTGGTCTTGGTTAGTACACCATCTCCAATAAATCTTCACTGCCAAATCCTATCTAGTGAGGGCAACATTTCACAATCCAAAACCACCAAACTGCTTTGGTCTACAAAAATTCTCCCAATTCACTAAGCTCCACTTAGAGGAATTAAGATTACCAGCCCAAATAAATTGTCTAGATAATGCATCCAACTCCTTAATGAAATTGATAGGAGCAATCTAAACCATACACCTGTAGACTGGGAGAGCTTGAACCACAAATTTTAATAGAAGAACTCTCCCAATAGAGGACAACCATCTATATGTCCAATGACTAACCCACTCACGGAATCTATCTAGCACATTCTTCCAAGTTCCTCCAGGCAAAGGACCAATAGAGAGAGGGATACCCAAGTACACAAAAGGAAAGGATCTAATATGAAATCTTAAGATTTTCCCTACCCTTGCTTGAATACACAATGGAGTATTAAAGAGAAATATGGAAGAATTATCTTCATTAATTTTTTGACCTGAAGTTGCTAGATAAATATCCAGAGCCTGCCCAATGTTGGTTGCTTCACAAATTATGGCAATACCCATCAAAGTTGTATCATCCACAAACTGTAAGTGAGATTTGGGAGCCAACCTATTTCCCCAATTCCACCCATGAATAAGACCTTGCCTCACATAAGAATGCAAAATTCTTCCAAGGCCCTCAACCATAATAATAAATAGATGAGGAGACAAGGGATCACCCTACCTGAGACCTTTAGAGGCACCAAAAAGAGAAGAAGGTTCCCCATTAATCAACATAGAATAAGAAGGTGACACTACACAACTCATCACCCATTCAATC
Source organism: Sequoiadendron giganteum (assembly GCA_007115665.2). Lineage (NCBI taxonomy): Eukaryota > Viridiplantae > Streptophyta > Pinopsida > Cupressales > Cupressaceae > Sequoiadendron > Sequoiadendron giganteum. The sequence continues at coordinate 16,191,546 of CM021105.1, forward strand.
CATCTTGCTCCAAATCCAAAGGCCAAAGGCATCTTACAAAGAAAATCCCATTTAAATTGATCATAAGCTTTGGCCATATCCAACTTAATAAACATAGCCTTCTCCTTGGATTTCTCCATAGAATGAATAGCTTCTACAGCTATAACCACACCATCAAATATTTGCCTCCCTGGAAAAAAACCTCCCTCCTCTTCAAAAATGATCATACCCAGCCATGACTTAAGCCTCTCTGCCAAAAAATTATAAATAATCTTATAAACCACATTACATAGGGAAATTGGTCTGAATAGATCAAGGGAATTGGGTAAAAGTACATAGTTGTGTAACATTTTATAAAAGAAATAGCCAACACTGATCCAAATTTTAAACTTGAATCACTAAAAAGTGGCATATATGTTTTAAATTTTGAAATGATGCAAACAAATAAAATTTGTATTTTTGAGTATATTTTATGTTTTTATTTAAAAAAATAAAAAAAATATTTGAATATAGTTTTTTATAAATTTACACTACAATTTTGTTGTTGATAAAATGTTGAAAAATGAAGTTACATGAGACGTCAATCTTTATATAGTAAATTTTATTATTTTTCCTTCAAAAAATTTGTGTGTATTTATAACTTGAAACTTTAGTGCATTGATATATTTTTTTTCAATTTTCATAAATATATGTTTTTAAAAAAATATTAAAATGTGTGTGTACCGAAACACAATTGTTTCCATTCAATGTCAACTTTTATGTTGAATATTTATCTAAAATGAAAAACAAATTATATCATCTTGATATAGATTCTTTTATCTAGTGCATCATATTTTTTTCAAATTTTTCAATAAGTTTTAGTATTTTTCTTGACATGGTAATTAACCTAATATTTTTGTGTTGATAACCTACTTTTAGTAAAAATAAAATATAAAATATAAATAATAGTTAAAATATTTAAATATATATATTTTTGAAAACTACACTTATGAATCTACAAAAGGGTATTTTTTATAATTTAAAACAAAAAATTATTTACATGACTAGGAGTTGTTGAAACATCAAGTTTTTCAAATAATTTTTTTTTTCGGTAAATTGGCTTCAAAGTGGTGCTACATATGCATTTATCTAACAATTTTAGTTGGAAAAGTTGTGGACATATATAACTTAGCTAGAATGAATCTTACTAGATCATATGTTTGACCAAAATTGATTTTTAGCTAGAAATACTTAAATTAAATTGTTTTGATAAGTTGGCCAAAAGTGTGACACAACTTTGTACTTTTACCCAATTAGCTCCTTCTCTCTTAGGGATAAGCACAAGGAAGGTCAAATTCAAATCTCTTAGCATCTACTTACTACTTTGTGATTCCTACACCATAGTTAGTAGGTCAAATTTGATAATCTCCAAGAATTCCTGAAAGAATTCAATCGAAAAACCATCTGGACTAGGGGATTTTCCTTTTTCATTTTGAAAACAATCTCTTCCACCTCCTCCAATAGGATAGGCTTAAGAAAAATCTCATTTGTCTCAAGGTAAATAATGGAGGGAATACCATCCAAAATAAAGTTTACCCCCTCATCTGTTACAGGCATGTCCTCCTTTAGCAAAGAGGAGTAAAACTGAATAGCTTCCTATGAAATATCCTTGAAGGAGGATAATTGATGCCCCTGGGTGGACACTAGAGATGAAATCAAATTACATTGTCTTCTAGCTTTAACTGAATTGAAGAGGAAAGAAGTATTCTTGTCTCCCTCCCGCAACCAATCAATCTAAGCTTTCTATTTCCAAAAAATATCTTTCCTCAGTTCCCATTATGCATACTCTTTCTTGGCATCCTCTTCCTCTCTAATAGAATCCAAGAACAATCCATTATCCCTATTCTGCCTTGTGATGGAGTCCAAATGATATTGGGCAGCCATCTTAGACCTGAAAATATTACCGAAAATCTGTTTATTCCATTTCTTAAGTTGATATTCCACAAACACAAGTCTTTTAACAAAAGTATACATAGTAGTGCCATACGCAAGAGAACCCATCCTCCACCACTCCATAAGATCCTATAGTGACGGCTCTTGTAACCACATAAGCTAGAATTTAAAAGAAGGGTTCTTATTAAGGTTCCTACCACTCACACAAAATTTGATGGGCCAATGGTCAGACCCCTTCCAATCCAAAAATTTTGAACTAGAGAGCCAACTGCTACCAACCTAGAAGCTAGAGACCAGAAATCTATCTAATATCTCAAAAGTGAAACCTTCTCCGCATCTTTTATTTGTCCATGTGAACATACCATTACCAAGCCTTACATTAATCAATCCCAATAAATCAATATTTTCTTTGCAAATCATAGATGAAGGATCAAGTCTATCCAACCCACCCCTTTTTTCCTCTAGACTGGTAATACAATTAAAATCACCAATAATAATCCAAGGAAGAAAAGGGCCTAAGGATTCAACAAACTTGATATGGGACCAGAGATGACACTTGGCAGGAAGCTCCGTAGGAGCATACAAATTAGTAAACAAAATTATTTCACCAAAAACAAAACTTGATGCAACCATGGATAAGGAATTTCTACCATCCACCACATGGGAGAAACCTTGCGAGGGCCCTAGAGGCACACAATCCCTCCAAATCTACCACGCGTCCCAATACATCAACATTAACCCCTCCCCCAAATATTGGAGGCCACACTAATCATGCTATCCATGACCAAATTAGTCTCCTGAATGAACACAATATCAGGAGCATGCAATTGAATTAAATCCAGAACAACCTTTTATCTAGGGGAGCTATTCAATCCCTGTGCATTCCATGACAAGACAATCATTGTTGAAGGTTAGAGAAATGGGATTCAATGGTCTTGACTGCCCCTAACTCCACCAAATTCTCTCCCATGAATATAATTTTGTCATGATCATTCTTTCTACCCACTTTTGTAGTCTTCTTTGAGCCACCCTTTTTAAGGTTTTTTTGTTGCAGTCCCAAAGAAGATAAACCTTTGTTACTCTTACCAGGAACCAAAGTTGCAGCCTCTAGTAAAGGATCATGTAGAGTCCCTTTGTTAATTTTGTAGTTTTCAAAGTGATCTCCACCACATGTAAAACATCCTTTCACTAGTCCCTTCCTTTTCGCAAGCCTTCCAAAATTACCTTCATTTCCACTAGCATTGTTGTTAAAGTTGTTTCCCCTATGATCCCTTCTTGGTTCATTCCAATTATTTTGGGGTCCCTTGTCCCCTTTCCTTTGAAAAAATTGCCCTTCACTAGGCTTCTTTTAAGTTTGATTGGTTGTGACCAATTGAACTTCTTTTGATTCTTTTCATGGTAGTTCAAGATAGATTTAAGCCTTTTCTCTTGCTTTATGGTTTTCTCATATACTAGGTCCATGTTAGTAGGACCATGTATATCTACATCTCCACCTATTTGGTTATTGAGACCCATGATGAAATTCCTTATACAAAACAACTCATCCTTTTTGTACATGGGTACATACCTCAGGAGACGATTGAACTTCTCCCAATATTCATTCATCGAGGAATATCCTTACTTCAGGTTTTGGAAATCAGTGAGATTTTAATCATATGAGAGTTGAGGTAACCACCGCTTCCAAATAAAATCTCCACAAATTCACCCCATGTAAGCCCTAAGGAATTGATCCCAACCTCCATCTTTTTATTCATCCACCAATTAGATGCTTCACCAGCCAACTGAAAATCTCCCCAAACAGCTTTAGTGACCTCAAAGTAATTCTTAATTTCAAAATAATTTTCCGTCTTCGTGGGCCATGCCTCAGCCGCATCCCCACTGGTAATAACTTCAAATTTTTGAGGTGTGATCTTTCTCATATCTCAAGATAGCTCACTTTCTAGTCATTTTCTTTTGGTTCCCTCTGACCTAGACTGTGACTCATCATCCTCATGTTCACTAGATTGAGTACGATCATGAGAATTTTCCCCTTCTTCTTCATTGTTGGGAGCTTCTTCTTCATTATTAGGAACTTCTTGTTCCTCCAGGTCTCTTTCCCTCTTACCTTTTGCTCAAGGTTTGCTATTATTTCTCGTGTTTCATCCATCATAGCCAAAATATGATCCAATTTAGCTTTGACATTCTCAGCACCTTGGCCCACTTCCTGACTTCCCCCAAAGTTAGTTCTTGTTCTAACTATTTTTCTCAAGAAAAATTACACCTTGAGGTTTCATTTTAATTAGATCTAAGAAAATTTACTTAATGATATAAAAACATTTCAAAAGAATAAACATTCACATAATAATTTTCATAAAATAACTCATACACAAGTTTTTCCAAAACATGTTTTTCATTAAGATCAAAAAGGATTTCAATATCCTTGAGTTTACATGGAATTACTATTCAAATAGTCTAAGGGAGAGTATCCCTTGGATTCAATCTCTGATACACAACTAAAGGGGGGTATACCCTTCATATTTTTGTTCACATACATCATCAAAAGGGAAATAACCCTTAGACCTATCCTCGGATACATAGTTTCAAAGAACATATCCCTCTAATTCACCACTTGAGGCTATTACAATAACTTCTGCCATAGGAAGAACACGAGAGTCCCTAAATATCATGGTAATACTAACACTACATTCTGAGGGTACATCTCTGAAAAGTGGTAAAGAGTCTAATTTGGTTGGAGAGGTGGGAGGTACAAAGTTGACAGCCTCACACATCCTTTTTCTCTCTTGACTGATTCATGATAAGGCATGATTGAAAGTCTCAATGTCACTCAGCCAAATGGCATTTTCATAATTGGTCCCGTCTATGGTTCGAACAATGGCTTCCCTGTCCTTCTTGGCCCTTAGATAGCACTCATTATCGATTACTGACTTCCTTGCATACAGCTTGAGACACACCATCCTGGCACAAGAATTTCTAAACATTAGACTCATATAATGTTGGATGGAAACATAGCAAGCACATAGGTGTCAAAGATGAACCTGGTAGCTCTAATACCACGTGTAACATGCCCATTGTTCTACCCAGTAATTTTTACTATAGTTTACCCACAAGTGAACAATTTATGCTACTAACATTATTATCAATAAAAAAATTCTTTTCTTTTGAATAACTATTGCACATTTGAAATAAATCCATTTCAAACTTTCCCATTGCATAATCAAAGAATCATGTCATTAATACAAGCAAAAAATTCACATTACATAACTTCAAGATGGATACATGGTTACATAGCTTCAATGAGCTTACTGAAATAGATATACAAATGGTCAAGATGTCCTTCATAGAATATTGGTTGCCAACTACATGAGAAGCATTACTCCAACACTTTTATGTCAACCACAAACTTACTACGATCCCCCGCACATCTACCAAACTGGTAAGATAGCCCTACCCTTTGAAGAAGAGATTGATTTGGTAATCTCGTAATCCTAGCCTTCTTGGAGCATGGTGTTGTGTCCAACATATCTAGAAATACCATACAATGGCTACAACCTACATGTATGACAATCCCTTCCTAGTATGTAAACCTGGATCACAGTGAACTGACAGTGTAAACAATGGCTAATTACACTACTTTAGCCAATGCATTCATCACCCAAAATTTAGAGTGGACGTCACATGCTCACCCACATTTCTAGCTCGATTTAGTTTTCACCATTCATACTCTTAACATACATCCCAAAAGAAGAAAGTGATGACATAGCATCTTGATTAACTAGGTTACACCCTTTCCCATGGATTATTCCAACCCTAGGAATAACCAAGCTAACAATCTATGTCAACTAACATTTACATCAAAAGTAAATCAAGACATCAATACATACAAAATTTCACATTTCATGTTTCATATGTATAGTATTGTCAAGCTACATAAAGTATAAATAGAAACACAATCACATTAATTCCAATATAAGATATATATATATATATATATATATATATATATTATCAAAACATAATCACATAAATTCCAATATAAGATATATATATTATCAAAATACCAAGGTTTCACCAAACAAGATTCAGCCAAGAACATGCGAGCTTATCCAAAGCACCTCAACTCATACTTAAATCAATCTTTTCCAAACAAGGCAATCATAATTAAATAACTTTTCAAACATAAATAACAAAGGAACAAAAATCAACACGCCTATATAAAAGCTCCAACTGATATTACTTCCTCCCTAGCTCAATTCCACAATCTCGTTTGCTTGCTCCTCTAAGTTCAACCTAACTTTCACTTCTAGCCTCTTACCAATTCTCTCAACAATTACAAATGCCAAAATAATAGAGCAACTCACTAACTCTCAAGCTCTCTAATTCACTTGCACAAAAAATACAGCATAATAACAATAGAGTAATCACAATAAAAAGTGTAACAAATGGTAGAGAAAGCTCCTCTATATATACTAAAATTTGAGCATCCAAAGGCTACAAACAATCTAACAATTATGTCACCTTCCTACTCTCATGCAACGACTTAGCTATTTAAAACTCTTAGATTACAACACATGACAATCCTCATATTTCCAATCTCAGAAAATGGTTGAGTCAACTTTATTTTTGAGACAACATGACTCTTTTACTAAGTCAAGGGACAATGATGCCTCTCTACAGGTTTCCTATTTGATTTTCAAATCGACTACCCTCTCATATTTCTACCATTTGTGTATTGACTAAGCTTTGTGCTTATCTCATGGCTTTACCAAGTAATGGTGTAACATAATCCTTATCACTACAATGAAATTGAACAATTAGGGAAGATGGCTTGATAGTGGTACACCCTAACTTTACTAGTTTAATGGCAATATATCTATGATGTTGGCATTAAAAATTATATAACTAAGTAGTCAAGAATGTGGACAATTTAAATCTTTTGTTTTACCACCATCAAACTTATGTCATCGACATGTACTTTGTTGAGGTATCACAATAGATCCAAAAAAATGTATGACCAATAATTGTACACTAAGAATTAATAGTTGTGCATAAATTCGTTGTGAATTAATAGTGTGCAATAATGGGTAGCCCCCCTATAAACTTCAATGCATTTCGTAAAAAAAATTCACGTGACTAGTGACGTTGACACAACACACCCTTCGGTACCACAAAGACGGAGGGGAGATTAGACATCTTGACCTCTTACTTGTAATAAGATGCTTTAGTCAATTGAACTAGGCCCTCCACCCAATATTGATGTACTCGTGATACTCACTTAACTATTGGACCATCTCCCATATATATAAGAGAAGAGCAAGAGGAAAACGAAAAGAAACGAAAGTTCGGAGGTGAAAGACATGGGGAGTGGGGCACGGGGACTAGGAACCTTATAAAAGCTGACAACCTTTTTATGTAAAACTATTAAAAAATTCACCCCATGAAAGCTCTACCTTCTAATGCAAAACTATTACAAAATTCACCTCATGAAAGCTAGACCACCTTTTCATGCAAAGTTGTGACAAAGTTGCTACACAATCCAAGAAATAGGTGATTAATCTTTATGATTTTGTTTATGAAAAGATGGGCATTCACCTTTTTAACATGGAGTGTTCCAACAAATTGCAGCCGCTTTTTAAAAACTTTTGGACCCCTTTAAATGGGTTGGCGTGCGTGTCGGTGGCGGAACGTCCTCGTGAAATTGACAGAGACACCAAATTATTATTTTATTTGCCAACATTTCTCGTTTTCTGTAAAGACTGTTTTCAGGCAGATATTTGTTCTTACGTCTTCTCTCGTCCGTCCATTTCTTTCGAGATCTCGTACGGACTAGCAAACAAAAGATTCGGTGTCGACGTGGCAAGGCTGAGAACTGTAGCGACTTCACGTGACACGTGGAAGACTTGTTTGGGAGTTAGTTGTCGGTTTTTAGCTGAGTCAATGATGCGCCGCGCATTTTTGGGAAGAGCCGCCTGCGACGGACGTGGGGGAAAATATAAGCCGCTTACTAATTTATAAGTTAAATCCGCCAGCTGTGGCAAGGACGTGGCAAGGGTTTTGCGTGTATCTTGGGGAATTTTGTGATGACTTTTTACTTTTCATTTGGATCTAGTGGACGTAATTAAAATCATTCATTTATTGGGGAATTTAGGGTGATTTTTTATTTTCATTTGGATCTAGTGGACGTAATTAAAATCATTCATTTATTGGAGAATTTAGGGTGATTTTTTATTTTCATTTGGATCTAGTGGACGTCATTAAAAATCAGTCATTCATTCATTCATTTGGATCTTTAATAAATGAGGACTTTAAAATAGGGGTCAGAAGTTGGACATGATGTTAGGGAGGAAAATATCTAAATCATCATGAGGTCATCTGGGTCTACAAGTGTTGAGTGGTTTTTGTTTTTGTTTTTTAAATGGTTTAAGGCCAATAGAAAGAATTTTGCCTTCTAGTGCACTACCCAATTACTATGTCTAAATTAATCAAAACTATAGCGTATGAGAGAGGGCCATGTGGAAGACACAAAAAGAAAAGTACAACACTCACATGAAAATTTTGATTGTTCTTTTTAAATGAAAAGACCATATGGATATTATTATTAAAAGTTAAGAACTTATAGTTAAATTGTCAAAAAAAAGAAGGGGGTAGTTTTTTACCATCATGGTCTTATTCATGAATCAAGAGGAGTTACAAGGGAAATTTGGAAAGATTCAACTAGCCATACACAAATCATTACCTTATTGGGTAATGAAAGTTTGAGGTGTTTCACTTTAAGACACTTTCTTTGTTTATACTAGAAAATTATAGTTTCAATAGTTGTGGAGAATTAGCAATCAATAGTAGTGTGATAAAATACAATATTCATTTTATCTTTCTATATTTGAAAAAGATTTTCTTTAAAATAATATGCTTGATTTAGATGATTTAGATATTCGAGATGTGATGTCATTACCCACTTTTATATGACTAATGTATTTTATATATAGAATTTAAATATTGCAATACCAATTAATAAAGTTAAGTCTTAATTAAGGGGTGTATAGGACTTATAAATACTCACGAAGTGGTTTTCTCAAAAGTTTAAAAATGTCCCAAAAAAATACGTTTCTAATAAAAATGAGGATTAGTTACTTTTGAAAGGAAACTTCAAGAATGATAGAATTTTTTCATTTCCAAGTGACAACTATTATATGGTTATATTTTTTTGACAAAATAGAGAATATGTGTTGTGTATGTGTGTGCGCGTGCGCATGCGCGTGTGTGTGTTTAATGAAAATATCATATATTATAACTAATAGTTAAAACTTGTATTCAAATCGTCGAACAAAAAATGGTTGTCCTTGATCATCATGATCTTGCCCATGAGTCAAAGATGAGTGGCAAGGGAAATCCTAGAAGACTTGGCTAACCACACACAAATCATTACCTTAGTCGGTTATGAAAGTTTGGAGGTGTTTCACTTTAAGGCATTTTCTTTGTTTACACTAGAAAATTATAGTTTCAATAGTTGTGGAGAACTAGCAATCAATATAGTGTGATAAAATATCAATTTTGTCTTTCTATATTTGAAAAAGTTTCTCTTTAAAATAATATACTCCATTTGGATGATTTAGATATTTGAGATATGATGTCACAACCCAATTTTATTTATATAATTTAAATATTGTAATACCAATAAACTAAGTTAAAGTCTTATTAACGGGGCTATAGCACTTTACATGCTCACAAAGCAATTTTTTCAAAAGTTTAAAAATGTAAAATAAAAGTTTGTTCCTAAAAATGAGGATTAGTTACTTTTGAAATGGAAGTTTCAAGAAGGATAAAAGTTTATTGCCAAGTGACAACTATTATATGGTTATTTTTTGACAAGATAGAACATATATTTTTTTTTAATGAAAAATTGTATATTATAATTAATAGTTAAAACTTATATTCAAATCATCAAACAAAAATTGGTCATCCTCGATCATCATGGCCTTGCCCATGAGTCAAAGAAGAGTGACAAGGGAAATCCCATAAGACTTGGCTAACCACACACAAATCATTACCTTAGTGGGTAATGAAATTTTGGAGGTGTTTCACTTTAAGATAAGTTCTTTGTTTACACTAAAAAATAATATAGTTTCAATAGTTGTGGAGAATTAACAATCAATAGTAGTGAGATAGAATACAGTATTAATTTTTTCTTTCTACACTTGAAAAATGTTCTCTTTAAAATAATATACTTGATCTAGATGATTTTGATATTTGAGATGTGATGTCACTACCCACTTTTGTTACTTTGTATGAGTATTGTTATATTTTATTTAAATATAATTCAAATATTGTGACAACAAAAATTAAAGTTAAAGTCTTATCAAGGGGTTATAATACTTATTCATGCTCACAAAGTGATTTTCTCAAAAAATTAAAAATGTAAAGTAAGAATATGTTCTTAAAAATGAGGATAGTTACATTTGAGAAGGAAAATTTAATTTAATGATAAAATTTTATTGCCAAGTAACAACTACTATATGGTTATATTTTCTTAACAAAATAGAGCATATATGTTAATTTTGAAAAACAATATGTCCATCCTTAAAAAATAGAGGATAGAATAAAATTACATTTCAAAGTTGGACACAAGTAAAAGATAATTATCTACATGGTCTCAAAATAGAAAATAACCTTGGCCCCAAAAAAGAAACAATCAATCATAATGTCATGATATTATGACAACATGAAAATGAAAAACTAATTTGTAAGAGCTATAAAACTCATAGGAAAAGGAAGGTCTCTATCATCAAGGCAACCCAAACCTTCATTAGGTAAGTCCTTTCTGTAAGTGTGAAATAAGTATGAGTAAAATAACACTTCCTAATGAAACATTATATCAAAGATTCAACAATTAATCTATTAAAAAGAGCAGAAAACTTGAAAGCGTCTCATTGTTTCCTATCTCCAAAGATTTATTAAATCACAGAGGGCTCTCAGATTTGGTAAGCACTTGTTACTGTTAAAATGTCAATCTACAGAATGGAATGATGTTAAATGCAAGAAACTAATCATGTATTATGATTGCTAAATGATATTGATGCTACTGTAATCTATTCTTACATGAAAATTGATAAATGAAAGCTACAGTAAAACTACTATGCAGCCATGATTATGATTCTAAATTGCTACGATTGTTAAAATGCTATTGTTGTGATGCTTGATTGCTATTTCCTACAGAGTAAGATTGCACAAAGTTGGGATCCATTTCTTGTATTGAAAGGTTATATTTATAGATTCACGATAACAGATTTGCACAGGGGCAACAAAGTAGAGGCTTGGATTCAATCTGGAGGATTGAATGGTGAGAGATTGAGGAGATTGAGAAGATTGAGAAAATTGAGGATGAAGGAGTTGCCTGCAAATTTATCTTCAATTTGTCTCCAAATTTGCCCGTGAAGATTGAGTCAATTAATTTAGACATATAATATCTAATTTGATTTGTGCAACTTTTGAGTGAAAATAGGAAATAGCTATAGAATGCATTTCCATTGAATATTTGGATTTATTCAATTTAGGCAAGAAGATATTTAATTTAATAAAACAAACTATAGAAGTCTATTTATTAATTAAATAAATATGGAGGAAGTGTGATAATTAAATAAAACAAAGTCGGAAATTTGTTTATTTAATTTAGATGATGATGTGATTAACATAATAGAAGAATTTAATAATGATAATTAAATAAATTTGTTTATTTAATTAAGAAGAAATAATGTAATAAAGATAGAAGAAATAAAAGGTGAACTATATAAATAAATATTTCTATTTATTTAATAGTAGAAGAATAAAAGGTTAATTAATCAAATAATTTGTATTTAATTAATTAGATTATCCAGACCATTTTTAGGTGTATACACTTTCCATCATCAATAATTTCCCATCCTATGGGATAATTTTTTCATTCTCTTAGTGGTTGATTAACAAGAGCAACAACATCTTGATTATTATCAATTTGAAAATTTTGTAGCAAAGGTGAATAGCCAAATTTAATAGGAGAAATTTATATTTCCCTTGGGGTAGAACCCACATGTATTGATATCAAGATGTTGAGGAGGGATTACTAACATGTGGAGGAGACCACCTATCCTACCTAATGTGGGGTGGATACCAAATTCCGTGTTGGCCAATAAGTGGAGGAGAGGTCCACCCAATTACTCTAAAAATGGCATAGGGAGGAGATAGAGCAACTACACCCTTGGTCCAATTGGGTTGACCCATTACAAAGTGGTGAGGTTGAGGGTAAAAATTGCACATGGGGAATTACTATAGTGAACCAACAAAGTTTATAAATGTGCCACCTCTAGGGCTACTTTATTGGCCTAAACTTGAAGCTAAATTAACATATTTTAAATTGTCGAAGACGTGGTGTGAATGGAAAATATTTGATATTAATATATTTCTACTTTAAAATAATTGAATTCTTATCTTTCCAAATGAGAAATAAATTCTCTAGTCTAAAACCATGCCAAATCTAAGAGAATTTAGCAAGGAGTAATCCTTTTTCCCTAATAGAATACTATGCCAAGCAAAGGGGTTTCATTAAAAGGGTTTGACAAAAATCATGTATCTAAGACTGCATAGCTTGCACACTAATGTAGCACCAAAATAGATATTTGATTTTTTCAAAGTGACCATAGAAAGAATATCCAAGGTTTGAAACACCTATACATTTAATAGGCAATTTTTCTTATGGGTAAGCCCTAATACAATAAACACTAGGAAAAGTGATGCAACTCAGGATCCATTATCACTTTCCAAATAGTATGATACCACTTACTCTAAATGGATGTGAGGGATTTTAGAGACCATATCACATTCAATTTTTTAATCATTGGTAGATATGAGGAGAGGCAATTATAGCCTTTTCCAGGAGTGTATCTATGTAAAGGGGTAGTAAAATAGTACTACTAATCTTTATAGTGTGCTTTAGTAAATCTAAAAAATATCTTATGATGATGATCTAAGGTAAAACCTTAATAATATCATCAAAAGACTCTCTATCCATGTTGTTTAAGTTAAATTTGACCTGATTGCTTGTAGCTTTGAGAAAAATAAGTTGAAGTAAACTTGGAATACAAATCCTAAATGGATATAATGCCTCTCCTAAAAAAATAAGAGGATGGATCCAAGGAATCTTGGTCAATGGTTTATCTTGGAAGGTGATTTATGTGGAGAGGCAAGTGTTGAAACCATTATATTCCACATAAATCAATATTTAATGGCTTTTGAAGACTTCCAAATGCTATAATAATTTTGACAAGAATAAGAGTGACAACTAGGATAATGCATGTGAGATGAAGAACCTAAAGAGATACAATTCCTCTATAAGACTTTAAGGGCTTGATTGAATTCAATGTAGTGTATTATCCACTTAGCACATAGCATAATTCCTTGTATATGAAGATAACACAAATTCCAATCCACCTTAATCTCTACGAAGACAACATAGATCTTAGGCTACCTTATGGAATCCTTTATTGTGGTAAGACTTGATCCATAGATAATCATACAAAATTTCCTAAATATTATTTTAAGACATGATTTAGAGGGTACCCAACATAAATAATAGTATATGTGTATGACAATAAGAACTTTTAAACAAAATTTAAATTTACTTGCAAGTGATAACAACTTGGTAATCTAGTATGCTAGATTTTTTCCACTTCATTTATAATATATTTCCATAAAATAAATGTAAAGGCTTTGAAAAGAAAATAAATCCCAAGGAACTTGAAGGAATCTTCATGGTCAATTAAATCCACCCATAGTCTTAAAATTAAATGGAGGAAGGAGAAACAAACTACCTATAGAATTAAGTCTTTCTCCATTGAATGCATGAACTAGAGGCTAAAGAGAAGGTGTATATTGAATTGAAATATTATTTGATATTATTTTTCTTCCATTAAAGTTAGGTTGATGGAAGGGAATCTCTTCAAGCTAAGTGGAGATATGACTAAGCTCCAAATCCCTAGTCATGTAAGACTTGTGTTGGATTAATGCTAGGCGGTTTCCTTAGATTTACATGAAGTATGTCATGCATGTGATAACATCATCTCACTAATTGATCCATCTACTCTCACTTCTTAGATACAGTAATAGATTCTAGACACACCGAATATTATTTGAAGTGCACTAATGCTCGAGAAGTGATGTATGTAGAAATAATTAAGCTTTTTCTATTTTTCCAAGCTTGTGTGGACCTTATTTGATTTGGAAGTAGACTGGAAAGTTAGAAAAAAAAAAATATGTAGCAAGGGCTTGACTAAAATAGTGAAATAGAGGGGAAATAAAAAGTATAATTGCACCCAAATCATCACATGATCAATCCATTTAATGACTTCATTGGGTCATTTGGCACCAGAATATTTTAGACCCTCATCAAGATTTCCCTCCTGAGTACCATGGAGCTCAAAGTGTTGAAGATTGGGTCTAGTCTTGTCTCATTGGCTTTTCCTCGTCCTTGGTTCAATCATAGGGAAAATATTTACCTAGATCAATTTGATCCCTGAGTCTAGGTATTGTGTTATCTCTTAGAATTAAGGGTAGAAAGAAAAAAAATTGACAAGCTCCATTACACTTGAGTTAGACCACACAAACAAGAAAAGTGAGATTTTTGATGGCCACTATTAGGGATATATAGAATACATTTTCTACACATATAGAAACATACCCAAGGCTCACTATTTGTCCATCTCATCAAGACGTGGCTATATTTATCATACACCATCTCAACCATATTGATTTCACCATTAAAAAATTATTGTGCCTTGGGTAGTTCATCCACAAGCCAATGCCAAAGATGGGTCCATTAAACCACATCATAGAAATATAAATATTAAGAAATTTAAGGGTTTTATTATCTAGTATGAAAAGGACCCACACAAACTTGTTTGATGGGTAGCAACCATGTTTAATGTTGTGAGGTTTCCACTTGGAAAACATAAATGTTACTAGCCCTTAATAACTAGATCTAATTTTTGACTTATCAATCCCTACCTACCCATTTATGGTTAATATTCATTAGATTCCCATCTACCCATCATTGGATCAATTATTTCATCGATATATTATTTATCATGGAAATTCTTATGACTTTATCTTGGAATTACCTTCATTCGTATGTCAAGGATTATAAGGTGGTCTCACACTTTATCAATATCTATCCTTTGATTCTTCATGATATGACAATTAATTTTTCTATATTGATAGTATTTCATGTTATTTGAATCATTTTTTATGCATATCTACCCTATTATCTTTCATGGTTTTTGTAGACACCCAAAATAATATCTAATTAAATAAATACTTGTTATTTATTTAACTTAACCTATGTCCCTTATCTTGATAATTAATTAAATAAATGTTAATTATTTATTTAATTAATTTACCCATTACCTTTATCCACCACCCTTAATTAAATAAATCTACATTTATTTAATTAATCCAACCTTTACCCTTATCCCTTAATCCCGCTTAGGATAATTAATCCTTGATTAATTAACTTTATCCCTTTCTTAATCCTCATTATCCCATTCTAAAACTTTTAACTCCACCCAAGTTAATAAACCCTTGGTTTATTAACTCAATCCATCCTCATTAAATCAATTAATCCTTGATTAATTGATCTAACCCTCATCCCTATTACTATTATTTCCTAATTTTAAATTCCTACATCTCACCTACCCCCACTAACCTCTTACACAATCCATCCTATCTCTTACACAAATTTAATGCCTCTCTTCCCAATGTGTGCTCACACACCTCCCCATTTTACCCCTTTGCATATTGTGACACTTGTCACAAGGCTAACCATTCTTCATTCCATGACCCAAACCCTATTTCTCTTTCAATCTCAGCCCTCCATTAACCAGTCAATCCTAGCCATTGATTCCTCTCACCAAAATTCTATATAATGAGGCCCTGGCTACCATTCTTGACATCCCCATTCTCCATAATCTTATGTTGTCCAAATTTCCATCAAACCCATCTCTATCCTACCATCATGCTACTAAAATATTGAGCAACCACATCCATTCCCAATCACTTGAGAAAATATGCAAGACATGGGTGCATCTTGTGATCTCAATCCATGAAGAGGAGGAGAATATGAAGGTATAACATCTTTATGTTTATTTCCTTTATGCATTTTTAATTTATTTACCTTCTTATCCTATTTTCCCATCTTCATTTTGGCACGCTCGGTTATCCCAACTTTTTTCTAACGTTCTATGAAGTTTTTGTGAGTTTTGAAGTTGTAGGTGTTGCTTTCGGACCAAAACTATAGAGTTGCACCTCTGCCACTCAAAAAGGTGCCTTTGCTCAAAACTAAGGCACCTCTACTCAAAATTGTGGCACTTTTGTTTTACGGTAGTTTTTTTATCATTCTGACCTGGATTTAGGGTTTATCTATCATTTTAACTCTTTTTTTGTAGGGTATCATCGTTCTAACCCTCTATTTTGTAGGTCCATTCATCATTTACATGCATAAACTAGGTCTTTTGGGGTTTTGAGAGATTAGGGTTTCTTGCAAGCTTTCTAAGTCACCTAAGGTTTTTCTCATTTTGAAATAATTTTCACTATATTATGGGGCATATTTTGGCAATAAATTAATGTTTTTAGGTCCCCTGTATGTTCATCCACCTACTTCCCCACTTGGGTTGGTGGAAAACCTCATTTTTAACTCCTAGATCGTCATTTTTTGGCATAATCTGCAAAGTGGCCCCTCTACTTAAAATTATGGTGCCTTTATCTTTAGTGCATATTTTAGGGTTTTCTAGGTGTTTGTTGCATCAAACCTTCATTTTTGGGCTACTAATTGCATTTTTAGGCTGTTTATTGAATTGGGTACTTGAAAAACACCAATTTTTGGCCCTTGGAAGCTATTTTTTGGCATAATCTACAAAGTGGAGCCTCTACTAAAAATTATGGTGCATCTGCTTCATAGAGTGGCACTTCTTCTTGATACAGTGGTGCCTCTACTTTAGCAAAAGTGCAACTTTATCTGCAAAGTTGCGCCTATGCTTCAGGTTGTATCCTTAAGCCTTCTTTCAACTGTTTCTCTATCTAATCTTTGTTTCTAGGTTACTAATGCTTGTTGTAGGGGTCTAATTCTTTTTTAAGGAAAAAATAATTAAAATCGATCATTTTTCTTATGCAAAAAAAATTCCTTTGGGGGCTTCGCCCCCGAACCCCTATTAGAGGGGGATCGTGTTTGTCCCCCCACGCCCCCTATTGTTGGGTTAAGTATACCAAACCCCTCATTGCAAAAAGGGGTTCCAAATTTTTATTATTATCTTTATGATAACAAACACTTGATGTGATCATATTATCATCTAACCACTTGTTTTACAGATTTAAATTGATTGTCAAAGGAAAAGGCATCAAACTACTAACATTTTTCTTCCAAATTCATTTTTTCAAGGCTTCTTTTTTTTCCACTAATCTAGGCACATTTCATTTCTTAAAGTTAATGAACTTTTGTTTAATGTATCTTTGAGTGATTAGTGTGTATGCTCTCCTCTCAAACCTAGTGTGATCTCAAGGATCAAAAAAATCACTTACTCTTTTTCTTTTCTTTTTTATCCCAAGGAACCCAACGTGAGTATGCTCTCCCCTTGCACTTCATATGATCTTGGGGATAAAAGACACTTGGATCATTCCTTTTAGAAGTCCTTCCTAGGGATTTCATCACCCTAGGGGATGACCTCAACTCTTGTGTTTTGACGGAGTATAAAGAGAGGGAGGTGAATTGAAAGACACCTCTCTTGGAAGTGGAATCTTGTCAATTAGGGCTAAGCCTCCAAGAACTTTATACCTTGGAGAAGTGGAGGTGGAGAGTGTGTTACCCTCTCCTCCCAACTATTTGGCATTATTCCCTTTCATCTACGGATTTTGGCCTCATGTACCCTTGATTTATTTAGAGGACTCCCTAGCAGCCTTGTCTATACTAGATTAAGACCTTTCGTTTGTAGGCTAGTGTGGTGCAAGGGATGTGCATCATGCCCTATATATCCCTACCATATGGCTCCCTTGAGGTGAGATAAAAATCCTCGTCTTAGCATAAGCTATACATAGCTTTCTAGGGAGAGGGTGCTTGGGTCATCCTTCCAGTCCTGGAGTCCCCTAGTTGTCCGCTCTCATAAAGACACAAGTGCACACACCCACTTAAGGTGTCCCTACATTTGAGTTGTAGTTGATTCCAAGTTGTGGGACTACACTAGTCTATAATATGCACTTAACTAATTTAGGTTTGTAAAAAAGTGCTTAAAGTGTCTTCTTGTGCAATACCAGTGAAAATGAATTAGCCAAGGGGTTGAGGATTGAACATACACTACAAAAATCCACCAAACTTGGCCACATTGTTTGTTTGTGTGCTTCTAATTCTATCTCCTAGTCAAGCAAGAAAAACCTTCACTTCATCCCAAACAATTCTTCCTATCCTAACCATCCTTCCACATCCTAATCATACCACCTTTTCCATCCTAATCATCCCTCTTCATCTTAATCACCTTATCCTAATCATCCCATCCTAATCCTCTATTATCATTTTAATCATCTATCTTGACCTAATCATCCCCTAATCCATCCTTAATCCATCATTTAGGACCCTAAGCTTAATTTTCATTATTTATTTGAGGTCCTAATCATTATCCTAATTATCCTCCATAACCCCCATCCAATTTCATCATTAATATTGGTCCTAATATCCTCTATCTTCCATCATCCTTAATCCACATCCTCCATTATCATCCTTAACCCACATCTTTCATTATCACCCTTAACCTTTATCCTCCATCATCATCTTAATATAATCACATTATCAACCTAATACCATTCAAACCAAACCCTAATATAATCCATCTATCATCATCCAAAATCCAATCATCTAGTATCCACCTATCTATCTCCACCATACATTCAATCCCTAATCCTTAATCAAAAACCATCACTTAAGCATCAAAAGTGGTTAAGGACTTAATCTCATTCATACCCCATATCCTTTCACAATCATCTAGATCCTTCATCTAAGGATCTTATAATTAATCCAATATTATCCATCTCAAATCCAATCTCCCAATCAAAAATCAAGACCTTAATTTGATTCCATCTTTAATCCAACCTTGCTTAAGAACATTAGCCTATCTTAAGTATAGTTATCAAATCAAAATCAGTTCCTCCTTAAGAGATTTGCCTATCTTAAGTAGAAATCAAATCCAATTAACTCTTACTTAAGAAAATTAGCCTATCTTAAGTATAGAGAATCAACCTTAATCAAATCAAATCATTTTAAGGTCTTGAAATTTGATCCCAAGTATAACCCCATACTCCATATTCATCCTCATATCTTATTCTTATAATCCCCCATCCATCCCTAATTCACCACCATAATTCCAATCCTCATCCAAAATCAATCCCAAACTTCCCTCTTCCAATCAAACCTCCACCATGTCTAACCATTCAACCTATCATCCATCCAACCTAATCTATTCTAATTCACCTTCACCCATCCTAACCCAATCTAATATCATGAACCCATATCCCAATCCCTATGATGATAGTGAGAATATTGTTGATCACCTTGAATCAATTAGACAAAATCCTCCAAGCTTTCACCAATCACCCATCCAAAGTCCCTCGCAAATCCCACCCATATCATCCTCATGGGATTCCATCTCCAATTATTTCCTCATCCACTACTTTAATAATGATAGGGATCCCATTCTTAGATGTTTCCTTGTAATTGGTGCGCATTTTCCATCCTCCCCACATTCATCCAGTCCCAACCCATCCCCTCTTTCTTATCATTCCCCTTCCTTTGACAAGGGAGACCAAGCCTTTAGCCAAAATATCCCTACAACTCCATCCAAATCCCAAATTCCAATCTCCCAATCCTTGTCAAGTTCCTCATCCTCATCCTCAATTTACCAATCCATGGAAGCTTCCACCTCTTATTCCACTTGTTCATCTCCCACATCCCCACAATCCACGTCACCCCAATATTACCAATCAAATTCACCCCATGTCCCTCATAATAATTGGCTCCAAGGAATATTTGCAAAGGTGCTTAATTCCCCATGTAAAAACAAATTTGTTCAATATTCCCATGTCATGCATCCACCTTCATCACCTCCACATCAAGATAAATCTCAATCCCCTAAATCTCATGAATACTCTACTACTCCATTCGTCCAAGTTGAAGCATCTATCCAACCTTCCTCCCCCATCACACCATCCACATCAAATGAGCTATGTCAATCCTCCAATACAAAGCATGATAACATAGATTCCCTTCCATATAAAGATCAAGGAACCCCTTATCCTCCATCATATGATCCCCTTCCATCTCATGATCCCATTTCTAGTCAAGAAAAACATATCCCTTCCATCCCATCTAATCATACTTTTCTATCTCAAAATCCAAATACCCCTTCCACTCCATTACATGATCCCTCTCTAAATCAAGATCAAGTTACACCCTCCCCCCATCTAATGATCCTCTCCCCTCCCATAATCAAAACACCCCTCCCACTTCATGTCATGATCCCCCTCCATCTCATAACCAAGAGCACACTATACCATCTACCCCATCCCATGATCCTACCCTAATTCAAGATCAAAGCACACGTTCATCTCCATCTCATGATCCTAATCCTCCACAAGATCTCATCACCCCTATCCAAGCTACCCACACTAAAACAAATCCCTGTGATTAGCTCCATTTTTTGCTTCCACCCACTGTTTTAAGTATTTTTCTCCAATTTTTTGAAAAATTTGGCGCTATTTATCGGGTTGGCACCATTTTTTACGCCAATCAGGACAAGTAGGCGCTAAATCAGGCACTAATTAGAACCAAATTTAGCGCCATATTTTATCGTCGGGTTTAGCATAGAATTTAGTGCCGGATTTAGCAATGCCAGATTTAGCACCAGATTTAGATAGTGGCATATCGGTAAGAGATATTAACTTTTGTCATCGACACCAACAACCAACATCAAAGGAACATAAGATCTAATGTCGATGAGACATTGAGATATCAGTAAGACAAATAAGATTGTCTCATCGACACTCTTCAAGTAATGATCAAAAGCATACATTGCTATACTGCCGGGAAGGTGAGCAACATATGCAGTATACACCGCAACCCCGCTACTAGAAGGCTTCCGCGAGGTGGAGGTATACCGTGCTACCTCCAAATAGTTAGAATAATCTCATGGTATGGTGGTATACACTGCACTACTGCCAAGCAGTAAGAAATCTCCCACGGTATGGCAGTATTAGGTAGTCCGATTTAGTGTCGGATTTAGACAGTGGCATATCAGTAAGAGATTAACTTGTCTCATCGACATCGACAACCAACATCAGAGGAACAAAAGATCTAATGTTGATGAGACATTGAGATATTTGTAAGACAAATAATATTGTCTCATCGACACTCTTCAAGTAATGATCAAAAGCATACACCACTATACCACCGGGAAGGTGAGCAACATATGTGGTAGAGCGGTATACACCGCAATCCTGCTACTAGAAGGCTTTCGTGGGGTGGCGGTATACCGTGCTATCGCCAGATAGTCAGAATCCTCTCACGGTATGGCTGTATACACTGTACTACCACCAGGCAGTAAGAAATCTCTCACGGTATGGCAGTATTAGGCAGTTCGATTTAGCACCGGATTTAGACAATGGCATATCGGTAAGAGATATTAACTTGTCTCATCGATACCGGAAACCAACATCAAAGGAACATAAGATCTAATGTTGATGAGACATTGAGATATTAGTAAGACAAATAAGTTATCTCATCAACACTCTTCAAGTAATGATCAAAAGCATACACCGCTATATTGCTGAGAAGGTGAGCAACATATGCGATAGAGCAGTATACACCGCAACCCCGCTACTAGAAGGCTTTCGCGGAGTGGCAGTATACCGCTCTACCGCCAGACAATCAGAATCCTCTCGCGGTATGGCGATATACCATGCTACCACACCTCTCTCATAATCATCCAATGATACAGAGGTAAAAGCATGAACTTAACACTTATGAATTTAATAGATAATAGTAATTTTTTATTATAAAATATATGTATTTTGTTTTCTAAATTTGTTTGAATATTAAAATATTTAATGATTAAACATAATTGAGTTTTTACACATCAATATTTTTTCCACCATGATGAGTTAGAACAAAATACCCAAGCCCTAATTTTTAAAACTCATTTTCACTTGGTTTTTCGAGCTCCCTTACCCTGCACATGCCACCATCATTAGAGTTTGAAACCTCGAACTTTCTGAAGGAGTATCTGTTATATTTCTCGCTGATTTTGAGAGTTTTCTTCATAGAAATTTTTGTTGAGGATGAATCAGGTAAAGCTTTCATGGTTCATCATTTGTTTCCACTTATCTAAATGTGTTTTCAAAGACATTCCTTCTCGGATTCTCATGCATTTTTCTTTCTTTACTCTGTCGATGTGTTGCTTGTCTTGAAGCTGACATCAAAGCACTTCTGAAGCTCGCATTTCTTTGAAAAAAAAGAAGTTGAGTAAGTTTCTATGTGCCATTTCTTTGTATCTTACCTCCATTTTTTGTCAAAACAAGCTCAATTTGGACTCAATAGATACGAATGAATGGGTGTTTTATTTCTACCATTCGTCCTTACTTTGTAACCCTTCTATCTTGGCTCGGCTTCTTTGGACTTAGCTCACTTGCAAAAGAAATGAAATAAATCATACACTCCATATTTGGTTTCATCAATTGATGAAAGATTTTTTTATTTCTGCATTTTTTCTCTTTCCCGGTGATAGCTTGGTCGCGACCTCTCTAGAATATTTTTTCTATTTCCAAAAAGAATAGAGTGTAAACTTTTATTTATTATATTTTTGAGCCTCCTTCATGGCTCCATGATTATGGTTGTGGGCTCTATTCAATGGCATTCTGGGTTTTTCTTTGATCTAGGGTTTTTCAAAAACCCATGAATCATTTTACTTGGCAACTTTGGAAGAAAAGAGTTATGTATTCGTCCGCCATGATGAACTAGGGTTTGAGAATTCTCCATGCATTTTTCAATTGATTCCTCCATGCTTAGGGTTGAAATCCTCCTGTAACTGGATGGTAAGTTTCTTCTTGAGTATTTTGTAGCATTTTCACTCCATTTTCGAAGGGTTTCGAGGCTTCTTGTTCGTGACCTCTCTAATTTTTCTGATGCATTCTTCTCTTCATTTCTTTTGTGGAAGCTTTTCTTGCTCTTGGCCACCATGATTGAGTTTTCTTAAGCTTCCCATGGTGAAAAATAACTTGCATATTCAATGAAAACAAACAAACTCGAGCTCAAGTAAGCTCTATGTGGATGTATACCTTGATTTTATCTTTTGTTTTATGTGAATCAAAGCTCATTTTTAGCTCTCTCCATTCAAAACAATGGCGAAAATGCTCTGTTTTTCTATGTTTTCATGCTTCATTCTTATATGCTCAATCTCTGGTCTTTCTGTAAGAAAAATGAAAAACCCTCTATGGAACTTGTATTTTCTTCAGAAGATAGTAGTTTATGTACAATAATGGAAGAAATACCTTTGTTCATGGCTACGACCATGCTTGCATTCATTTTTCATTTCCATAAGAATTTTATTAAAAGGAAATATGAGAGTGCTCCTTCATTTCTAAGTATTTTTCTATTTTTGAGGGTTTGTTTCACATAAGTCGAGGCTCTATATTTCCTTTCTTGGAGAAAATGAATACTTAAATCTTCATCTTCTTTGTCATCTGTTGATTTAAATCATATCATAATTATGCATGACTGATATAGGCTTTCATGAACCCTTTGAGTTACATACACTTGTTGCATATTTTAATCTTATGTAGCCTTTAAAAGTGGATATGGCATTGCATTACCTTATATTGATGATAGCTTGTCTTTGAATCAACAGAGTTCTTGCCATGTCCATAATCTCTTGCCAACATCATTACTATCAACTTTTGCATCACTTTATGCTTCATGTAGTTCTATCACTTTTCAATACTTCACATGTATCTTTTCACACTGTTACTAGCATGATGAGTTGCTTTACCAAGTCTTCCCTTAACATGATTACCAAGAAATACTTCTCAAAGGCTGCCCTTCATGACTGTCCTACATTCATTTTTAGAATCATTGGTATCTCCTCAAACCATCATGTATTGGTTGTTTATCAAAGTGTTCACTATAGTTGTTTGTGAATACTCATTGTATCAGTAGAAAGATGATTACCAATGCATGTTAGTTACTCATCTGCATCAATGTACTTCCCTTCTCATGCATTGCTCTTCGGGACAACATACTGACATGATGGCTTTGACCTTGCATTCCATTGTTCACCTTTTGTTGCTCCATGTAACTCATCATAGATCTTGATAACTCTTGATAAACTGTAAGACCTCATTGATTAACTCGACCATAATGATTATCCATAATTTACCGTGATGCATATGTGCTTCATTGTTCATATTATCATAGATTTCATATGTTTCTTGGGAAGAGAAAAATTGTTTCATTTTTGAATGATTGTTGTCCTTGTTCTTGTTCCCTTATTTACTGGCTCTTTGAAAATGTTGACAATGAAATACAACTCATATCATTATTAAAATGGACTTTGGATCCAACTTAAGAAGACTGAAAGACATATCTAGGAGAGTAATATTTCCAAGCAACCTATTGTTTGATTCATTGTGAAAGATGCATTGCAACTTTCTTGATAACTCACACCATTTTGTTGCATCTTTTGAATCTGATAATGAAAGTTGATCAACTGGTATGATTACATATTGATTTAATGCATCAAGAATAGGCTTATCATTGATTTGATCAATTTTCTCAATTTCATATCCCTCTTAAAACACAAGGGCAACATGTTGGGCTCAACCCTCGTGAGAGCCACATTTTACTCCACATGTTGTAATCAGCTGAAACAAAATAGTAACAAAGTTTTGTCCTATATCTACACAAAGAGAAAACATGTTTGATAAACAGAGCATATGATAGATGTGTTTGATAACTATTTTGTTTTCTTGGACATCTATGATATGCTAGCTATTTTAATGTTTATAAGGATCAAATTATATGTTTACAGATGTTTTCCTATGTACTGATTGTTGATCCTTCATTGCTCTAACCAACTTCTTCTCACAAAGGCAGGGAAACTCGAAGTAGCAGGGGCAAGTGACAACTGGAGGTTGGATGCGCAGGAGGACTAAAGCTGATGCGAGGCAACTCAACCGGAATTCGTCATTCAGAATGATAGGTCCCCCTTCTTTACATATGCATTTCCTTTTATCTGTAAATGTATAGTTTTTCTTTTATATGCATAAAAATAGCCAGTCCCTAGGTTTGCGAGGGACACTATACACTTATGGTTATCAATAAAGACTACCTTTATAATAAATTTTGACTCTCTTTTCTATTGTATGCAATTCCCTTAATCAAATAATGCAGTTTTTTTATACTATCTTTTATGCACATGGATGAAACTTAGTAGAAAATGATATGTACCATTTATTGTTTAAATGAAAACACAATCATAAGTCTACCTGATTTAGTTGGAAGCAAAATCAGGTAACAATAATTATCTTGTTATTTAATCATATGAGTTAAATAATTAAATTACTTACTCTATAATCATATGAGTTATTTAAGAGGCGTGATATAATTAACTAATTAAATTGAAATAAAACATATTATTTAATTTACTTCCTCTATAATCATATGAGTTATTTAAGAGGCATGATATATTTAACTAATTAAATTGAAATAAAACATATTAAATTAATAAATGGAAGCAAAAAAAGAAGCATTTTTAGAAGCAACAATGGAAGCCAAACTAGAAGCAAACCATAAGCAATCTTGGAAGAAAAAATTGGCGTTATCTAGGAAGCAAAAATAGAAGCAATTCAGGTAGCAAACAAAGAAGTAATAATGGAAGCTATTTTAGAAGCAACAAAAGATGCAATAATAGAAGCCATATTAGAAGCAACAAAAGATGCAAAAATGGAAGAAAAGCTAGATGCAAGAAGTGATGTTATATCGGAAGCAAAATTGGAAGTAAATTTGGAAGCAAAATTGGAAGCAAAACCAGAAGCAAACCTGGAAGCAAAACCCAAAGAAAAACTAGAAGCAAAACCGGAAGCAAACCTAGAAGCAAACCTAGAAGCAAAATCGGAAGCAAAACTGGAAGCAACACAAGAAGCAAAACCAGAAGCAAAATTGGAAGCCAAACTAGAAGCAACAAAAGTCGGCGCTAAACCTGGCTCTAAATCTAGCGCTAAATCTGGCGCCGAAGTGAGCATACCAATTTGTGCCGAGTTTTGCGCCAACAGAAGTGCCCAATTTATGAAATCAAATGCAGTAAAATTCGACACTATTTTAGGCGCTAATTGTTTGTTTTGTTGTAGTGTCATGAACCCCATACTTATCAAATGGTTTCCTCCACCTTCATCCAAGTTGGTTTACTCCAAGATCCTATCATTCCTTCCATAACATATCCCCCTCAAAAGGGACTCGCATTTGTTTCCAAAATAATAAGTATCCCCTTGGTAAAAGGATTTTCCAAGCCATGCATTATCAAGGTAAAGGTTTAGGTCTCCATGAGCAAGGCATATTAGAACCCCTACAAATCCAATCAAATCCTAATTATCATGGCCTTGGTTATAAGGCTCTAGATGTTGGTACTCCTTCCACCCATCCTAAATCTAAAACCCCTCCATCAAAATTCCAATATCCATATTCCCCATCCCCCAAATCTATCTTAGTACCTTATGTTACAAATCCCAAACCCTCATCCCTTCCATCTATTTTGGGTACCTATGTCCCAAAACAAAGTCCCTCATCCCCTCCATCCATGTTGGATCCCTACATTCCACCACCTATCACTCCTATTCCAACATCCAATTATCCTCTCTTTCCATTACCTCATACCCCAAATCAAGATCAACCAATGCACACATCTTTGAAATCCTTCCAACATACTACTTACACCAATTCATCCATAATACATCCACATCATTCATATCCATCCACCAATCCCATCGCTCTTGGAAGCAATTTGGGTGCCAAATATAAAATGCATAAAGCTAAAAATCCACAAAAATCAAAGGATCAACATGTCCCATAAAAAAGACATACAAAAACAAAGAAAAATATGATCCAAAATCAAAAAACCCGAAGGCCACAAAGACCCATGAAGCAAAAATCAAAGTCAAAAACCATACATGGATTCCAAAAGTACTCATAGAATCAATGCATCCCAAAGAAAAATCGAAATTGGCATCCAAACCTGCTTATCCAAAAGCTTCATCTAATTCTAAGTCCTCCATCCCATCTAATAATCCTTCATCGCCTTCATCTATTTTAGGTCCTTATATCCCAAAATATACACCCACTCCTATATCTAAACCTCAAAACCCAAAATCCACTTCTCTTTCACAATTCCACCACACTTCAAGGTGTAAGCCAATGTTGATCTTGCCAACATTTCCATCCACTCTTCCACATGTCTTCCATAAACCCATCCACTATCCAACATCCATGTTCCATCCTCCCATCCCTCTTATCCAATCCATTTCATAAATCCATATCCCCCTCTATCTTCCAACCCACTTGATCCCCTTTACTGCTATTCTTTCAACGTATATGAGCATATGTCCAATTACCATGGTCCATTATAGCACATAATCAAGGGACACCATTTATGGAACTATATGTTTGAGTCCTTCCTCCCCCTCCCCCTACACTCTACACTTGGGGGAAAGCTTCATCCATAAATATTATCCACATCCTCCATTATCCTTCAACATCTATCCATCATCCTATCTAAATCCATCCTCCCCTTTTCCTCCCTTGATCTTGACAAGGCTAAGGATCTTCATAATCACCTTGCATATTATCCTATATCTATCATTCATCACATATCCCTCATCCTATCCAAATCCATCTTACCTTTCCATCTTTGATCTTGATAAAGAGCCTAGGGGTCAAATACCCATACATCCATATCTCATCCACTTAACCTTGATCATCCTATCCATATCTTTCATTCCATATCCTATCTCCATCCCCCTATCCTAGCTAATTCATCCTCTCTTTTCACCCTTGGTCTTTATAGAAAGATAGGGGAAAAATATCCATGCATGCTTTAGAAAATTACATCTTCATGCTTACTTCCACCCATGTCCTTTATACACTATCCTTCCATCTCATGTTACTATCCTTCCATCCATGATTGCACTACCTCTAGTGTGGGGCATCTTAGTCCTTTTCAACTAGTCCTTGGACATCCATCCTCCTATCCTTCATCCACCATATTCTTGTTGAATATTCAAGATACTAAGAGGGGGGGTGAATCAGTATCTTCACAAACTTATTGAACAAACATGATCAATTACCTTAATGCATATAACAAAGAAGATCAGGAACAATGTATGAAATCACACAACACAAACACTAGAGTTTTACGTGGAAAACCCAATGAGGAAAAACCACGGTGAGTATTAGCTCACAATATATAGTTATTCCAATACCAGATACAAAAGAGGCTCACTGCCAAGTACAAAAGCTCACTGCTTACAAGGACTCACTATCCAAATAGAGAGGCTCTCTGCCTACAAAATATGATAGAAACAAAAAATGGCTTACATCCAGAATGTGAACTGATAGAGTTACACCATAATTGCAGATTAAGTTCCTTTGATTCTCAGAGTATTTGCATATCGGTAGACTAATCTTCCCTCTTCTTCAACCACAACCACAACTTTCAATCTCCAAATTATCCTATATATATATATATATATATATATATATATGATATATATGATATATCCACACACATCAATTAGGTCGGCCTAATTGGATGCATCACATGTTTACAAAAAGATAAATGTTGTTTGCATTCAAAACTTCTTCAAAAGTAGTTCAACTGTGTGGCACGCTATATCATGCCGGCTGGGACAAAGGATAGGTCACACATATATCCGCAATACATGTTAAACTATTAACTGATTATTAGGTCAGCCATGAATAAACCCAATAACAAAGTACAATCACAAAGCCGATTCCAACAAACCATCCAATCATATGAACATACGAGAATGCATATATACACGCTTCTAGTAATGATAAAACTTTTTTTACTAAAACCTTAAACAACGATTATCAGAGGAGGGGAAATGTGGACCAAAATATTGGACTAGACACCAAAGGATGTAAACCTGTTTTGCATACCAGTTCAGAGTACCAAACCAATCTAACACCATAAAAAACATGGTGACATCAATGAGCACATTCAAACATTCTTCCAATAATCTCCCCCTTTGTCATTGATCGCAACATGTGCCAAAAACCAAAAATGTTTCTCTCTAAATCTCTCCTCCAAAACTATCCAAATCTTTCCCATTACTTCAAATCTCTCCCCCTTTGACATCAATGGAAAAGGGAAACCAAAAAATAAAGGATGTAAACATGTATTCATGGTGACATTGTATCTTCAAAACTCAAATGCTTCCAAAAAGGCTTAAAAAAAACTTTCAAAGATGTGCTAAAGCTAAGAAAAGGTCACCATGCATCTCTAAAAGTTTTTTTTAAAGCCTTTTTGGAAGCGTCTGAGTTTTGAAGATACAATGTCACCATGCATACATGTTTGCATCCTTTTGTTTTTGGTCGCCCTTTTCCACTGATGTCAAAGGGGGGGAGATTTGGAGTAAAGGGAAAGATTTGGATAGTTTTGGAGGGGAGATTTGGAGAGAAAGTTTTTTGGTTTTTGGCACATGTTGCCATCAATGAAAAAATTTGGACATTCTTCCAACAATTCTTATCTCCCATGACCTATCTTCCATCCAATCTATTCATTTATCTCCTATCTACACAATCCATTTATCCTTCCATCATTTTCCCATGCCTTGGTTCTCCCTTATCATTGGATCCCATCCATGTCTATATCATCCTATCCTCACTCGAATCTTATATTATTCAATCCATCCATCCCTCCAATCCAACCATCCCCATTTAGTCCTATCCAATGAAATCAATCCTAATTCATGCAATCCAATCTTGCAAGATAATGCATCATCCTTAACCAATCCATCGTCTTAATCCAAATCAAGTTGAAACCCATTGACCCATTTTAATCCAACTATCATTGTAGGGATGTATCCTTCCCAATTCAAGTGTCGTTCTTATCGTTAACAACACAATTCTTTGGGCGCGCATTTTTCTTATTGTCAACTTTGTTATTCTTATCATCATCACCACCAATCCATCAATCTATCTACCAAACGGTTTTTAACTTGACTTGGAGCATATTCCTTGTTTACTTTTGGTTTGTTATGCATGCTTTCTTATTGCTTGTGTGTTTTATCATTGTTTGCATTTATCATGGTCTTTTTCACTCTATTGCCATAGGGGCATCATGGTCTTTCATATCATAGTGTTATAAGGCATATGTTTGCAGTTGACCTTTTGGATCATGTACTTGGCACATTGTCATCTTGGTTCATTATACCTTGGTCCATAATGTCAAGTACAATATCAAATCTAGGTTGATCTTATCATTACAGCATGATGATCATCCATTCTCCCTCTCCATCCATATCTCTATCCCCCTTATATTTTTACATCCATCATCATGTATTTCATCTTTTCATCCTTTCACCCTTAGTCCTCTCATCCATTTTGAGAACACACACATGTTCTCTTAACCTACATGTCCTCTCGAGGGGGCATGCCACTACCTTCTCGTCATCCTTCCTCATCCTCCCTAGTTACTGGGACATCATGCCACTAGTCATTATCCATTGCCTACCCACTATGTTTTATTCTTCTTTGAAATGATGTTACTCCTCTTAGTTGCAACATTGTCTCAAAGAGGGGAAACATGTAGACACCCAAAATAATATCTAATTAAATAAATATTTGTTATTTATTTACCTTAACCTATGTCCCTTATCTTGATAATTAATTAAATAAATATTATTTATTTATTTAATTAATTTATCCATTACCTTTATCCACCACCCTTAATTAAATAAATCTACATTTATTTAATTAATCCAACCTTTACATTTATCCCTAATCTCACTTAGGATAATTAATCCTTGATTAATTAACTTTATCCCTTTCCTAATCCTCATTATCCCATTCTCCAAATTTTAACTCCACCAAAGTTAATAAACCCTTGGTTTATTGATTCTACCCATCCTCATTAAATTAATTAATCCTTGATTCCCGCAACCGCTAGATGGGAGGTCTTGGTCTTGGTGTCGTTTGAGTGACAAGGGACGCACTGTGTATGTGCTAACTAGTATAGTACGAGATTTTGGCGGTAGGGAATGTCATTAATGTAGCTAATATTTTAAGTGTTGGATGTGCGGTACGAGCGTCACCCAAGTACATCGAGCAAGACACTTCACCTAATCGATGGGACTTGGATAGTAATGCTTAACGCTTGTTGGAGTCTATAAGGTGGCAAGGGGCGATGTCCGAATTATTTTAGTCTCTTCTTTGTGCAGAATCAAAGGTGGTGCAGATGGAAATGCCCATCTAGCTAACGACAACGAGGAAACTATGGGAATTTCTCAGTAAAATTATATAGAATAGGCTTCATTCAGTTTTCAAGGAATGGGATCCTTTGGTGCTAGGGTGGCAGAATTGGTGCTCAACAAGGAGTTCATGATTTCCACTAAATGATACTGGACCAATGTGGATATTGCGTCAAGGTTTGTGGCAGTGCTTCTAGACTTGGAATTTCCGAAGGCTCTGGTGTTGTTGATGGCTAGGAAACTGATTATGGCAGATCTACTTGGTGGATTCAAAGAGGTCATTATCATCACTGAATTGGGGGTTGGTATGCCACATCCGCGAGACTTGTCCAGGGTGTTTTTCCCCCACATAACTATCAAGCAGTACCCTTTCCTACTCGACATCAAGGGTCAAGAGCTTGAACAACATAGGGAACAGGTGGTTCACGGGGTAGAGTTTTTAAAGGTTTTTTTGTATCTGGAGGATACATCGAGCATTGAGTAGAAAGAATGTTTTCATGAGGTGTTGGTGGAAGAAGGGGTGTTGGTAGAATGAGATGGTTGACTGGTTCCAGGGTGAAAATATCGTCTTGCTGGTCGATGGTATAATATGTTATCTTTTTGCTATTATTTTTTTGGGAAAGTATAGCATCAAGTTGAGGCCCTGGTATATAAAAGGGATGGTGGTAGGGCTATAGCTTAGTAGATGGCAGTATTAGCTAGGTTGGTTAGTCTCGCATGAGGTGTGAATGGTATGGTTAGGTGGTAGGTTTGGGTGGAGCTTCTAGCATTGACCACTTCAGCAGAGGATTGTAACCCTCTTTTGCTTATCAATATAAAAAATATTTACGTATAAAAAAAATTAATTAATCCTTGATTAATTGATATAACCCTCATCCCTAATCCTCATTACCATTATTTCCTAATTTCAAATTCCTACATCTCACCTACCCCCACTAACCTCTTACACAAGCCACCCTATCTCTTACACAAATTTAATGCCTCTCTTCCCAATGTGTGCTCACACATGTGTGAGCACACCCACCCATTTCATCCCTTTCCATGTTGTGACACTTGTCACAAGGCTAACCATTCTTCATTCCATGATCCAAACCCTATTTCTATTTGTATCTCAGCCCTCCATTAACCAGTCAATCCTAGCCCTTGATTCCTCTCACCAAAATTCTATATAATGAGGCCTTGGCTACCATTCTTGACATCCACATTCTCCATAAACTTATGTTGTCCAAATTTCCATCGAATCCATCTCTATTCTACCATCATGCTACTAATAAATTGAGCAACCACATTCATTCCCAATTACTTGAGAAAATCTGCAAGACATGGGTGCATCTTGTGAGCTCAATCCATGAAGAGGAGGAGACTATGAAGGTATAAAATCTTTGTGTTTATTTCCTTTATGCATTTTTAATCTATTTACCTTCTTATCCTATTTTCCCATCTTTAGTTTTTCCTTATATTTTTAGATATTTTTCGTCATTATTCATGATGATATGTTATGTGATAATCATTATTTCACATCTCATGGTACTCATTATAAGATTACAATTGCACCTAATGATTCATTGATGGATGGTATATTGCATTATGATATTAGTGCACTTTTTGTTAGAAGACATATATATACTGCGGGGGGTGACTCAATATATCTCTCAAATCAATTCAATTTCAACTTATCAATCAAAACCTAAAACTGCCTTAATTAGATGACACATGTTGGGATATGGTGTTGTACACCATTGCATAAAATTTTATATTATATGTTGTAATAAAATAATTATTTAGTTGTCATGCACTTAGGTGGTGTGCTTAATCACACTAGGTAATTATTTGGGGACCGCTTTAATGTTTTTGATAAGGTAAGAAAAATTTATAGGGTGTTGTACCCTTAACACATCGAGCCACATGGGCCAAAAATATCAAGTCCAAATAACATAAAACCTAGCAAAAAAAAAAACATCAACCACAACACAAACTAACAACAGATAGAAAAAAACACAGACTAAAAAAAAACTAACTAGCATTATCCCAGTTCTTTGATAGGAGGTCCATTGCATCATCTTCGACCCATTCTTGATCCTCGTCAGCATTCTTCCCTTCCAAATCATCTTTAATTACCACAGATAGAGTGCTAGTGACAAAGTGGACCAGCTTCACAGTAAAGCGGGTCAAGCCCCTAAATCTCTTGTCTAGTTTGTCCATTCTCTCCTTTACTAGACAACACTCCTCCCCATTATCAACAACCTTCATGTCCTCAGTATGATTAGCATCCAACGGGTGTGAGGACTGGGAGGCCTAGTTCTCTTTCTACTCTTTGTTGTTATCAGGAATGGTGTGGGTTCCTTTCGCATACTCCTCCTCCTCCTCAAACATCTCATCATTCTTGTAGTCTTTACTATTCGACCGCACCTCCTCTGAGTCTAAAACCACCTGTCTTTTTTTATTATTTTTGGCCAATCTCCCAAACCTCCAAATTATGGTCTATCCATCAGTCACAACCATCACCTCCACCACTGTGTCACCCTTAGAGTCCTTCCCCATAACAATTTTACCTCTGCTCTCTTTTTCCAGAGGCTCCATCAAGCCTTTCTTGTCATCTTTACCTCTCTTCTTCAGTGTGGTTTTGTAAGAATTTTTGGTCGGGGTTGCCTTTAGTTCACACAGACTAGCCACAACACTCGTCTGGGCATTTCCCGTGTTCCCCTTGAGTTTTTTGGCAAAAGGCTTGGTCTTAGGATTACCAGTAGTACCCAGGTGGGGTTTACGAATGGGACCATTAGACTCAGTTAGGGAGATGTTTGCAACATCGAGAGGTTCAATTTCCTCCACACGAACAACGAATATATGTGTTGGTGGGCATAAAGTGATGTGGAAATGATAGAGTCTCATAATGAGCCCTTGGTGGAGAGGCAGAGGAGGGGTATCATCTGGGTTAAGGCTAGCAATTTCCTTACATTTTTCCATAGAGCTTTCTAAATCCATAAGTAGGAAAAAAGGAAAACTTAACAGAACTTTGTGTCTAAGGTGATTCAACAGAGGGAAATGGTAGAAAAATTAGGTTTTGTATCTACCTTCGAGTGTCACGTATTTCATGAGGGCCATACAAACTTGGTCCCAAGGCTGCGGAAGGGCCTCCTGCTTGAAACCCGACCGGTTACAAACCAACTCCTCATTCCCCACAAAGAAAGCTTTCATGTTGTCATTATTTTGGGTCTTTGTATGTTTCAGATATTTTTTCCCAGTGCTCTACAACCCAGTTGCCTACGCAATCACATATTCACTAACCTCAAAAGAAATCCCGCCCAGAGTCACTCTTCGAACCTTCCAAGAATTGGAAAAATGTGCGGACAAGTTAGGGTCATGACCCACAAGACTCTCCATCAGGGGAGCTAAGCCACCTTAATGTTGTATTATAACATTATAATTATTTAATGTGTGGGAGAAATGGGATAATAATTTAATATTGGGGAAAAATATTAAATAAAGTGAAAAATTTGCACCCAATATTAAATAAGGGATTAGTGGTTTTGTGTTCACATGGATTTGTGGCACATGGTTTTATCTTACCACTTGGTTGTATTTGTGTGAGCTTGTATCTATAAAAGAAAGCATGTGTTTAGTGGTTAAGGTTGACTCGGTGAGTAGGCTATCATTATTGAGTCTTTATGAGGAGTGCATGTGTGAAGCATGGAATGGGATGTGTGGATTCATGCTTGGACACATGAGGATGCATGGAGAGGTTTGATGCTTCAAAGGTATTCATTATAACTTTTATATTGCATTATTTTTGAATAATAAGATTGAGTATTGATGCTTTTGGAGGCTGGGTTTTTCCCTCTTGAGGGTTTTCCTAGGGTATATCTTGTGTTATCTTGTGGCTTGTCTATTTGATCTATGCATTATGGTTACTAGCATAAATTTTGCCCAGTATGTCAGATTTTTGACTTCTTATACTCATCGGAAAGTTGGTTTTGAGCACTACGTAGTGGTACAATTTTGATTAGTTTTTGGGGCATGGAAGACAAATTTTCTCTTGTACATAGTTTTGAGCATAACTTTTGTATACAAAATCATATTTTTGATTTCAAATAGGCGTTGAAGAGCATGGGTAGTGTACTACATGGTGGATTAGTTAGATTATTAGTTTGCGGTGAAGGATGAGTTTGATACTTATTTGATCACTTGTAGAAGCCTGAGATTTGGGGTGCAATTGTGTCAGCATCTAGATGAGTCAAGAGGCGAAACCTTGAGGGAGTACATGTTTTTATATGATATTTATGATGGTACAGTTGATTATTAGTTTGGTTCTTCTTGGTATAGTTTATTGTAAGGAAGATAAGGTAGTGGAAAAACTTCCTAGACTAATCTTGAGAGGATAATAATGAAAAACTTTAATAGATCTTTAATAGTTATAGAAACTTAAACAAAAATAGACATAAATATCATGCATATCACAATACAGTGATTTATGTGGGGAAAACCCTTTCGGGAGAAAAACCCCACACTCCAAAATTCGCCCAATATATTATTCAAAAATCACAAAGATTACAATATACTTGCAGATAAATATTCTCACAGGAATATCACCAACTAGAGATCCAAAGGCAACATGACCGCTATCGGACTCTCAAAATACATCACAATACACAACTGTAATACAATGCCCTCATAAAATAGGGTTTCCTTCTATGGTAAGTCAAGGTAATAAAATATTAGTCATCAGATATGAGACATAATGATGAACAATCCAGATTTACAATGATAAAATATAAACAAAATTTTCCTTTTGGGGGGATTACCCCTGAGCCCTTGGACCCCTCATGGAGGGAAACCCCTTGTGCTCCTCGTCGTGGACATATCAACAGTACTTTATGTATCAACACTACCTTATATAATTTCAAGGTTGAGACATTTTTATTAGTAATATTTGGCCAATCTCCACCTGTCTTTTATCCCTAAAGTTGAGAAATTTGAGTCCTTTTGTGATTTTTGGCCTATCTCCTTATGCAATACTTTGTACAAAGTGATAGCCAAGGTCATAATGAATAGAATGAAACCACTCTTGAAGATGATTATCTATGAACAACAAAGTGGCTTTGTATCAGGCATAATCATTGCTCATGAAGCCATTCACACAATAAGGAAAGCCAAGTTTGACCATATGCTGATAAAGTTGGATATCAGGAAAGTGTATTACATGGTGGATCAATCCTTTTTGCTCCATGTTTTGAAAGGCTTTGGTTTTTTTGAATAGTGGTTGAAATGGGTGAAAGCTTGTATAGATGGCCCTTGGTTTTCAATACTTGTAAATGGTAGTCCTCAGGGATTTTTCCAGTCCTCAAGAGGCTTACGGTAGGGTGATCCACTCTTTCCCTTCCTTTTTATTATCTTGGTAGAGGCCTTGGGGAGGCATATTCAGAGTCTTTGTAGTAATGGTCAGTGGAAGGGAATTGGTATTGCAGCAGGTTTGGAGCCTACAACACATCAGCAATTTGTTGATGATACCATTCTTTTTGGGGAGGCCTCCGTAAGAGAATCGTACACCATTAAGAAGGACCTTGCTTCCTTTTGTGAAGCCTCAAGACAACAGGTAAATTGGGAAAAATCTAATATTTTCTTTTTTAATACCCCTTTAGAACAACATAGAGATATAGTCAAGATCCTTGGTGTTAAAGTGGGAAGCTTACCGGGAAGATTCTTGGTTACCCCTCTCTTTCGGGGAATAAATATAGTGGAGCTATGGCATAGGTTGGCGGATAGTTGTGTAAATAAGCTAGAGGGATGGAAGAGAAAATGGCTCACTTTGGCTAGTAGATTATTGTTGCTGAAATTGGTGTTGTCGGCCATCCCAATTTATTCAATGATGTGTTTGAAAATTCCTGAGAAAGTTGTAAGAGTTATTAATCAACAAATGTGGAAGTTCTTTTGGAATGGGAAAAGTGACCAAGATGAAATTCCACTTGTGGCTTGGGATAATTTATGTCATCCTAAAGAGTTTGGTGGTGCGGGCTTGAGAAATTGGAGCCTCTTGAATGAGACAATGGGGGCGAAGCTCATATGGAAGATGTACCTCAAGCTTGATCAAAAGTGGGTTCAAATTCTGACACATAAGTACTTGGATTCTTATCAAAGGGAAATGATCTTGACTATTTGTGATCCCCCAAGAGGCTCGACAATATGGAAGTTTCTTGTCTCTTGCAGGAAATTTATCATAGAGCATCTTACATGGCAGCTTGGGAATGGGAAGAAAGATAATTTTTGGAAAGATTCATGGGAAGGAAGGCCAACACTTTTCTTGTGAACCAAAGTGGAGGAAATCAAACAGGTGGCAGAGGCGCATTGGGGGTCTAAGGTTTGTGACTATATGGAGAAATTGAGAAGGAACAAAGTTGATGAATGGAGATGGAAGGATAACATAACACTTCCTTTGTCTCCCCCCCAATTAGCTATTTTTGATGGTATTCTAATGAGTATAGACCCTATCTCTCACCCAAGGAAGATGTTTTGAGATGGTGTGGCTCAAAGACAAGGATTTACTCAGTTAAACTAGGTTACAAGATGGTTGAGGAGGCATTGGTTATTGAGGATTGGCTGACCAAACTATGTTGGAATTCTCATTGTCTACAGAAGGCTGGTGTTTTTGCTTGGTTGGTTATGAAACAACAAATTTTAACAAGAGACGGGCTTAGTAGACTGGGGTTTAATGGCCCCTTTCAATGTGTAATGTACAAAGATGATATTGAATCTTTAGACCATTTGTTATTGAATTGTGAGGTGGCTCAGAGTGTTTGGAAATTTTTATTGCAAAATATTGCATGGGAGGTCTCGTTACCATTGAAGGTGGTAGGTCTTTTTAAGAGTTGGTTTGAGGAGCATAAGAAATTGGTTTACTCTTGTATCTGGTCTATCTCCCCCTTGATTGTAGTGTGGGATATTTGGAAAGAGAGGATCATATGCATTTTTCAGGAAAAGGAAGAGCCAAGTGAGATGTTATGTGACAAAGTTGAAAGGGAAATAGCTGAAGTAGTCTCTATTTCAAAAATGAGCCACAACTTAAAACATTCATTCAGTAGGGCTGATATGTTATTACAGGCCAAATGGCCCCTGTTGAATTTTAGGCCCAATCAAGGGCTTTCTATGGCTAATCTTAGTGTTGTAGATGGATTGGACAGTGCTTGGGTCAAGCCGAAGAAAGGGCGGGTTAAGGTAAATTTTGATGGGGCTTCGTGAGGCAACCCAGGAATCTCAGGTGCAAGATGTGTGGCCTATGATGCAAAAGGAAAGGTGTTATTAAAGGAGCTCAAAGATTGCAAGATGGGACCAATAATGAGACGGAGGTGCAAGCAACTTTGTTGGAGGTTGAGTTGGCTAGCAATCTTAAAATTTTGTAGGCACACTTAGAAGGAGATTCTAAAATTGTAGTTGATGCAATCTCGAAGGGCTCTTCTCCAAGTTGGCATATTAGTAAATTTATTTCAATCATCTGTTCAAAGTTACTTTCCTTTTAAGATATTTGAATTTCACATATTAGAAGGGAAGGGAATGGCATGGAAGACTTTTTGTCCAATGTGGCATGTGAGTTGGACCCTTTTAAAACCTGATGATGGGATAGTGTTGATGGGGAAGTACTTTGGTCAACCTAGTTGGTCGCTGACGCCATTACTAAATGTAGTATGCTTGGACAATGAACTCTTGTGAGGGTGAAATTAAGTCTAAAGATTTAGATGGACATCGTTGGATAAGAATGTTTAAATTCTCTATGGAAGGTACAACTCTTAAATGTGCCTGCAGTTATCCATCCTTGGAAAGCATGCAAAATTTTCCAACTTGGCTAGAAAGGGCAACGGGGAATGATGATGGTACGCAACATTTATGGAGTTTATATGGGTGCTTTAAATTTGGCAGTTTGGTTTATGTGGCTCCTAGTGCAATTTTCTCAAGTTTTCTAGAGGTGTAGTGTGAAGTTAACAACAAATAAAGGTTGGTGGAGGTGGCATCACTATCGAAACAGGAAGAAATGGAGGCGAATTTCACATTAAAAACAAAGAAATAACTTTGTCAATTTCTTGGACCTATCTCAAACATTTGTGAAGGTATTGAGAATTTTCATCAAGTGGTCAAGGAAAATTTCATCCCCTTTGTGAGGTGGCGTGAGGATGAAACGAAGGCCCGATTCAAAGAGGAGATGTGCATTGGTTGGGAAGCCCTGAAGGTTTTTGTGGACTTTATGGAGATTACAGTTGCACTACAACATGCCATAGAGGAGGCGCGAGAGATGGAATGTGGTGGATGTCGAAAGACGAAGAGAAAGCATGTGGTGAATGAACCCTAGAAGTTTCTCCGTACCATCCAAAATTTTATAAACTTCGTTAAGCTGGGAAGTTGTATCGAGCAACTTTTGTATGCTCGCAATCACTGTATATGTTTTGGGGGGATGGTGGTTGCATGGGTGGTTGGGTTTGGTTACTTTAGGGTGGTTTAGATGGGTGGTATTTTGGATGCCTTTTGGTGGGAGGTATTGATGATTTTGTTTAGTTAAAATTGTAAACTTTATTTTTTAAATATTATTAAAAAACTACTATTACCGATCAAAAATAATAATAATAGAATTAGAGTGAGAATCAATTGTCTCATGTAGAGTCTAAAAGTAATTTATTTTTTCTTCTTATCTTAAGTTTCAAAATGGATTTATCCAATACTTTCGCATTGCACCAAAAGTTCACCATGCTTGGGAATGCAACTTTTTTCCCTCATCTTCCTCCTATGAAGAAAGGCTCTAGTGCAGGTTGCTATTTTTTTGGGGTTGATGGTTCTCCAAGCTATGCAGGCAATCAGGTTGGCTTTCCTTTGCTTGGCCATCCCATTCTTCTTGCATAAACCTTTGATCGCACGTCTGACTGCAACACTACAGGTGGCCCTTCATGCTTTGAAAAGAGTTGGATTTCTTTGGGTTCAGAGTGCATGGGCCTCTCTATCGTTGGGAATGGTGCATGCATTGATCCCCATGTCTGCGATGAATCTAGAGATGGTACCTCTCGGCCAAAGGGCCTGTTCATTCACCCCAACCATTTGGATTTTGTGCAAGCTTTGAAGGGTGAAGCTAGGGTTGATTCTAAATCTGAGTAGGAGTTTAAGTGTTTTGAGGCCGAGAAGTGTTCCCCTTTCAGATCTGTGATTGGGGAAGTGATGAATACGAGGATAAAACCCTTGGCTTGGGATGTATGGCCAGGGAAGAAGCAATTCACCGTAAATTCTATGATGCAACCCATGGATAAGGAAAAAAAACCATTCATCTCAAACAAGTTGTTTTGCAGCCTATACTGAGGCTCTCTGAGGATCTTTAGAAAGAAGTTATCGATTGTGAGCAGGTTTATGCAGCCAATGGCATGATCGGCCATTTTAATCAATTTTGGCCTAGTCTACCTGATTTACACAAGTGGATCACTGATGCTTGGAAACCAATGTTGAAAGGTAGTTTAAAATTTTATTTGTGCGCTCAAGGATTCTTTATAGTGGTTTTTATTGCAAGCAAGACTGAGACTCCATCCTATGCGAGCGTTGATGTTGGGGACAAAGCATGCTCCTCCTTAAACGATGGTTCCTTGATTTAAACCCTCTCACTGCAACATTTTCTATTAAACTTATTTGGATTTGGCTTCTAAACTTACCTCTTCAGTTCAGGTTTGACGATTTCTTTGAAGCCATCAAAGATTCTTTGGGTAACTTTCTTGTTGTTGATATTGATACCTCCAACTTCATTCATACTACCTCCGCTCACATTCTTGTCGAGTTGGGTACTTCCAAGGATCTCCCTACTATATCAGCCTCAAGGTTGTTGATCGAAGTTGGTCTCAAACTTTAGATTATGAAGGGCTACCATTCAGATGCCGAAGATGCTTTGAAACTAGTCATACTACACAAAATTGCTCCAAATCCAAGTTTAGAGTTGAGCATCAAGGTACTTGGTGGGTCAATTCCCTAACACATCAC
This sequence comes from Sequoiadendron giganteum, assembly GCA_007115665.2. Lineage (NCBI taxonomy): Eukaryota > Viridiplantae > Streptophyta > Pinopsida > Cupressales > Cupressaceae > Sequoiadendron > Sequoiadendron giganteum. The sequence continues at coordinate 16,233,036 of CM021105.1, forward strand.
TACTTCGTGGCTGCACCTTTGGAGCACTCAGAAGGGGTGATTGACTCAAAGCACTCCTCTCTTCAAACTTTTCCAATCCCTTCCATGCCAGTGATGAGTGCGCATAATGAGAGCGACATTGTGAGTAGTAAGAACAATATTGTTGCTCCTATCGAGCCCTTGGGGGATCCCAACCCCTCTCTGATCTTCATGGTTGTTGCTTCTTCAAAGGTATCTACTATATCTTTGGATTTGCCAAGGGAAAGTCTTGTGGGGGGATGAAGCCTTTTAGAGAAGTTGATTCTAATTCATTGGTTTCTTCTCCTTCAAGGTCAGAGTGGACTAAGATGAAGAAGAAGAAATACTCCTCAGGAAAACACATGGTGCTCAGATTAGCCTCAAAAGGGGCCAATAGTGGCCAAGAAAATAAATCTCGAGTGTTGGGCATCTGGGAATACAATAAGTTGACCTTTTTTGTTACATTTTGTGTTTGAGGGTAATTTTGACTGTCCATTTTGGGGTGTCTTGGCTTTGGGCGTGCTTTAGAATAAAACAAATGATTTTGGGTCTGTATTAGGGTAAATTTGGTAGTTTTTTTGGCAATAGGGGTGCATTGCAAGAGTTATCTTACATGCCCTAATTTTGGTGTACTTCATCTATGTACATGTTTTTTTATTATCAATATATTCCATGCAACTTCAGTTGCATATGGATCAAATAATAATAATAATAGAATTATAATCATAATTTAATTAATAATTATAATAATTTTAGTTATTTTAATTTAATTCTTATTTGTATTTATTTATGTCTTGTAGTTAATAAAATTTAAAAAATAAAAAAGTGGCAATGTCAAATAGTTTAAGGTTTAATTTAAATTTTTTATTTTAATTGTGTAAAATCAAATCCCTAGGAAGATTATCCTTATATGTTAATTTATGGATGTGCTTTAATTTAAGATTTATTTTATTATTTTAATAGTGTGAAACCAAATCTCTATAAAATAGCTAATTAGTTTTTGTGAGATTTTCTTCAATAAAAAAAATAACAATTACATAAATAAAAAAATCAATCTTAAAAAAAATATAAAAATAAGTAACATTTATTTATTTTAGAAAAAATTAATGAAATGACTTTATAAAGGAAAAAATGAAAAATCATTCTTAAAAAAAATGCTAAAAAAATAGTTTACCTTGTTTTCCTTACAAATTTGTCAATAACACCCCAAACTTCTTAGCCAATTATGTTCAAGAGAAATATTTTTTTATAATTTTTAAAGTTAAATATTTAACATGATTACTTTTTTCTTTTTTTTAAATTATATTTGAAGAACATAAAATTTTAGTTTTTAATTGGTTCAAAACCAACTTATTAATAACTAGTTAACACAATAAATCAATAAATTACAAATTGACTTTTATTTTTTACAATGTTTTATTTTATTTTCACTTTTTAAATTTGATGTTATTTGTAATTTTTAATATAAAAGTTAGAATTTTACTTTTAACAATTTTAATATAATTTATTTTTACTTTTAATGTTTTATTTGAAATATAGTTTTAGTTTCTAAAATTTAGTTTATTTAATAATGTTTTATAATATTTATTTATTTATTAATATTGAGTTTATTTTAATATTATTTTTAATATATTAATTATATTTTTTAGGTACATATTTTATTACTATTTGAATTCTAATAAAAAAATAAAAAAATTAATTTAATCATTTATTAACTTAATAAGTTTATTATTTATTATTAATTTTGTAAAATTATTATGTTTATTAATATTTGGATTTTGATATATTTTGACTTTCCATTTAGTTTATTTTAATTTAGTATTTAATTTAGATTTAGGTTTTAATTTTTTTATTATTTATGTATTTTTACGAAATTACAAATAATAATTAAAAATGATAAAATTAATTTAATTTATAACTATTTATCTTATTAAAACTTTAATTGTTGTAGAATAATTCTATTTTAGATTTTTGTTATACTTTATATAATAAAATGAATTTCAAACTTAAAATATAAATTAAAATTTATAGAGTGGGAGAGAAGGTAACTTTTGATTAGTCGTTTCATGCCAACAATCCAAGGATAGCACGCCCCTAGGGAGTTATGATTAGGGTAGCATGTAATTTGATTAAGGATGTGAGAATTCGCCTTTAAAACCTCTTCAATGTACCCATTGCACACTTAGGAGGAAAATAGAGAGAGAAATAAAATAAAGAGAAAGAAATGGAGAGGGAGACAAAGAGATACAGAGAGAAAAAAAATAGAGGTATAGATATAGAGGAATAAGTATGAAGATACAAAGAGATAGAGAGGAAGAGAGATAAATAAATAGAGATGAAAAGAGAAGAGGAGAGACATAGATAGATATAGTCACATAAAGAGAGAGATGGAGAGATAAAGAGGAATAGGAGAAAAAGATATATATATAAAGGTCGAGAGATCAAGAGATTAATATGGAAAAGGAGAGAGGGGGGAGGTAAATAGGGATAGTAAAAAATAGTAAGAAGAGAAAGATAGGAAGAGCGAAATAGACAGAAGAAATGAGAGGAAGAGAGATAGAGGAAGAGAGAAGGGAAAACAAATATAGAGAGATATAGAGGAGAGAGGAAGAGAGGGATTGAGAGATAATAAAATATATAAAGATAGAAAGGGAGATAAAGATATAAATAGATATCTCTCTCTCTTTCTTATCTCTCTATAATCTCTCCCCATATGTACCTCTCCCTATCTCTCTTTATATATATCTCCCTCTCTCTACCTCTCTCTATATGACTTCCTATCTCTATATTTGTATCCCTCCATCTCTCCCTCTCTTTGTTTCCCCCTCTTTCTATCTTTATTTCTCTCTCCCCCCTTTCTTCATTTCCATCTCCATCTCCATCTCTATATCTATCTTCATATTTATCTCTCTCCATATCTCTATCTCCTTACCTATCCTTACATCTCTTTCTCTCTTTCCCCTCTCTCTCTCTCTCTCTCTCTCTCTCTCTCTCTCTCTTCCTCTTTTTATCCATATCTCTCCCTCTCTCCCTATCACTCTCTCTTTCTATATCTCTCAACTTCTCTATCCTCTCTCTATTTCTCTCCCTCTCTCCCTCAATCTCTATATATTATATATCTTTTCCTCTCTATATATCTCAACATCTCTCACTTAGACACACACAGTCCTTATTTCTCCTTCCTTATCTATATATCTATATCCCTTTCACTCACACTCACACACACACTCATTGTTTCTCCCTCCCTTTCTCCATATCCATCTCTATATCTATCTCTATCTCTCTCCCTCTCTATTAATTGTTTATATCACCTCCTTTATCTCTCACTTTTTCCCCCTTTATTTCTATCTTCCTATCTCTCCCTCTTCATCTCTATTTATATCACATTATCTACCTCTCTCTTGTTTACTCCATCTCTCCCTCCATATCTCCTACTTTCTCTTTATATATATCCCTCTATATATCACTTCATATATCTTTATATTTACCTCTCCATATCCTCTCTTTCATTGTCTCCCTCTTTCTATCTCTCTCCCTCTCCCTCTTCCTCTCTCCTTCCATCTCTCCCTTTATATTTATCTCTCTCTCTCTCTCTCTCTCTCTCTCTCTCTCTCTCTATATATATATATATATATATATATATATATATATATATTTCCCAAATTATATTTATCTCATTATCTCTCCTTTATCCCTCTATCTTTCCTTCTCTCTACCCCTCTCTATATATTACTTCATATCTCTATCTTTATATTTCTATCTCTCCCTATTTGATTCTCTCCCTCTCTCATTCTCTCCCTCTCTCCCTCTCTCCCTCTTTTCGGAAGAATGAAGAAGATGCCATCTGACCCTCTGGTGTGTTGTCATTAATGCCAATATTTGGTTGGTGACAGTTTCTATCCATCTAGTAAACTTTGTTTTTGTTATTTTGATCTAGTAATTTGGTATGGAACTGTTCATTGTGGAAGATCGTTCCATGAAATTTTGATATGTTTTTAAGGACTACTAGTTGCATCTTTGGACAAGTTTTCAACATTTTTGGTTGAAAGAGATGGAAGATTTAAATAATAGAATTTCGGCTCATAGTGTTCTATTCAGTACAAATGAAAAATGGTATAGATCTTCTTCTGGATGACACAATTAAGTGGTGTATGCTTCGTGGATGATGTAATGAGATCCTTATTAAGTTTGAGCCAACTTATGCCTTGCATATTTTGAAGAAAAGAATTTTTTGGGTTGAGTCGACAAGCTACATTTGAATTGAGTATTTTTACATCCAATTAGGCTAATCTAAATGATGTATGTTGATGTAAGTTGGTATATGTGTGTGTGTGTGTGTGTGTGTGTGTGTGTTTGTATGAAACATTTTAGAAGAAGAATGAATATAGAGTGATGTGCGACATTGTGATATTTTTTGAAGTTGTATGTATTTGTTGTGAACCTGTAAATGGGCACATGATTTCTTTTTCCAGAGCTTAATTGGAACTGAACTCAGCGCAAAGAAGTTATATTTCATCAATTCATCTTTTTGGTAGTGAGCCACACTTCTTTTGTAATCATTTCAAGTTGTAAGCCTTTCAAGGATAGTGTGTCATGACAGTGTGCCATGTAATATCTTATGACCGATTATCATATTGTGAGCTAATCCTCACCGTGGTTTTTCCCATTTTGGGTTTTCCACATAAAAATCTTGGTGTTCATGTGTCATGTGATGTTATGATTCCTTACATGTTTTTTTCTTATAGTCGCAGCTAAATATATTTTAATTATTGAATGGTTAGCAATTAAATGGTTTAGTAGAATACTGATTCACCCCCCTCTCAGTATTCTGGGTGTTCAAAATTTGGCATTAGAGCTTGGTTCCTTTGGAAAAGCTTAACAACTTAAGGAAGATCTTGAAGTTTGAATACATGGCTGACAAAAAGTATCATGTTCCTCTAGAAGAAGTTTATGCAACTAAAGAACTCCATGTTGCTCTTGATGATCTAGGCAAAATTGAAAATGAGAAAGAAACTTTGAGGGAAAACATGAAAAAAGAAAATGAATGCATCAAGAAATTCAAAGAAAGGCACAAAGAACTCATTGATCAGTTGAAAAAATAAAATGAAGACATCATCGGACTAAAGGTGTAAGTGGATGTGAACCACCAAAAATATAACACTAGTACCTAGGGCAAGAGGATTCCCTATACTAGGCCCTTAGGGTTTTTCACCCCATGAGCTCTTGGTGTGTGGGAATGGCACTCTTACCGTTTGGTGGTTATGGGATTTTTGGAAGTTGCATTCAAAGAAAGGGTTGATTGATGAAGGTTGTGATATGTGTGTGTTGTGTGGCTGAAAAATAAAGATGCAATGATATTAATCTACTATATGCAATGTAAACAAAGTAAATCTAAACTAATGAAAACTAACTAAACTATATGCCCTAAATGTATGTAAAACAAAAAGGAAATGAGAGAGTTGAGAGCTTGTGCACCTGTAAATGTGATGTTGCAGATGAATGGCCCTGGAATATTCTAGAAAATGTCTAAAATCAGCAAAGGGACACTTCCTCCAAGTTGGGCGACCTAGTCCACCTGTCAGGAAAATCTGTCGAACCAATTTTAAGGGAAAAGGGTACCTAAAAATGTAAAAACCCTTTTCTAGGCTTAGCACAGGGACAAGGTCGCCAATAGTGGTGACCTAGTCCTCTTGATGCTTTCTGAGGATTCAGGCTTTGATTTTGTGGGTCTCGGTTGATGTTTCCCTTTTCTACAACGGTTCATGTGTGAAACTCCCAAAAAATGACCTACACTTGTCTTTTTGCCTCTTTTAGGGTTTGATGCCTTGATGTGACTTAAATGGAATGTTTGTACTTCCTCCAACACTTTGTGCTTCACAAAATCTGAGTATAAACCTGCAAACACATGCAAAGAACAGGAGAATATTGGGGTTAAGGAATAGGGATTTTCCTAAGTCAAACCCCTTTGAAGGTAGCTAAACCCAAATGAGAAACAAACCAAAGGAGAGTAAGATTGAATGATGAACTTAATGGAAATACTTACCAAACCTTTGTTGTTGATGGTCTGCAACATGCAAGAGCAGCTCCAATGGAGGTTTCTTGTGAAACCCTTGTGCTTGATTGCTTGCTTTGGAAGATTGGAGTGCAAGAGTGCTTGTGATGAGATGTAAAAATGAGCTTGGGAGAGAGAAAAATGAAGGTGAAAACCCTTATTTGTATATGCAAAACCCTAATTTTCTTGAAATGAAACATGATAGGCCAACAGTAAGGTTTAGAAGGCAAGATTCCCGCTATATTTTGTTTTAAATTTGAAATTTATGCCAAAAGGGACTAGGTCGCCCAAGGTGGCGACCTAGTCCACTTGGGCAATTTCAAGTGGTGGTCGAGAATTAAATATTGTTTAATGAAGTTTATTAGCTTTGCCTCCTGAAACACACTTAAGTCGGGGCTATAAGTACATTAAGGGGACAAATTAGCATAAGAAAAGGGTTAATTAATGGATGACAAGCCTAGGAAAAGGTGAAAATTCCTTACAACACTTTACATCACCTTAGCACACAGCTTGGAAAGGGGTAAAAGGGTGTTGTTTAGGTGAATTATGTTGAAAGGGTCTTAGAAAAGTGAGGAAATGTGTTACAACACTTCACAACACCTTATTAAAACACTGTTAGGTTATTGTTGAATTGCAAGCTTACAAGACTGAATCAAGGTAAAACAAGGCCAAAATGAGTGAAAAAGTACCAAAGACTGCACTTTTTGGTGACATGGGAAGAAAAGAAAAGAATTGAAGAATGTCAAAAAGTTAAAATCTAGAGCAAGATTGATGAATGTACAAAGCTTGAATAATAAGTGGTAACCCTAAGATCTGACTTGGAGAAAGAAAAGGCTCATGAAGAAAAATTTAAAACAAGTACTACAATGCTTGATGAGTTGATTGTATTTCAAAAACCAACCAAAGATAAAGGTGGTTTAGGACTTGAAGAAGGACAAAGTTCAAAGGAAAATAAGACCTCTAACAAAGTTGACAATCAAGGGAAGACTCAAGGCAATAATATAAAGATCAAGAACCAAAGACGCATGATACCGAAAGAACTCCCATCCGACAACCAAATGCACAAAGGTACCCATCTTTTAATAGTGTTTATTTTTCATGCGATAAATTCAGTCATAGGGAAACAAAATATAAAAGTAAAAAGAATTAGAATGTTGGATTCTTCATTGGACAATGTTTTACTTGCAAGAAAATTGGACATAGGGTTGTTGAGTGTAGAAATCAGATAATGATGATGAATAGATTTAATATTGGTAGAATGATTCAATATTTTCAAGGCTATTGCTATACATGTTATGCTTTCAGATATAAAGCTAACAAGTGTAGATCAAGGATAAATACAAATCAGTTTGGTCAGATAAATGTTGTCTGCTACACTTGCAAAAAACCAAGACTTATTTCAAAATTCTACAGAAGCAAGATTAGGAAGAAACCTAATCCAAAACAAAGGAATAAACCTAAAGTGGATCCTACTGAAGTCAAACAGGAAATGGAGAAGATCTAGAAGAAAAAGGAAGAACTTGAGAATAAGGATGAATCAAATGAATTTGTACCTATAGTTGGTACATATACTTCTTCTAAAAACTAAATCCAGTAATAGATTTAGAGGGAGAAATTACAAAGAAATCTAATGAACCCCAAATATAAGAGGTGTCGAGTAGCGACATGAAGATATGTGATGTAGAGTGGCATACTGAAGATGTTGAAAAAGACTTTGGTAGAAAAAGTGAAAATTTGGAAATTTGTACTTTTTAGGGTTTATAGTGTATTACAGAAGGTGTTTATCATCTTTTTGAACTGGAATGCATTAAATGCAAAATTAGGGCAAATAAGTAAGGCATAAAATAAAAACTCAAGTTGAGTTAAAACACTTTTACACATTCAGAAGGAAGCAAAGTGAGTTGAAGCAAGTTGAAGGTGATTCAATATACCCAACATCAAACCCTAGTTTCCATTGAAGCTTGCAAAAGGTATTTACAATTATCCACACTCCATGGGTTTGAATTAGAAACAATTTCCATAAGTATATACAAAATAATTGAGCAAAAATGGTCACTCCCACTATTGTTGAGACTTTTGAGAGACCCTAACCAAATTCAAGAGATTTTCTTGGAAAGTTTACGAAATGGACCCCATCGATGCATTTTCACACATTTCGAGTCAAGTCTTGCCCACTGAAGATACTAGAACCTACATTCATGCAAAACTGGAAGAATTTGACCATCAGGTGCTCAGGGATTAATGGTTAAAGGAGCTGATTGGAAATGATTCCTTTGTGAAACTAGAATACAAAAACCTAGTATGAATGAAGCTAGATGTATGTAATATGTTCCTAGATTTTTGCGGTGAGATGCTTGCAAAATTTGTAAGGATGGTGTAGACACATAAAAATGACCTATGTCTCTAAGCTACATTTTTTTATGTCAAACCACACTTCTTCTTCACATAATTAAATTATTTAATTATGTACTAATGTCATATTTCACACTATTAATTAAATAATTAGACATGTCCTATATCCCTCCATGATTGTTTAAATAAATAAATCATATTTATTTATTTAAATACGTCACTAACTAATCTTTACTCCTATAATCAAATAAGTTTCTAATTTATTTAATTTCTCATTTTCATTTCTGACTACAAATTAATTTGTTCACTATCATTTTCTCCTTCAGTTAAATATTTATTTATCACTTTTCATCCCAATAGAGGGCAATCATACAATTTGCAGCAAGATGGAGAAGGCCAATAGAGGTCAATCAATGGAGGCTTGAAGACCAGGTGATATTGTTTCAATATTTTTATGCTTCTTTTTTCCTTTGTGCTCTATTGTTGATTAGGATTTAATTATTTTTCTCTTTGTAACTAATCTGATATTTCTACTCTAGTTACATTTGGTGAACCCGATCGCTTTGAGTATTTTTGTTGAAAAATTATTTAGAAGATTATTTCACCAGTAGTTACAATGATATCAGTCTTTTCTCTACAAACGATTATCTTAGAGATTTGTTTATTTTTATGTGTTGATAATAAACATTTTTGAATACATGCCCAACCAAATATAGCATTATTTGCAATAGTGGATGTTTTCTGTGTTTGTGATGCAGCTACAAAGTGCAGCCCAACTATAGCTAAATCCCAACTAGTGATATCAGCATCTATGAGTGAGGCAACAAATACTACTTCTCCTGGGGATGCCAGTTCATCCCATACACTCACAGCAAAAGCCAGTCACACCTTTAAAAAATCATCAGGCTCTTATTCACAAAATTCAACTTGTCTTTACACTTGCTAGGACTGTAATTTAGTTGGGCATGGAACCCATGATAAAGTAGCTTGACATGCGTACTAAATGTAAGGCATGGACAAAGCACAAAAAGTTTTGGTAGAATTCTCAATCAAAATTTTGACTCTCTGACTGTTGTAATCAACTATGGCATTCCTAAATGAATCGGCCTTCATGCTCTTGTATCTTAGAATGCTCTGATTCGATTTTGTTTAGCTTCATACTTTCATGTCTGCGAATTTCTGTCCATTCTAATATTATTGTTGCATCGATTTTAAAATGCCATATCCTTTTTGTGGTTTTTTTTTTAAGTGTTTCATGTCCTTTTCTGATTGACAGGTATGTTGCTAAGAGTTTGTTTTAGCGGGCGCCTCCAAAATCTTGCCCACAGTATTGACATTTCATTTCTCCCGCTGGTTTTTGTGCTTCCAAAATCTTGCTTGCTGGTATTGACATTTCATTTCATTTTGGTTTTTGCACCTCCAAAATCTTGTTGTTTGTATGAGGGCTTGTCGCAGCTGGCTAAACGCAGAGTGCATTCATTAATTCATCAGTGGCATATTTTTTCTTTTGAAATTGGCGTGAAACCTCCAACTTTTGACGGCTCTGTTGCTCCTCATGTTCTATTGCTTTGCTGCGAACTTTGACATATTAATTCATATTTAAATTCAAATTTTAATTTTAGTTTAATTTTAGTTTTAATTTAGATTTTAATCTTAGTTTTGATTAATGTAGGTTATTGTTAGTAATTAATCAATTTTAGATTTCTTAATTTAATTTAGATTTAAATTTAGAATTTAAGATTTTTAGATTTTAAATTTAGTTTTTTTTCTGATTTAGTTTTAGGCTTCTAATTTAATTTAGATTTAAATTTGATTTTTAATTTAGATTTTAGATTTTCAATTTAAATTAAATTTTAGATATTTTTTTTACTTTTTAGATTAATTAGATTTTAGATTAATCAGATTTTTAGTCTTAATTAGATTTTAATTTTTAGATTTACATTTTTAATTTAGTCTAGCTTTAGATTTTTTTTTTTTATTATTTTTTAATTTAATTTAGACTTAGATTTTTTTTAGATTAATTAGTTTTTTTAGACTAGTTTAATTGTCTATTAACTTTAATTAGTTAGATTAAAGGTTAGTTTTCTTCTTAGTTTAATTTTTAATTATGTGACTAATATTTGACCTTTTTTGTAGGTTAAAATGTCCAAGATTTGAAAATTAAAAACCTAAACTTTCGTTTGTCAAGGATTGAAGGTTAAAACTACTAATCGTGCTTTGCAGGGCTCTTGCTTTAGTTTTTTTTATCTTGAATTCCTTTTTCACAAAGAATAGTGGGTCTAAAAAGAACTTGAGTGTTTGAATTGACATCATAAGCAGTGTTAAAATTAACAAGTGCCTTTTGTGTTTTTTGGTTTGCAACTTTTCATTGAATGCATCCTCTCACACCATTTGGTAATCTTGATGATCAAAAGCATTTCTTTGGCACTTGTATAACCACCCCCACATTTGGATTTTGAATTAAAATGAAAATTATGCAAGTGTGAGATAAAGTTGTTGTGTATGCTCTCTCCTCGCACTTCGTGTGATCTTAGAGATCAAAAACAACATACTTGTATTGCTTTTGTTACCTTTAGAGGGGCCTGCCTCGCAAGAGGGAATGACTTCAATCGGTTTTTCGTTCAGGCCGGTACATAAAAGGATAAGACTAAACTATCAAGTCCTCATGGTATGCCTGCATTAGTCGTGCAATATCACTTGAAACATGTTACCCACCGTAAAATGTATAAGAGTCCCTAATAGAGTGATTAAAGCCTTAAGTGGCTTTTTGGACGCTCACGCGGTGCCATGTCCCTAAGTATTCACTAAGAACCTTTTTTTAGTGGCCAAAATCTTTTTTCACTTGCTAGTGCAAGAACGGTTGTTCTGAAGCCCCCCCACGTTTTCTGCATTCATGTGTAGAGGTAGAAATTCCTCTTTGGGGAATTAAGACTTGGTGTGCCCGAGAAGTGAGTGTCATGGAGGGGAGCCAATGCCACCAAGTCTCTAGTTGTTTGCCATTTTTGGTTGGCTGAAGAAATCCAAGTGGGGATCTAGTGAGTGGTATCTCTTGAGAAGCCTAGGGTTGTACAAAGTGCTTTCAAAGTGTTTCCCATTTCACACCAATGTCAAACTCAAAACATTGTGTTTTATGTGTGTGTCTTTCAAATAAACAAGCAAACAAACCATACACTTGAAAATTGCAACACTTCACAGTTTCAGACCAAGCAACATTTTCAAACAAAATAGTCAAAATCAGATTCAAACCTTTGAGATACATTTTCAGATCAATTTATTGTTGTGATTCCTATTTAAAACCAGAAACTTTCTCAATTCACCTTGCATATCATCATTCCATTATTAGGTCACCATTTTAGGTACCTTAGCATCCTCATTACTTGCATATCCCAACATCACATTAGGCTACCTTTTTCAAACGTTTAGGCTTGACACCTTGTGGATTTTAGGATTAAAAAATTATCTATACCTTGGCACAAATCATTACTTCAGCAAAATATTATCATTTGACCAAGTCACTTTTTAACTTAGTCCTTTGTCATTTTGGTGATAATTTCCTACTCACAAGTCTAGTTGGGAAACTCACCTTGTCACTCTTTTCACTTGTCCTAGAAAAATTCCATTTGACAATCCTAGTTGAAACATCGGTTCACCCTTGGTTAGTTAGTGATCCTATTCTTACATCTTTCCAAAGTGTTTAAGCCCTCAAGTTCACTATAGGTATCCATCACCTCTTAGTCATTTGCATCCTTCATACCACAACATTTTAAACCTAAAAGAGAATTTTCATGCATTCTAGACTTCATAACATCCAACATTATCATTATCAATTTTAGTGTTGTTGCATACATTAGACATCTTTCATCCTCAAAATACCAAAAATACCAAAAACATAGTTGCATTACATTTAGGCATACCTTATTTCAAAAATACCAAAAACATAGTCTTAGTCTCATACCATCCACCTTCATTTTGAGAAAGTCTTATATGGTTGAAACCAGATTGCAAAAGAAACGTTGAGAAATGGATATCTTTCATGATGATGAGGACCTTTACAATTACACTAGCACCCTCAGCTTTGACAATACCACTAACGATTCTTACAACAATATCAACCTTAAAATTCATGACCATGTCAACTTGGGGACTACATCTTATGAGCAACCAAAGACACAAAATCATTTTGAACAATTCCTTGTTAGAGACAAAGACGGAAATGTGTTCATAGAAGAAGTAGAGGCTACCACACAAAATCTCTAAGTAGCCTCTCTTGTGGATGAAATTGTCACGTTGGAACCTCAATGATATTTATCCAAACTATTACATGAAGGAGTTAAACTACCTCAAGGATTTGATGTCAATACCTTACGAGCAGCAACGTCACCCAAGAACAACACACAAACAAGCCAAGGATAATCTACACCACAACCTAACAATTCCATATCCATTGGAACAACAACCCAAAGTGTCACAACTACCAACACTTCATCCATCTTTATGGCATAATCTATGTCACAACCCATGACACAAACCACATCACAACCATTATTCACAATGCAACCCTTTGGCTTGAAATTTAATCACTTTCGGTCATCATCTAAGGCCATAGGGGAATCCACATCTAACATCCTTGCTAGACCTAAGGAAATAAGGGTTCTCATCCAAGGACCTCAATCAAACACAAATTAACACCATGTAACAAGGACCTCAATCAAACACAAACACCATGTCACAAGGTCCTCATGTCAATACAGACACCTTGCAATGACAAAACATGAACGCCCCACATAGTCAAAATACAAACACTTCACATGGTTATAATCCTTTTCGACAAGGAAAAGGATCTCAAACGACACAACCTCTTAACATATCATATGGCTACACACATGGATCCTTTTTTGGAAACCAAAATATACACAAACAATACACCCAACTAATGCAACTTACACATCACACATTCATACTCATGGACACAATCAAAATCCACCACATATGCACAACATTCTGAACCAAAACATATCATCTCAACAAAACATGAGACCACACAACACAAATTGGGGACCTCATAATAATTTTTCCAACAATCTCACAATAGACACATTGACTACCCAATTGGCTTCCCTACAAAAGCAAGTGGAGGGGATGCAAGTGTCAAACAAGAAGATGTACTCATCACATGATTCGCATCCTTACCCATATGACACTAGCATATACATGCCTCCATTCCCTCCTGGGTATATTATCCCTACCCACTACTTGTTTGGTATTGCATACGATCACTCGTATCTTTTGAGACTCTTCCCTGGAAGTCTTACGGGGTTGGCACTTGAATGGTTTGCACTAATACCAAAAGGGTCTATAAAGTCATGGGATGACCTCACCAATAAATTTGTGGAGAATTATACTTATAACATTGAAAATGATGTCACGATTGCTACCTTATGCCACTTTACACAAGATGAGGGAGACCCCTTCATTACTTTCTTCCAAAGATGGCATAGTATGGTGAGTCGATGTCCTATCGAGATTCCTAAAAAACAAAAAGTGGACATGTTCGTAGAAAAATTCAAGACAAAGTTGAAACACCCTTTACAAGTGCATTGTTGTGCCACATTTGCAGACTTAGTTGAGAAAGGCATGACACTTGAAAAGGTCCTAATTTCCCAAGGTGAACTTACATATGGTAACAAAAATACATACCACCACCAGACCTCTAACGACAAAAGCAAGTTTTGGTCCCGCAATAAGAATGTAACAAACGGTGGAGTCATAGACATGAAAGCTATGAACAAAACATGACACGCATTGACTCTTAACGCACCCAAAATGAACAACATGGCTAACGCAGTAGAAAATTTTCAAGAATTGGGACTTTCAAGACAACAAAGCAATACCCACAAAGACAATACAACCCTTTACCAAAACCAATTGAATTTGTCTTGAAGAAGCTAGTACAATCAAATTTCATACAACTCCAAGACCCCAAACCATATGACCCAGAAAAGTTCAAACCATCTCGATGGGATGACAATGCCTTTTATGACAACCACCACATCAAAGGGAAAAAAACCTTGCCATGTCATCAATTGAAGAACATGATTCAAGACCTAATTTAAAATGGTACCATAGAAGTCGAAGGACAACAAAAAACTTCCAATCAAGACCATACAATCTTCAAGAATCCACTACAAGACCATGGTTCGGGAAAGTCCTCCACCTCAAGTCGAAATATAGACAATCAGGCCAATTATTTCAGGACTGGCTTTGATTACTCAAAGATAATTGATCACCTTTGTGTTTTTGATGACTATGTCAACACAATCACCATTAAAAAGGTTCTTGAATGCGTCGTCACTACCCACAAGGCTAAGATTACTTTATCTGGTCCTTCTTCAAAGCAGCCACAATCCAAAGACCAATATAATTTTATTGACCAATTGGGATAGACACACGCACAGATTTCTATCCTCGAGTTATTACGCCTATCACCTAAACACAAAGTTATTCTCAATAAGGCTTTGAAAGAAACCTTTGTTCCTACCGACTTGGACGTCAATCGATTTGAGGCCATGGTTGGATACTTGGCCAATTCACTCCATGTATCCTTTTCTGACAAAGAATACCCTACACAAAACTCTAACCATAACAACCCTGTAATTAGGGCTAAAATATTAAAGTTAATGCAATAAAGCATATAAATCAAACCCTAATAAACAATGAAGCATAAATGAGCATAAAGACATAAAGCATAAAACAATATTACCAAATCTTCATGCCACCATTGATTCACCTCCATTTCACTTCTCCATTTTTCTTGAATATGATAATTGCCCTCAGATTTGAGTGTATAATAATAAGCCTATGAAAAGTGACTAGCAAAATATTGAAGATTATTGTCTCACACTAGCAGCATATACTTGCATAATATGTGTGTAGATTTGTCCCAATGACAATGACAAGGGTAAGGTATTTTATAGAAAAGACAATTTTGAATGAAGGGCTAAGATTGAAAGCCAATAAGATGTCTTAATCAATGGCCAGGAATGAAAGATGTAGTATGAAATAGGATTAGGGCTAAATTAGGGAAAATGATAAGGATGAAGGGTTGAGATTGAATTATGAGATAATTCAATCAAGGTCTAGGATTAAATGAGATTTCAAGAGATAAGATTTGATGTGGAAGATAAGATTGGCATGGACAAAGAGGTGATAGGAGAAATTAAATAATAAAAATTATTTAATTTAGGTGGCCAATGAATAATTAAATAATTATTTAATTATAGAGGAATGTGACAAAAGGAATCATTTTGAATTAAATAATGATTTAATTCAAAATTCAAGAGAGTGGACCAAATTAAATAAATAAAATTTATTTAATTATGGTAGAAAATGGACACAAATTAAATAAATAAGAATTTATTTAATTTTAGAAAGAAAGGGACTTAATTAGTGAAGTAATTAAATAAATAATTATTTAATTAATCAAGGAGCAATAAAGATTAAAAAAATGAATTAATTAAATAATTAAAATTATTTAATTAATAAAAGAATTATGACTTTAGAAAATAATTAAAATTATTTAATTAATAGAAGAATTATGACTTTAGAAAATAATTAAATAATTAAAATTATTTAATTATCAAAGACAAAAGGGGAAATGATGGATAATTTAGAGATCGCAAGTCTAGGACAATTTTTCATGTCTACAGACCCATTGCACCTTGAAGTATTTGTCCATCAACACAAGGTCAGACGAGTCCTGATAGATAGTGGAGTTGGACTGAACATTTTCACCTTAAAATTGGTTAAGGAATTGGGCTATTCTGAAGCATGTGTAGACACGAACAAAATTATTGCAATCAAGGCCTATGATGACGAAGAACGCTCTTCCAAGGGTGTTATCACACTCCCTATCAAAGTTGGACCCACAACTATGGACACCACATTCCAAGTCTTGGATCTTGAACTCCCATATAACCTTCTCCTTGATAGACCTTGGATTCATGTCATGAAATTTGTGCCTTCCACCTATCATCAATGCTTGAAATTTTCGTATAATGGAACCAAAGTCACGATCATTGGCGATCTCGATCCCTTCCAATATTGCACTAATTTAAGGAGAGTTCATGAACGCCAAGTGTCTATCAATCAAGAAGCTTATGCATCCACTTCCACATCCATGTCATCTAGTTGTGTCGATCCCTCCACCCTCATTAAATCATCCACATTTGAAACCCCATCTATCAACCCCAAAATCAAGATCGAAGACAAAGGTTGTGGCGAGTATAAAATGAATATTGCCTATTGCATCACAAAGCTACCTAATTCTCCCAAGTCTTATGGTAGGCCTTGTTTCAAGATGGAACCCAAAGTTGTCATTAAATTTCCTCCCACCACCATCTTCACAAGCTAGGGAGAGTTAAACAAAGAAGACATTTAGGACATTTCAACATGGATTTACAAAGATGAAGAAGATATGTTGCCACTACCAATAGAACAATATGGCAAAGGTTTTGAGCTCACAAAACAAAGGGGTTATGATGGAATCAGTAGACTTGGTATACATAAAATGGAATGAGAGAACCCTTGATGCCTCTTAAGTGGCTGAAAAACTCAAGGTTAGGGTTCGTACCAATTAAGATTGGCACTCCAAGTACTAAGGTGCTTTCAAATAAGGATGTGAGTGCTTCGAAAGACATTGAGACATCTGAGGATCCTACCGACATCTATTATGGTGAAATCGACTCTAATGAATATGAGTGGGATTCCTACACCACAAGTGACTATGAGCTTGATCATGTCTTTCATGAGTTCGACATACCCCACCCATCCTTTACCAACCTTATGGATATCAATATTCACATTGACTCCTTTTATGAACCTAACCCACCAAAGACCATAAAAGGAAGAGCATGGATAGAATCCATTTGGAACCCTGATAATACCTTTGTCTTTACCCTATCAGTTGCTTCCTCATCCTTCACTAACACCGATGATGGCATCTCCCTCGTTTACCCATAATTGATCGATTGGGACCAACAAGATCCACCTACCATGGACATATTTGAAAATGATGAGGCTATTGCTGAATTTATGGGACTACGAGAGGGCTTACCACATGGGGACCATAAGGTTGGCTTCACTTAGATCTTGACATTACATCATATTTCAATGAGATTGTCCCACCCTCTAGTCGCAAAAATGATAAAAATAAAATAAAGAATGAATGGTCTTTAGGTGAAAACCGCAAGGCACCTTCTAACCAAACAAAAGTAAAAAGAAAGGATGTATCTGAGGGCGAAAACCTCTCTACAGCACTTGAGGATGGAGGGCTGGAATTTATCCTTGTTAATCAAGAGAGATCCTTGATGTTGATCGAAGACATAATAGAATTCAACATCGGTACTATAGATAATCCTAAGACTATTCTCTTTGCAGCATCCTTGACAGAAGAGAAAACATGGTAATTTCAAGCATTTTTCATGGAACACCAAATCAATTTCAAATGGTTTATGCTAATATGTCAAGTTTGGACCCCAATTTGGTTCTACATCATCTACAGTTGCATCCAAACGCAAAGTCGATCAAAAAAAAGCTTAGAAAAATGCACCCTCAAATAGCTATGTTGGTCAAAGTTGAACTTAAGAAATTATTGGATGTCAGTTTCATAAGACCTATTGACTATGTAGACTAGAGATCAAACCTTGTACTAGTGACCAAACCGAATGGAAAAATCCATATCTGCGCATATTTCTAGGACTTGAACAAAGCATGTTTGAAGGATGGCTTCCCACTATGAAATATAGACATCATAGTAGACCTAATGGCAGGATACGAGATATTGTCCCTCATGGATGGATTCTCGGGATATAATCAGATCCGTATTTCCCCTCAAGACCAAAACAAGATGACATTCACTTACCCATGGGTTACATACTACTCAAATTTCATACCCTTCAGACTAAAAAATGTAATCGCAACCTATCAAAGAGCTATGACCACCATATTTCATGATCTGATGTACACATTGATGGAAGACTATGTTGATGATCTTTTGGAAAAATCCTTGACATGTGGT
The DNA here is from genome assembly GCA_007115665.2 of Sequoiadendron giganteum. NCBI lineage: Eukaryota > Viridiplantae > Streptophyta > Pinopsida > Cupressales > Cupressaceae > Sequoiadendron > Sequoiadendron giganteum. The sequence goes on from CM021105.1 coordinate 16,251,512, forward strand.
GATCACTTAAGAGTCCTGGATAAGATTTTCAAATGGCTAGAAGAATATAAGGTCTTCCTAAATCCCAGGAAATGCATCTTCGGCGTGACATCGGGAAAGCTTTTAGGATACATTGTTTCCCATCGAGGCATTGAATCATACCCAACAAAATCCAAAGCAATATTAGACATACCTCCACCTAAAGGAATCAGTCAACTCCGAACGCTACAAGTTCGACTCCAGTCTATCAAGTGCTTCATTGCATAACTTGCAGATAAATGTAAACCTTTTTAGGATTTTTTATGCAAGGGAGTTCCTTTTATTTGGACAGACAAGTGTGAGGCAACTTTTTAGTAGATTAAAGAGTACCTCTTGACACCTCCCATCCTGATGTAGCCTATTGATGGAAAACCCCTAATTTTGTACATCTCAACCACTACAATTGCACTGGGGGCATTTTTGGCTCAAAATTACCATGAGGAAAAGGAACACACAATAAATTATATTAGCCACACTTTGGTGGGATACGAGCTTAACTATAGTCCAATTGAACATGCTTATCTTGCAGTGGTTTTCACCACTCAAAAGTTGAGACACTACATGTTAAACCATCAGACTAAGCTTGTGGCAAAAATAGATCCTCTAAAATATCTACTCAGTAGGGCGACATTAACAAGATGATTGGCTAAATGGGTCATGCTACTCAGTGAATACGACATTCAGTATGTGGAACATAAGGCAATAAAAGGACAAGTTATCGCTAACCAACTAGCAGACGTGCCCACACAAGCCGATCACCCTTTGGTTTCAGACTTTCCTAATGAGTCAATATTCCCACTAGACATGGGAGTAACATGGAAATTGTACTTTGATGGCTCTCATACTAATCATGGATCAGGTGCAGGTATATTATTTGTTACCCCTCAAGGTGATGGGTGTTGGCAAGAAGTTGAGTCCACTTTTTGGCCATTTAGTGGAAGTGTTTTCCCTAATTTTCATAGTTTGACACATTTGACCTTAAAATTTGGAGCACTTAGAGATGGAATCTTGAAAAAAGTCACTAATCATAAAATGTAGTACTTGGAGTCTAGTTTCCAAATATGAAATTTATTTCAATACTTATATGATACAAATTGATTTTCAATAGGCATTTCTAAAAACCACTATCTAAAAGTCACTTTTGTTTTACCATACCATGCACGTGTACATCATCCATATTTTGACCTAAATAATCATATTTTTCTAAATCCTTTTGGGAAAATATTTGTAACTCACTGAAGCACACTTTCCATATTTTTGTGTAATTTTTTATTAAATGTTTTTTTTTTGTTAATTTTGTATTGTTCATATTTGATGTTTTGAAAAATTATCGTTTACATCACGCATAAGATGACATAAACTTATCATTTTTTTATTTTTTTTTAAATTGAAAAGAATTGTCTAAAGTATGCTTTTGTGCAATCCACTCATCAAAAAATTATGTTAATAAAAAGTTATTAAAATACTATAAAACCTTTGATAATTCAATTTTATGGACCTATTTCATCATAAATTAATTGAAAAATAAAAAATTAATCCAATTGTAAAAAAAAGTTACATATTTGGAATCTACACTGTCTCATCTATAATGGGTTTTAATTTCGTCAAAACAATTTGCAAAAAAGGTCTTCAGACATATGCCCAAAGTCATTATTTTCTTGTGACATTGCCAAGACCTTCAACTTGCAAGTCAAACCAGGTTTGAGGCTTAGGTTCAAGTCCCCAAGCCTTTTTCCAAACCGAAAAACAAAGCAAAAACCTGACCAAAAATCATTTTTTTAAAAAGGGATCCTGTTTCATAAATTTTTTTTTTTTATACTTGAATGAAACGGGATCCCGTTCTATAAAACATGATCATGTTTTACAAAATAGGATCATGTTTCTCAAAAGTTTAAAAAAAATAATAATAATAAAACGGGATACCATTTTCAGCTCGGGACCCCAAACCTAAACGGGATCCCATTTTCTTGAGGCCGATTTCAGATTTTTTTCTAAGGCAAAAACTTCCACGTTTCGTGGACTCATGTTCTTGCTTTTACCCTCATAGATCCGAAGGTGAAATATAGTCTGACAGATTTCTTGGTTACATATGGGGGCCTCCTATGAGTTGTAATGAAGAAGATTTTGAATCCAAGGGTATCAAACAGCAGAGGAGTAAAATATGCTAACCTTTTTTTACTATTGTCAGGCCTTACTGAATGTTCTTTACTTTTAGCGGGGTTTGCAAATACTTTTAAATTTCTTTGCATTGATTGGATCTTACAATCTTGTCTTGCTGGAAAGCATAATGAAAGATTATTGATTAGATATCATCTTTAAGTTATATTGACTCATATTTGTTGAAATTGATTTTCTTTCAATATTTATTTCTTGAATCATCTCTTAGCAATTAATTCTCACATGTTTATCTTTTTTATCTTGCAGATCCTGTTTGTACATGGAACTTGAAAAATTAAAGTGTAGGTGTATACATCTAAAAATGGTCACATCATATTGAGTCTGGTAATTAATTAAATACGAGTTATTTAATTAATCTTCTAATTTCATCTACATATAAATAAATATAATTATTTATTTGTATTGTTCACTTTCTAATTCTTCTCTTTTAATTAAATAAATAAGTTTATTTAATTATTATCATTTGCTATCTTCCTCTTAATTAATTAAATAATTTTTATAGTTTATTTAAATTAATTATCCTATTGCTTTTAAATTTTAATTTTAATTCAAATAAAGTAATGTTCTTCTAAACTCCATAAACATCATCATTTCTAATTCTCCACTTCACATATCATTAAATATTCTAAATATTTAATTAGGCACCTTTTATCCTCTTTTCACACATAATTAAATATTTTATTATGGAAGCTTCTAAATCCACATGTCACATATAATTAAATTATTTAATTATTTAATTATGGAATTATCTTCAACTACCAACTAACTCCTCATAACTAAAAATGAAAAATGGCTACTTTCCTTCATTTTTGAATGGAGAAGGTTTTGTAGGAGGAAACATTTTCCCTCTTTCTCTCTAGCTTCCATCTTTCTCTCCAACTTCTTGATCTTCCACCATTCATCTTACTAGGCTCGATTTCAACTATTGATCTTTGCCAACTAAGCTTTTGCCTCCAAAATTCTATAAATACGGCCTCCTTGTGCTTTGAAAATCATCTAGTTGCATAGTGTGAGAATTATAGTTGCATTATCAAGCATTTAGCAATATTAATATCCTAGATTTCTTGAGCATAGCATAGCATCTTAGCTTTATCATTTTAGCATAAACAAATCATGGTAGAATAGCTTGCATAATATGTTCTTAGTTTCATTATCTTAGTTTAATTATCTCATATCATTTAGCATAAGGATGCACTTTGCATATCATCTCATTCTCTAGGTTGTCATTTTTTTGAGCTTTCGCTTACACAATCTGAGAGCAAGTAGCTTAAAGTGAATCATTGGAGAGAGAGGACAATGGGATGTCTTTGAAGAATCTGCTGAGTTTGGAGTCTGTTTATCTTTAAATTAGATTTTTTAATGTAATGTCGCATTAGTGTGTTGGTTTAACTTATTAATTGATTCCACATATTCACACACAGAGTATGAAACAATCTTTGAAGAATTAATATTTAAGTTGGAGAAGTGGGCATTGAACTTGAACTTGAAAAAGCATTTTCAAATGCTTATTTTAATAGTCTAGAGCATCTGTAACTGTTTTTATTTTTCTATTTTAGGCCAACTAGATCAATTTAAGTTTAAAATTAATCATTGATTTTATTTTTTTCAAGTTAGACTGAAATTGAAAATTAGAAACTTACTAGACATTACTTTGTGGGCTAAAATTGAACAAGACAAACTCACACTTAGCTTTTGGTTCTTAAAACGAATTCATCTTTACTTTGGGGATTAAAAAGAACTTGTGTTTTCATTGTTTTGTGATTCTTTGCAATCCTTGTCACTTGAATGTGTATGTACTTCTCTCGTGCCACTCAGCGATCTTGAGAATCAAAAGCATTCATTTGGCATTGGTTGTCTAAATCACCCACATATTTCAATTTAGATCTAAAATTGAACCCCCATGCTAGTGTGAGGAAAAGACATTATGTGTGTTTCCTCCTTGTGCTTTACGCGAACTGGGCAGTCGAACTACAAGTGTGCTCCCTTTCTTTTGTTCACCTTTAGAGTGGCCTGCCTAAGAGACACATCCAAAAGGAGAACTCAAAGGTGACTCCAACCGGTTTTTCACTTGAGCCGATATATAAATGGATAAGACTAAATTGTCAAGTCCTCATGGTATGTAGGCCTTAGTCATCCAATTTCATTCAGAACGGGATACTACCATAAAAATTATAAGAGCCCCTAGTAAGATTGATTAAAGCCTTTAGTAGATCAGGAATCTCAAAAGTTGCATTCAAGTGTACATATCTTGGAAAAAAAGCTTCTTCAAGCAAGATACCAATGGCACATTATGTCAAAAGCATCTACATCAGTACCATCAGGTGGTTTAGCATGAGCATATATCTTTCACAAAATAAAAATCATGAAAATAGTAAAGATATAAAAATTTGTCCTCTAGTGAAAACCGCTATGGTGGTGCTTTGGGCAAGTAACATGATGAAAACCTGGCAAACAAGTGTCATGTGTAGAATCAAGTATCTGTGTGCACTAATTTAGGTGAAAGCATATTCTCTCATCCATAATAAGATCCAACATTCCATCCATCTTATCCATAATAAATCCATTCATTCATGAACCATTTATCCAACCCATGTTCGTCTATCTACATTATCTTGATCTTGATAAAAAAATTGTGTACACTTTACACTTTCTTATGGTAAACATCTTGACATGAGTTAATTGATCCTATCCTACCCAACATTATCTAAGTGATGAAGCACTATCTAAATGAGAATCCTTTCTTCGAACATCTTATCTTATTGCAAGATAATCCATATCTATCCATCCATACATCTATTTAAGCATCCATCCATGGAATTCCATACATTGTTGGACATTAGGGGAAAATATTTACATCTTGCTTCGGGAATAAATCTCGATCTATATCTTACAACTTATGTGATGATCCAAACAATGGAAAATGTAAAATCAAATTGGTCAAAACATTTCTGAGCCAAAATCCAAATCACTAGCCCATGGCATATTTTGACAAGAAGATGTTCCTTATCAAGCTTTATCTTTCATCCAACATCAATCCAAATAATCAATATCACTCGCATCTAATTTTTACTTCAGTGTCACATCAAATCATTCAAACAAATAATCCTAATCAACATTATACACCTAATTCTGATTAATTATCATCATTTCTTCTATTAATCAAATAAAGCAATTTATTAGATTAATTCACTAATGTTCATCAAGTTTAATTAAATAAATCAAATTATTTAATTTAGTCCCCTAAATTCCTCTCATCTGATTTGATAAATCAAATGTCATAAACTCTCAATCCCTTCAAGTTGATTAATTCTAGATTAATTAACTCATAATCATCATTACCCATTCTCTAGTTTTTTACTCAACCTTGCTCAAACTAAACCCTTGATTAACTAACCTACTTGCACATGAAAATAATTCTTTTAATTAACTAATTACCCTATTTTCTCTCACAAAATCATATGCTTTGAGAATATTCCTCCAATAACTCCACTTATTTAACTTTCTTACCCAAACATTAACTCCTTTTACACTCTCAACCATATGCATTAATCTGTCTTACATCCTCACCCACATCCTCTTACACTCTCAACCATATGCATTTATTCCTCTTACATCCTCTTTACTCACACATTTCCCAAAATGTGCTACAACTTCATCCATTATCCTTGTGACAAGTGTCACATGCTCATTGGCTCTCCTTTAGTCCCACATTCCTCCAATCTCTTCATTCTTCAACCCTTCAACCTTATTTATAGAGGGTTTCTCTATGAAGAAAGGATCCACAATCATATCCACAATCATATGCAGTTTCACTATAGGCACATTCATCACTCATCATGTGTATTCCATCACATCTTGGAAGCTTGTTCATTATCATTTTGCACATCAAGGGGGTGGGAAAGGGCATCTTTTCCACATCAAAGGAGCACCACTCCCACTATGGGATAGGGTTTGATTTTTCTCTCGTATGCTTTCATTTAGCTTCTTTTTTTTCTTATTATCTTGTTTTCATATTTAACATGATTAAATATCTCATAGGAATGTTGGATTTTCTTTGTTTAAATTGACTAATGCTAATGTTTGTCAAAGTTTAACAATATGCAGGTTTAGTGTTCACATTATTTAACACCTTTTATCTTATTCTCGCTTTTGAATTAAACCATTATTTAATTCAAAATTCAACTTCCCTCCATAAATCAAATAATTTCCATTAATTATCTGATTCTCCAACCACCTCTTTTTTTGTGCCAAATCTTTCCCTTATCTCATTTATTCTCCACCATTGATTTAATTGTCCCCAATTAAATCTCAACCCTTCATTTCAAATCTTGCCCTAATTTTGACCTAATTTTTCCCTAACCCTAATGCTTCTTATCACATTGAATTCTAGCCTTAGATATTAGGGATTTATCAACTTCTAATCCTGGCCATCCATTTTCAGTTTCACACTCTTTAAAAAGGTCTCTCTCTAGTCATTTTCATTCATTCACACACAACATGCTTGAGAACTTTGAGTACTTGAGCATATAATACTTCAATGTATTGCTTGTCTTAGGCATAGGTTATAGTTGCACTTCAATTTGAGGTAAATCATACAATTTGCAGCAAGATGGAGAAGGCCAATAGAGGTCAATCAATGGAGGCTTGAAGACCAGGTGATATTGTTTCAATATTTTTATGCTTCTTGTTTCCTTTGTGCTCTGTTGTTGATTAGGGTTTAGTAATTTTCCTCTTTGCATCTAATCTGAAATTTCTACTCTAGTTATAAATGGCATTGAGTATAGTGCATGAAAAATTTGTATGGAAAAGCGTAGGTGGAGTAATTACCAAGTGATTAAAGTCGTGACTGGTTTCTGTGACATTGGACCTGTACCAATGCTAAAATTTGTGAAGAATGATGTAGTCATGAAACTAATTGGTGCTACATATGATGGAAGAGCACTGACTACCAAGCCCATTACAAACCCTGTTGTGAGATATGTTGTAGTCATGATTGGTCAAAAAATCTATTTTACCAATAGAGGCAAATTCGTGTCTGCAACTACAATTTATAATGCATATGACATGGTGGTTAATGGAAGGGAATATGATTTGTGTGAGTTGCTTCGGCAACAACTTATGGATAACCTGAACCAGACTAAGACAAAGAAGTATGCCTTCAAGTTTGGAACTTTGTTAGTTTGTTTGTTACTTTACTTTTTGAGAGAGCTACTTGGAAAGAAAAATATTATATGGAATCACAACAAACCGATGGCACATCAAATCTTTGAACATCTACACAATCTTGGAGATTACAAAGCACAAAATGATGCTCTAACTACATTCTTTATAGTTTTCAGACCAATATGTATGAGAGAGATAGAGTTCCAAGGAGATTAATAGAGAAATATGCAAAGGATATAACCTTTCTAGTGTCTATTGATGAATGTATTATTGAGGTAGTAGAGCCTAGGAATCTATGGATAGAGCCTTTGAGTTATGAGATTGATGAACAAATAGTTGTGAGATTGATTGAAATATTGTTGAATAGTCCAAATGATCCCACTCTGCCCTGTCATGGTTCTTATGAAGAGAATTCTACCGACGTGCATTTAGAGACTTCAGCACCACAAAGGGCCAAAAGAGTAAACAAAAAAGTTGAGTAATTATTTCAAAGGTATTCACTGTCTAAGAATGATGTTGATAGGCTATGGGAATTTGTAGAAGATAAAAGGGCTAGACCAATTGAAGTTCCCTCTGGAACTAGGAGATCAGGAAGAGTGCCCTCCTCCTCTTCTTTTGTAGTACCTGCAACACCCAGTGTTGTGGTAACAATGAAAGGTAAGATGGAAAAACATAGTACTCCTGCAATTATTATAATTGAATCCTTTGGACCTAGCACAAGAGCCTCGAAGAAGAGAAATGTACCCCCTATTGTACCATCTACTGCCCCTAGAAAAAGAGTAAAACAAAAGGAAAGCAGAAAAAGGAACTTGAGTGATACAATGCAAGATGAGATGGACCTTGGATTGAAAGAGGAAATTCGGTTCAAAAGAAACTGAAGAAGCAGTGTCTCCGCTAGCAATGAAGAGGTTGGAACTCAAGAAAATGTTGATATCTCATCTGATGAAGAGATGAAAGATGAAATGAAAGATTTCAAAATTCATGTACATGAGAAGAAAGGTGGTGAAGGTGCATCAGAACCTATGGAGAACATGCCCAACTTTTCCTCGGTAAGAGATCACTCTCCTTTGGAAATGGAAACCTTAGTTAATAACATGATAGAGTTTGAAGATTTGCTAGCTATTGCTAGATTATTTGATGAATTTGATGAAAAGAATAAGCAAACAATTATAGATTTTTTTACTCAATACATGGTTATTTTTAATGAGTCTATGGAATCTATAAGGAAGAAGGTGACTAAAAATGTGTGGGAAACATTAGTACATAGAAGGCATGAAGCGGTAATTATTGAGGACAAAATCAAATCCAATGCCTTAAACACATATGGATCCTCCTTATCTGAGGAAGATGCAACTACCTTGCTAAAGGAATGTTCCCAATTATTTAAAGTGAAACAAAGTGTCACTCTACTAATGACTAGAGAGAGATAGTACCGAAAAGATTAAGGCAAGAAAATCATGATACAATAAGGGAATTGGCAAAGAATTATGGGATGAGATCCAGTTCTTCATCTCATACAAATCAAGCATAGGAGTTGGCTATTATAAGGGATATTGATGTAGAAGTAAAGGAACGTCTTGTTTTGAATAAGGTTGGTGATGAACATGCTATCTCAGAGACTTTTTCCCCTTCAAAAGATATAGAGGAAACAACCATTAAACACACTGAAGAACAACAAAAAGGTGACTCTGATGAAGATTCATAAGAACACGATGAGGATACCAAAAGTAGGGGAGCAGAAGACAGGAATAAAGATGAAGGAAACAAAGATGGAAAGGGTAATGATGGAAAAGATGACGAAGACAAGAAGGGGGGAGAAAAGAATGAAAAACCATCAAGGAAACCCTTTGAAGAGGAAGAAGAAGAAGAGAAAGAAGAGAATAAATAAGATATAGAAGTTGGAAGAAGTGAAGAATAATTCACCGAGACCACTGAGCCATCAAAGCCATCCGAAAAATAATTTAGAAGTACTCTTAAAGGTCTATTGACAAGGGAAACAAGGATCTAGCCTATGCTACCACCTCAGTTGGTTTAACTTCCATCATATCTAGGCTATGTGGATCTAAGTAAGATGAATCCTGTAGAAAGGATAAAATTATGTGGTACTTTTCTTGACTCTGAAACACCGAAAATTGAGCATACATTTCAGAGAGGGACTGAATTGGTTAATGAAGCTATTAAGGCTTTATAGGAGACAGCCCTCGGTGCCACAATTGATGATTCTTTAGCGCCTATTAAAAAATTGAAATTCTTGGTTGATTATGTCAAGGAATATACCTCTAGCCTTAAGAAGTAGACTAAGAAAGAGGTAGAGTCAAGACTCTTGGAAAAAAGGCTACTTGTACTACAAGATAAATGTGCAATCGCACATAGCAGATTTATGTGAAGTCTAAAAGAGGTAAAGGATTGTGAAGATGAATCACATATACTATTTGTATATTACATGTGGTGACTTGATGTCACTTGAGGCATTAAAAATTTAATGGACTCAATAGATTCTCAACTTGAAAATTTCGTCGGAACCTATAGGATTGTAGATGATAAAAAATTATGTTGCATGGACTTCTATTACAAACTTGCAGAGCAATTTTTTCACCCTATAGAGGCAAAAAGAAGATGCTATGAGGTGATTTGGATAGCTTGGAGATCTGGTTATTTCCAGACACATTCTCGTGCCACATGCCCTGGTGGATGTAGAAAAACTTGACAAGATGAAACTCAATCCATCCACTCCTAAAGAAGGAGAAGAATACTTAGTTGAACTAGAATCACTGCATGAAGCTCTTTTCAGAGCGAAGGGGATCTGGGATGAAGGAGAACCAGCTTGGGGAGCTATTCTCAAGGAGCTACAAGATGCCTCTAGTTTAAAAAAGTTCTACATTTCTTTCAGTTTTTTTTTTAATATCATCAGAACGCTCTTTGTCCTTGATGTCAAAGGGGGAGAAGATAGGATTATGAGAGAAGATACTATTGTGTAGAAAGAAAATTTTGGTTTTTGATCTTGGAGAATCTTTTATTTAGTTTGTACAGTTGATAGGGGGAGTGAAGACAGTTTTTTTTAAATCCATTTTTGACACATTTTTCCATCAATGACAAAGGGGGAGATTGTTGGAAGAATGAAGAAGATTCCCTCTAGCCCTCTAGTGTGTTGTCATTGATGCCAACATTTGGTTGGCGACAGTTTCTATCCATTCGGTAAATCATGTTTTTGTTATTTTGATTTGGTAATTTGGTCCAGAACTATTCATTGTGGAAGATCGTTCCATGAGATTTTGATATGTTTTTTAAGGACTACTAGTTGCATCTTTGGACAAGTTTTCAACATTTTTGGTTTAAAGAGATGGAAGATATAAATGGAAAAAGTTTGGCTCATAGTGTTATGTTCAGTACAAATGAAAAATGGTATAAATCTTCTTCTGGCCGACACAGTTAAGTGGTGTATGCTTTGTGGATGATGTAATGGATCCTTATTAAGTTTGAGCCAACTTCTACCTTGCACATTTAGAAGAAAATAAGTTTTTGGGTTGAGCCGATAAGCTACATTTGAATCGAGTATGTGTATATCCAATTAGGCTGACCTAATTGATGTATGTTGATGTAAGTTGGTATATATATATATATGTGTGTGTGTGTGTGTGTATGAAATATTTTAAAAGAAGGATGAATATAGAGTGATGTGCGACATTGTGTTATTGTGTGAAGTTGTATGTATTTACTGTGAACCTGCAAACTAGTGCAAGATTTTGTTTTCCAGGGCTTAATTGGAACTAAACTTAGCACACATTAGGTGTATTTCATTAGTTCATCTTTTTGGCAGTGAGCCACACTTTTTTTGTAATCATTTCAGGCTATGAGCCTTTCAAGGAAAATTTGTCCAGGCAGTGTTCCCTGTAATATCTTATGAATAGTTATAACATATTGTGAGCTAATCATCATCATGGTTTTTCCCATTTTGAATTTTCCACATAAAATCTTGGTGTTCATGTGTCATGTGATGTTATGATTCCTTTCATGTTTTTGCTTACAGTTGCTGCTAAATATATTTTAATTATTGAATGGTTAGAAGTTAAATGGTTTAGTAGAATATTGATTCACCCCCCCTCTCAGTATTTTTGGTGTTCAACACCCCTCTCTATATATTTATCTCTTCCACCTTTATCTATCCTTTTGTACTCTCTCTTTATCTCTCCCTCTCCTTCTCTCCCTATCCCTCTCCTCCATCTCCATCTCCATCTCTAACTTCCTCTCAATCTCTTTCTCCTTACTATTTCAAAGACGACTGTCATTGCACCAAAAGATCGACCTGTTAATGCCCGATACAACCGTTGGATTTATACAAGATCCAAATCCACAGGAGGTGGTTAAACCATGTCACAAAGCCCGAGCGTTGCACTGGCCCACGTCGAGAAGACCAAGGGTGACACCTTGCAACAATCCTCCCCAATGCAAGCGAGGGGTTCAAGCCTATGACCTCGACTCTAATACCAATTGTTGCAAAAATGGTTGTCGTTGCACCAAAAGATCAACCTGTTAATGCCTGATACAACCGTTGGATTTATACAAGATTCAGATCCACAGGAGGCGGTTAAACCATGTCACGAAGCCTGAGCGTCACGTTGGCCCGCACCAAGGAGACCAAGGGCGACACCTTGCAACACTTACCTCTCTATTTGTTTCTCTCTTCCCCCTAATCTCTCCCTCTCTCCCTATTGAGAACATAACATGAGCCTATTGGTAATGGAGCCTTATTATCTTCCTAATTCAAAGGTTTTGTTTTAGTTGTGTTTGAATCCCTATAAGTAGATGCATATTTTATTTGACGCTATCACTTCTCCATTGATACCTTTGTTGCACAAACAACATCATTTTCTAAATAGCATACCAATTGATCTCATGTATACTACACAAATTTATGTAAACAATAAACCAAAATATTCTCCAATTGAACTTCCACACTTCTTCAGTGTACCCATTGCACACCAAAGTGTGATTGTTAGTTTTATTGCTAATGATAAGTTTTACTATAGAAAAAAAAATCCATGAAATCTCTCCAAGAACATGTAAAGGATCAAGATATAAATGATGACTTCACTAGGGTGATGAAAAGATAAAATTAGTATTTAAAAAATTAATCTATATCAAATTTCTACATCCTCTTGCATTCCTTTTTAAATTATAATTATTTTTAAGGAAACAAAGGATGGACATCTAACTTATTGTATAAATAATAATTTTACCTTCATTACAAAACATTTAAAACTCTTTAATTTGTAGTGTGATTTTAATTATTTAATTTTTGAATATATATTTTTTTAAATTAATATTCTAACTAAATTAAAACAATTGATATACTTAATCGGAGGAAAAATAATGGTATATAGATAAATATAATTTATTTTGTATATAAGAAATTTTATTTTTGTATGTTAGATTATAATATTATGAGGGAGCGTGTGTCTAAATTAAAAGTTATCATTTGGTTAAACTATCACAAGTAAATGATTCAACCCATCAAAATTATTCAAGGGTCAAATAAAGATCAATCATACCAAAAAATTAAACTTTGATAAATGATATAATACAAAATAAGTCAATGTTATCACTATTTAAATAGAACTTTTTTTTTTAAAGATAGACATAAACTATTCAGGGGTCTAAAAGATAGAGTAGGCCCACTTGAAAAGATAACTCCAACTCCCTACCCTATAAAAGTGGACTCACGATAATTTTTCAAAGGGTCTCTTTATGGAAAAAGATAGAAAAACATGATTACATATAAATGGGTTGTATTGCCCTTTCAAATATTATTGACTGCCACTTCATCATGCAATAAACCCCTATGCTCAACAATCTATTTTTGTTACTTAATGCACAATAGGCTCCGAGGATAATTTTGTTTTTAAAATAAATGTTCCTCTCCATATCCACTCTATCTTCCTCTCTATCTCTATCTCCTTATCCCTCCCTCTCTCACACTCTTCCCTCTATATCTCCATCTTTCTATCCCCACCTATCCCTCTTTCTCCCTCTCTCCCTATTACAAACATAACATGAGCCTATTTATAATGGAGCCTAATTATCTTCTTGATTAAGACTTTTTATTTTGGTAATGTTTGGATCCATGTAAGTGGATGCATTTTTTATTTGAAGTTATCACTTCTCCATTTATACCTTTGTTGGAACATATTATAGTGCCCCCTAGAAGCCACATTCACTAGGAAATGTGTATAAAAAATATGTGAAAGATCCAATCCATCTCTATCTCTCTTCCTCTCTATGTCTCTACCCCATCTCTAACTCCTTACCTCTCCCTGCATCTCTCTCTCTCTTCAGGTCCTTTATCTTTCCCACTATATCTATCTCTTTATCTCTCCCTCTTTTCATCTCTGTTTCTCCCTCTCTCTCTCACTATCATTCCATATTTATATATCTCTCTACTTTGCCTTTATGCTTTCTCTATTTTTCTCCCTCTCATCCTTCATCTCTCTCTCATCACACACACACTCCATATTTCTCCATCCCTTCTCTATCTCTATTTCTCTCACTCTCGCAAACACAATCATTGTTTCTCCCTCCCTATATCTATATCTCTCCTCCCTTTCTTTATCTCTCACCCTCCCTAGATATTACTTGTCTCTATCTCTACCCCTCTCCCTTTCTCTCCCCATATCTCTCTCTCTTTATCTTCCCATATATCTATATCTTCCTCTTCCTCTCTCCCTCTCTCTCTCTCCCTCTTCCTCGATGTCTCCATCTCCTCTCCCTCTTCCTTCATGTATATCATCTCTCCATCTCTATCTCCCTCTTCTTCTTCCTTTATATATTTATATCTCTTCATCACTATCTCCATATCTCTCTCTATCTTTATTTCTCCCTCTAGGTCTATCTCTCTATCTACTTCTCCCTCTTCCTCTCTTGATCTATCTTCATATTTACCTCTATCTTCCTCTCTCCCCCTCTATCTCTAGACATGTGTCCCTCTATCTATCAATCTCTCTCCCTCTCCCTCTCCCTCTTCCTAGACCTCTATATCTATATCTCTTTGCCTCTTTATCTCTATCTCTCCATATTTCTTCTCCCATCTCTCCCTTTATCTCTATCTCGTTATTTCTCCATCTCTCTACCTCTATAGCTCTCCCTCTCTCTCTACATCACTTTCTATATCTATCTTTATCTTTATATCTCTTCCTCTCTCCTTCTCTCCCTCTCTATATATTTATCTCTTCCATCTTTGTCTATCTCTCTCTCCTCTCTCTCTTTATATCTCCATCTCCTCCATATCCCTCTCCTTCTCCTTCTTCATCTCCATTTTTGTCTCTATCTCTATCACCCTCTACTTCATATCCCTCTCACTCTCCTCCATCTCAATCTCAATCTCTATCTCTATCTTCCTCTATATTTCTATCTCCTTGCCCCCTTCTCTCTTGCTCTTCCCCCCTCTATATCTCCCTCTTTCTATCCCTCTCTTTCCATCTCTCCCTATTGCAAACCTAACATGAGCCTATTGGCAATGGATTATGATTATCTACATGATTCAAATATTTTTTTCAGTTGTGTTTGGATCCTTGTAAGTGGATACATAGTTGATTTGAAGCTATCAATTCTCCATTGAGACTTTTGTTACACAAACAACATCATTTGCTAAATTGCCTACCAATTGACTTCATGTATGATTTCCAATGATGTAACTCTGCTGTTAACTCTGATAATGAGACCCTACGAAAATCTCCATGAATTAGCAAATGAGAAGAGACCCCCAAAAAAAGAAAAAATGTTCAATTGACACGCTTTTTAATGGAGAAAGTTTTGTAAGACTTTACGCAACCAAATCTTCTTGTCGCGTGCATTAAAATATTGTGCTGCCGACGTGGCTTCCACAAAGTCTGGTAGTGTTAGTCCTCGTCCGACGTGGCAGTGTTACTTTTGTCAAGTTAAATGTTTCACAGCTGGCTTGACAAGAGTCGCAAGCTGCTGCAACGGACGTGGAGAAAATATAGGCGGTATAAAAAGTCATCGATAAAATCCGCAAATGGCGGCGGAGGGGGGATCAAACCTTTGACCTCGTCAAAGGCCGTTGTTGAATAAAATAGATTAAACAAATAATAACTCAATTGATGTGTGAATTCTTCGTAAATAGGGGAGGAAATGTCGATTTTTGTTCACCCAACTATTTTGTTAGTATCTTATGGGCATCATTCTCAATACTAGAATTATTGTAATATTATTGAAATTAAGAATGTTTTTTTATGTAATTATATGAAATAAATAAATAAAATAAAAAATGATATCTTATATTTGTATTTTCAATCATATTTCATAATTCATCGTTTGAATATATAATATAAGTAATAGAGTACTTGTCAATTTATGTGAGCTATCTTATTTTGTATATGATGAAAAATCTTGTATTCATGTGGATACTCATTCAATAGAGTGATACAACACATGATGATAGTTTGCACTATAATGACAATTCATTAACTTCTCATGTGGATGTTACTTTCACCTCCTTGATGGTATCGTCACTCTTAGTGGAGACTTATTACATTTTGATGGTATAAGAAATGCATATTTACATGTGTAAACATTTTTTCTTGCTAATAATGAATATTTGTATGATAATATCTTTTTTATTAGTGTGTTTATGCTTTATTTGACTAGTAGAACTTTACAATGGTTTGATTAATCTTCTTTACCATTCATTCATAAACTTGGCACACACTTGAATTGTTCAATTTTATGGCCCTAAAGGATAGTATATACTTAGTTGAGTCTCCTCAAGATTTATTTGTTGATGCTTGTTCATCAATTGTCTTTATTATTCGCATGGCTTATATATATTCTTGTCCCACCTTTCATGTTATGACATCTACTCCTAAGCATGTACCTACTTTCATGCCAATATTACTTCACAAATGTATTATATAGTAGAACATACATCAAAAGTTAGCTAGAGGTCAAGATGTTCCATTTTGACAATCAATTTTGCACCTAATATAATTGATCTTCCCCCTGTCCCTAAACTTACATCTAACCTGTAACTAAGAGCATGCAATATCTTAAATATATTTTCCTAATTTTTCAATGCATGTGTATTTTTTTCTAATTTTCTAAGTGAACACATCCTACAAAATAAATTGAGTATGCTCCCACACACACACACACACACACATATAGAAACATAGAATGTATATTTTTAAAATGTAATATATGTTTTTGAGAAAGAAAAAAAGATATTAATAAAAATAATTAAAGATCAAGACCTTAATATATTCACATTTTAGAAAAATATGTGGTTAGAAAGACATAGTGTTTTTTAGAATCTTGTTCTAAAATACATTTAACTTATGGAGAGTACACCTGATATTTCTATATTTATTTAATGTCTTTTGTGAAACATTTATTTGGCTACCAAAATTGTAGGTCCAAACCTTGGGATTGAAAAATTGAAACGTGTTCCAAGCTCAAAAGAAATATTTCATCAATATAAACTAGAACACAAACATGTTATAATACACTTGTGTTACAAAAATGTACCCAAGCCTTCACATGGGCATGCATTATGTTTCGTAGAATACAAGTGCACTTTGAAGAAGTGTGAATGTTTAGGCACTTTTTTGGCTCCCATCTTTATTTACATATCCAATTCATCCTTACCCTATTGGATCTTGCTATATACTAACTTTGACTTAGAATTCTTGTTCAGCAATATGAGACAAGTCATCTATTACCTAAAGGTTATGGAGTTGGTCATATGGTGACTTTGAAGCTTCTAGATATCCTCCTAAATACTTTGTTACATGAAGGTTGTGGAGTTGGTCAAGAAATCATTTTAAAAGTTGGCGCTCATGGAAGGCTCTCTAGTTCTTCTAGTTATGTGTACTTTATGGAATAATTGGTCATACAATGACTTTGACCTAGAGCTCCTAGATGCACATAATTAGTGGAGGTTGTGAAGCTAGTCGTTTAGTGGTATAGAGCTCTTAGGTATCCCCCATATTATTTTTGTGTACTTGTATGTTGCAAATTCATTTTTTTTCTTTGTATGCTACAATTTTTAATATTCTATTATGTAGAATGTGAATCCTTAGTGCTAGGTTTTAAGGGTAATTTGGGTGTGCTAATAGATTCATATTTACATGTGTATTTCTCGCATGGTTGATTTCATAAGTTTTTTGTTTAAAATCTATGGCTTTCTAGATCTGTAGAAAATTATTCTTTAGATTGTAATTCCTAAGGGTTGTCCAAATGGAGACAATTTTAGATTTATATATATGCTTTTGGCATGGATTGTTTTTTAGGTTATTCATTTAAAATTTATGGTTTCATTGATTTGTGAAAGATATTTTTTTAATCATAATTCTCAAGAGTTGTTCAAATGAAAAAAAGATTAGATTTCCATGCACACTTTTGAACATAGTCAGAGGCTTTTTCATTACTCTCTAGTTCCTAATTAGGGGTTGTCCTATAGTTATATATTTTTTGGCTTGTTTGTGTTGTGGGAGGAATTTACATGATGCCTTAGTTTTGTTTTTTCTAGTAGAGGTTTACATATACATTTTGGTGGATCCAAGTTGCACTATTTTGAGATTTATGAGTTTTATGGTTTAATTTAGTTTTAGTTGGAGCACTAGCCATGCTCCTATCACCTTTGTTGTAGGCTGCATTGGTGTAATATGATGTTGTGGATCTCCTATTTGTGTATGTGCATGCTACATAAATAACTCAAGAGTGGATTTACAATGTGGATGATGTCACATGTATGTAATAAGTAGATCCACCATGATAGTGGCAATGTTGAGTTGTTAGTCTCTTTTTTAGAACCTTAGTTATCTATTATAGACTATTGAATGATACAAAGTTGCATATTATGGTTTGTTGGCCTTTGACCCTCATTGAGTTTTTTCATGTTGAGTAGAAAAGAGGCAAGGACATGGACAATTAAGAAATTCATTTGAAGGACTCATAGGAAGAAGGAAGGAGCATATTTGGGTTTTATCTAAACATAAACTATGTTGTCATGAGAGGCTCTAGATGATGGTCTAGTGGGAGCTTTAGTGCAAGTAAATAGTTTATTATGACATATTATATTCTTCTATCTTGAAGATAGTGACCATGATGTCAAGGGAAGTCTGTATGCACAATAGATATTTTAGCATGACATGGTTGTGAATCTACCATAGGGATATTTATCACAATACCATAGGTAGCTCTCGAGGGAGTTTTGGAAGTGATGTGGATTCATTAGTTTGATGGATGTTCTTCTACAATCAAGAACATGTATTAGTGTGCCTTGGTAGAATTTGGATTTGATGTAGGGCTAAGGAACAATTTGCTACTCATATGAAAATTTTAATTCCCAACAAGACCAAATTGATTCTTCTTTAGTGTGATCAATGGATTATCTACAAAATAGGTCCTTATATATGCAAACTATACTAAATCTCAATTCATAAAACTTACCGACATCAATTTTAATTCATAATTCCAATAGAAGTATTGAAATATTATGTATCATGGTCTACAAAACCCATCACCATTCTGCATATAAAAAATTGCTCATAAAAATGAATTTTCCAAAGTGATTTCTAGGTTTTATTCTACTTGTCTCAAGATTTCCAAAACATTTTGAATTTCTCAATTTTGTTGAGAAATGAGAAAGTTAGGAGCATTTTACTGAAATTGTTTTTTTTATTTCACATTGGTAACCTTCCTTATTATAATGCTCAATACAATTATTGCTTTCATACATCAAAAGGAAGATGATTTGAGCCCAAAATAGACTCATCCAATTCTTATTTTATTTAGAAAAATCAAAACCACACACAAACTGACTCTAACCTCCTAGATACAAGCTAAAAATAAATAGGTTTAGTTTTATTCATTGGCTCATTACAACTATTAGAAAAAGGTTTATTTAGAAAAATCAAAACCACTCCTAAACTAACTCATACCTCCTAGGTACAAGCAAAAAACAAATATTTTTAGTTTTATTCATTGGCTCATTACAACTATTATTAAAAGGTTATAACAACCAAATTCCTAACTATGTGTATGAGCCTATAAATATCTAGAAACTATGACAATACAAAAAAATACACATATAAATGATGCACTTGCATCAAACTATTGAGGAACAAAAGAATTGTTCATGGGCTCCTATCCATGAGTTCTTGAATGCTGCTACCATGCTTTGATATATATGAAGTTGTCATCCACATAGCATCTTCAAGTGGGCGATCTTTCCACTTGACCAAATATTGAAGATACTCTTTGCCCCTAGTTTTCTTCACTACCTTTTTGTTTAGGATTGATTCAATTTCCTTTTGTTGTGTTTTAGGTAGTTTTTGTTCCCAATTTATGATTTGATCATTATCAAGTTCGAGTGCATTTACTAAATCTTCCTCCCCCTTGAAAGGATACAAATCTAAAACATTGAATATAGGGGAGATTCTAATGCCATTTGGAAGCTCTATTTTATAGGCATTTGAGGAAAATTTACCTAATATTTTACAAGGCCCAATCTTTTTCAAGTTCAACTTGTTGTATTCCTTTCTGGGAAATCTTTCCTTTCTTAAATGTGGGAAAAAAATCCTCGTCAAAATTTACCTCTTTCTTCCTCAAATATGCTCTTTTCTTGTACTTTCCTATGTTCTCTTGAAGATGTTTTATTTTCTCATGCAATTCTTGCATGTTTTTTGTAAATTATTCTCCATCAGCGCTCCTTGTCTCTTGCTTACCCAAGTTTCTTAACTCATATACACCTCTTGGATGCATACCATACACAATTTAAATTGGACTAAAACCTATGCTTCTGCTTGGTGAATCATTGTAGGAAAAATCTGCTTGAGCAAGTGCTTGATCCCATTATTTGGGATGTTCTTTTACTATGCTTCTTAGAATATTACCAAGGCTTTTGTTGACCACCTCAATTTGTCCATATGTCTAGGGATGATAAGATGAACTAAAATTGATATTTTTTCCCAAATTCTTCCAAAGTGTCGCCCAAAAATAACCAACAAACTTAGTATCCTCGACATACTTCTAGGAAGTCCATTCAATCTTATTACTTCCTTGAAAAAAAGTTGTCAATGTTAGTTGCATTAGTTGTTTTAGTATAGGCCATAAAATGTGTCATTTTTTAGAATTTATCAGCTACAACAAATATGGAATCATTACCTTTCCGAGTCTTCATTAGCCTAAGTACAAAATCCATACTGATTGAATCCCATGACCTATAGGAATAGAAAAATGTTGATATAGTCCCATACTTTGACTTCTTCCCTTAGCATACTAACATATCCCGCATCTTTCAGCAAACCTCTTCACATCAACTTGAATTCTTGGAAAAAAATAGTATGCACTTAATTGAGTAAGTGTTATTTTTCCCAAAATGTCTTACCAAACTGCCACTATGTTTCTCCTTTAGCAAGTTATCTCTCATGGAACATTTAGGAATGCATAGCTTTTTTCCCTTAAATATTAGTCCTTCTTGAAGCATGTAGTCCATCCATGGACTCTATCTTTACTTATAGGATCTTTACAAGCTGCATAAGTCTCCTTGAAGTCAGAATCCTCCTTGTACATGTCTTTCAAGGCTTCAAATCCCAAGATATTCACTTGAGATTCCTACATAATAAAATTTCTCCTACTTAATGCATTTGCAACTTTGTAAGATTATCCACTTGTATGCTTGATAATAAAGGTAAAATATTGCAAAAACTCAATCCATTTTATATGCCTTTGACTTAATTATCTTGACTACTGATAAATTGTAAGGCATGTTTATCAGTATACAATACAAATTATGTAGGAATTAAGTAATGCCTCCACATCTTCATGTAGGAGATGGAAATTCCTTCCCAGGATCCTCAACCTGCAAAACAACCACCCTCACAGATACACGAGAGAAGCAAAACACTATTCTGCCAAATATCAAGGTGATATTCAAAAAATTGAGATGAGATAATACATAATGTACAGGCTTTTAAAGGCATGAAAAATAAGACAGGTGAAAAACTACCTGATATGGGAAAGAACTACCCAAGTAATTAGCCCTAAACTTTAAAACTTAACACTAACACCCCCCCTTAAGTGCAAACTTAGAGAGATTATTATGCAAAATGAAATGAAAGATGGGTCTTGACTACAAGGCCATGTTAAGTACCCATGCACAATTTCTATGCAATGCAATCTCTCACAACCGGAGAAAAGGAGAACAACCCTGTTGCAGAAAACTCCTCTCCAAAAGAGAGAAAAACGGTTGAAAAAGTGAAAGGAGGAGGACTTCACAAGGCCCCCCAAGGACAACTCCCATCACTGATCTCAGCAAAATTCAAAAGGAGAGAGACTATGTAGCCCCTCCATAGAAAAGAGTAGAAATGTTGAAGATCCTCCCATGATGAAGAAACTCTTGTGCTGATCTTGGAAGTCTAAATAATATCCCATGTCTACAAACAACATGCCTCCCTTTAGGGAGAAACAACCACTAATGCAAGAGAAACTCCAGCTCTAAAACAAGAGAAGGGAGAGGAAGAATCAACATGAAAGATACCTCTGAAAACTGTCTTGGTGCCTCCATGTAACCAAATTTCACATCATGATCAGGTGCAACCTCAACTAAAGAAGGTAAATCAACAAGACCATGTGCAAACTCTGAAGCAACAATCTCCAAAGACACAGATGGTGTGATAGCAGTGTAGATATTTTCATCAAAAAGAAGGGATATATCCTCAAATACATCATCCAAATAAGAAATGTGAGATTCACAAAACAACTTGGCAAGACATGTCAAGTGACTATCCCACAAAGAATGATCTAAAGGATCAAAAACATCTTGTTTTGCTAAAGAACCAATCTCTGAAGCAACAAGAGATGAATCAACATAGGTCTAAAGAACTCCAAAGTTCAAATGACCAATCTCTCTTGAGGAATTTCCATGAACACTAGCAAGAGGGGTGTGAGGCTCATAATCATCATCATCAACAAAATGAGAAAGGCATAGAGATGAGACTCACGATCAACTTCACCAACAACAATGACTTTGCCAGTATCAGCCTCTCTAATGAAAACATAATCTACAATGAACTCTACAGTCTTAGGTACCTCACCATGAGTAATCTGATAAATCAAAAGTAGATTTGTGTGCAAATCAGGAATACACCATACATTTCTGAAACAACCATCACCAATATCAACATTTCCTATCCTTGCAACATCCAAAAACTTACTATCTCCCAAAAAAATCTTAGAAGTATCAATTGGATGAAGACCCAAAAAAGGATTGGGAGAAAAACCCATGTGATGAGATGCTCCTAAATCTAAAAACCATCTATCATGACTAGAATGAACTGCAGAAGTTACCAATGCATGTCCTTTACCCATGTAGATTCTATCTTCTTTACCTTTCATTCCATTTGAAAATCCTACATTTTGTGACTATGTAGGTTTCGATGAAGGTGAGGGTGATGTAGATGGAGAGGTTGTAAAAGGAGTCACAAATGAGGGTAGTGCAATATTGTTCTTATGAAGAAGATGTGAAAGCTCATCAATATTCTCCGTATAACAGTGGTGTTCATCATGAAATTTCTTCTTGAAATATACACAACTAAACTTCTCCTTCTAAGGTTTATCCTCTTTTGAAGAGGTGGAGGACTCATTAGACTCTGTCTTAGCCTTAGGTTTCTTCTTCCCAAGTTTCTCTGAGATGCTTGTGCAACTAATGCATGATTCATAGAGACCCCCTCTAATTGGGCAAGTTTGGTTTGCTCCCTCATCAAACGGTCACAGAATGTCTCAAAAGAAGACATTGTGAACGCATTTCCCAAGGCATCCATGGTTGAGTAAAGGGTAGAAGAAAAAACTACAAATAGATCTCCCAGCTTAGACAAAATCAAAAAAATGGACCCCTTATCAGTTTTATCCTTCCCACAGCCTGCCAATTGTGACCTCAAAGATTTGAACTTGACTAGGAAATCATCAATGGAAGGAAATGCATCAAGGGAAAGAGAAGTTAATTCTGCCTCTAGTTATAAAGCACATAATTCATTGATCTGACCAAACAGGTTTTTGAACTCATCCCATACCTCCTTGGTTGTATTACATTCTTCAATGTAGAAAAGAAGACTATCAGAAACATGCAAAGCTATCAGACCCATAGCTTCGTCACACTTGTTTATGTGAGAAAAAATTTCATACTCCCTTGTAAAAGTGGGTTGTGTATCATTTAGTGTGGACCACAAACCCTTAGATTGAAGCAACCTATGCATTTTAATCTTCCAGCTATGATAGTTATGGGGGGTTAAAAGTTCAACTGAATCAGGAGTAGCCATGACAAAAATTTGCACCAAAATTAAGAAAAATACACCAAACTGATACAACTGAAACCTCCAAAAATTATCAACCAATGCAACCTCTTGAGATTTATTTTTCCAACATCTAGAAAAATATCACTCGAGAATTAAAAAAGACTTAATATGTATGTGAGTCTCAAAAAAATTGCAACAAAAAATTAACCACCTTTGCAAATAACCCATGATCCACACAGGCACCACCTCTACAAGTCACCTTTGATCCTCACTAACATAAAAAGTTTGATCCGCGCAGGAAAGAGATAACCAACACCACTGCGATCCTTATCTCATGTAACAATGAGAGCACAGGGCAATAAAAGGACTAGTTTTTCTCGATTTCTCACCAATGTGGGAGAAATGTTCCCAAAAACAACCACAAAAAAAATTGGGCCCACTTCCTCTTCAGCTACATGGCAATTAGAAGCCCTAAATATTTTTGTTGCAACTTTATAAAGTATAAAGTTTGAAAAATTCGCTACTTCCACAAATCATGCCTCTAGCCTGCAAATCAGAGATCTCCAACAAGGAAAGTGTAGCCCTCCAAAGTATAACGACCTTTTGAATTTATCATGCAACTATGGATTAATGAGGCACAACCTAAGACAGGAAGATCACACCTCTTGATGCCTTTCTTGAACAAAAAATCGAGCCTCCGAATCGATTCAAATCGTGCCTTCTTACCACAAAATTGACCTTTGATTGTGAGGGCTCCCAAGATAGAGAAGAAAGATCAGGGGGTTCTTTCAAACGCCCTTGTATCAAAAGGTTTTTACCTTTGCTCAAAGTTTTGTGGCTTCCAAATAGTTATTCATCGCCTCAATGGAAGATCACGGCTTCTTAATTGACTTGTCATCCTCCAATTTCAAATCATGCCCTTTTGAGAAAAAATACCCCTCTTCAATAGGATAAAATGTACCTCTAAAGGAAGAATCGTTGCACCCAAGTGATCATGCTGCCCTCTAGAAATGATGTGTGGCCTTCTCTCAGAGAAAATCACACTACAACAGGTTAATCACACCCTTAATCTTTATCAATCCTTGCCCACGCTTGTAGTGTGTCACTGCCACTATCATCTTCTTCAGGTCAAAGCACTGAACCGATTTCGTTGGTAATCATGGATTTTAGATCTCACATGACCTATGAGCAATCAGAACAAATGCCTCCAATCACCAATAATAGGAAAATCACGCTCAGAAACAATCTTCAATAGGTAAAAAATATGCCTGGATCTCCTTGGCAGAAACTCTCCAAGAATGTGAGCAGGAGGAGCTTTGATACCATGCAGGAGATGGTAGCTCCTTCCCAGGATCCTCAACCTACAAAACAACCACCCTCACAAATACACGAGAGAAGAAAAACACTATTCTACCAAATATCAAGGTGATATTTAGAAAAATCAGATGAGATAATACATAATGTATAGGCCTTTTAAAGGCATTAAAAATAAGACGGGTGAAAAACTACCCGATACGGGAAAGAACTACCCAAGTAATTAGCCTTAAGTCAAAACTTAACACTAACACTTCAAAGCTTGGACAATGGCATAGAACTCTTTGTCATATATAAAGAATAGTTAACTTCAGTGAGAAACTTAATGATGAGCTAAAAATAACTATTCTTTATATATATATCAATCCCACTAGCATCACATTCCACTTGAAAAATTTGATCAAAATCAGGTAAGACTAAAATAGGTTGTTCTGTAATCTTTTTCTTAATTAATTGAAATATTTTTTCAGCTTCCTTAGTCCATTGGAATAACTGCTTATTTCCCTTAATTGTTTCCACAATTAGAGCATAAATTCAACTAAAATTTCTTATAAACTTTCTGTAGAAGCTAGCTAAACAGTGAAAGCTTCTTACCTTAAAAACACTTTTTGCAATAGGCCATTCTATTATGGCTTTGACTTTTTCCTTATCCATCTTCAAGACTTCTTGTGATATAACAAATCCCAAGTAGATCAGCTTTGTCTTCATGAAAGTACACTTTTTAAGATTGATTAGTAATTTCTCTTTTTGGAGCTTATTCAAAACCAATATGAGATGTCTAAGGTGCTCTTCCTTTGCATGACTATAAAATAGAATATCATCTAAGTAGACAATGACAAATTTACCTATGAATTCGTTTAGTACCCCATTCATGAGTCTCATGAAGGTGCTTGGGGCATTTTTCAATCCAAATGGCATCACTAGCCATTCATAAAGCCCATTATTTGTCTTAAATGATGTTTTCCATTCGTCACCCTCTCTGATTCTTATCTGATGATATCCACTTTTAAAATATATCTTAGAACAGTATCTTGCACCACTTAAACAATCCATCAAGCCATCAATTCGAGGTAAAGGAAATCTATAAATATTCTCCAACCTCCATCCTTCTTTGGACTCCATTGTTGGAACAACATAAGGACTCAAACTTTCTCTTAATATCCCTTTATTCAACAATTCTTGTACCTAACTCTTGATTTCTTCATTTTCCTTTAGAGTCATCCTATAAGTTACCTTGTTTGGTAAATTGGCCATTGGAATAAGATCTATATGATGGTTAGTGCTTCTTATTGGAGGTAGTTCATTAGGTAATTCATCCACAACACTATCAACAAACTCACTCAACAAATCTTGAATTTATATCTAGGTAAATCAATCAACTTTGTGCTAGTAATGATTATTCTTGGTTTTCCAATTAATGCAAAACTTACCTCCTCATTTTTGATTTGATGTAAGAATTATTTACCACTGACCATCAACACTTTAGGACTAACCTCCTTAGCTACATTCTCATCTTTCAAAGGTATGAGTGTATGCTTCTTTCCATCTTTTTCAAAGGTGTACAAGTATTACTTTTACTATCATGAATTTCTCTCCTATAGAATTGCCAAGGCTTGCCTAAGAGAACATGAAAAATATCCATTGGCATAACATCACATATCATCTAATCTTTGTAACTCCCTATTTGAATCTCCACTTTCCATTATTCATTTACCAAGACTTGATGTCCTTTTTTCAACCAATACACCTTATATAGAGTTGGATGTGTTGTCTTCTTTAGGCCTAGTTTATCAACCATTTCAATAGACACAATTTTTTAAGTGATTCCACTATGAATAATAACCTTACAACATTTACCTTTAGTCTTGTATGTGGTTTTGAACAATGTCTTTCTTTGAGTAGGCTCTTGAATTTTTTTGTTAGGCTTTAGCAAGAGTCTTTTCATGAGCAACGAGTCTCCAACCTCAGGTGCATATTCATGAATAAGTGATTATGTACTCTCCTCTTCAAGTTGAAAAATATGTGTGCACTCCCTTGGCTTGTTGTAGGATTCTCTAGACACTCATAAGATCTATGACCATATTTATTACATTTAAAGTATTTGCCTAAAAACCCTCTACTTTGGTCTCTTGGGTAAGGTCTTCTACCTCTAAGAGAATCATTACCTCTCGAGAATTGATGATATGAGTTGTTGGCCTCTTCTTCCTGAACTTGCAGCTGACCTCTACCACTTTTTTGTCCTCTAACTCTAAAACTTCTACTTTTACCCCTTAGATTTTGTGTTTGTTTTCTAGATAGTTTTTCCTCTACCTTGAGAGCACACCAATATGATTCTTCGACTGTTCTTGGGGACAAAAGGTTGATTTCATCTTAGATATTGAATCTCAATCCATTGAGATATCGAGCCACCTTATCAAGGTCTTCTTCAATATGAGCAACTCTAATGGTCAACCTACAAAACTCTTCTGTATAATCCTTTACTGACATTTCTTTTTGTCTAAGATTTTGCACTTTCTTGAAAAGACTAAGTTGATAATCTTTGGGCATGAATTTACCTTTCAATTTAGTCACCATCATGTCCTAGGTCTTGATCTTAGGCTTTCCTTCCTTTCCTCTTTCATCTTTACTCCATCCCACCAAAGGGATGCATGACCCTTCAGGCTGGTTACTGCAAACTTCACCTTCTTGTCATTATCTACATTCTCATACTAAAAGTATTTATCCATGACACTGATCCAATCAATTAACTCTTCAATATTCAGGTTGCCTTCATACATTGGTACCTCCAATTTTTGTTTAAAACTTGCTCTAACAACTCTTGCTCCAAATCCTTCCACTTCAAGCTTTGCCTCTTCTTCTTGAGGTTCTTCATCTCTATCACTGGCATCTCCCATTTCAACTCCTCTTCTCTATGCAAGCTCCATTTTTTGCAACCGTGCTTGAATATTCCTCATCTCTTCCAAAGTTTTTGCATTTGCAGCTAGTCTTCCTCAACCTCATCTTCTTCCATGGACTTTGAATGCCATCACTCAACAAAGAAAGTCTTCTCTTGCACTTAAAAATTGAATTGTTTCCTGCTTTGATACCAATAATGATGTAGAGCTAAGGAACAATTTGCTACTCATATGAAAATTTTAATTCCCAACAAGACCAAATTGATTCTTCTTTACTGTGATCAATGGACTATCTGCAAAATAAGTCATTAGATATGAAAACTATAGTAAATCTCAATTCATAAAACTTACAGACATCAATGTTAATTCATAATTGTAATATAAGTCTTGAAATATTATGTATCATGCTCTATGAAACCCATAACCTTTCTTCATATAACAACTCACTCATAAAAATGAATTTTACAGAATGATTTCTAGGTTTTATTCTACTCATCTCGAGCTTTCTAAAAAAATGAATTTCTCAATTTCATTGAGAAAGGTTAAAGTTATGAGCATTTTATTGAAACTATTGTTTTAATTTCACATGAGTAACTCTCCTTATTCTAATGCTCAATACAAGGTTTTCTTTTATACATCAAAAGGAAGATGATTCGAGTCCAAGATAGACTCATCCATTTTTTTTTAGAAAAATCAAAACCACTCCTAAATTGACTCTAACCTCCTAGATGCAAGCTAAAAACAAATATGTTTAGTTTTATTCATTGGCTCATTACAACTATTATTAAAAGATTTATTTATTAAAATCAAAACAATTCCTAAACTGACTCTAACCTCCTAGATACAAGCTAAAAATAAATAGGTTTAGTTTTATTCGTTGGCTCATTACAATTATTATTAAAAGGTTATAACAACAAAATTCTCTCTCTTTTGTACATGATTGTTCCTTCTTTTATTTTCATTATGTGTTGTTCATGTCATAATGCTACAATTACATAGTTTTGACATCTCTTCTCATAGGGTTGATGTAGGATATTATATGTAATTTGGTATTAGATCTTGTCTATGAGTTTTGGTAAGTATGATGTTGTGGGCGAAATTCCTTACACACTAGCTTCTGAACTAAACTTGGAATTAAAGGGGAGATAATAAAAACCCCTTTGTTGGATAGCTTATTGACCAAAGAATTGCATCCATGAAATTAATGTATAAATTTATCTTAAAAGAAAACTACAAAGGCTCCAAGCCTCATCAAGTCTTCAATTTCTTTATTTTTATTTTTATCAAGATAGTTGACGACACAAAGGAAGACACCTTCAACCTACGTCTTCTAGCCTAAAGTAATAACCACTCTTAAATCCTCCAAAATTAGTAAAGCCTCACTTTGTTATTTATTTTTGGGCCTAGAAAAAATGAAACTCTTTTCACAAGCTCCTCAAGTGAAGAGTGAAACATCACCCTTGATCCAACCAATCTAGGTTTACCTCAAGAAAGCCCATTGAAGTTCATTTTAATACATGGTCTTCCTTGCATGAGATAAAAATATATTTAGTGCACCTCTTCATTTTTTAATAAATCACTCCTTGATGTTCTATGACCCCTTGTTCGAAACCTAAGATGTATTTATAGTTTAAAATTTTGTTTGGCTATATAATATCACTTTATCCATTTTCTTTTAATCATTTGAATTACTAGGAAATTGTAAAAATTTCTTATATGAGATTAGTGTAATTTAGAATGTTATCCTAATTAAATTTTTTACTATAATAGAATATATCAAAATATATTATAATTTTCAAGTTAAAATTTATAAAAGCATGCATCTTCTTAATTTTTTAAAAAATAAAATATGAATTATTTTTAATAATTTTCATTCTTTTTAAACTTATTTTATAATAAAAATAAATAAATAAAAATAATAGAGAGAAATTAGACCAAAAAAATGTGTTAGTTTTGAGTAGATACATTATATAATAGATCTAAATGACTAAAGATAACCGAATATAATTTGAGAAATCAATACCCATTACATACCACACAACATGTTAATAAAGCACAAAACTAATACTAAACAAAACCCTAAAAAGATAATGTTAAAAAATGCACATAATTTCTTATTGATTCTTCAAACAAACTTGCTACATCATGTTTCCTTTTCTATAGTGATTGACCTAACATGAAGACAACAAATGATTTGCCCTCTTCTCCATAAGATTACTTTCAAACTTACCCAATTTCTAATTCAATAACACATCATGCATAATTGCAATACATCATTACATGACCAAGCTTAAGATTATTCTAGGGTTCAGCACCCTTGAACAACATTGATTTGTTCCTTGAAATCATTCCCTTCATCCTCTATATGTTAACCCACCTAACCATCTTTACTTGCATGTTTCATGAGATGAAAATGTCACATCTAGAATCAACTTACCATAGGATATTTTCTTTGTGTAAGTTTTAAAGTTTTTTTCCCACTATTTCATTTTTTATTCTATTTTTTTTTTCTTTGTCTATTTTAAATATATATATATATATGAATATATAATTTATTTATTCTTTAATATATAGTTGAAACGCACTAATTTTTTCTTAAATATTATTATGAAATATTACAATTAACATACAAATTGTAAAAATATTAATAATTTTTTGCATTTAAATTACTATTTAATATTAATTTTAATATTTATATATTTTTGAGGTGGAGGGTCTAGTTCGATTGGCTAAAACATTATATTGCAAGCAATAGGTCACGAGGTCTAGTCTCCCCTCTATCCTCGTGCTATTGGAAGGCGTGTCGCACCAACGTCATCGGTCACATGAAAAAAGTTTATAGGGGGCTACCTGATTCCTTGTAGACTAAAAAATAAATATTTGTATATTTTTTAAATATCATTTTTTATTAAAAAAATTTAAAACTTATTCTTTTTTAATCAATCAATATAATGTAAATTATTTTTTTGAACTATGAATTAGTGAAGTCACATATGAGAGACCTCATCCCCCAACAAGAACACTCAATAATAACACTTCAAGAGACCTCATCCCCAAATAAGAACACTTAATAATAACACTTCAATAAGAATTTGAATCTTGATGACAAGAATCACAAAATATTAATTTTAAATCTAATAAAAAATAAAACACTTCAATAAGAATTTGAATCTTGATGACAAGAATCACAAAATATTAATTTAAAATTTAATAAAAAATAATATATAAATTTCTTAACAATCTATAATTTTAATGAAACAGTTAAATAACTAAATCATCATAAATTATGACGAGCGCAAAAAACATCAACCTGACCATTTCCCTCAAAATATTAATTTTACATTTAATCAAACATAATATTATTTTTTATTAAATGTAAAATTAATATTTTATAATTCTGGTTATCAAGATTCAAATTTGTATTGAAATGATTCGAATGAAATGATTAAATAACTAAATTATCATAAATTATGAAAAGCACAGGGAACATAACATGACCAAAGTATGGAGTATTTGTTAAGTTGATTCTTTTATTTATTGAAATCTGTGAAAATGGAAATCGAAGGCACGGTGAGATATAAAAATAATTAAAATTTCTCCCTAACTTTGACATTTCTATCCCACATAACATTAAAGTGTATATAATTGACAACAAAAGCCAATCCGGAACGCCGGATCCCGCCAAATGTGGTTTATTTGGCGGCGAGTTTAGTGGAACGAAGCCGCCAAGTTGATTAAAACATCCCACCTTAAGCACGGCCCTAAACTCATGGGTAAATTTAGTTTTTAGAGTTTATAATAAATATAATGGTTTGGTTTGATATACAATAATGTTTTTGATTCCATATTTTCTATATTTTTAATTGGATTAAAGTTAATAAATAATAGTTACAAAATAGTAGATTTAGTGTTGTTAAACATGTACAAATGAATATGGTGTTGGTAGTAAAATAAATAAATTATAATAATAATGGGTATTAACAAGTTGATAGTAAAAACAATGTTGTAACAAAATGACAACAAAATAATAAGTATATGGTAGGAAAAAGATTTTGTTGGAAGAATTGTAGGTCAATAAAGAAAACAATCATAATCAATAGGAACATAAGATACATTTAGTTATGCTTGTGAAACAAAACTACTAAACTTTGCTACATAACAATACCATCAAATAGAGAGATTTATTGAAGCTTGAACAACAAAGGAAATAAAACACATGCATGAAGAAAACTCTTGTGTATAAGTAAGAACTCCATAAATCCTTCATTATGACAAATCACATAAATTTTGCGACATAGGTTGATATCTCCACAGTAGGAAGAACAACCTCTCATGGAGAACTTAGAGTGTGTATTCATCAATAAAATTCCATTTTGTCACTAGCCAACCATGATGAAAATCTAAAGAAGGTGAAAGATTGCACTATTGATTATGCCTTCAATGTTCACCTTTAGCTTATGCAAAAACACTATTGAAACCAAAAGCTCGCAACACCACAACCAAAGAGATACACCAAAAAAATAAACTACTAAAGTGTTTGATAATGAAAATGTGCATCACATATGCAGCCTATAACAAGTCTTCCTCAATGGTCATCCTCTCTTGTAGTAGATGTTCCAACCCAAAAATAATACTAAAACTTCTATGAACCATCAAATAAAGATAAGCCTTGAAGCTTGATTAGAAGGCTTGAAGCTTTACAATAAAACATATATATGTTGGATGCTCTTAGAAGTGTTATGAAATCCCTCTATACATTGAAGCTACAAAAGAAGGTTGTGAATGGTATCCACCTACTTAATATCAACTCTTCAATTCTCTTGAAGGATATAGGACAAGTTGGTAATGTGGAGGTCCAAGTTGGAGTAGACTAGTTGTGCTTTGATTTAACATAGATAGAAGGTTTTGGAAAAGATAGCTAACTAATGAATTTTTTGTATGAACTTGAGGATCAAATGTTTGCAAGTGTGAGTGATGACATTGTGATAGGTGGATGTCCCTAGTAGCACACATTGCCATGACCAAGCTTGAGGGAAGAGGGAAAGGAGAGTAAGGAAAAGGAAAAGCTAGAGGCTATGGGCATGGAGACAAAACCAAAAAACATGCTTAATAAATTTTATTTTGGCACAAAATAAACAAGTTGGAGGTGGGGGTGTGAAGGAATTTGAGGTGAGTACTAATAAGACCTTCCAAGCCACATGTTATGATTGGGCATTGACGTTGGACTTTTAGATTTGAAAACTAAATTTATTATATCTTGAATGATTGAACTTGTAGTTCCATTTAGCATTAAGGTGGGGTGATAGGGTGATTGAAGGAATAAGTTGTCTAAAGATCACTTTGAGGGGGAAGAATCAAAAGATATAGGTGTGGGGCCATCTCTAGTCTTTGAGAAAGTTAACATGATAGTGTAAGGACAACATATTATAGAGCTTGAGGGACAAGTTGTTGAATATCAAGAATCAATTGCTTATTAGAAAGGTGGCATATTGTATTGAGTTTTGAGATGCTACCAATATTTTCAACTAAAACTTGTTGGGTCCCATAGATCCTAGAACATTTGGATCCCCTTTTAAAAAATGTTTACCTTTAAGGTGCTAGAGGAGACCAATGGGTTTACTATCAAGTTGAATTAAGCAGTTCCACCAAATAGAGGATAAGGAGAAACTTAGACCATTCAACTAAGATATTGGTTATACCAGGTTAGCTTCCTTGAGGTGTGTTACCATGATTTCTAGATAGTGTTAAATGGGGGCAAACCCATGAGTTTTGAAGAAAGGAACAAGAACCTTAGATTTTTCCTACCAATTCACTAAGGCCCAAGGATGTCTTGTAGAGGAAAAATGGATACAAAATCGGGAAAGATACTTCCAAGGGGAGCCTCATTGTTATATTTTACTTTAGCATGCATGTTTCATTGTAGATCTGCATCACACTAAACGAGGAAATTTTTAGAGTAGTTCTCACTCACTTTAGCCTTGTTGATAAAAATGTTATCCCAATGCCTAGTTTGAGAGTTATATCATGCAACTTGATAGAACCCAACCTTAACCAACACTAGTGTTCTAGACCCAAATATGACCCTATCCCTTTTCTTACCTTGGACACAATACCTATAATGATTAATATCCCCTAGAAAAAATCACTAGTGTAGTTTTCTCCACCTTAATCAACACTCAATTTCACATTCGCTCAACCAACCCCATTCCAAAATATAATTGTTCCCAAATCAATGTGCGAATATTTCAAATTGAACATTTTGATTGCCCATTTAAAGACAACTCCTAATGTATTGTAG
Source organism: Sequoiadendron giganteum (assembly GCA_007115665.2). Lineage (NCBI taxonomy): Eukaryota > Viridiplantae > Streptophyta > Pinopsida > Cupressales > Cupressaceae > Sequoiadendron > Sequoiadendron giganteum. The sequence goes on from CM021105.1 coordinate 16,285,684, forward strand.
CATATTCTATAATTATCATTGGAATATGAAAGAATTAAGAAGAATCAAAGAGAAACTTGGGATCAAGAACATCCTTGCATTAAGAATTATCTATTTAACAAGCATCTATCTTGTCACTACTCATCATGAAAAGTAAACGGTGTAAGTGCTCTAATGCAAATGATGATAGATTGTTTATTTTATGTCTTACTAATTGAGGTGAATAAATGACTCTTACTTAATTGCTTAAAATTTTCATTTACAATATTATATCCTAAATAGTTGTGAAAGAGTGTGGCTTCTATAATTGGATTATTACATTTTACTGTCAATTTGATTTAAAGACAAGTATAAACACCATCTTGAACACAAGAATTGAAGTGATAGGAGTGAAATTCATAGCAAATAACAGATCTAAACTTTTCCCAACCTTAAACATAATTTTTTTTGGGTTCCTTCTATTCCTCTTCCAAATCCTTGTTTGCTGGGCACAAGGAAATTACGTAATGGAGATAACAGAGTGGTGATATTGGACTCTCTATTTTTATTGTAAAGGTCTATGAACACACATTGAAAGAGGTAATTTAGAAGGGTCTTCCAATAACCCATATTTCAACCCAAATAAAAATTTAACAAGCGTGACGTACGCATTGCATTAGAACCCCTAGGATAACCGACCGAAAACTGGAAAAAATCTCACAATTGTTTTACCTGTTGGAGGTCCGTATTTGCATGTTACAATTCTCAGGCGATAAATTCAACGTAAGACTGATGTGGGTGCCTGGAAATTTGAATAATTACTACCTATTTTCCTGTTTCTTTCATTAATTACCACAGGAGAGGGCACAGTCATCAATCACATTCTTATTCATTTCAATGGCGGTGATGCAACGGAGGCATTCTCGTGACAAATCTCTCTTTTTTCAATGACTCTGTTACAGCGCACCAAAATCGCTGTAGATAAAAATAAAAAGAAAAGAACGGAGGGCTCAAGTTATTCCACCTAGTTCTGTCCCTGCAGGACTCGCACGCCAAGAATGCACCCACATCATAATTATTACGCCATCATTTTAAAAAAGTTATTATAAATGCATAATACCTTGCTTAGGCTAGTTTATACGAGAGCTTCTTTACATAGCTTTTGTCTAGGATCTGGTGCTTTGTGCTTACTTACCAATCACGTAGCTTTTGATTTGATTTAATTGCTGAAGAGGCCATTATTATATTTTTGGACAACGGAGGTCTGCATCTTTTTTAAAAAGGGAACACTGTAATTTTGGTGTGTACCCACTTTGTGATTCTTTCTACTGTCAAAAGGAAGAGTAGGGCGATCACACACAAAAATTGCGCAGATGGGTAGTGCGGTTCTTCCCGCATTCAATGCTGCTCCATGTTCTTCATCTATCTATGGTGAGAAACTGAGGCTTTGTACGAAAAAGGGAATTTTGAAAGACCAATTTGATGTAAGGAGAGGGGGAGGAGGAGGAGGAGAAGGATCAGTTAAAAGAAGGCACAAGACCAGGGTGGTGTCTGCTGTTGTCACCGACATTTCCAAAGAGCTCTTGGTATACAAATTTTAAGTGTTTTGAAGTGTTTGTGATGTGAATTTCAATGGTTTTTAACTAATCAGCCTGACTCAGAAGATTTTGTGTCTGTGTTCTGTTCAGGTAGAGTTTGGTTGTTTTAACTAAGTGAATTGGGAGAGAAATGACTTTAATATATTTGGCCCAAGTTGGTCTCTAGTGGCTCAATCGTTGAAGAGTTTTGATGTTTCTGCAGAACTGCAATATAAAAGGAGATGACCTGCTAGTGTTTTAAGAGTTATAATGTTTCTGCAGGATTGCAATTAATAGGAGATCGCCTGACATGTGTTCAAACTTAAAAACCATCTTAGGCTTGGGATCACACTGCCTCACCCATCGTGATGTGGATGTGTTTTTTAATAAGAGTTTTTCCGTGGCTTTCAAGTTTTCATTGTGTTTGTGTCTTAAAAATATTTTCTGAGGGTGTCACGTTTTCAATTCCTTATGATTAAAAGGGTTTATCTATGGTTGCCAAGTTTTCAGTTTTGCGATTTTATGTTTCAGGCACAAGACTGCAAATTTTGAGCAATTGGGTCTATTAGCACTTTGTGACATGCAGGCTAGAGGAATTTACACCACACATCCGAGTGCAAGTATCCAAACTCTGTGTCTTTTCCGAATTTGTTTTACATTTGCACGAGTCTCTTTCAGGTGTACCCTATGTTTCAGGATCAATGAGAATCAATTTTCTTCTCCTTAGTATCAAGTACTGAGGGCATTCATTCGGTCAAGTTTACTTGGGCCTCCTGCCAGGCCTTAGCAATAATTGATCCCTGGTGGATGGTGAGCTCTTGTGTGCCAAGCAACTTCATCAACTCCTTATGGATCGTGCCTAGCAAGACTTTGAATGTTTTTTTTTCAGCATTAGTTGATCCCTGGTGGGCGGCGAGCTTTTTTTTGGCCAAACAAATTTATCATGCAACTCCTTGGGGATCATGTCCAGCAAGATTGAGAACTTTATTTTCTTATATGTTTTCAGTTGGCGACCTTAGGAGCCTAAGCAAGCCAACTATTTAATGTTTCAAGTAGCCAGGTTAGTGTAGCTTACTATCCTGGCTATTAAAGAACCACAGTTTGCAATCTCCAATTGTTGGGTACACACCAGAAGGATGGGAAAAACTTCAGAAGGTAGGTGGATTCACGCAGCCCTGCGGATTAGCAAGGCCCAATAGTTTGGTTACTCTAATCTCTGTCTACCAGGCAAACGGGTTTGCCCTACCCAATTGGTTGTTGGCTTAACACTGACCAGGCTTTTGGTCCCGCTGCATTGGGAGATTTTGACTACAGTTCAATTTGTCATCCTGCATTGTTTTTTTTTTAAAAGGTGGGTGTTCCTTCATTGGTGAGATCAGTTGAAATCTTTTGGAGATCACCACATCCATTTGGGAAAATTTGTTCATATCAGTTGTCTAGATTGCAAGTTTTCCCCTGGTTAGGCTTCTTCATTTTCCTTTATTTTTTAAGTGTTTGGGTATTAGTATTTCTGAAGTTAACCTGTGTTTACCGAGACTTCGGCCTTTGTGCTTGACTTTTTGTACATGGGAGAATTCAGTTAAATAAATTCTTAGACGTTGAAGAAGATTCCGCGTTAGCTAGCTAAAACATTTGTTGGGGTCAGCGATACAAAATAAACTACGGTTGAAGTGAATATTTGTAACGCCTGCAACTGGACTCCGACAAGTTAGCGAAATTAATTGTTTTATTTTGCTGCTTTGTTTAATCAGTTAGATATTTTATTATTGATAAGTAACTTTTAATCTAATATTGGTCCGTGTGCTTGTTGTCCAGTGTGTTTTTGTCCAATACTTTGTCATGGAGATTACAGCCGCAAAGTTCAACTTAGTTTTGATAAGTTCTCTCTGCGCTAATATGTGTTTTTACTTCTAGTATTTTTAACAGTGTTACAGAAAATATTTTGTTTGGGAGTATTTTTGTTTTTTCATTGGTTAAAATTGGTAAAAGTAATTCTGATTTGGCTATCAAGGAATGCGCCATAAAAATGAGATTCCCTTTTTGCTTAGGCATACAATCTGAGCTGTATCTAAACTTGTCTTAACTTTTTACTACTAGGGATTTAATACAGGAAAATGCCCAGCAGAACTTGGGACTGGTTCATCTAACCAGATCATTATCATTATGGCAATTGCTCATACTTAGAACTAATCACTGGACTAAAAGAGTTTGGATCTTTTCATTTGGCCTTGCTGTAAGATTTTCAGTTGTGGGTGTTGGTTGAAGAGTGAGATCAGCCGAAGTATTTAACAGATTGACATAACTACTAGGGAAACCTTTGTTCATGTCAACCGTGCAGCCCCACCAAACATGTTGGGTTGAACTGGCATACTTTTGTCTTTCTAGTTACAGTTTTACTTCCCTTGATGATATCTGGTGTGTTTAATAATGTTTGCAGCAAATATTTGCTATGGGATCATTTTGTGTGGAGTTTCGGGTATTGTTTGATTGATTTTCCTGGACTTTTCTATTGGTGCTTTTTGCTCAAAGAGAATGTTAAGATGAACAGTTTTACAGATTGGTACATCTTTTCACGAACAATTGCATCACATAAGGGGTGAAGATCACCAATCCACTCCAAACATGTTAGAAGAGAATCAAACCCATAATATTATGCTCCCCTGAAATTTACTTTATTTTATTTGGTTATTGAATTTCTTGATTTAATTTTTTTTACTAGGCTGGCTTTTCTTCCCTGGGGATCTCAGTAGCAACAAATTCATCGACAAGGAAGTAGATTCCACACTATATGCCTGAATAAATATTTGTGGGGTTCCATTTAGTGACACAACTAAATTTAAAATAACCACTTGAATTCTGCACATCATTCTGATGGCACTGAGCTTTACAACTAGAATATATTTCACAAGTTAATAGAAATCAATATTCTATTTTGCAGCAATCGATTTTTCTTGCCTTGGGCTATTAGTCAGAGATTTATTATAAATCAGCATTATTTCAATGTGTATTTGAGGCCAAACCTCTGTCACAGAGGTCATAGCTGCCACTTAACATACAGTTTAGCTGACTTCTGTTGAACACAATTCGAGTCACTAAATTTTTGGGCAGGGAATTGTATTTTCCACATGGTATCTTTTTCATATTACCCAACCCACCAGAAGCAATGGATTTCTAGGCTGAAGCACAAGTTATTCTGTTCTTTGAAAAGAGAAAGTTTGATTAAGACTAGATAAGCATCACATCAATCTTAACCAACAAGAAAAAAAAAAGGGATTTGTTTGCTTGGATTTAGATTATTGAAAAATGCATTCTGCATTTTTAGAGGGAATTTGAAATTTTCATTATAGAATGAACTAGAGTGACCTTAACCTGAGTCTTGTTTGAGGTTTGATTAATTGGAGGCTTTGAACTTTTACCCAAATTTTCATTATGAAGTGATCAGGTTGCATGTGATGGTTTAAATTCTATATGTTAGTTGCAGTTGAGCTACTGAAGTTTTTTTGACAGACTGCAATTTTAATCAAGGAACTACACCCAGTCAATGCCCATTTAAGGTTCCACTAGGCTGGGTGCTGGGGTTGAGACAGGGTGTCGTTGTGCAAACCATCCAGATTCATTATGAATTGATCAGGTTCTGCATTTGATGGTTTAATTTCAAATTTTCATTGCAGTTGAACATTTGAGATGCGATCTTTTGCTTTCAAGTTTTAGAACTTTGGTCCAATTGGTTATATTTGCTGCCCATTAGGTTTTCCCTGTTGTGATCAGAATCTTTCTGCAATATGATTGCGTGCACATGAAGAGTGACTGGTTTTTTAAAGTTTGGTAATCTAACTGCTGAGTGGTTGGTTTATTGAATTCATTTTTATAGTTATTGCCCCACAGTTTGCATTTCAGAAATTGCAATACTTTCTGTATCCAGAAAGACTATGTTTTCCGTGGACACCCATGAAGCTAGTTTTCTTTCAATTGCTCTCCAATTTATTTTTCAAAAGCTGCAATGCTTCATATGGCAATTTTTTTGTAGAATTCATATGTTCTGGTGTTAAATGAACATGTAGGTATCATAAGTGACAGTGGTTCCAATTTTGCTTTCCTGCCATAAGCAGTTCATTTAATGCTTTTGTAATAATTCTGGGGAAACTTGACTTGTGATTGCAGACCTTGCAGGTGCCCAAATTTGAAAAACCCCGTGCAGAACCCAAATCAGTCTGCGCTATCATATTAGGTGGTGGAGCTGGGACACGCCTTTTTCCTCTTACACGAAGAAGAGCGAAGCCAGCAGTAAGTATTTTTCCTTGAATTTATACTAATGTTATCTTGCCTTGCATATGATATTGTCCTTTCTTTCAGATAGTTAGCTTCACAGACAAATTGCACTCAAAATCAGTGTCCTGTTTCCCCTGAGTTTCTGGTAAAAACTTGAAAGAGAAAAAAAAAGGCACAAAGGGAAACCTACAAACAAACAGCCTTATTTGTTCTTTTCCCCGTAGAAAAGTGAATGAAAACTGAGTCATGAAATCCATGGCTTTTTAAAATTTACATGTACCTTCTCTGTATCAGAGAGGACTGCCATTTTAGCAATACACCAGCAGATTTCTTGCCAATTTCCATTTATTGCTCTGATCTATGCTCTTTTCCCTTAAAGTGCGTTCAATTTATTTAGAAGAAGCTCATTGGTTTTGATATTCTCAGAACTCAGAAGTGTTAGTTTAGTTAATTAGTATTTACTACTAAATTCTACAAAGTAATAGCCATAACAACTTTTTTAATGGATGGTGAAGATTATTACTTTCCCTGTTAGTTTATCCTAGATCTTTTATTGTTTTGAGACACATTTGGTCCAATATCCTTCAACGTGTTGGCCATCTGGATATAAATTGGGAGATGAAACTTTTCCTTATTAAAAAGGAGAGATTGTATAATTTTTTTCTTGATTTCTAATTGAATTTAAAGGCATGTGGCATGCCTTTAAATTTGAATTCTCCATTAAAATATTTAATAAACTAAAAATCATTTATATGAAGAATAATTTCAGGATTCAAACTCCAAAAGAATTTTTATAAGCAGTAAACTGGGTCTGTAGTTGTATCTTCCTTGTATTTGCATAATATAACCACCAAAGAATTGCACCTCTCTTCATCTCATTGATAAAATAAAATATTTGATCTAATACCTACCTTGTCAATTACTAGACAGAGTTTCAGACAACAACTTAGTAAAGATTTTTAGTGAGGTTTCTTTATATTAAATAAGATTTAAAGGGTTACTTACTTCCTCCAAATCTGAGTTGAAATTCCTTTGAGATAGTAATCACAGATTATATAGAATTCTTTTCTAGGAAGACATTATAATCTGGTGACTCAATTTTTCTCTAGGAATCCTCATACCATATTTGCAGTGCTTTGTAGTGGTTTGATCTGTAGTATTCTTCAATATTATTTACACTTCTTATCGAAGAACAAACCATGCCCATTGATTGGTATATCTACACTTGATGCTTACTGGTATAATAACTACTGTATTAGAAAAAAATAACGCACTCAACGTAAAGTGTCTATTCATAAACAATAATTTTCAGACATACAAAGAAAGATGTTTGTTTTATAAACAATAGCAATTGAGTCCCTTGGCAAACCAATTTTAAGTAGCTTTTGCATCTACGATATCTTACTGTAATACTTTACAAGTTTTTATTTGATTCATACTTTTTCTCAGTTCATTTTCAATTCTAAAGGCTTCAATTGTGTTTTGCTGGTGATGGGCTGTATGATAGGATTTTTCTCGACCTTGCAGGTACCAATTGGAGGATGCTACAGACTCATTGATGTACCAATGAGCAATTGTATTAACAGTGGTATCAACAAGATATTCATCCTGACCCAATTCAATTCTGCATCACTCAATCGTCACCTTGCACGGACATATAGCTTTGGAAATGGTGTAAACTTTGGAGATGGATTTGTCGAGGTATGAATATTAATTTTAAATAGCTTGTACAACAATGTTTTTTAATTTGATTCCCAAGCTGCTGTCTTGGGGACAGCTCCCACTATATTAGTAAAATATTAAAATATTTACATTGTGGCAAATGTAGTCGGCATGTGGGCCTGTTAGCACAATATGGCTTGCAGGCTAGTGACTGTCTTTGATCAAAACATTGAAATGTTCAAAACAATAAAATAACAATCTTGCTACAGACTTCTGCTTGTCACTGCTGGAAGGAGAGTTATATCCTCCGCGAGTAGTAATGCTGAGAACAAGATTATTCAAACCACACAAAATCTACTTCAGTTGTTCGCATTTTGCATTAGCGTGAAGGTGGCCTTTATCTTCAATGAGCATCCAAAAATCATCCAAATATCCCACTGCTAATCCTTTGCATGCAAGCATGTCAATCTCCATGAGGCCTTCTGAAATGGCCAACACAGACACCAGAAAACCACCCCCAAGGTCATCCTCACTAGCCTGCATGTCATAGTTGTCTACTGCCTTGATTGCAGTCAGCCTATGATTTTTGTGTTTGTGAGGATCGACCAATGTCTTTACAATATTTGCATTTTGTAAAATATCCATGGCATTGGAAATAAAAAATGCCACAACCTTGCTTGTTAAAAAGGTGATGCTCTGTTTAATCCAATATTTCATACCCTATAACACCCTCTAGGGCACCAGCTGCCATTGGAGAACCTATGCAAAATGGATGGGCCATGCGATCAATATCAAACTTTCCCAAACATTTGGATTCCCACTTTCCAATAGGCAGAATAATATGGAGAGTCATCTTAGTCTTCATGTGTGATCTATATGTGGTAGTCCTACTTATAGAAAATTTGTGTTTCTGATGACCTCATGCTTAGTACTGAAATTTTTAGCAGGATCAAACAATCTTTAAGTATTCATGTGAAGAGTGTAATCCCTTTTTGGAAAGGACCAAGTGGCATGTATTAAAATCAAAATAGATTTCATCTGCTTGTTACTTTGCCAAATTGATACCTTCCCATGCATTGATATTATCCACTATAGTGATCTCTTCTTAGTTATTGATGGCATGGATGTCTAATTTGTTGGCCAATTTATTCCCTTCTCTATAGCAATGTTGAATGGAGTATGTGTTTAAATTTCCAACATTGGCCAAATTAAAAAAAATGATAATGCATTGCATTAATGGTGATCATTGAATCGCCTTCAATCAATGATCCTTGTCCGGTCAAACCTATATGTCCCTTGAATGGGAAGCTTGTACAACAATGTTAATTAAAGCAAAATTAAAAATTTAATTGAGAATAGACAGTGAGGCTTGTATGACAATTTCAAAATGATCATTCGTACAATGACAAAAAGTGTTCTCTTAATGAAAAAGGAATTCTGTCTTTCCAAAGTTATATTTTCATTTTCATGTCTTTAGAAATGTTTGGATTGCTAGTTTGTGTAAAGTCTGGAAGATGGAAATATTTTTCCTTCCATAAGAAGGCATTTTTCAAAATTTTGAATATTCAATCTCAATTCGGTTGGTTATGAAGACTTACATTTGTCAATCACGCATGTGTCCCTATTTTGGATCAAATAGCCTCTTGCTGCTACTCAGACACCAGATGGCAAGAAGTGGTTCCAGGGCACAGCAGATGCAGTTAGGCAATTTACTTGGCTTCTTGAGGTGTGTAAAAACAATCTTATTTTATCATTCTGAAAGGTTGCTTAGTTGTCGGATTCTCTTTTTTATGGATTATAAGTTATAACACCTTTTAAACTAATGTTTTGTCAAATTTGGTCACAGGATGCCACAAAAAAACATATAGAACATGTCCTGATTTTGTCTGGTGATCATTTATATCGTATGGACTACATGGAATTTATACAGGTTTGGAATGAGCCCATTGCATTGCTGTATTCACCTTGCAACTTTTATTTCTCTTTCCAGATGTTCTTAAATTTCCTAACCTATCTTTGATTGGAATTTGTTTGGGTGATTGACTCTTTCCTTAATTGCTTTTGTTTTTTGAATTATGCTTTTGATTTTAGGAATTAGCTTGTGTTTTCTAAACATGTCCTTTGCATTCAGAGGCACATTGATACTGCAGCTGATATAACAATCTCCTGTGTCCCAATGGATGACAGGTAGGCTTCTTTGCCAACAGCAGTATGTTGTTTAAGTTTGTATTTTTGGAGTTGATTGCCATTACTCGATAAGTTTCTGGAGAATGAACTGCATTGATATGGAATATTTTAAGTGATTTAGTGTATGTAATATAAATTGAGGTATTTTGCTTTATTTATTGTCTTAATTGGACCGATTTGAAGGTGTAAACACATTATTGCAAGTAGTCTCAATTCCTCTAATCTGCTCATTGTAATTGAGACCGAAAAGGTCAAATAGATCACAATGCAACTCTAGGGGTCTAGAACAAGGAGAATTCATGGTATAACTTATATGACATCGGACATCCAATAAAAACTGTTATGTGATGTGTTGACAGCCGCGCATCTGATTATGGATTGATGAAAATTAATGATAGAGGCCGAGTGCTTTCTTTTAGTGAGAAGCCCAAGGGAGCTGATTTGAGGGCAATGGTAACTTGAAAATTCTCCTTTGCACGATATGGATGGGTCTGAATCTGATTAATTGCATTGCTATAATTACCAGAATTAGCTTTAGTCTAGAAGAAATATATTTTATATTATGTCGTTCCATTACCAATGACTGTTTAGTCTTTGATGGCATTCAAGTGATTTTGTTTAGTCGTTGACACTAATGGATAACCCCATTCCTTGACATACATAGGAAGTTGATACAACAGTATTGGGGTTATCTCCCCAGGAAGCTAAGCTGAAGCCCTACATTGCTTCAATGGGCATATATGTCTTCCGGACAGACATTCTTCTCAAGCTTCTCAGGTAATCCAAATTCAATGCCCTTTTATGTGAAGAATGCTTGATTTGAATATTCTATTGCTGTGAGCTTTTATATATCATAGTTGAGGTCTCCTGAGAGATGGAATTCTAAACTTTTTTTAAATTGTTATCTGGAAGATGATGAACTTTATTATGGTTAAACCTATGCACTTATGCTTGTTTAACCTATTATTAGGTGGAGATACCCAACTGCAAATGATTTTGGCTCAGAGCTTATTCCTGCATGTACAAAAGAATACAATGTTCAGGTATGTAAGGTTGAAATGGGCTAATTATGTTCAACCAATTCACAATTTTGAAAATCCTGAGTATGCAATATTTGGGCAAGGTTATTTCATGTAGCATCTCATTATCACACTTCTCCTCTCGGGTTCCCATATAGTTTTAGCTTTCATTGTTTTAGTTTGTGGGATTGAGATTGTTAACTGCTGCTTGCATTTATGAAACTTCAAAATAACAATATTTTCTTATGTGCTCAGTCAGAAACAGTTATTAATTGAAATTCAATTTGTTATTTTGGTATATTGACAGGCATATCTATTTAATGACTACTGGGAGGACATAGGAACTATTAAGTCCTTTTTTGATGCCAATTTAGCTCTTGCAGATCAGGTCTGACTCTTCAATCATACTTCTGCCTAAATTATAGCTTATTAATAAAATGTGCTTTCTTTATTGGCAAGACAAAGCAGAGCACCAAAAAATAATGCTTTTTTGACTGTTTGATGGTGTATGTTTTACTTTTCTGATTGTTTACTATGTAGTTAGACTTTGTGAATTTAATCTAATTGACAATTGAAGATTGTCCTAATTTAATTGTTTATAATGCAGCCTCCAAAGTTCCAATTTTATGATCCCATGAAGCCTATATTCACTTCACCCCGTTTTCTGCCTCCAACTAAAATTGAAAAATGTCGGGTAAGCAAGGCCAATGTTGATGCTTATAATGACATCAGTATCTGTTATCTTCCATGGTTACCAATGTTTGTTTGGAAGCTAATCCACATTATTTGGATGTTTTCCAACTCTTTTCCCACAGGTATTGGACTCGATAGTATCACATGGGTGTTTTCTCAGGGAATGCAGTGTAGAGCATTCTGTAGTAGGAGTCCGTTCACGATTAGAATATGGTGTGGAGTTGAAGGTAACTTATGTTTTAGCTTACTTCCTGTGGTTAAATTTTTGACACAGATGTGATCATGCCAAATGGAAAAATGCTATTGAATATAACTGGAATGTCATTTTTTTGGCAGGATACCATGATGATGGGTGCTGATTATTATGAAACTGAAGCTGAAATTGCATCTTCATTAGCCGAAGGGAAAGTGCCTATTGGTGTTGGGGAGAACACAAAAATAAGGTTAGCTCTTTGCTTTGCTCAATATCCAATTAAAAAATGTCTTCCATCATTTGATATTTTGCATTAGACTGTGTTGACATTTTGTGTTTTTGGTTTGCCTTCGACAGGAATTGCATCATTGACAAAAATGCAAGGATTGGAAAGAATGCCATGATTGTGAACACTGATGTATGCTTCCATCTCTCTCTCTCCGCACACAGCTAAAAAAAATAAAAAAATTGCACATACATTTCCTTAGAAACACTGAATATTTGATTGTTCAGATTTATGCAAAACGAGTTGTTAATATAAATAAGATTTATGCACATTGGCATGCTCTTAACGCAATTAGTTGCCCAAGAGCGCTCTTCTCAGCTCTTCTAGCATTAACACAACACAGTGAAATCTGACTATAATTTCATTGGGTCGCCTATTTAGATGTTTTTACTTTTGTTGTTACAATTATGAGATACAAAATGAAAATTTCAGTGTTCTGTTTACTTGATGTGTAAAAATGCTTGTGAATAGACAACAATAGTATTAAAGAGTCTAAAGCTCTCAAGAAAGCAATATTTAGCTGGTTTGTTTTTTAAATGCCATATTCTCATGAAAATGAGAGCACATGGTATTCGCACATTTTGAAATGACTGGGCATTTTTTTGCTGGTTGTGCAGAATGTTGAAGAAGCAGAGAGACCATCAGAAGGCTATTACATACGTTCTGGTATAATTGTGATATTAGAGAACTCCATCATCAAAGATGGCACTGTAATATAGACGAAGTTTTATAGTTAGGAATCAGTGGCTTCTAGATAGGCATTGAGTAAAAATATGGGCAATTAGCAGACATGAGAATGTAGACTTCAAAGGATAGATTAGATCCTGTAATGAGCAGCATAGAAAATTATACGAATCAGACAAGATTGGGTACGAACTCTTCGCATTCAATCCAACAGCAGCAGTAGCAGTAGCAGCAGGAGCAGGAAAACATTGGACTCAAGCATCAAAGAAATAAACGTCAAAGTACACTGGGTTGTTCCATGTCTGACAAGTCTTTCTGCCAGGCAGGTTGTAATTTCCTATTAGATGAATAAAAGGCAGCTTAGTTGGAAAGGCTTACGTGATCAAGTATAGAGGTACTATTAGTTAATAAATATTATGTATTTATGTGGGGGTATCAGCCTGCATATTTAATCAGTGTTTATAAGTTACTGCATTTGCCTTATGTTTGAGGCTTGATAGCCGGTTGAGTTTTACTGGGTAAACTGAATTAAATTTTGCAAGAAAAATTTAGAGGAAAATTGTTCTTGTTTCCACTATTCTTGTTCCTATGTTATTTTTCTATTAAAATTGTATTTCGAGGATTTCAGGGGTACTTCTAACCGTACCTTTTCTATTTTCCTATTTAAATTTCATCTGTAGGATTTGGGGAGTAATTCTTTTAATACCCTTTAGGTCAAATTTCTACAGAAAATGAGTAACAATGGAACTGTAATAAGGAGCTCTGCAAAATCCCAGTCACAATTGGAATAGAGTGCTGTGGTAGAGCACCCAAGCATATGCACACGAGGGGTTTTAATTTCAACTCCTAGCTGTACCATCTAAAATTTTATTTTATCAGAGCTAGAATGCTGGAAAAAATATATTAACCTGAAACCATAACAAGGAGCCTACAATGAAAGCCTGATCACAATTGGATCGTTCATGCAAAATAATCTGATCTGATATACTATTGAACTGATAAAAGTAATTAAGAAGGGTGATACGATAGATAGGAAAAATAAGTATCTCTAACAGTAAACAATAAGATCATTTCAGAAAAGATCTTTAGCAAAAATGAAAGCAGTTAACAACAATTATTTAAGAAAATTATTTAAAAGCTTCATTAGGTGAAAACTTGGGAGCCGGCTAACTCCTAGACAAAATTCGCCTATGCACATACAAAAACGCATAAAAACATAAACATACATAGAAACATGCATACCATGATGGCACGGTGTAGTACAGGGTCCAACGCGGAAGTCACAAGACAAACAGAAGTAAACGGAGAAAAACGACGTTATTTCCGCTTATGGAGGATGGACGTTTGGAAGTTTTAAAAATAAGCGGGAGTTTTTAAACTCCACTTTGTAAGGAGAATAGCCATGTCTACGTCAGCTGCCAGAGATGATATCAGCTAGAACGTGCGAGCCAGAAACGTGTGGGTTTAACAGAGATTATTGAAACCAATACTCAGTATCAGTAACAATGATGATACATATATCCATCTGATATACGACAACAATATGAATCTTGAAATACCATTATTCCTGCATTTTGGAAGCGTATGAAACCATGTTGGGATCCCATATTAATGTCCAGTGATGGGAGGAAAAATCCGCAGCATACCGTTGATAGCTAATTTAGGATCCCCGGTGTATATCCTCCAGAGATTTAGTTGACCCGGCATAAGCAGCAGCTAGCACGACAGAGGTTATAGCAGCATAGAATCAAGGGCAAAGGCAAAGCGAATAACAGTGGTTCGAGATGAAGAACCTTCAAAGGCAGATCCAAGCGCAGTAGATAAGGTCTCAAGTGAAAATCCGCTTTACTCCAGGGAAGTAGCAGTGTTGGGATGGAAGAGAAAAGGGCAATCAGTTAGGAGCTTATTGAACCAGAGTTGGGAGTCGTGAGAATGAGTTGCAAATCCATCTGAAATCCAGATTGGCAGGCAAATATTTCTGACCGTGCCCAGGAAAGTAAGCTATATTTCCAGTCCATTGTAATGAAACTGTTTGTTTACTTTTGAATAGTGAAATAATGCTGGTTCGGTTGGTAGATTGGCATGGCAGGTCAGCTATTCAAAACTGAAACCCTATTAGAAAAAGTCATTACCTTAATTAATTAACATTTCAGTAAAATTCACCACCAGCAATTCACCGCCGAAAATTAAAAAATGTTAATGCGGTTAATTTTTTGTGACGGTGAATTACTGGTGGTGAATTTGTCATGAGAATGAATTTTCCCATGGTGAATTGTTGGCAGTGAATTTTTTGTCAATGAACCAAATAGCATGTTCAGTCCAATTATGATATCTTTGTGATTTGTTTTTGACAATTAGTGGATTTATTTTATTGTATATCATATAGAAATTTATTTTGTGGTTGAAAGTGATTGAAGATAATACGTGTGATATGGGAGTTCTCGAGAATTTTTTCAATATGTATAACTATCAAATTTAATAATAAATAGAATATTTAATAATTATAAAAATATTGAATGTCGTTTTTAAATATTAGTCTGAAATAATCAAAACATCAATTGAAAAAATGATGAAGTGGAAAATGTCATAGTCAAAACATTGATCAAAGATGATGATTGATCCCAAAATTGTGAGTATCTTTTTGGGAAGAATTTGTATATAGTTAGGATATAATAGTTACCAAATGGGAAGAACTAGTATACAAAGCTAAGAGGTATCTCTGCAAATATTAGTTCAGCTAAACTATTAAGATCTTGCATCACAACATCTTAGTTTTGACACCTTATTATATAATGATGATCACATTTGAGTTACAATTTTTTTAAACCCGTACTTTGGTAGTGCAAAATAATGTTGGGTTAAAACAAACTTGCTCCTTCTCTTGTATTGATAAATGAGTAAGAAGAGAAAGTAGTGGGAATGCATTTTGTCACAAATCTTAACTTGTGAGCTTCCATCTTGATACCAAAACATGTTTCAATGTTTGAGAATCTTCTATTTGTATGGGAGAATGGGTGACATTTTGGATGTTTGGAAACTATTTTTAGGGTTAATGGTTTTATATGAACATTGTATGGATTTCAACTCAGTTAAGTGTATGCAAGGCTAGTTGGTTTGGTTTTAGTCCATTGTAATGAATCCATTATATTTTCTTGCTTCAGTGATATTACAAGTTGATCATATATATGATATGAAACCATCTTGCCTTTTCCTACTTAGATTCAATTCATCCTTTGATCAACTGATTATTATGGGTGTTCACTTGTTAGTTATTTCCAATGTTGGAAAACACATTGTCCCCTATTAGATATTTCCAATGTTGGAAAACACATTGTCCCTTGTTGGAAAATACATTGTCCCCTGTTAGTTATTTCCAATGTTGGAAAACACATTGTCCCCTATTAGCTATTTCCAATGTTGGAAAACATCCCTTTCTTGGATAGAGTTTTCAATGTCTTGAATACTTTTATGTATCTTTCTAGCCTCTTTTGTCTCAGCTTTGAGAGTGTCTTTACGATTAGAGAATGTAGATGTTTCTTTTAACAAGTTATTTACAATACTTGTCTACCTTTTTAGATAAGTCTTTCATGTCTAACCTCTTGACTTTATCCACTTCTACATTTCCATTTTCTCATTGCACATACTGTACATGCACCTTCCTCAACTTCTCAAGAGTGGGAAGAATCTCTTCAGTCAATACACTACCTATCTCATTCACTTTGGTTTGTAGACTTCTTCAGATTCCTTTTCCATTTCAACTTCTCAAGATACTAGTGGATGCATTTTAATGCTTTTGATATGATACCAGTGGATGCAAGGATACCATCAACAACAAGCTAACATACAAACTTTCTTGCCCCTACTTATCATATTGACCATAGCAACAAAAATCTTTTGGGGAATAAATCGGCAAACCAAAAGTATAAGATTTTTTGAAAAAATCAGATTTAAAAAAAAAACGTAAAAAATTGTAGAACAAGAGATAAAAACTATTTTTTTTGAAATTGAAAGGCATTTCCATAGCATAGAGATATAGAGAGCAAATAAAATAAAGAGTTTAACTGATGAAATGTAGAAAATAGATTTTTGTAGTTTATATTCATATCACTGATTACATTCATTGCATTGCACATCTTTCAAACTCAAAGCATTACTTCACATTACATAACGAATAACTAGATGTTGATAGATGACAAAATTTCAATTACAATAAAGCTTTTTACAAAGTCAACCTAAGTAGTTATGCAATTACTTCACATTGCATAACTAATAACTAGGAGCAGCTACCAATTGCTTTAGCTTGTCATGGCATTCCATGAGACGACATTTCTTTGAGGCATTTTTTCAAACAGTTCACTGCCTTGTCTATGCTACGACATTTTTCATACATGTCTACCAAAGCATTTTATCAAACAGTTCACTATCTTGCTGCTATGGCTAAAAGCCTAAAAAAGGTGCTTTCGAATAAGCTATGAATGCTTGGAAATGGTGATGGAATGCCATAACAAGCCATAGACAAGGCAGTGAACTGTTTGAAAAGATGCCTCAAAGAAATGTGGTCTCATGGTGATGGAATGCCATGATGAATGTCTATCGTGATGGATTGTCATGGCATTCCATCACCATGAGAACACATTTCTTTGAGGCATCTTTTCAAACAGTTCACTGCCTTGTCTATGGTATGACATTTTTCATACATATCTACCAGAGCATTTTATCAGACAATTCACTGCTTTGTTGTTATGGCTAAAATCCTAAAACAGGTGCTTTCGAACAAGCTATGGATGCTTGGAAATTTTTTGTCAAAGCATAATAGTAAGCAATAGCATAGACAAGGCAGTCAATTGTTTGAAAAAATGTCTCAAAGAAATGTGGTTTCATGGTGATGGAAGGCCATGACAAGCCATAGACAAGGCAATGAATTGTTTGAAAAAATGCCTCAAAAAAATGTGGTCTCATGGTGATGGAATGCCATGACAATCATCACCATGAGACCGCATTTCTTTGAGGCATTTTTTCAAACAATTCATTGCCTTGTCTATGCTACCACGTTTTTCATACATGTCTACCAAAGCATTTTGTCAAATAGTTCACTGCCTTGCTGCTACGGCTAAAATCCTAAAACAAGTGCTTTCGAACAAGCTATGGATGGTTGGAAAAATCTATCAAAGCATATAGTAAGCAATAGCATAGACAAGGCAGTGAACTGCTTGAAAAAATACCTCGAAGAAATGTGGTCTTATGGTGATGGAATGCCATGATGAATGCCTATGGGTATGGATTTCCATGGCATTCCATCACCATGAGACCACATTTGTTTGAGGCATTTTTTCAAATAGTTCACTGCCTTGTCTATGCTACGACATTTTTCATACATGTCTACCAAAGCATTTTATCAAAAAATTCACTGCCTTGCTACTATGGCTAACAACCTAAAACAGGTGCTTTCGAACAAGTTATGGATGCTTGGAAAAAATCTATCAAAGCATAATAGTAAGCAACACTCTATGGTCTCATTGCTTTTTTTTCGCATGAAAATCAGCACAATTTTGTTCGCGTTATTTTGTAGGTTTTAAACGCATTTTTTGCCGATTTTGCAGTTTTAAATGGGAAAAAATCGTTGACCAAAAAGTCAGATTTTTTCAAAAAATCGGGGAAAAAATCGTCCAGCCTGCAGATTTTTTTAAAATCGCGATTAATCGGGTTTTTTTGCAGATTTATGTTACTATGATATTGACTATACAATTACATCATATGGAGGGGATCATTACACCAAATAGATGTTTCATTACTATGAGATATGGTCAGTTTTGGTATTAGTTAATAAACACACATTCATTTGTGATTTGGGACACCAAGCCACTCTCACACATAATATTGCATGCAACAATCCTATTGGCTCTCAAAATCACATGCCCTCTCCTCTACACCATTACTCAAAGTGAGATAAAGGTAGTAATATATATCAAATAGATTTACTCACACATCAACAAGGATAGGAATACTTTTTTCCATTGCATAGGATTTAGGGTGAATCCATTTCTTATTTAGACTCTAAAGAACTTATGAGGGCGATCGTTGAGACCTTAATACATGATAATAAAAAAATAGAATAATGATTTCACTACCATACCTTAATGGTAATCAAGAATACAAATAATTTCTAAAGAGGGTGTATGAGGCTAGATATTGAAATCATTTGGTCCCTCTTAATTAGAATAATATGCATTTCATCAATAGTAATTTAAGGAAAGTATGTGTATATTTTCTAAAGAGCGTGCCAATTAGTTTGATTTGTATATTGTCCAATCTTGATTTCCTAAACAAGTTTATGGGAATTATGGTCAATATTAGTGGTAATGGTGTCAATTATGTCCCTTGATTTTATTTTTGAATGTTTTAGGTTTTTTTTTTAGGATGTTGGATAGTTGTGAAATATGATAAAGGGGGGAAACATGGCTTGAGTTCTATGTTGAATATCAAGTATCGAGGGAGGTCAAGAATAATTGGTTTATGAAACTTGAAACCAATACATTATTTATCTCATTCACTTTTGTCTACATCTTTTGAAGTATTTTTAGAGTAGATTCCTTTTTCATTTCATATATTCTAGTACTTGCACAAAATAATTGCATGTTGGAAAACAAAATGTCAGTTTCCATTATTTCATTTTACATGTTCAAAGTTAAACAATGAAGATTATGGGGGGGGTTATAGTTTAGGGATACATAAAAATAACCAAATTGATACAACATACATGGTGACTACTTTAATCCATACAAAGACCCTTATCTAGTTTAAAATCCAAATATTCTATACCCCTTATCTAAAATTGTGTACCCTTTTAAGCCATCTCCTATTTATAAAACTATTTTTCTCACATGACACATAATTTAAGTCAAGGATATTGTATATCCCCTTAATCCATCCTCTTAGGAATAGAGGTATTAGTATAATATACCATACAAAATGCCAAGGCAAGACCATAATAACACACAAATGGCAATTAGGCTTCCCAAATGTTTTGTATTGGAACTGTTGTTCAATAAACACAACGCAAAATTTCTATAAACATAATGTGTTTTGTAATGTAGAAGCCTCTTTACAGATATGATATTCCTTGTTGCCCATTTTGGAGCTTTAAAAACACAATGTGTTGTCAACTATATAGACTCTTATGCCATGCTCTCCCTACATTGTGAAGTGTGTACTATGAAGTACACTATGTATTGACGGCTAATAGAGTCCTCTAATGATAAATGTGCTCTTTGACAAAATAGCACCCCATCTATACTTTTGTATATCTATATTTCATGACAAAGCTTGGGTATAAGTAAAGGCAGGCTTCAAAACACATTGTGTTTTTATGCTCTCCCTGCTAGATGCAACTAATCTCCCAAAAAAATGCACCGTGCATAAGCATGTAACACACAAAAAACATAAAAACACATAGTGCGGGGTCGAACAAACGGGGGATAAAAGTGACGAAACTGGTAGACGGGAGAAAATGTTATGATGATGGAGGGGAGCCCCTAACAATGTTGTTGGGTCAATTTTCATGTCGCTTCAAATTCTTCAACATGGCACAACTTGCATGAGAAGCTATCCATGCACCATGGGCAAGAAGGCTGACGTGACTAAGACATGCATTTTAAATTGTAACAAGTATTGTTATTGGAAAACAATCTATGTTGTGGGTTTTCTCATTCTGCAGGTTGAAAGCGAAAGGTTGGAGAGCAAGGGGTAGAGTTGCAAGTGGGGGAGATGACCAACCAAATTGAGGTGAGGGGTTTGTAACCAATTTGGTTGTTACTTCTAAAAATTTTTAAAACATTATGTGGGTGCGGATTTTAAAAACTAATGTTTTGCAACTTGGAATTTTACAGAATAGTATGAATGTCTTGGAAAGATTTTGTTATTTAGACCCTAGGAATGCAATGAAAGGCATCGCTTTGTAAACACCCAGTGTTTTCCAACAACCATTAACACTTTGTATGATTGCAAGTTGCAAAACACAGTGGGAGGTGAGTAGTGGCACCTTCAAATTTTGCAAATTTGAAATGCCCATATTGAAAATTTTGCCTCTCCACTCTCAGAACTAGTGCACCTGAAAAATCTGCCCAAGTGACCTACTTTGGAAGGTCATAATTCGGTGCTAGTTGATTTTTCGTGCAAAACCACTTGGTGGACACACTCATGTGACATATGTGAATGTGCATATCAGTTTTAAACCTCCCACAATGAGTTTTTACTGGGTTTTGAAAAGCTAAGTTGGAGGATTCTAGCACTGTTTTGTTGTTTCAAAACTTTCAGTTCTACGAAGTGGCCTCTTGTTTGAGGTTATATTTCACAATTGGATGATTTTCATGATGAACAAATTGTTGCTCTCCATTATCCCCACATTCATATGTTCCCCTATCAGTTTTTAGTCTCAGGATCTAATTTGTTATTTTTTCGAGATCAAAAGAAAATGCAATTTGTTTTGTTTTATGGTTGCATTTCTGACAATGTTTCAAGGTGGTCAACTTTGACCCTTAATATCTCGCAAAGAACGATGATTCAAGCAAATCCCTTTTGCACACATACTCAGTGTACCTAAATGAGCTTGTGTTTCCATTGGCAGCCTCCCAGGAGTTGATTTGATATTTTTTCAAAATGGTAATTTGGTGAGCCCTGATTGGTTTTGAATAGGGGTAGTTGCAGAAATGCCTAATTGAGCAACTTTGTCAATTAACATTTTTCACCTCGGGATCCATTTTGCTAAGACATCTTTTGCATTCCATTCTTGGATCAAATGTCTACATGCATGCTCAATTCCAGGCTCTCAGGATAAGTTCTGATGCGCTTTTTAATCATTTTTTTATCGCGACAAGGCCAAAAATGGTATTCTGGAAAGTGTCAAATTTTGCAAATCTAAGGACAACCCATTTCTTGTTTTGAGTTGAAACATCTATAGCTCCATTTTCATAAAAACTAAGGTCATTTGATGCATTATTTTAATGCATTTTAGGTGTGGCAAACATGTCCCCAGGGCTAGTTTACAAAGGAGGTATCTGAATTTTAAGGGCTAGGGAAAAATTTGAGGAAATGGGTTTTTTCTAAATAATTGATTATGATCACACGCAAAAATTCATGACTCCAAGTGTCTTCCACGAATGGATTTTAGGGATTCCTCCTTCTCTTCTTATTTTGATTCCTTCTCATTGTAAAGGGTTCCATTTTTTGAAAGTTCTGCAAGGTAGACAAAAGTTTTGTAAAAATTGTAAAGTTGGGTGAATTTTATAACTGCAAGTCATTAATCTAGATGTTATGTGTTATGAATTGAACTTCATGAATACAGTTTATCTAATGATTGTCTCCATGACTGAAATATAATACTCTTTTCAATTCAATAATCAAAGATTATTTTGGCTTTTCATGCACATTTGTGGCATTTGAGTTGCAATTATTATTGCTTATTGTTCAAAGGACGATGTAGCTACTTTAATGAATGTAACAAGATTATTGTGTTTACAGATGGATTTGTAAGAATGGTTATCTGATAAAGTTTCAGTGGTCTTGTTGTCATAATGTGATAACATTTTCAAAGATCTTTATAACATGGTCAACATTGCAGGATGAAATACTGGTTGTATGACTCCATAGCCCTTATCTTGGTACTAGTCAATCCTTGTACATCTTTTGTTTTCAATTTGGTCCCAAATTTTAAAATCAATTCAAACCTTTCAATTTTGTTTTATGAGTTATGTGTACCTACCATGTCCTCCATGCTGATTAATGAAATATACCCAATATCTTAGCCAATGTTGAGTGATTTTTTATGTTCCTCAGCATATTCTTGTGAGAGCATCATATGTTAAGCAATACCCTATTGAGTGTGTGTTTGAATCTTTTGGTGTTGCTGAACGGTCACCCCCCTAGGTCCTACAGAGCCTAAAGTGCAGGGGAAATGTGTTTCAATCTCATTTCTTGTCAGTTGGCTAAATCCATCCTTGAGTCTAAACATAATAAAATGGTTATTCTTTAGGACTCATTTCATCTATTGATTTGGAGAACCAACAAAATGGCAACTCTGCTAGGGAGAATCAGATAAATATCCATTTGCATAGAGTCGGTTGTTTGGGGGATATGAACATCTTGTTCAGATAATTGAGAAGTTCTTGGACCTAGAAAAGGTTTGATTGCAACAAAGATCAAATAATTTATGAGTGGCTCTGTTGTTGGAGAAAAACTAGAACGAGATTTATTCTTCAAGGAACTTTCTATTATTTTAAATTTAGTCCTCTATGAAAAGAGGTGGCGACTCTGTCTACAGAACCTGTTAAAGATGTGAAGAAAATTCCAAGAGTTGCAAAATTTGTTGTCGAGACGAAAGGTTAACAACTGCTTCAAGTTTCCAGGTATTCTCATAAATCTAAAGAAAGCATTATTTTGTTTGAAAGCAGTTTATGAGAAATCTTCAAGACTTGAGATGATGAATGGTTCCCTATTAGATGAAATTGTATTAAGAAAGGGAATAGTATTAGTTCTTTTCATACTTCTAATGTGTAATGCATAATATTTGTAATAATTTGAGAAGTATGTTATACTTTTGAATTTTACCTTTTAGAGGGTTTCCTTGTGAAATAGCAAGTAAAAGTATGCAAGGCAAACAATTTTTACCATGCCCTCAAAGCGAATTTTCTATTGAAATGTATATGCCATTGGCTTTTAGTGGTATTAAAGGTTTCCCGAACCTGATTCCTAAAAATGTTAGGAATTTTTTTCCAAATTCACAGGGCAGAGTTCAAAATCAGCCTCTAAACATTTGCAAACATTCATGGATGTGATGGGGGATTATGAGGTAAATAATGAGGATGTTGTCTTGAAGCTTTTTGTTCCATCTTTGAAGGATGATGCTAGAAATTGGTTCTCATATTTACCAACATGTTCTATAGCTTCATGGAATGAGTTTAAGATAGCCTTTGTAGAACAATTTGGTGAAAGGGTAAATCCAAGTGTGGTAAGAAAAAACTTTATGGAAATCCATAAAAATGAAGATGGGTTGGTCCTTGCTTTCAATTTTAGATTTACAAAGGCAATAAGGGAAATTCCAGAAGGCATAAAACCAAATGATGTTGAGTGCTTGATTATGTATCTAGGTGCATTTGATAGTAAGATGAGCTATCTATTAAGGGATAAAGAGCCTACAACATTACATCGGGCATATCAAAATGCCATGGATATTGAGAGAATTTTGAAATACTCAACAATGAAAGGATACATGGCTGCAGGTGTTGGTTATCCTAGCACATTTAGAAGTAGCAAATCAGATAGAAGAAATGATTGCCAAGATGATAATTCTTTTGTTGTTATGATTTCTTCATCTTCACAATATGTAGATCATAGTGAGCTCCAAGTTGAACAACAACAAAATTTGAGCAATGCAGATCAAAAGTCTTTTGTGAAAGAATTGTATGAAATAAAGAGACAAGAGGGAGTTGCCATATGAACTATTTTTAAGGTTTTTGGATGCTTTGATAGAAGTCCCCAAAAATTTCAAACCCAAGGATTCAATGTGCATTGATATATTTTGTAAAATCTATGATCATGGGTTGAGTACCTTGCCAAAGGAATTGAAGCCCCACAACTTTGACCAAGTACCTAATTGGATAAAGATTGTAGAATAAGACAAGTGTGGCTATGTACAAAATGTGGTTTCTCAAAATGGAGACATCAACTATCCTCTTGAGAAAAATCAGATAACAATGCAAACAAGTGAAAAATATATATTAGAAGATGAACATCTATATTGTATGGATGAAGGTAATGATCGTAATCAGCTCACAAACAACACATACACAGAGCAACACAATAGTGATGAATTAAAAGATACATGGGATGATAACAAAATAAATATGTATGGATGATTTTCTTGTGATAGCTCAGGTGATGGAAAAGTAAAAGAGATAGAAGGTGTTATTCCATGTCATGTTGTGATCAGTGAAAATAATGCACGTGTTTTTGATATTTCATTACAAATTAGTGATCATGATCTTGAAACTGCAACCTTAAGCATTCACTCTGAAAATTTTGAACATGGTTTATGTAGTGATGAATTCTCTTGTGATGAAAATTACAACATGGTTGAGGTTTTTGATGGTTTCTCTGAGCATTGTGACTACTCTTATGATGATGATCTAGAGGTATTATCTTCACACGAAAGATGCAATGATAAAAATGCTCATGAAGTCACTTGTCCATAAGAGAATTAAAATATTGTAGATGATGAATACCAGGAATGTAGTTCAGGTTTTCCATCAATAGAGCATGCTAATTGTGTGAGTGATGAGGAATTTGAAGATAAGGATATGTGTGTTCGGTATGTTAATCCTGAGAATAATGCTAAATATGATAAACATGTTGATGAATGTGCTTATGTCCCTGCTCCTCATGATTGTTTATATGAAGTAGACATGGAAATGTTTGTGATACATGAAGAGGATGATGATGTGTATGATAATGAAATAGGGGGTTCATTTTGGAATGATCAAGTTGTACATTGTGACAAACATATGGATCTTGAATCAACATTATTACCCATTGATGATATTGAAGGGCTTGTTGATTCATATGACAATAAATTTTCAAATTGTGTTGATACTGGAGAAATTCTTGATCCACATGTAGAGCAACCAAGAAATGAAAATAATGGTGGATCTCATGTTGGTGAGTATGAAATTGAGTTCAATTGCTTCTTGTTTGATGTTCCTTATCTTCACAATGTGAACATGGACATTTTTTCATCCCCAGAGAAAAGAATTTATGTGAAAGAAAATGAAGATTCTAGTTTTATTGCTAATGAGGAGTTTTCAGCTAGCAATAAGTCTTTCACATTTAGGCCAACACATATATCAACTGATATTACACATGAATTTACCAATGTACATGTGTGTCTTTTTTCTGCCCCTGTTGATGTTGAATTGCTTGAACCTACCCTTGAGGTATTTTGCATTGAGCTAAATGATGACATGAAGAATGAATCAAAATATGTTAGTGAGCCTGGGATGAGTGCTTTTACTCATTTCTTGGATGTTAATGATGCATCTAATTTCCATCCCCATGACACCAAGGTGTGTTTTGATATACCTAAAATGAAATGCCAAGAAATGTGCTTATGCCATGACATCCAATTCAAGGAAGCTCCTAAATATGCATTTTTTTCTTTTTGATGCACCTGGGAATTGTTTACATGGCACACAAGTTGTTTATGATGGTTTTCAGTTTGATGTGCAAATTGATTTTGATGTCACAATTTACGATGGCAGTGATCAAATGGACTATGAATGCTTCAATTTCTCAGTGCAGTTGAGTGAGCATTTAGTGGAACGTGACAATGAGTTGGCCAAGGTAAAATGTCACAATGATTTTGAGCTTCAATTAGTGTCTGATTATGGATTGCAGATTGACATAATTAGTGATGACATTGGAAAGCATAGTGATATGATAAGGCATGCCAATGACAAAGCTAGTTTGTGGGCAGTTCACGGCAGTGTTTTTCAGACTAGGCCTACTGCAGATAGTGAAGAAATTTGTCTATGACAAGGGTAATAATTGACTCCCCTTTTTCATTTGGTGGCCTGGGGTCATCAAACAAGGTGGAAAAAATAAAGGTTGAATAAAGGAGCAGTTCAGAGCACCCAATGGACTCGACATTTGGTCTACTCCAAAGAAATTTGGATTCTTGTTATGCCCACAGGGGACATACATCCCCAGTCGGAGCCACTGGTGGTACCTTCAAATTTTTCAAATTTGCAATGCCCATATTGAAAATTTTGCCTCTACACTCTCAAAAGTGCACCTAAAAAATCTACCCAAGTGACCTACTTTGGAAGGTCATAATTCGGTGCCAGTTGATTTTCGTGAAAAACCCTTTGGTGGACACACTCATGTGACATATTTGAATGTGCATGACATTTTTCAACCTCCCATGATGAGCTTTGACTGGGTTTTGAAAAGCTAAGTTGAAGGGTTCTGGCACTATTTTGTTGTTTCAAAACTTTTAGTTCTACGAAGTGGCCTCTCGTTTGAGGTTATTTTTACAACTGGATGATTTTCATGATGAAAAGAATGTTGTTATCCATTCTCCCCACATTCATATGCTCCCTTGTCAGTTTTTAGAGTCTCAAGATCTGATTTGCTATTTTTTTGAGATCAAAAGCAAATGCAGTTTGTTCTGTTTTACGGTTGCATTTCTCACAATGTTTCAAGGTGGTCAACTTTGACTCTTAATATCTCATGAAGAATGATGATTCAATCAGATCCCTTTTGCAAACATACTTAGTGTACCTAAATGATCTTGTGTTTCCATTGGCAGCCTTCCAGGAGTTGATTTGATATTTTTTCAAAATGGTAATTTGGTGAGCCTGTTCTTAACAAGTGCAGTTGCGGAAATGCATGATTGAGAAACTTTGTCGATTAATATCTTTCACCTCGGGATCCCTTTTGCTAAGCTATCTTTTGAATTCCATTCTTGGGTCAAATTTCTACATGCCTACTCAGTTTCAGGCTCTCAAGATAAGTTTTGATGGGCTTTTTAATCATTTTATGATCGCAACAAGGCCAAAAATGGTGTTCCATAAAGTGTCAAATTTTGCAAATATAAGGACAACCCATTTATTTTTTTGGTTTGAAACATCTACAACTTCATTTTCATAAAAAATGGAGGTCATTTGATGCATTATTTTAATGCATTTCAGATGTGGCAAACACATCTCGGGGGCCAGTTTACAAAGGAGGTACCTGAATTTTAAGGGTTGGGGAATTTTTTTGAGGAAATACGTTTTCTCTAAATAATTGATTATGATCACACACAAAAATTCATGACTCCAGTTGTCTTCCATGAATGGCTTTTAGGGCTTCCTCCTCCTCTTATTTTGATTATTTCTCACTGTAAAGGGTTCCATTTTTTGAAAGTTCTGCAAGGCAGACAATTTTTTTGTAAAAATTGTAAAGATGGGTGAATTTTATAACTACAAGTCATTAATCTAGGATGTTCTATGTTATGAATTGAACTTCATGAATATAGTTTATCTGATGATTGTCTCCATGGTTGAAACATAATACTCTTCTAATTCAATAATCAAAGATTATTTGGGTTTTTCATGCACGTTTGTTGCATTTGAGTTGCAATTATTATTGCTTATTGTTCAAAGGATAGTGCAGTTGTTTTAATGAATGTAAC
Organism: Sequoiadendron giganteum; assembly: GCA_007115665.2. Classification (NCBI taxonomy): domain Eukaryota; kingdom Viridiplantae; phylum Streptophyta; class Pinopsida; order Cupressales; family Cupressaceae; genus Sequoiadendron; species Sequoiadendron giganteum. The sequence continues at coordinate 16,313,435 of CM021105.1, forward strand.
AGGAGTATTGTGTTTACAAATGGATTTGTAAGAATGGTTATTTGATAAAACTTCAGTGATCTTATTGTTGTAATGTGATAACATTTTCAAAGATCTTCATAACATGATCAACATTGCAGGATGAATTGTTGGTTGTATGTCTCCATAGCCCTTATCTTGGCATTAGTCAATCCTTGTACATATTCTATTTTTAGTTTGGTCCAAAATTATAAAATCAATTCAAACCTTTCAATTTTGTTTTATGAGTTATGTGTACCTACCATGTCCTCCATGTTGATTAATGAAAATTACCCAATATCTTAGCCAATGTTGAGTGATTTTTTATGTTCCTCAGCAAATTCTTGTGAGAGCATAATCTTTTAAGCAATACCCTATTGAATGTGTGTGAATATTTTGGTGTTGCTGAAGGGTCACCCCCATAGGTCCTACAAATCCTGAAGTGCAGGGGAAATGTGTTTCAATCTCATTTCCTGTTAGTTGGCCAAATCCATCTTTGAGTCTAAACATAAGAAAGTGGCTATTCTTTAGGACTCATTGCATCTATTGATTTGGAGAACCAACAGTAAGTGCATGTTTTATAAACCCTGAAACCCACACAATGTTGTATAACCCTCTACAAATGCAGCTAATCTCCCGTCAAAACATACCTAACACATATAAAAACATATATAAAAATATACATAGAAACATACATAACATGATGGGGCAGCGTAGTGCGGGGCCTGCCAAGACGAATGATAAAAGTGACAAAACCGACAGATAGGAGGAAATGTCATGATGAGGGAAGCAAGGAGATAACAACAACATCAACTCATTTTTCCCAACCAACCAATTAGGTTGTTAGGTCTAGAGAGTTTTACAACACTGTGTGGGTTGCAGGTTTCTTGACACCTAGTGTTTTCCAATTTCATTACATTCTTACTATCTAATTCATAAAAGGTTCTCAAGACAATCACAAAACATACCAAATTGAGGTGAGGGGTGAGTAACCAATTGGTTTGTTACTTATAAAGGGTTTAAAAATAATATGTGGGTTGCATATTTCGTAAAACTAGTGCTTTGCAACTTGTAATTTTACAAAACAATATGAATGTCTTGAAAATATTTTGTTAATTAGACCATAGGAATGTAATGAAAGGCACTATTTTATAAACACCTAGTGTTTTCCAACAACCATTAACACTTTGTACGATTACAGGTTATAAAACACAGTGGGAGGTGAGTGCATGATTTATGAAACCTCCAACCCACACAATGTTGTAAAACCCTCTACACACTAAAGGCAAATGAAATCCCTTTTTTTTCTTATCGCTTCAAATTCACCGACATGGTGGCTTGCATGAGAAGTTATTCATACATGATAGGCGGGAAGGTTGACGTGACTAAGACATGCATTTTAAATTGTAACAAGTATTGTTATTGGAAAACACTCTTTGTTGTGAGTTATTTCATTGTGCACGTTGAAAGTTGAAGGTTTGAGAGCACGGGGTGGAGATGCAAGTCAGGGATATATAAAACTATCCAAATTCACCTAAGGGGTGAGTAACCAATTAGGTTGTTACCTGTACAGGGTTTTAAAATAGTATTTGGGTTACAGGTTTCATAACACCCAGTGTTTTTAAACTTGTAATTACACATAGAGAGTATGAATGTAATGAAAACATTTTGGTTACTTACACAATAAGAACCCAATTGGTTGGTCACACCTCAGGTGATTTTGGATACTTTTATGTATCCCCCACTAATAATTATATTGACAATATGAATGTATTCAAAAGATTTTTTTATTTAAATAGAAAGAATGTAATGAAAGACACCTTCAAAATTTATCACAAGTCTTAGGTAGACTAAAAATTGTGTTTCAAATTCCTCTTATGATTCAAAAAATATATGCTTTCTTACAACAGACGATGTAATAAATTTTGGACCTTGATTCTCCATAACACTTGCAACTTTTTTACATATTACAACCAACCATAGATGCATCGTTTGGTTGTATGTATATTATGTGCATTCGGTTTATGTTAATATCAAATATACAGCTAGGAAATGCCACTTGAAGTCTTATTGTTTATGGTAGCTTGCATATAAATGAAAAGAAAGGTTGACATTTAAATTGTTTGAGCTCAACAATTTTTAATATAGCAGTCAATGGTATTGAATAGACTAATTGCATACATGGTATTCAATAGAGTATAACAATAAATGTTATGTGTATGTATATATGTGGGCAACTATTTTTTCATCATGGATACTTTCAAATGAATAATGGTGTTAAAAGTTATTTATAACAGTAAAAATGGCATTTTACTATCTTCATCTAATTGCAACAAAATAAATGCTCACATTATTTGCATTGTTGGAACACACTGTTCCCTATCAGTTATTTCCTTATGATGTATTTTTGTTTCCTACGCACCAAGAATGTAATGAAGACCACCTTCAAATTGTGTTTCTTATGATTGAAAAAATATATGCTTGCTTATAGCAGACGGTGCAATAAATTTTGGAACTTTAACTGTCTGTATGTTCACTTGCAACTTTTTTATATATTACATCCAACCACAGATGTGTACTTTAAAAGGGAAAGTGCTTTGTATAGTGATGAATTTTGTTGAGGTGGCCGACAAACTGTGTGTAGTAGCGCATCTCCTTCAAGATGGTCGCATTTGATAGACGTGCATGTGAGATCCACTAATTACAAGATGTATTCAAATATTTAATTTTAATCTTCGAAAAACAGTTATGATGTTGACTGGAAAGTGGGAATGTTTCAACCAGGAGGCTAGAAAGGTTGTACAAAGGAGGTCCCCTCATTTTAGGAGAATGTTGAATGCTAAGGCAATGACGTGTTTGGTAATTGATTATGAACTTCCAATTACTCTTTCCTTCCAATGTGTCAGTTAGAATGCTTTACAATTTCATTTTTGTTATGAATATTCTGATTTTAACAGTATATCGTTCCTTTGATTTAGGTTGAGAATCGGGGAGATGATCACGCTCATGTTGCAGTCCATGATGAAGAGGAAGAGGCTACAGATGGTGACCCTAAGGATGAGGAGGGTGTGAATGAAGCATGGGGTGATGTGGAGGACGAGAAGGTAGATATAATAACTCAATCAGTGCATCATTTGGTTGTGTGTATATATGTTGAGCATTCAATTTGTTTTAATATCAAATATACCGGTAGGCGATGCCACCTGAAATCTTATTTTTTATGGTAGCTTGCTTATAAGAGAAAGAAAAAAGTTTACATTTAAATTTTTTGAGCTCAACAATTTTTAATATAGTAGTCAGTGGTATTGAATAGACTAGTTGCTACATGGTATTCAATAGAGTATAGCAATAAATGTTATGTGTATGTATATATGTGTGCAACTATTTTTCTCATAATGGATACTTTCAAATGAATAATGGTGTTAAATATTAATTATAACAGTAAAAATGGCATTTCATTATCTTCATTTGATTGCAACAAAATAAATGTTCACATTATTTGCAGTGTTGGAAAACACATTATCCCCTGTCTGTTATTTCCTTGTGAAAAGTTTTTGTTTCCTACGCACCAAGAATGTAATGAAGTCCACCTTCAAATTTTGGAATAACTCTTTGGTAGGGTAAAAATTACATTTGACCATCTTCATTTGTTTGCAACAAAAAAAATGCTCACATTATTTGTAGTGTTGGAAAACACATTGTCCCTTGTCAATTATTTCCTTGTGAAAAGTTTTTGTTTCCTATGCACCAAGAATGTAATGAAGTCCACCTTCAAATTTTGGAACAAATATTTGATATAATAAAAATGGCACTATCTTCATCTAATTGCAACAAAAAAAATGTTCACATTATTTGCAAGAAAGTGGAAGAAATGGTAATTTTGAAATATGCTTTTGAACGTGTATTTTCATATTTTGAATGAATTGGTTGCACGAATTTGAATTTGATGTGGCATTAACATTCTTGCCATTACAAGGCAAGGATGAGCAAGGAAGTGGCAGGCGTGAGCAAGCTAGTGTCTATTTGGGATAGGAAAATGTGCCTCGACTAGGCAGCAAAGATCTAATTCTCTTTTTCTACACTTAGATCTAATTTTTCCTTTTCCTTATCATCTATTTCTAATACATCAATGTACTAGGAGAAGGCACATTTTTTGGTCCAAACCGGACACTAACCTGGAAATTTCTCACTTTCTAGTAAAGAAGCAAAAAAATCGGGCCTTGACCTTATTAGTGACGTTTCTTGGATAGAGTTTTCAATACCTTGAATACTTTTATGTGTCGTTGGAATCACTTTTGCTTATATTTAAGAGTGTCTTTTTGATTAGACAATCTAGATGTTTCTTTTGAAAATTTTGTTACAAAAGTTGTCTATGTTTTCAAATAAGACTTTCATCTCTCCACCCAACTGATTCTCTTTTTTTGCACTTAGATCTATTTTTTCCTCTTCCTTGTCATCTATTTCCAATTGTATTTTTCCTCCATAGGTACATATAAATGATTTCATTTTGTATATATCATAGTGCCTTATATTTTTTTCCATCCATATGTGTTAGTTGTTGAATGTAGTCATTTATATTGATGGATTTGTTGCAGGCTGAAAGTGTTGAAAGTGCAATGGTCAAAGAGAAGAATTTTTTTTGGGGATAGGAAAATGTGCCTCAACAGGGAAACAAAGAAGAAAGGGTGCCTGGGGAGGAGATCGTTTTCCTGGGAATTTTTTTTTAGAAACAAGAATCTCGTCATCTTGCTACATTGATGTAATAGGACTACAATATTCCAATTTCTCAATTTATGGCAAGGAAGTAGAAAAATTGACCCTTGACCTTATTGGAAATGTTTCTTGGATAGATTTTTCAATATCTTGAATACTTTTATGTGTTGTTGCAGTTGCTTTTTTATCAGCTTTTAGAGTGTCTTTCTAATTAGACAATGCAGATGTTTCTTTGGACAAATTTGTTACAAAAGTTGTCTACATTTTTAGATAAGACCTTCATCTCTCCACCCAAATGATTCTCTCTCTACACTTAGATCTATTTTTCCCCTTTTCTTATCATCTATTTCCAAATATATTTGTCTTCCACGGGTACATATAAATGATTTCATTTTGTATATACCATAGTACCTTATATTTGTTTCCATTCATACGTTAATTGTTGAACGTAGTCATTTATATTGATGGGTTTGTTCCAGGATGAAGGTGTTGAAAGTGTAATGATCAAAGTAGAGACTTCCAAGAACCCTCTTGTTACACATACAACAATGAGGATCAGTGCAAGTAGAATCACCCCACCGTCAGTGCCAAGGACCCAAAGAAGCCCATAAGATTTTATCTGAGCATCTCCTCGATTGCACATTTAAAAGGCAGTGTAGGAGAGGATGAGAAGCTGAGAATAGTCATTTTGCATTTGGTCTTTGATCATGTAATTATGGTGTGGAATTATATTATTTTGGTATGTTTGAAGACTACGGTCTTCTGCCAATAGTGGCATGGTGCGATTGTTAAGTTGTATTTTTATTCTTTCCATCAAGGTTTGAATCCCATTGGGGTGTAAATTTTGACAATATCTATTGGGGGTGAGGTCCCCTATTTGTGACCTCACCGACTCATAGCTCCGGGTCAAAAGCATTTACCCATCTTAATTAAAAAAAGAAAAGACTATGTTCTTGTAGGTTTCATATGACACTTTTTGTTGCCATGTAAAATTTCATAATAAAGAATGTCAAATACCATCAAATAATGGTAGGCAATGCCACCTCAAGTCTTATTATTTATGTCAACTTACAAATGTAAACACATGCAATCTTTATTTATTACATAAATGAAAACACATCTAGTAGTAAATGTTGTGTATGCAGAAATGTGGGAAAATAGCATTCTCATCACATATAAATTCTAATCAATTATGGTCTTCAATGGTATCTTTCAATGTTTGATAAATTCACAAACACAAATAATTTGTATGACAATGAAATGACTTACTGCAATGAGCACTTTTTGTTTTGTCGACTGTAACAATGTATTGAAGTTCACCTTCATATTTTATAACCCTTAGTTTGAGTAAACATTCCATTCCAACATCTTCATATGATTGGAACAAAAAATGCATAAAATAGTTGCAGGTTGGAAAACATAGTGGGTTGTGACTCACTTCTCAATTCTTGTTCAATGAGCACTTTTTGTTTTGTAGACTGTAACCACTAGTACAAAAACATCAACAAATAACTAAAAAACTACTAAAAACTACATATAAATGACTAAACTTGGTCACATGACCATTAGTAGTTTATTGCCAATCATTTATAACGCAATCAAATTTATGACTAAACCAATTTTAGTCATTTATTGGTTGTTTTGATTGATCGATTTGGTAGTATATTTAGTCGTTAATTTAGTCATTGATTTAGTCATATTATTCACTAAGATTGGTCACATGACCATTAGTAGTTTATTGCCAATCATTTATTTGGTTGTTTTGATTAATCAATTTGGTAGTATATTTTTAGTCATTGATTTAGTCATATTTACTCACTGATTTCTGTCAATTGGTAGTATATTTATTTACTAATTTCTGTCAACTGGTAGTATATTTAGCCATATATTTTTATTCATATTTATTCACTGATTTTTGTCAATTGGTAGTTTATTTAATTATTTTTGTTCATTGATTTCTGCCTAAAAGTGTTGGAAATGAGTCAATGCTTTTGAGGTTTAAACATAAAACACAAAAAAACATAACCAATCATTCATTTGCACATAATGAAATAGCTATTAAGAAGACAACATATTGAAATTTTATTGAGAAAAAGTGTTCTTACAACATATATAAGACAAAAATATGTGTCTTTGCTTGAAAAATGTGTTACAAAGTGTGTTTCTCAGTGCTCTAACTGAGAAAATTGAGTTACAATGCTCTATTTTTTGCTTATATAGCTCCAAAACATGAAGAACTACTTGAAAAATGAAGCCTAAGGGTCCTACGAAAGACTCCTCTGCATACTTCACACCATGAATACTCAATATGGACTGAGAACTATGTTTTGCATATACCTTAACTGATAAGCTTTACAAAACATGACAATAGACAAATCCAAACCGATCACAAACATTTATTAGTGGACGAGCATCTAGAAGTCTCGCTTCCATAAGAAATTTATTTGTCTTTTCAGCATCATAGAAGTTTGACTCTTTGGTTACACGTTCCACCTCCTTGATTTGTCTAGTTTTGGCTTCTACTTTAATGTATTTGAAGTGAATGTCAAGATCCTCACTTCCAATGACATTGAAAATACAGTTTATCATATAAGTACAAGGTTCCCAAGCTACTAAAAAATTACCTCCTCAAATAGACCAATGAATATCAGTGACAATATGATACAAGTGACAATCCAAAGTCAAATCACCTGGAGCTCAAATATGCACCCAAGAAGAAATATAGCCCTTCATAAGACTTGAACTATTCAAACAACTTGATACATGAATCTACACCCAATAAAATCACTAAAATAAATAATCATATAACAAAACAAATTACATTGAGAGCAATAGTTTAATAGTCACCTCAACTTCAGAGTTCCATATCAAAAACCATAAGCTATTTATCAATAGAAAGAAGATATATGAATTTACAACAACTAGAAAGAAATTACCTGAAGAAAGAGATTTATGATGACATTGTAATCAACTGGGCAACCACCCTCCATTTGACACATCATCAGTGCAAATTTTACAATGCCCTACAAAATTTACTCAACAAATAAGACCTCTCTTCAAAACATCTTTAGATTCAACATCAGAAATATATTTCTATCAAAGGTAACATAGTACATTATTATATCAAGCATATACACAATGAATGCAAGTTAGTGAATGCAGTGAGTATCATATCAAGCATATACACAATGAAAGTGCAGTCTTGAATAGGTTTGGTGAATAAAGTGCTTGTATCAAAGCTAGCCTTGAGAGGAGTATGCATCATTATAACATTTAATGTGAAAGCTATGTAACCCTTTAGTCAATACAAATGCCATAATAGTCCTGAGCATAGAGGCATAACAAAGAAGGACTATTCATCATAGAGGGAGTCATCTTATAATCATGTTCATGAGTTCATATGATAGTCACATAAGCACTTGCTACACATTCATAGAGCACTAGGTTGGGTAGTGAGAAATGAAGAGATTACAGGCACAACCCCTATTTTTGACTTACAAGAAACACATCTCAAGGACTCCATGAAGATAAAAATCCACTAAAAGTGTAATGAAAAAGAATAAGGACTATCTTTTCATCAAAGGACTCATCTTATCAAGGAAATGACTATCACAATCATGTTATTCATGAAGACCATGCAAAGAGTCATTGTTCTTCAAATGGTTTAAAAAATATATATATCATGACTGTCTAGAAAGATTGATAATGATAAAGATGTCAGTTTCAAGAAGATTTCATTAATGACAGTGTTAGGGTTGTCAATACATGAAGGATATTTCAAATTACAATTAGGACAATGGAAAAATTAAGTGACAAAATAATTTATGACAGTCACCAAAGAAGGGCAACCCTTGTTAATTGCAAGAAAGATTGACAAGTTAAAGTGTCAAAAGAGGGCTTACAAAAAGAAATTTCAGGTGGTCCATCAAAACAACATTTAATACAAAAAGAAAACTTTATCATATAGATCAATATTACAACAATGTAAGACAATCCGCAAAATTTTCAATAAAATTTCATGAAGCCATGCTCAAATTTTGTGCTTAAACAGAGGTTCTTTTATGAGCATTGCACAAACAAGTGTTGGAGATAAATTCAATTTCAATGTCCACCGTTTAAAGCCTTTTTGTTTACAAAGATCATCATATAAAAAATGATAATGAGGACAAAATTATGCAAAGGATGTTATGACTGTGCAAGGAAAAGTGCAAGGTGGCAGTCATCTTAATCAAACTTTGAACAATGCTTCAAAGATATGTTGTTCTTGTGAATGACAAGGAGGTGACTTTGCACGTTGATGCCAAATGCAAGCATAACAAATGTTTTTCTACAACACTGATTCAATTGATAGGAAAATTCATGGGTTGATTTATATTACATGACCAAAATACGACACAAAATCAACAAATATTCTCCATCTAAATTCATCTCCAAGATTGTTGCAAGAGAAATTGTGCTGCGAGATGTGAACCATTTCCATCATTTAAACATGGACAATGTTCTTGTGGAGAATATTAGTGATGCTAAATGAAACAATCTAAAAAATAGGCTTGCACTATAATAATGTACACTACATCAGATATCTAGTAATAATGAAGGGACATCCATCAAAGCATAACAACAGGGATTTTTTTGTCCTATGTTGTAGCTACAAGTTCCTTGTTAAACATACATGAAAATGTGGAAGCATAGCCAAGGAAGTGAACTATTTCAAAAAATGCCTCAAATAAATTTATATCATGTCACCCACTCTCTCTCAAACACTTCAAGTCATGCCAATGTTCTTACATCACCGCTGGCATGACTTGAAGTGTTTGCTTGGGAGCTAACATCGAGAAGGGATTGCATGTGTCTATGGATCAAATAAGATTCAACCTGGGGAAATGGTTGAATTTTCCATCAAAATTCAATTCATTCATAAGATTTTGAATCATGGAGACGATCTAGGCAGATTCAGATGTACAAGATGATTCGATTGAGGATAGAGGTGGAAAAGGTGGTGACCAATAAGTGAGTGAGTAGAGTGTTTGTAACCAAAATAGTTTTCCAGTGAAAATATGGAAGCATAGAAAAGGCAAGCAAACGGTTTCAAAATATGCCTCAAAGAAATGTGATATCACTTGCATCACCGCAAGGCCTAGCAACAAACCATGCGGTGTTGTAGTGGCCTCCACCACAACATCGCACAGTTTGTTGTTGGGCCTCATGGTGATGCGTGAATCCATTTTGCTTTGTGGTCTACATACTTGTACATCAAATATTTCTATAATGCATCTTTCCTCAAAGGAAATTAACTATTGGTGGGTGCTCAGATGGGATAATCAAGAGAATTATTGATGTGCTACTTCAACAACTACCAAACAAAGAATCAAGTAGGAAGAATGAAATGTATAGTCTAAGGAATATCATAATGAACTAGAGTGTTTGTATTAATATATTACAATGAACCAAAGAATGCACACAAAATTAGCGCACCACGGAAGGAAATGACAACTTTCACCCAACTAAAGACAGGTGATGATTAGCTCTTGATATGTGAGGATACAAATATATTGAGAAGAGACGGGTTTGTATATAAATGGTTAGATTGCTTGGCATGACATTCCAAATCATCATTGTGTCAATACTCACTAATCATACCAACATTATTTAGTTTGAATTTTAGCTTAATCCATGTAAAGGCAGATTGACATCTATCTCTTGGAGAATTGAATTTTGCACTCAATATTTACATGTTAGGTGGCAATAGATGTTGTAGTAAATATTGTTGCTATATTAGTATCCTACGGTTCCTCAGACTCATGGAAAAACATGTGACTAATTAGGCTTTAAATGCATAATTGGGTAAATTAGAGGCTTAATTAAGGGACCCAACCATAGTGTGAAAATATAAAGGTGTACATTTTTGTACACTACAATATATATAATTATGCCTTGGATGCCACCTAGACTAACTTAACTACCTATATATATACATATGTATATATATATATATGTATATATATATATGCATATATATGTATATATATATATATGCATATATATGTATATATATGTATATGTATACATATATGTACACATATATGTGTGTATATATATATGCCTTGGATGCCACCCAAAATAACTTAACTACCTATATAAGACTATGTTAATGATCATATAACTTAATTAAGAGTTAAGGTAGACACAAGTTAGCTACTCATAACCCTATGCAAACTACAAGATTAAGGGTGTAGCAATTGCATATTGTTGAGGAGATTGGACATTCATAAGTGCATCCACAAGCACTTTCCTAGTAAGTGTAACATCTTGTTTAGCTTATATGCATCCTAGAGAAATTTTTATTGATTATAATAATCTTTAGAGTGATTCTCAAAATGAGAATCACAAAGATTTCATTTTCATAAGATTGGATGGCTATGTTAGGGTTCAAACAAGCCTCCTTCACAAAGGAATATTAGGGTTTCGAGAAGCTGGCATAAACTAAGTAGTATGACCATGAGAGAAAAAAGAAGCAAGATAAAACACTCTTAGATTTAAAAATCAAAGAACTTGATAAGAAATCATATTTGAAAATAAAACCTTAGAGACAAATCTAATGGTAAATAGGGTGGGCAAAAAAAGGTCACACAATGAAACACAAACCCTAAAATAAGAGGAGGTTATGGAGCACAAATGCAAAAATGAAATTAAAATCTAAATGCATTAGAAAATAATATATAACATTCAACAAGCTATTTTTTAAAAACCCTAATTTGGAAGGTAGGACCCTAGGGGATGTAGGATAAACTATGTTTACCAAAATGTAAAATGAATGAATTGGACTACATAAATAATCTAGGGTAAATAACTAGATGCAATCAATTAAGAATTAGTTACGCTAAGATTTAATTAATTGCAATAAATGCACAAAAATTTATTATGAGGGTTGGGTGTACTTTTCTCTAAAATCAATGATGAAGAAATAATGTTGATGTTGTAATGACTATCTTAGATTCCATGTTTCTCAAAAAAAATTGTAGTTCACTTCTAAGAAATTGTGAGTTCAATTTTGAGAGTTGTGGGATTGATTTGATGTGCAATTTTGATTTATGTTGTGCAAGATCAATCTATTAGGTGTGCTTGAAAAATGATTCGCATTCACCTTTGTGATTGTTGGTGTTTTTTTCCACTGAACCCTAAAAACCCTTTAAAGGACAACCATCTCTTATTCTCAAGGACTTCAATATTATGGGCCAACCATCTCCCACTTTTCTCCCCTGCACTTCAGGCTTTGCAGGACCTAGGTGGGTATCCCTATATGACATTGGATGCATACAAGAAACTGTGGTTTTATCACAGTGTCTAGCAGATAAGCTTCATACAAATGACAAGGGCCTATAGGGCTAGTTATACTCCTTGTTCTCAATTAAGTTTAGGTAGGGACAATGAATGGGAGATGGATATAACACTTTTCTCCCTTGTATTTCAAGCTCTGCAGGACCTAGGTGGTGTTGGGAAAATGTGTCTCAACCTTGTAATTATATAAAGGTTATTGTTGATAGGATATATATATATTTCCTAGTTACACCGATAGGTGTAATATACAATGGCATCAAGGGGGAGGAGTGAGATGCGTGAAAACAATCTTTTGTTAACTTTTTCAGAAAACTACTAAAATGACCAACATACATTCGATAAATGATACATTGTAAATCTAGACCATTAATTATTAGGTTTTAGATCTAATGGTGGATATTTTGTTGGCTTGTCTTGCCCTAGAATGTAACCCTATTTTATGAGGGTGTTGTATTATGCATGCGGTAGAGAGATGGTGATGTATTCTGAGAGTCTAATAGCAGTCGTGTTGTCTCTTGATTTCTGAGTGGTGATACTCCTATGAGAAGGTTGCTCTGCAAGTATATTGAAATCTTTGTGATTTACTAAATAATATAATGTGTGGCTTTTGGAGTGTGGGGTTTTTCTCCTAAAAGGGTTTTCCCCACATAAATCATTGTTTCATGGTATGCATGATATTTATATTTATTTTTGTTTAAGTTTTTGTAACTGTTAAAGATCTATAAAAGTTTTCATTATTCTCCTCTCAAAATTAGTGTAGGAAGTTGTTTCGCTACCTTAGCTTCCTTACAAGTGGTATCAAAGCTTGATCAACTTTGGTTTCAGTTGTGGGTTGTTGGGGTTTTTGGACTAATCCAAATTTGAGTGGGAGCTTGTGTAAAAGATACTTTGTGATCCTGTTGCAAGAATTTTCAGATGGAAAGTTCATCAAGGATTATAGAGGTGGATACATTTTCTAGAAATAATTTTGAAATGTGGAAGCTGAAGATGGAGGATCTATTGATAGATCAAAATCTGTAGGATGTTGTTGATGAGAATGTTTCAAGGCCTGGAGATCCTACTCAAGCTACTCAATATGATGTTATGGACTGAAAAGCCAAGGGGGTCTAATCAAATTGTGCTTGGTAGTCTCTCTTTTAATTAATGTCCATGAGGAGACCTCTGTATAAAAACTATGGAAGAAGCTTGGTGAGATGTATCAAGCCAAATCTTTAGTGAACAATATTTTCTTGAGGAAGAAGTTGTATTCCTTGAGAATGGAAGAGGGTGGAAAAATTATCGACCACCTGGAAGCATTCAATATGTTGGTGGCTCAGTTGGCATCAGTTGGTGTCAAATTGGATGTGGAGGAAAAATGTCAGATCTTGTTTTGTTCTTTGCCCGATTCGTGGGATTCTCTTGTTATGGCTATTGGGAGTACTTTTGTTATTTTGAAGACTACAAATGTGGTGGGTTATTTGCTTTCTGAAGAGATGATGAGGAAGGTATCCATCACTACCAAGGAGGCCCTAAATGTTTATGGAAGACCTAAGGAAAAAGGAAAGAAGAATGAGAAGCGTGACAAATCCAAGTCCAAGGGGAGATCTAAATCTCCTGGAAAGTCCAAAGTTATTTGTTGGAATTATGGTAAGCTTGGACATGTTCATAAGGACTGTAGAGAAGAAAAGAAGAAGAAAAAGAAGAAATTTGATTCAAATTCTAAGTCCAAGAAGGAAGATGGTGATGCATTCATTACAACATTAGCAATTCATGCAGGTAATGATGCATGGTTAATTGACTTAGGTGCATCTTTCCATATGACCTTTAATAGAGATTAGTTTTCTTAATATGAAGAGTTTGATGGACGTAAGGTATACTTGGGTGATGATTCTCATTTAGACGTTGTTAGTCGTAGTAAATTTAAAATCAGGTTTCCTGATGGTAGAATAAAAAGGATTAATGGTGTGTTGCATATCCCTGAATTAGCACAAAATTTGTTATCTTTAAGCAAACTAATAGATGCGGGTGTGCAAGTAGTATTTTTTGATGCAAGATACAAGATGGTTAGAGGTGCTATGGTGATTGCTAGAGGTGTCAGATATGGTACATTGTATAAGTTGGATGCATGCACTATTGACTGCAATAGTACTTATGTGAAAATCAAGTCTATGGAAGAAGTGAGGGTTTCACCTTCAGCAAATGGTCATGGATTTTGGGTACCCAAGGGTGCTCTTTCTTCCAAAACAAAGTTATCTATAGAGAAAAATATGTTATCACACCAGAGATTTGGCCACATTGAAGAAAAGGGTCTAAGGACCTTGAAAAATAAAAACCTTGTTGAAGGTTTGGTTGATTGTAAACTTGAATTCAATTTTATGAGCATTGCATTTATGGAAAAAAAAACCGCATTCAGTTTTACTCGAGTTCTCATATATCTTGTGGTGTACTGTATCTTATTCATTCTGATGTGTTTGGTCATGTAGATGTTCCTTCGGTTGGCAAATCCACATATTATGTTTCATTTATTGATGATTATAGTATAAGGACATGGGTATATTTTCTAAAGAGTAAATCTAAAGTTTTCAGTCGATTAAAAGAATTTAAAGCAATGGTTGAGTTATAGACTAGAAAGAAAATAAAGTGTTTGAGTAATGATAATGGCGGTGAATTTTTCTCTAATGATTTTGATAGATTATGTAAAGAGTGTGTTATTCATAGACAAAAGACAACCCTGTATTCTCCACAACAAAATGGAGTTGCAAAAAGAATGAATAGGAGATTGATGGAGAAGGCTAGGAGTATGTTGAGTGGTGCTAGCCTAGAACAAAGGTTTTGGGTTGAAGTTGTTGCCACTTCCTATTACCTGATTAACCGGTCTCCTACATCAACTTTTGTTGATAAGATGCCTCTAGAGGCATGGTCATGTTGCAAGCCTCCATTAAGGCATCTTAGAGTTTTTGGTTGCAAGGCATATGCACATGTGCCAAAGGAGAAGCAAACAAAGTTGGAGAACAAGGTTTTGAAATGTATCTTCATCGAATATAGTTATGGTGTGAAAGGATACAAGCTTTGGGATCCTATTGCAAAGAAGCTAATACATATTAGAAGTGTTATTTTTAGAGAAACTAAGCATTCTTCTGTTACATTGAAGCCAGAACAAAGTAAACAGGAAGATGTGATTCAATTTCCTTCTACACCTGAGAAAGTTGAATCAAGGCCCAAGGATAGACAAGAAGTTGAGGAGAGCTCATCTAGCTTTGGATCTTCAGAAGAGGAGGAAGAACCTCCAACTCAACTTGTTCGTAGGTCTACAAGGAATAGACAACCACCTGAAAGGTATACACTTGATGATCGAAGATGTATTTTTTCTTTGAATACTAATATGGATGAGCCCAAATATGTAGAAGAAGCATTAGGTATGAATGATGCAAAATCCTGGAAAATTGCTATGGATGAAGAAATGGCATCTTTGAAAAAGAATGATACATGGGATCTTGTACCATTAACTGAAGGACGAAAACCTGTTGGTTGCAAATGGGTGTTCAAGAAAAAGATTGATTCAGATGGAGGTATTGAGAAGTACAAAACAAGGTTGGTTGTGAAATATTACTCTCAAGTTGAGGGTGTTGATTATGGTGAGATATTCTCTCCTATTAGAAAAATGACATCCATTAGATTTTTGCTTTCTATTTTTGTTGCTTATGATTTAGAGGTTGAGAAAATGGATGTGAAAATTGCTTTCCTTCATGGTGATTTGGAGGAGGATATTTATATGACACATCCATAGCACTAAGTGGTGAAAGGTAAAATTAATTTGGTTTGCAAATTGAAAAAATCTTTGTATGGCTTAAAATAAAGTCCTAGGATGTGGTACCGGAAATTTGATACATATGTGTTGAGTTTGAGATTTGAGCGTTCTAAATCATATCATTGTGTTTATTATAAAACTAATGGTGATTGTTCCTGTTTATTGCATTATATGTTGATGATATGTTATTTATTAGCAAAGAGAAAGGTATGATTTCAGAACTAAAATCTTAACTTGCTGCTAAATTTGAAATGAAAGATCTTAGTACAACTAGAAATATTCTTGGGATAAAAATTAAAAGAGATAGAGAGAACAGAAAGCTATGGCTTGGCCAAAGTAAGTATGTCAATTCAATTTTACAGAGATTTAACATGCAGGATTGTAGACCATTGTGTGTTCCCCTTTTTTTTGGAACAAATTTATCTATTTCAGATTGTCCAACATCTCCATCAAAGATGGAAGACATGAGCAGAATGCCTTACCAGAGTGCAATTGGAAGTTTAATGTATGTTATGGTTTGTACTAGACCATACATTACCCAAGCAGTGGGAGTTCTTTCTAGATATATATCTAATTCTGGTAGAGTTCATCAGGATACAGTTAAAAGGGTCTTCAGATATTTGCATGGTACCTCAGATTATTCCTTGTTTTATCATAGTAATGTGAATAAATACAATATTTCCCTTGATATTCATGGTTATGTGGATTCAGAATGGGCAGGTGATATTGATAGAAGACGATCCACAAATGCTTATGTGTTTACTTTATTTGGTGGTGCAATTAGTTGGACGAGTAAGCGACAGGTTATGATTATTTTGTCTGCTACTAAAGTAGAGTATATGATAGCTACTCATGCTTGTAAATAACCCATTTGGCTTAAGAGACCGTGTTTAGATATTGGAATAAAACAAGGTGCAGTATTGCGACAGTCAGAGTGCGATATGTCTAGCCAAGAACACAACATTTCATGCCAGGACCAAGCACATTGATGTACAATATCATTTTATTCGAGATTGGTCAAAGATGGAAAGGTGAAGCTGGTTAAGGTAGAGACTTTGATGAATGTTGTTGATTCTTTAACTAACCCTGTGAGCACATAGAAGTTCAGATGGTGCTAAAAGATTATGGGCCTTTCAACCCCAAGCAATTAAGAGACAATGTCTACTCCCTCTCGTTGCTCTTGCAAGGTGTTCGACAAATGGGATATTTTTTGGGAAAATGTGTCTCAACCTTGCAATTATATAAAGGTTATTGTTGATAGGATATATATATATATATATATATATATATATATATATATATCCTAATTACACTGATAGGTGTAATATACAATAGTATCAAGGGGGAGGAGTGGGATGTGTGTAAACAATTTTTTGTTAACTTTTTCAAAAAATAACTAAAATGGTTGACATACATGTTAGATAAATGATACATTGTAAATCTAGACCTTTAATTATTAGGTTTTAGATCTAATGGTCAATATTTTGTTGGTCTGTCTTGCCCTAGAATGTAACCCTATTTTATGAGGGCGTTGTATTACGACTGCAGTAGAGAGACGGTGATGTATTTTGAGAGTCTGATAGCAGTCGCGTTGTCCCTTGATCTCTAAGTGGTGATACTCCTATGAGAAGCTTGCTCTGCAACTATATTGTAATCTTTGTGATTTACTGAATAATATATTGGGCGACTTTTGGAGTGTGGGGTTTTTATCCCGAAAGGGTTTTCTCCACGTAAATCACTGTGTCATGGTATGCATGATATTTATGTTTTTTTTTTTTTTAGTTTATGCAACTATTAAAGATCTATTTGCATTATTTTCCTCTCAAGATTAGTGTAGGAAGTTGTTTCACCACCTTAGCTTCCTTACAGGTGGATATCCTTATACGACACTAGATGCACACAAGCAACTGTGGTTTTATCACAGTGTCTATTAGATTTAATCTTCATACATATGAAAAGGGCCTGTGGGGCTAGTTACACCCCTTCTTCTCATTTAAGTTTAGGTATGAAATATGAAACATAAAGAAAATCTAAACTAATAAAATAAGGAAAATAATTTTTGAATATAAAGCTTGATTCTGAGGATGGGGGAGGGAAACTATGCAAGACCAGTGTCTACCTTGGGCTATAGAGTCGTATGTTAAGAATTTTATGGTGATAGAAGCAAACATATCTTGGGGGTCTTTTGAATAGATTATCACCTTGTGATAACTCAACGTACACAATCCTGCTATACAACTCTACTTATAAATCCATTTGAAAACACAATAACTTCACTACTCTCTACAAGCATTTACATCGCTCCTTGAATGACAAACAAATAGAAAAATAGTTTAAACATAATCTGTGTTTGAAGAACCTAAAATAGCCTTGTTATTAAGATTCAAAGATATTACATTTCAGACCTGGAGACAATTGCATACCAACATATTTTCATATATGCCACAATTACAAGATACAAAGGCAGTGTCGAGTAATGACTGATAAAAATAGACCTTCACTTGTTAGCACTCAACAATATTTTTTACTTACATTCCACCTTACCAAAAATCAAAACCATGGAAGGGAGAACAAAACTTTGAACCCTTACAAAAACAAAAAAAACTTACCTTTATAGTTGAGGCATAACTCAAAACTCTACTAGGCACAAACCCTGACCCAAATAGGGTTTACCAAAGGTTACAAAGTATCTTCCCAAGAGTAAAATATGACTAGATATGAGAATATATTCATCATTAATGATCCTAACATCCATGCCAGGCTCCCATACAAGCAATGAAGAAAACCCAGAAAACTAGCAGCAAATCACAACAAGGAAGAGATCTTTGGCATAAAGAACACATGCAACCCATAAAGAAGCATGGGTGGAACCTCATCCCAATGAGAGTAGGTACAAATAGAATTAAATACCATCCATGTCCTCCTAAAGATCAAATCAATTTTCCCAAAAATTCATTGCAACATTAATGGTGTTCACGATTGAACACATCAAATTGTGAGTAAAGCAAAAATTTTGTGCCCAAAACAACTGTTGGAATAACATTAAATGGTCTGCAAGATTGAAAAACTATCCTTGTCAGACATTGGACATCGGACCTGCTTCATACTTCATACTCTTCATCAGTGTCAAGGCTTGACACTAGACATCATTTCTGCTTCTTACCACTTTCCATAAGATTAAGGAAAAAGGTAAGAGGAAGGAGCAAATTTTGACACTCGAAGGTTGGTCATCAGGGGTTAGGGGTCAGGTGAAGGGATTACTGCTTAACACAAAGTGGTAAAGTGTAAGGGGGAAGTGCGAAGGTTGAAGTCTGACAGCAGGTGAGACATTGGAGGATGAAGATCAGGATGATCACTTACCTCTTATGTTAAAGGTCAAGGGGAAGGATGATCCCTGATCCTTGAAAGTTTGATGCTTAGTCACCTTTCATAGGGCATATTAGAGATCAAGCTTTGGGAGGGAAACAAAAAAGAGTTTCTAGAAAAATGCGAAGAGGAGAAAGAGCTTCAGGATTCAGGAATCAAGAGAATTCCTTACACCATTCAGCAAAATGCATAAAGTGTAAGAGGTAAGACCAATAGCCGACGTCTGAAGGCAAGACATTGGAGGTCAAGGATTGCTCAAAGGAACTACCTCTTACACAAAGAAAGGTAAGAGGTATAGACGAACCCTGATCCTCAAAGTCCAAAACAACAACACTTAATGTTTTTCATTAATGAGACTTTGATGATCAGGTATTGAGAAGAATGATTACCTTTTTCCATAACAAGGTAAGAGGTAAGAGGTAAGGTTGATCCCTAAAACCCGAAATATCAACACTTAGTTGATTTTCAAAGGGTTCGTCAGGAATGGGACTCATGGAGGATGATTACCTCTTACGATTCAAACAATGTAAGAGGTAAAGAGGAAGGTTGATGCCCAATCCCTGAAAAATCAACACTTAGTTGATTTTTTGAAGGAAGGGATTGGGGGTTAGAAAGAGGGAAGGAAAAGGAAGCAACATAAGGTAAGGGTTAAGCCTAATGGGCGAAACCTGAAATGTCAAAGAGAGATAGAAAGAAGGGGAAAAGAAGAAGGAGATCAAGAGTGATAGAGGAAGGATGCAAGGAAGAAGGCAAGTGACAACCCGAAAGTCTAAAACCACAACACTTAGCCAATTTTGGGGTTTGAAAATGGATCTTCTGGTTGTAACTTGGCAAGGGAATTTTGCAGCTTATAGAATTTCTTGAGCATGATGCACCATTAAAATATTTCTTAGATCAATTATAATTAATGGGCATCATAAGGGGAATGGAACAAGCTAAAAATAGTGCCACCGGTGGCTTTAGTTGGGGATGCATGCTTCAGTGAAGGATGTCAAGATTCCAGATCTCTAGGGAAGCAAACCATGCCTTATCCATTGGGCTCAAAAACTTCCCAATCTTTAAACCTCATTTGATGGCCCCAGACCACCAAATGGAAAAGAGATTCAATGCTTGCCTTTTTTAAACACCACTTTGTCAAACGATTTGATCTCCCTTAACCAATAAAAAATCATCGCACCATTGCAATAAGGGCAACCTCTTTCCTTCAAGCATAAACATATGGTCATCTTTGAACAAGTGAAGACTTGCTACATGTTTGATCCTACTACTGCATGGTAACCACACCACATAGGCCACCTCATTGCCACACATTGTATTTTTTATTTTGTACTAGGTGGCAAAAACTAAGAACTTTGATCAACACCATATGAAACCATGGTACCTTCATACCTGCTGACCACCTCACATGAATCGAGGTAAAGAGAAAATTCCTCCAATTCACATGACAAATAAAAATATGCCTCTTCACAATGCTGATTTGTAGAGGGATATTTATCCTCTAACAATTCAAACTAAAAAATTTGAAGCTTAGGCATACAAGAAACTTGAGTAACCAAAAAGTCACCAACCTAGATAACTTGTTGTTGCTCAACACCACCACAAGATGCATGCTAGGTCCAAGTGAAGTGCTCAACATCAAGAATACTAACATCCACATTATGAGAAGCAACATCTTCATCACAAAGGAATGTGTCATATATGACTTCACTCAAGACAGGGACCATGGATGACCAACATACCTTGGGATCACCTATGCTGATGTAGACCTCATCAGCATATCCATTCAAATTATGAGACATTTTGAATGAAGAGTTGCACTCTTCAGATTGTATCTCTATTTCAATCTTTTGGCAATCTACTAAGACATATGTGCCATAAAAATCAAACTTGTGACACACATCTATCATGCTCATCTCAACAACATTTTCTTGCCATGACTGACTTGAAGTATAGTGCTCATGAGGAAGACTATCAGTTGCACCCCCTGAAAACAAGTTTTCATAGGCATCCATGTGATTGAAATAATCACATTCCTCAAGTGAAAGCTTGTCATAAAAACATCATCAATTGTACCAATATTTATCTTTGCATTTTCATTTTCATGTATAGCTACATCTATGCATGCTAACCTCATGCAAAAAATAAATGGAAACTTCAAAACTATAAAAAGGGATAGAATAAGGTAAGGGATCAAACAACAAAGAAATTTCTTGTTCATCACTTAAATCAGCATCATATGCATGCCCAACATAATCAACTACTTGAGAAAATTCATTCAATGAATCTCTTGCATACATATCTTCTTCTCTATCCATACTACTGCAACAATCACTAGTGTCATATCCCACACCTTCAAACTAGAAATCATCAATGATTTATTCATTGCAATTATCCATAGATGATTGCTCCAACTGAAGATCATTGCACACTTTGTCACCTTCATTTGATATAGAGAGTTGGATCTCTATTTTTGCAATTTCAAAATCAATAAAAGGCACAATTTCAAATATTTCAATCACTCCATCATACCTTACATCTTGGTTGCTATGACAACAACCATCATCTACACACATTTCCTTTGTGGGTTGTTCAAAAAAATGATCTTCACCTCCACAAGATGCATCATTACTATCTTCTACTATACCATCCAAACTCACTTGATCAAGCCTAGAAAACGTACCATCACACAATTCAGATAGGTAACTATTTCCATACTTCCCTATCATCTCTTCAATTACTAAAAGCCATTGATATATAAATTGAACACTATAAGGCTTCATATCAGCAAGCATGGTACTTAGACCTGGCTCAAGTGTTTCACAAAAGAAATCAATACACATTGATTCACCGGGTTTTTCTAATTTTGGTATAGAAAAAAAATATTTCATGAATCTATCAAGAAAATCATATGTGGATTCATCCTAATATCTTTTTATATCACATAATGCATCAATAAGTGAAAAAAATTCAACCATAGGTTCACATTCTTCTTCAAAAAATTATTTTGTGCAGAAGCCTACTCTCAGATAAACAATAATTATTCACTTTACCAAACTGATCCATGAATAATATCTCAAGATCTTGTCATGAACAAATAGAATGCATAGGAAGATAATAAAACCAATCTCAAGCATTATTTTCTAAAATCATAAAAAAATCATGACAACATCTTCCTCTACTATCTGGAAATCCACCATCAAACTAGTGAAAACATGCAGATGTTTTAATGCTAACTCTCCATAGCCTCCTTTAAAGTTAGGCATGTATTCATTTATTTCTCTAGGAAGAAAGTGTGGATAACCCCAAATTTTATTGAAATTTAGAGGGTTATATTTTTTATTAGAGAAATGTTTTCTCTGAGGATATGACTATGGTTCAGTCATGGCAGTGCATTGTAGAAAATGTACTCCTTTACATTTTCAAAGTATGTTTGCATCCCCTTAATTAATTGGACTTAATTAAACTTCTCATTACTTAAATTATGCATTCCAAAGCCTTATTATTTATGTTTTCTGAAAGGGAATCCTATATTAAACAATTGCCAACATTAATTAAATCACCTCAGAAATTGAGTGTCCTAGACTTGGGTCCTAAGATCCCCTTTAAGTGCTAAGACCCAATTTTTAATATGTTTTTGGTAACCTTTTAATGATTCAAATTCAAGTTTCAAATGTCATCTTGTGGAATCTAATTTTTGGGAAATTAGATAAACACCTATTAATACATAGTTATTTTATCAATTCAAACTAAACACACATAGTAAAAACTTCACAAGAGTAAATATTATTATCAAGAGCATTGAAGAGCATATTTATCAGTCATCTACAACAATGATCAAAATCATATTATCATTTCAAAGTTCATGTGTGTTCATGTCATGTTTTGGAGCTAACATTGTGATGTAGGTTTCAATCATTCAAGCCAATTCATGCAAGATCAAGCTCTTTGAAGTGATGTGTTAGACTTTATTCCTTTAAGGGCAGCCATTAAGGGTTTGGTGATTTGTGACATAGCATTTTCCATTCATCAATTACTTCCATTTATCATTGTTTTATCATTAAGGTTTGATTACCAAACTGGGGTTTGACTAAGGCAAACCCCTATTCACCCAAAAACACGTTTTTTCTTCTCTCTTTGTATGTGCATATTTACAGGTGAAGAAGGACTGGACATTGATTAAAGGAGCAATTTTGCAAAGTTGTCAAAGTTGTCAATATTGTTGTCAAGCTACAAAAACTCACCTACAGATTTTATTTCCAACTTTTCGATAATCAAACCTGAAGAAATCATAATCTTAGATTAGAGATCTAAGGATTGAAAAATCAAATTTTGGACCCCTATACAAAGACCCATTCGCCCTAAGGAAAATTTGTTCTTTAGAAAAGTTCAAAACACACTTTTGGTGCCAAGTACATACCATCTTGCCCTTCTTAGATATGCTTGTAACTTGTTGTTTCCATTTTTGCTATCATAATATTTTGTATTTCAAGTGTTAGGTCATACAATTGAGTTTGTTAATGCATTTAAATTTATCTCCCAAAACAACCAATCAATCATTTTTGTCATAAGAAAACAACACACCTTCCTAATAGGGTTGACTCACCTCAAGGTTGAAAGTCAATCCTATCCTTGAGAGATCTCTTTTTATAATAAAATTAGGAAAAGTGGAAGTGTGTTAGATCATTCCATCACATATCAAACACCCTACACATCGAACAACACATTTATATATATCTTTCTTCATTTAAGGTAGAATAGCTTGTGGAATCAAACTGGTTATACATTTTTTCTAATGAATACCTATCCCTCTACAACTATCTGCTTTAGAATATACAACTTTCTCAACTCCCTTTTCTACTAGTGCCTTAAAGCACTAAATAAGAGAATATTTACTAGAACTTTCTTGTTGACCTTCATACAAAATACAACAATGAACAAATACCTAAAAACCGTTGCAACCAAACTCTTTTGATGATGTAAAATTTTGTTGTAGAGTCGCCACCTCTTAAAAGAGGACAAGATCTTCAAGCAACAATAAGCTCCTTCCAAGATCTAGGTTATTTCTGATTTCTCTCCACCAGCAGAGCACCAAACTTCAAGAACACACCAAAAATGTTGGAACAAGTTCCTTCTTCAAGTATGAAGGTCCTTGGATCATTTGACTCTTCTTCAATGGATGATTCTTTGTTTTCCCCAAAAGAGTCGCCAATCTATTGGTGGCTCGAATGGGGAGCTTAACCTCTTACAATAACATATATAACCATAGATTCATTGTTCTTTCCCCAACAAAGCCACCAACCTATTGGTGTTTTTTCTTGTTGAACCCTGATAACCCTCTAAAAGACAACCAATTCTTATGCTCAAGGACTTCAAGATTAGGGGCCAACAAATGGAAGATGGATTTAACACTTTTATCCACTAAATTTCAGACTCTGTAAGATGTAGATGGGTATCCCTATACAATGCAGAATGCATACTATGGATTTAATAATCCTTAAAGCTCCCTCCGGGTGGGTTTTGTTTGTTTTTCATTTTCCTTGGCCCGCACTTTGTGTGTTTGCATATTCTCAGGCTCTCTTTTGGTGGTGCATTCATTTGCTTGTGCCACGTGTCAGCAATGGGTGCCTTTGAAAAGGCTCTCCCTTTTGTTTCAACACCAAGCTCCACTTGGCTACAACGTTGCATCCTCCGTGGGTAGCTTTTTGGTAGGCCCAACAGTCAAAGCTCTGAGCACAAAACACACCATGTGTCATCACTGTGGGGACTTTTGTTGCAAGGGAGCGATGGAGCAATGAGAGGCCCCGTCTCTTCACCACGTGTCCTAGCCCATTCCTTGGATGGTTGAAACATGGCTTCAAGATATTTATCTAGTTCTACTCCCATGTTGTGGCCATCATTGGGTGGAAAGCACACTTTGTTCGAGGCAACTGAATGTCGTTTCGGTTGGGAGGAATCTTTGTGACAAGTGGCACGATCCCTGCAGAGGAATATTTTATGTTATCCACGTCTAGGCGGTGGAAGAAATATATATATATATATATATAGGGCTTCGTCTCTCTAGGAAAGAGTTCAAAAATTACGGAGAGAAAGACTTTCAGACTTTCAAACT
The DNA here is from genome assembly GCA_007115665.2 of Sequoiadendron giganteum. Classification (NCBI taxonomy): domain Eukaryota; kingdom Viridiplantae; phylum Streptophyta; class Pinopsida; order Cupressales; family Cupressaceae; genus Sequoiadendron; species Sequoiadendron giganteum. Next base: position 16,338,745 of record CM021105.1, read on the forward strand.
TTGTATTGTTTATTTCTTGTATTAAGACTAATAGACTGTGCTAATATTTTCAACCTCTCTGCTTCTTAGTTAATTGATGAAACATTATATTGTGCTAAATATTGTAGCAATGAGTTGTTCATCATCATAATTTCAATATAGTTTCACTGTTCAGATCATGTGTGTACTCTTCTTGTTCAGTGAATGTGTATTCATATTGTGCTATTTGGTTAACTTCTTAAGAATTTAATCTATGCTTTCTGTTATTTTGGGAATATAAATTGTTATGCGGGCCTTCAAATCTCACCCGAAAGAAGATTTCATGTGCCTATTCACTTAAATCTTGGCGCATCACCTTAGTGTTAGACTTTATTTTTGTATATCTACTTCATTTTCCCTTTTCAACTCATAATACATGAAGAGTCGACTTCTTTAAAATCCAAAGGTTACTCAGTTTAGCGCAATTGGTCCCCCCATTAACTGAGTTTCCCATAGGGATGTATGCCTAGAAGTTTTAGGCATCAACATTTCTTTTCTGGCACACCCAGTGGGACTTTGTTTGAAAGTATCTAAGTTTAAAAGTGGGTGTATGAGCCATAGACCTGTTACTAGATCCTAAATAATGAATAACCCTAGCCTGCTAGTGCCACCGTTGGTAATAGTACAAGCAAGAACCCATCCGGTGAACATCTTGACCCCTACACCAATGGCTAACATAAATTATGTAGCATGGGACGTCAAAATTCCTCTCATAGCACCAGTAGCACCAGTCGTGTGGGCCCCAATCCCAACATCTGCTTTAAAGGCTTTACCAAAATTTAATGGGGATGGCTCAAAAACACCATCCGATCATTTGCAAGATGTGGCAGACCTATGCTTGGTGCATGGTATATGTAGACATGGAAAATATACCGACACACTTGATCCTGATTATTAACATCATTTCGTCTTGAAGCACCTTCTCAGCTTGTCATCACCTTTTCATCCCTTAATTGAATAAATCATTATTTATCTGATTAAGTCATTCTCCTCTCTTAATTAAATAAATCATTTTGTTTAATTAATCTAATCATCCCTCTTTTAATTAAATAATTCACTTTATTTAATTAAATCTCTAAAGTCATATCCTTAAATTAAATAAATTAACCTTTATTTGATTTAATCTAACATCATGCTCCTTAGTTAAATAAATCAATTCTTATTTAATTAAATCTAAAATCATTTTCCTCTCAACTTCGATTTAAATAAATCATAAAATGTGAGTCAAAATTGTCAAATCACCTAATTTCTCATTAAATTGATCAAATCTTGATTAATTTAATCTCAATCACCTCAATCCTCTAGATTTTTCAACTTGCACAATAAATCAATTTATTTGATTTATTAAATCATCAATTTCCATTCAAAAGGGCATCTTTTGTGGAATATTCTTTCAATTCAAAAGTCCCTCCAAAAGGGATGGGTACTTCCAACAAGGCATTTAATGCCTCTTACATGTCCTTGGCCTTGAGCCAAGTGACATTAATTCCATTTCCCTTCCCTCTAAACATGTCACTTTCAATATTTTTCAAATTTCAAATTTATGCATTTATTGACACTTTGATCAAAATATACTCAACCTTCAACCATTCACATCTTGACAAGTGGCACTTGGCCATTGGATGTTGAATAATCCCACATTGCTCAATCTTGTTCATTCTTCCAATTTGGAAATCTATAAATGAGAGACTTTTCCTCTCATTCTTCATCCACAATCCAAGCAAGTCTACTATACTTCATTTCATCCACAATTTGAGTAAACTTACTATACTCAACTTCATCCTCAAGCATATATACTTTCATCCATTTTATCAAGTTTTTAGCTAGGTTATGCAAGTTTTTCATCACAGAGCTTGATTGAATTTACATCAAAATGGAATATCACTCATCAACATTGCATCATCGGAGTTGGGAAAGGGCCAATTTCTACACATAATTGGTACCAAATCCCCCATGGGATCAAGAGTTTGATTTACATTGAATAAGATTTGATAGCTTTTGTTTATGTTTGTTTGTGTTCTTCATCTCATTTCTTGTTCTTTGCAATTTAAATGGATTTCATGGGGAATCCTTGTTCTTACTTGCATATTGATCTAATTATGTGTTTGTTTGATGTGTTTGTGTAGGTATAGGATTGGGGTTCACAGTATCACTGCACAAAATGTAGCACTAAGATTGCTTGCAACCTCTTTCAAAGGCAAAACACTAGATTGGTACCGCAGTCTGGAGGCCAATACTATCAGCACCTGGGATAAGCTCAAAGATCCTTTCTATGAGTGGTTTTCAAATGATGGAGACCGATCTTCACTTTTCCAATAGCTGGTGACCATTAAATGAGCCCCACAAGAGGCTATGACTAACTTCAATGCCAGGTTTCACATAACTTGGTAAAGGATTCATACCACTATTCGCCCGCCTGCTGATTTGGCGTTTATGTTCTATTTAAAATCTCTCAACGTCGACATTTCGGTGATGATTCAGTCCTTTGGTGGGAGCACCTTGTTGGATGCATATAACATTGTTGTGAAGGCATAAAATAATTTGATCGATGCCAAAAAGTTACCACCTCGGCCCACTATGCCTGTATTCACATAATTTCCAGCTCCCACACAAGAGATAGCTTCTACCAGTGCGTCTGCTCCTCCCCAATCCATATACACATATCTGAGCGTATCGTAGAATGTTGCTTATACATCCAACTCTTCGACGACTGAGATTAGCGACATCAAGGATTTATTGCGGCCCTCAAATGAAATAACTAGTATCAAGCGACAACAATCTATGCCTGCGAAGCCAACTTTCCAAAATTACCAAGGTGAAAGACCTTCCTGTTGGTGTAATTAATTATTTAATTACACTTTATTAAGTTTACTTGGACAATAATTAGTTTACTTAATTAATAAGTAAGCTTTATTTAGTTGAGCTAATTTTAGTTCAAAATTAGGTTTTACCTTTAGGGTTATGCATACTTTGCTTTTATAAAGAAATTTATCTCTTGTAATTTTTTAATTCTTGAATATTATTCATTTGTATATCTTCATGCAAATTGCTTTGCTTCTTTCTATTTTTCTCTTGTGGAAGGTTTTTTTTTATTTGCATGTCTGATCTTGGTTTCTAACATAGTATTAGAGCCTTGATTTGCAACCCCTTCTCATTTTTTGGAGAAATTCATTGCAGAGCACATTCAGAGTTCCTTGAGGGTTTCATACCTTGAGCTTATTTCGATAGTTTTTTGCCAGATCAGAGGGTTTTTCCATGCTTTTTTGAGAAATTTTGACCTTGATCTCTCAAATGGTGCATGTTGGTGCAAAACGGACCTCACGACTGCGCTCAGAAGGCCCAAAAACCCCTATTTTCATATAAAATATGATAGGGTTTGCTAAAAATTGATTTTTTATGTTTTTGAGGATTTTCAAAAATGTTGCCAAAAAAATTGTACAATTGTACAGATCCGTATGGACATCGTGACTTTTGTGTCATTTTGCGTCAATTTTCATACCATAATTTTTGGTGTCTAAAGCATTTTTGAGCTGCCTCGATTTTCATGCTATTTACCTCAATTTCTATGCTACCTCGAGTTTTGTGCCATTTACCTCAATTTTTGTGCCCTCTCGATTTCCATGTTGCCTTGGTTTTTGTTAGTGTTTCTTAGATCAGATTGAATAATGAAAGCACTTAAAAGAATTGCAACACATAAGACAATGAACACACAAAGATACCCTGGGAAAACCCTCCTCTTGAGGGAGAAAAAACCCAGCAAATGAATCTCTTCTATAATATAGAATAATGGCAGAAATCTGCTTACAACTCAGGCCAGCAATGGCCAATAATGAATGCAATGAGGTCGCACCTCTTCTAGATACACAAGATACAAATGAATATGATCTTCCTTGAAATCGAACCTGCTGCAATAAAGTGTGAATTATGCTCTTGAAGATAGATGCGAACTTGCTTGAATCAATTGTGTTGTAATGACAAAAATGACCTTGCCTTTATACAAGTGAGGCACCTCTTCACTTAGGTCGGCTCACATAAAGGAATCAAAAAATAAATAATAAATAAATAAAGTCAGCTCAAGCCAAGACTAAAATATTCAAACCATAAAGGGTCGGCCCTTAGCATTTAATAATATTGTGATCATGAATTAAATAGCCAAATGGCTATACATTTAATTTGATCTTTCTTCTTGGAATTTGTGCAATGAAGTGCAGACCATAGCTGTTATAACATCAACACTCTCTCTCAGCTAGGGATGAACTTCCACCTACACAAGACACATCATATCAGAATGAAAACAAAATAGGATATCACCTCAATGTGATATCAACCATTGTGGCTACCTCCACAGATGGTAAAAAAATAAGTGCTCATCACTTAATGTGATGTTGTCACCTTAATGTGACTTTCACCATGGCTCTCCCAGAGGGTGATACACAAGCACAAATAAATCATCACAGATTCCCTCACATGATGTTGTCATGGAGTCACACACATGACATCCACCATGGCTCTCCCAGAGGGTGGAAACAAGGGCTTTCACCTCAAATCTCTCTCAATAGAGAATTGCATTATCAAGGGCTTTCACCTCAACTCTCTCTCAATAGAGAATTGCATTATCAAGGGCTTTCACCTCAACTCTCTCTCAGTAGAGAATTGCATTATCAAGTAAGGATCACTGATACTGAGACTCTTTCTCAGTTAAGCCTGCATTCTCCACCATACCAAGTTTCTCTTGGAAGTACACAAACTTAATCCTGGTGAGAGGCTTGGTGAGAATGTCTGTCGTTTGCTCTTCAGTGCTGATATACCTCAACTGTATAGCTTTCCTTTGTACCATATCTCTAATATAGTGGTACTTGATCTGAACATGTTTTGTTATGTCATGAAACACGAGATTGACAGAAAGCTTTACACAGCTTTGATTATCACAATATATAATAGTAGGCTCCATTGATTGTCCAAACAATCCTGCAAGGAGCTTACGAAGCCACACTGCCTCACGAGCTCCCACACAAGTTGCTATATATTCTACCTCAGTTGTACTCAAGGCTGCTGAAGACTGTTTCTTGCTACACCAAGAAATCATAGCAGTCCCCAAATTGAAGCAACAACCAGAGGTACTCTTCCGATCTGAGACACAACCTACCCAATCATAATCAGTAAAACCATGCAGCTCTAAATCCACACCAGAAGAATATCTCAACCCATATCCAATTGTGCCACATAAATATCTCAGGATATGTTTAGCTGCTACAAGATGTATTTTCCTTGGTTCACACATAAACTGGCTAAGTGCACTTACTGCATAGCAGATGTCAGGTCTAGTGTTAACTAGATACATCAATGAACCAATCAACTGTCTATACATCGTAGTATCCATTGGTTCTGAACTAACTGCAGCCTCTTTCAACTTATCTAGATTAGTCTCCATGGGTGTAGACATAGGTTTGCAGTCAATCATACCAAACCTTTTGAGAATGTCAACAGTATACTTGCCTTGACTTAGAATCATCTCATTTGACTTTTTCCAAACTTTTAAGCCAAGAAAGTAATGCATAAGACCTAGATTCTTCATCTCAAACTCTGAAGCTAATTCCTTCTTGCATTTTAGAATTAGATGTTCTTCATCAGTGATAATCAGATCATCAACATATAAAACAAGAATCAAAGCCTCACCCTTTACTACCTTAAAGTAGAGGTTAGAATCTGCATCATTCTTTGAGAAGCCCAGGCTTGATAGATACTAATCAGTCCTTTTGTACCAGGCACGAGGAGCTTGCTTAAGACCATACAAGGCCTTCTTCAGTTTACAAACATGAGACTCCTTTCCATGTACCTCAAATCCTTCAGGTTGCTCAATGTAAACCTCTTCTTCTATTACACCATTTAGAAAGGTTGTCTTTACATCCATTTGGTGAATCTTCCATCCTCTAGATGCAGCAATAGCAATGATGGTTCTGACAGATGTATATCGAGCCACAGGAGCAAAGGTTTCTTCATAGTCAACTCCCTCTTTCTGTGAGAACCCTCTAGCCACAAATCTTGCCTTATGCTTCTCAATACTCCCATCAGCTGCATGCTTGATCTTGAAGAGCCACTTAGAAGACACCACAGATTTTCCATTGGGTCTAGGAACTATATCCCAAACATCATTCTTAAGTATGGACTGATATTCCTCAGACATGGCATCTTTCCATACTTGTTGACTAGAAGCTTCTTCAACATTTGAAGGCTCTGACTCAATAATCTGACTCATCAAGGCAACATAACTAGAGAACTTGTGAGGTCTCTTGCTTTCTCTGAAAGCTCCTCTTGGAGCTGCAAAATTTTTTGCTTCCTGCATTTTCCTACGAGCCCAAAGAGGTCTTTTCTTTCCAATCACAATATCTAGAGGCCCATCAGTAGGATCCAAGGGTTCAACTGGATCAACATCTTCTTTAGGTTTTAGAGCCTCCTTCAGGTTCTCTGGAATATGGTCAACCTCCATATCTTGAAGAGGTTCTTCTTCATCAATCTCCATAGGAGTGCCCTTGGACCTTCTGAAAGCAACATCTTCCTCAAATGTGACATCTCTACTAATCTCAATAGACTTTTGTCCTGGTATGTATATCCTGTAAGCTTTTGATGTCTCATTGTAACCTACAAGAATTCCTTTCTTCCCATAAGGTTCTAGCTTTGTTCTCTTTTCCTTTGGAATATGAATATAGACTGGATAGCCAAAGATCCTCAAATGACTAACTTCAGGTTTCACACCTGAGAATGCTTCTTCAGGAGTTTTATTCTCTAAGATCCTGTGGGGACTCCTGTTTTGAACATAGACGGTTGTCCTCGAAGCTTCCGCCCAAAGAGAGATTTGCAGGTCTTGATCATGGATCATAGCTTTCACTGCTTCCACAATAGACCTATTCTTTCTTTTAGCAATACCATTTTGTTGTGGATTATAGGGAACACTGAACTCCCTCTTAATCCCTGCTTCAATACAAAAATCTCGAAATGTGCCAGAGGTGTATTCTCCAACATTATCAGATCTCAATACCTTGATCCTTTTCCTAGACAGGTTTTCAACCTGTGCCTTGAATTCTCTGAATCTTTCTAATACTTCTTCAGATTATTTAGATCTCAAGAAATAAATCCAAGTCTTTCTAGAGTAATCATCAATAAAAATAATATAATACAAGAAACCACTAAATGATGCAATAGACATTGGACCACACAAATCAGAATGAATAAGATCAAGAATACATTTAGATCTACTTTCACTAGAATGAAATGTACCTTTTGTGTTCTTGCCTAGGGCGCATCCCTTACATGTACCTTCGTGTTCTTGATTGAATTTTGGAAGACCAGTGACCATCTTCTCCATGATAGGTAGAGCATCAAAGTGAATGTGAGCCAATCTTCGATGCCAAAGATCGCACATGCTGGAGTTGTCATGCACAAGCGCTTGAAGAGGTCGAGTGCATAGCCTTTAGAGACACTCATGTCTAATTCCAATCACTTGAGCAGTTTTGAAACTGGAGTTCTTTTCCCATATAAGAACTTTGCCTTTGGAGAAGGCAACTTGATAACCCTTGTCTTCCAATGCTGAAATTGAGACAAGATTCCTCTTTATCCCTGGAACGAACAGTACATCATTTAACTCCAATGAAATCCCAGAATCGAAGTGAAGAGTGGAGTTTCCAATTCCTTTCACAGAATATATGGCATCGTCACCAATAACGACTTGATCACTAGAGTTGGTCTCCACTAAGTTTGAAAGGTGACCCTTGAAACCAGTGATGTGCCTAGAAGCACCACTGTCAATCAACCAAGTGTTGGTGTCGGTAGACACATTGCTTGACAAGGCTGAATAAAACAAATAATCACTAGATTCCTTCTGTGGAGCGATTTCTTCAACATTTGCAGTGGCAACTTGTTGCTTAGGTCTTTGAGGACAATCCTTTGCAAAGTGACCATACTTATCACAACGAAAACATTGAATCTTGGACATGTCTCGTTTCCTTTTGAAGGCAGGAGCACAATCATTTCCATTCTCTCGATTCCTTTTGAAGAACCCTTTCTTAAAACCTTTTCCTTTGTTCGATGAATGAGAGGCAAGAACTTGCATTTCTTCATTCTTTGAATTTTGACCAATTCCCCTTGCCGTTAGTCTCGACTCTTCTTGAATGCAGTCAATCCTCAATCGATCAAACTTGGGAAGTTTAGATCTTGCACTGATTCCTTGAATGAATGCCTCCCATGAAAACGGAAGACCATTGAGAGCCAGCATAGTTAGGTCATTGTCGTCAATCATGTGACCAATTGTGGAGAGCTAATCTCTTATCTCTGAAATCCTCATGAAGTATGTGATAACACATTCTCCTTTTGCCATTTTCACATGATGAAGTTGTTGCTTCAGTGCGAGAGCTCGACTAGTGTTGTTGATTTCGTACATCTCTTCCAAGGTTGCAAACATCTCTCTTGTTGTATCCAACTTGAAGACAATCGGTACAACATGATCCTTGATGGAATCAACCAACACTTTCTTTGCTCTAGTGTCTTTCTTCCTCCACTGTAGCTTCTCTTCTTCCTCCTTAGGTTTAGGAACTTTTTTTTTCATGAACTCAGCTAAATCATTCTCTTCCAAGGTGAGCATGATTCTGAACCTCCATGATGTGTAGTTCGAAATCCCTTCGAGTCTATCCTCGATTTTTAGGCCATTCACCATCTTGAATTTGAGAAATAAGAGATAGACTGAAAAAGAATAAAGTGAGTGTTGCACACTAAGTCTGATCACAATCTTTTTCACACCCGCTCTGATACCATGTTAGTGTTTCTTAGATCAGATTGAATAATGAAATCACTTAAAAGAATTGCAACACATAAGACAATGAACACACAAAGATACCTTGGGAAAACCCTCCTCTTGAGGGAGAAAAAACCCAGTAAATGAATCTCTTCTATAATATAGAATAATGGAAGAAATCTGCTTACAACTTAGGCCTAGCAATGGCCAATAATGAATGCAATGAGGTCACACCTCTTCTAGATACATAAGATACAAATGAATATGATCTTCCTTGAAATCGGACCTGCTACAATAAAGTGTGAATTCTGCTCTTGAAGATAGATGTGAACTTGCTTGAATCAATTGTGTTGTAATGACAAAAATGACCTTGCCTTTATACAAGTGAGGTGCCTCTTCACTTAGGTCGGCTCACATAAAGGAATCAAAAAATAAATAATAAATAAATAAAGTCGGCTCAAGCCAAGACTAAAATATTCGAACCATAAAGGGTCGGCCTTTAGCATTTAATAATATGGTGATCATGAATTAAATAGCCGAATGGCTATACATTTAATTTGATCTTTCTTCTTGGAATTCGTGCAATGAAGTGCAGACCATAGCTGCTATAACATCAATAGTTTTCATGCCATGAAGGTACAACTGAATATTTTATTAATTTTTAATCTTTAAATTAATAAAATATTTCGTTTAAAGGCAAAATGAGCATTTTTAGTAAAATGGTCATATCTTGAGCATACGGAGTCCGTTTTTCAAAAATGAGATACTGTTGGAAAGTTGGTTCCGAGCCCGATCCAATGGTGCTAGTTTTTTTATGTAGTTTTTGATCTAGATTTATTTTCCAGGCCTTTGAAGTCAGATGAAGTTGTTTTCACTTCAAAGGGCATATCTTTTATCTTGGTTATCCATTTTTTCGCGATTCAAGCGACACTAGAAAGTTGATTCAGTCCTCTACATAGATCTGAGGTCTTTTTTTTAATCATGGAGAGATATGTAAAAATTTATTTGTGCATGCACTCTTTCTTATTTTCATGGCATTAGGTTTGTTTTTTCTCTTTGATTTATGCATGTTTTGCATGTTCTCCTTTTACAATCATGGGGTATTGTTATAAATGAACTTATATAAAGTTCCATCAGGGGGGGTTCTTGTATAATAATCTGATTAGAGTGTAGTTACACTTTGATCTCATCTTTGTATTTATGACAACTCGCATGAGTTGTATCTGGATTCTATTGTTTCTTTTGGCCACATCTTGCTCATAGCTTGACACATTTTGGTTCACATCAGGTCACATCTTAGATTGAGAACCTATGGTTAATGATCTTGAATCACATCAGGTTCACATCTCAATTTGAGGGTCATTTTATGGTTAATGTTCCATAATCTTCATGGTACTTGCTCCTATGGATCAATTTTAGTCACACTTTGGCATCGACATCAAGATACACATAGCTTCCAGATTCTTTCATCATATCATTCCCTCTTATGGGGGCATCATTTATTCAGCTGTTGTTGCTTCATAGATTCCAAGGTTGTTCCAGTTTGTGATTTTTCCAGTTTTCCTTGGCATCGGGTCTACTGTTGCATTATCATGATTCCGCCTAAGTCCTTTAGTGACTCTCACATGGTTTCTTGTAAATAGAGGTATCTTTCCTTGCTTGCCAGATTTAGGATTCTAGTGTTACTCCACCAGTGTTCTTCCAATGCTTCTTTACAACAGGTCATCTCATTGAGGGGGGGTTTTGTCCCATTGGGTTTTCTCCTCTTTCTCATTCATTGCATTTGTACATGGGTACCTAACATGGCCTTGTAATTGGGATCCATTCATGCTTTCACGGACCCATGTTTGCATTATTTGTGTTTTCACTCTCCCTAAGTTGCACTTAAGGGGAGGTGTTGGTGTAATTAATTATTTAATTACACTTTATTAAGTTTACTTAGGCAATAATTAGTTTACTTAATTAATAAGTAAGCTTTATTTAGTTGAGCTAATTTTAGTTCAAAATTAGGTTTTACCTTTAGGGTTATGCATACTTTGTTTTTATAAAGCAATTTATCTCTTGTAATTTCTTAATTCATGAATATTATTCATTTGCACATCTTCATGCAAATTGCTTTGCTTTTTTCTATCTTTTTTTTGTGAAAGGTTTTTTATGGTTTGCATGTCTGATCTTGGTTTCTAAAACTTCCTACCAGCAAAACCAACTCCAAGGACTTGTACGTGCGTGAGTTCATAGACTCAACCAAATAATCAGATTGTGTCGATGCCTACTCCATTACAAAATGTCCCCCTGAGTTCAAATAGAGAGCTGGTAGTAGGGAAAAATAATCTCATTGATGATATCAATCCTTGGTGCTTCCCCTGCAATGAAGCACATATGCCCCAAAATTTTCCACGTGGAAATTTACAGAAAAGAGTGGAAGAACAACGCAGTCAAGGTGTGGCGCTAGATTCAAGAGGTTATGCATATGTCTCTCCACAAATGGAAAACGTGGTACTCACCGCTCAAATGCAAGGAATGTCTTTGGAGTAAGAAACAAATATAGCTCCAAACCACACACTCCTCTCATGGATGGAAGAGGAAGAGGCGGTCTTTGCAAATGACATTTCTACGTTAAAGGCCCTACAAGTGTAATCACATTATAACAATCGCTCAAAGAGGAGATTCACGAGTGAACTGGTCACTCAACAACCCGAAAGTGTTCCCAACCAAGCTCCTAGTTCCTTCGCAGTTGTACAACAATCTCAACCATGCAAGGAGATTATTATAACCAAGTCTAAGGAGAAAAACCTTTGAATCCGCCACCATTTAATGTTGTGGAACAGTCGAAGAAAGCCTCCGCTAATGTATCCCTATGGGATATCTTAGCTATTCTAGAGCATAAGTGTTTACTATGGAAATCCCTATTGGAAGATGCAAGTATAGAGCCAATCGAGCAACCATCTAAGGAAAAGGCTGCTGACTCATCATCTCAGGCCAAATTCCTCACCAACAATGTAGAGAAAACTGTGATCAAAAGGTAAATCGAAACCAAACCCCTTTTACTTAACTCTCATTGTGGGCAAAAAATTGTTGCATAATTCTATGATCAACTCTGGTGCTAGCACCATAGTCATGCCTAAGCAAATAGTTGAAGCCCTAGGACTAAGCTATGAACCTTTGAATAGAGGAGTTATGAAATTTGATGGGAATAAGGTGGAAACTATAGGTGTCATCAAGAATCTCCCATTGACTCTATTTTCCTGCCCTAGTATCACAGTCAATCAAGATATCGTGATCATAGACGTCCCTCCCATGTTCGGTCTTTGTTTATGATGGGAGTTTACTGCTAGAATAGGCAGGTATCTTTCTTTAGATTGGTCACACTTAATTCCTAGAACCAAGCATGGAGCTAAGATGAAAATAATGTATGAACCTGTGCACTCAGAACATATAGCAGATGAGGCCGTGATTAATTTTGAGGCTGCTCATACCTCTATCACCAAAAATGAGATGTATTGTATTGAATTACTTGAAGATGAGAAGGTGACCAGAGACTAGACTGATGAAGAAGAGGTCCTCTTGAGTGAATTTAAAGACATTGATCATTTTGGAAATTATCATGCTGTCGGATTGGGAACTTATGTGATCTATGATGAAGATCAAGTGATTCTGAAGGTAATGAAGGAACCCGAGGGTTGCCAAGCCTCAGAGCTGTGGACACTACATTTTGATAGATAAATATGCAAATTTGGTGAATGACCCAGGATATGTTTGACATCCCCATCCAATGAAAATAAGCTTATGTCTTTTCGCTTTCAATTTTCCTGTTCGAACAATGAAGCTGAATATGAAGGCCTAGTGCAAAGCCTAAGTCTTGCAGAGAGAATGGGCATTAAAAAAATAATGGTGTTCAAAGAATTTGAGCTAATAGTCTATCAAGTCTGAGGTGTCTCCACAAAAAATAATGTTTGCATGCAATCTTATAGACAATAGAGTATGGGACCTAATTGAAATCTTTGAAGCTTTCAATATCCAAACGGTGCCCAGAGAGCATAATGCAGTTGCAGATCGTATGACGACAATAGGATCTCAATTTGACCCTACTTCTAAATTAATCAAGAACGTAAACTCTATGCGAGGAATTATCTGACCCGCAATCCCAGACAGTGACCAGTGTTGGAAAGTGTTCGAAAGTGATGAACAAATTGCCTCATTCATTCAACACTTAGGAGAGTTTTCCAATCAGCTCCAACCGAAAATTGTAGAAGCATGTGATGGGAAAATTATTCAGTTAAGGTCCAACAAGCTTATGAGAGGGATGGTTACTCTTGAAAATCTATTCGATTGTGATGATGCAAGAAATGACAAGAGGAAGTTTGTAGCAGACAAGGGCGACTATGCAAATCTTCAGGTTGAAGATGGAAGGAAGCTTAAGGTTGAGAAGGATGTTCCCCAACATGACAAAGACATGCTCATGCATTTTTGTGAAAAATACAAAGGAGTAGTGGCCTGGTCATATGATGACCTCAAGGGATATGATCTCAAAATCATCCAACATACCATAGAACTGATGAAATCGTCAAAAATTGTCTGACAGAAGAAAAAGCTAGTAAACCCAAAGATTGAATTAGTAATGGCGCAAAGGTTGAAGAAGCTAATCTCCTCTCGAATTATCTTCCCAATCAAGCATATTAAATGGGTGTCCAACCTGGTTTTAGTTTGAAAGAAAAATGGGGACATCTGCCTCTGTTGATTTTAGAGATCTAAATAGGGCATCCCTAAAGGACCACTGCCCATTGCCTTCCATGGAATCAATCTTACAAATGGTGGCTGGCTCTGAAATGTTTTATTTGTTGGATGGTTTCTCCGGTTATAACCAAATCTATTTCAAAGAGGAGGACCAACACAAAACCATGCTCACTACTAAGTGGGGAACATTTGCTTATGCGAAAATGCCCTTTGGTCTCTCAAATGCGAGAGCTACCTTTCAATGAGTGATGGATATCGCTTTTAGAGAACTAATCAATAAGATCATTTTGATCTACTTGGATGATCTTGTTGTATTTTCTAAATCAAAAGATGATCATCTTGAAATGGTTTTCCAAAAATGCTAGGAGTTCGGGGTATCTCTAAACACACACAAATGTGTCTTCAGAGTGCCTCAAGGAAAATAATTGAGACATGTGGTTTTCGAGGATGGAGTTTCTATTTATCCAAATCGCGTGAAGGCAATCAAGGAACTTCCCCTATCGGTAAACAATAAGGGAGTTCAGTCATTCCTGGGGAAGGTAAATTTTGTAACCAAATTCATTTCAGATTTTGCAGGCCTAATCAGGCCTATCACCCTGATGCTTAAGAAAGATTAGTTATTCAAATGGACAAAAGAGGCAAGAGAATCCTTTGAGAAAGTCAAGGAGGCTATTGTTTCAGCTCGTGTGCTGGTAAGCCCAAACTTATCAAAGGACTTCATAATGTATGTGTTCAGTAGCAAGTCTAACATCGCTACTATTTTAATCCAAAATGATGATGAAGGAAAGGGATAACATCCTATAACATTCCACTCCCGAGCCTTAAAAGATTATGAGATGAAGTACAACTTCATCGAGAGGCAAGCATTTGCCATCGTCAAAGGCCTTAATTTTTTTTTGACACCTCATATCTTGTAGTAAGGTGGTCGTATATGTAGTGCATTCTAGTGTGCACGAATACATTATGGAAGGAGAGATCACATAAAAAAGGGCCAACTGGATAACCAAGATCCTTGAATATGACATTGACGTCAAGCCCACAAAAATTGTGCGAGGAAGAGGGTTATGTAAATATTTGGCGCGAGACAATGAAGTGTCAATGGAGGAGGAACAACCCAAACTAATTTTGCTAAATGAACCTGAGTCTAAGGGCTGTTGGTTAGCAGAAATAATGAAGTTTATGCAAACTAGGAAGTATCCAACGGACCTCCCTTCTTAGAAGAAAAGATTTTATAGATTAAAAAATAGTGGGTATGTGCTTATTGAAGGAGTCCTCTTCAAAAGGAATTTTAATGGTGTTCTTCTGCGGTGCATGACTCAAAGGCGGGCACAAAAATTTTTGGACATATTTCATAATAGTCCCGCAGGTGGAAATTTCTCTGCTAAGACCACCACCATTAAAATTATGTGTGTAGGATATTTTTGGCCTTCATTATTCAATGATTCATATTCACTTGTCAAATCCTACAAAAAATACCAATTCTTCACTGGAAGGAGGAAGAACTCGACTATGCCCTTAAATCCAATAGTGGTAGAAGAGCCCTTCATGTAATGGGGGCTTGAATTCATTGGAATGATTGACTCAAACTCTAGTGATAGGTATAAGTGGATCCTTACAACCACAAATTATTTCACCAAATGGACCGAGGCCATGCCTTTGAAGAATGCAACTAAAGCAGAGATCTTAAAATTCCTAGAAGAGCTGGTAACAAGGTTTGGCCTACCCAAGACCATCATCTTCGACAACACAAAAGAATTCCTGGGTTCAAAGGTATGTCAATTTGCACTTAAGCATGGAATATTTCTAAAGACATCTTCAAATTATTACCCGTAGGGGAATGGTTTGGCTGAGTCGACTAATAAGAATTTAGTTCGACTTATCAAAAGAATAGGGGCAGAGCATCAAAGAGAATGGCATAGGAATCTCAAAGCAGCACTCTGGGCAGACCGCATAACTCCCAAGCAAGTCTTAAAGACTTTTTCGTATGAGTTGGTATATGGGAAGGAAGCGCTATTTCCCGTCTCTATGGAAATTCTCACACTACAATTGCTTAAGTCTCTGGAGGTAGAGCAAAACCAAGCCATGGAAGTCCGATTAGCTAAACTATTAGAGGTACAAAAAAAAAAGGAAAATGCACTAACGACCATGTGTAACCGTCAACAGGTGGTTAAGAAGTAGTTTGATAATAAAACCTTCAACCAAGGTCTTAAGTGTGGGGATTTGGTGTTCAAATTCAATGAGAGAGCCACAAGGCCCGACACAACATGGAAAATTTGATAGTCTGTGGGAAGGTCATTATCATATAATTCAATGCAAACAACACAATGCATTTGAATTAGAAAATATGGAAAAAGAAGCACTGGGAATTCCTGTCAATGGAATTCACCTGAAATTGTTTAATTAGCTTTATTAATCATTTTTATAGTGTAAATATGTAATTATTTTGTGTGTTTTGTTTGGCCGAGTCTTTATTTCTCGAGACCCCCTTTAAAACATAAGAATCCAAAAGTAAAGGAAATAGAAACTCGACAAAA
The DNA here is from genome assembly GCA_007115665.2 of Sequoiadendron giganteum. Lineage (NCBI taxonomy): Eukaryota > Viridiplantae > Streptophyta > Pinopsida > Cupressales > Cupressaceae > Sequoiadendron > Sequoiadendron giganteum. The sequence continues at coordinate 16,354,816 of CM021105.1, forward strand.
GAGTTATATATTCATTATATGGTAATATTTATTGTGGAATATTACAATTCAAAATGCCTCTTAGGCCAAGCTTTTTGAAAGTATATATCTTAAGAGATTTTTTAAGATATATATACAAAAAAGAGAGGACAAAATTTTTCATTCCTTTTCAGGAGTAGCAAGGTCAACAACAACGACATGAGCTTCAGTAGCAACAATAGGTGGAGGAGGATATACCAGGTCTCTGAAATCGGTATACCACTCCACGTCATAGAAAAGCTCTACATTGTAGCACCTTAGCAAGAAGTGGTAGGCACGAGAAACTCTCTGACGATGTTCCTCAATGGTCATGTTACAAAATCTGCTCAAAAATGGCACCCAAGGCATCATTGCCTCCTCATCAATATGGCAACGGAGGTCACTTGCAGTTGGAATACCCAGGCCAGGCACTGAATTTGTCACAACTTCCCCAAGGCCTTTGAGATAGCGCTTGGGAAAAATTTCAAGGGTAAGCCTTAGTATCATCCATTTTGATACTTGAATATCTAACAAAGAAGCAACAAAATGAGAACAAATATTAGTGTTCACTCAATATTTGTCTTCATATTATATGTACTCCTTTCCTAGTACCCATTTTATTGCAACTATGGCCAAAGAATGCTTATTCTTTGTCATATGCTTCAAACGCCTACTGGAGAATTCTCCTAGGAAATATACCTGAGACCTATTTCTAGTTAGCCTAATGGGAGTATCCATTTCCTCTTTAAATAAACCCAATTACCAAGTATGAATTCTGCAGTTATCCTTAGGTCTATTTATAGAGGTAGTTGGGGTACAATGCGTGAGATAAGCATAATGCTGATCGAGGTGCTAACCCAAAATTCTCACTAGGTTGTGTTTGTTGTGTGTGATAAGCATAATGTCGATCAAGGTGCTAACTTGAAAATCCCACCAAAGAAGAATGTTGTGTGCGAATTAAGATGGGATAATTAATCAGCTAAAGCTTGCAACAGGATCAAGTGGTAGTCCGCACGATCAAGTGTCAAGTGTCCAACTATAAATGCATTTTGGTCTGCAAGGATCAACTCAAATATTTTTGTGTAATTATTATGCCTTTTTGCTGAATCATTTTCATGAGGTTATTAAGTGCAAAAGCATGAGAAAATTTTCGTACGCCCTTTCATTCCTGACTCAATTTCCCAAGGGTGGCGTCGTAGGACATGATGGCTAATCATCATTATGAATTAATGTCTTTTCAAGAGAGTGGGAATTCACTTCACATGAACATATGAGTTGGTGGTACATGTCGAATTAATTGCTAAAATGGTCGTTGTTTCCAACTTAAGTTTTAGAAAGGCTAATATTGCATGCAAAAGAAAAACGCTATGAAGAAGTTTGAGTGCATAATTTGTTGAGGAAGAATTCAAGTGAAGGTTGCAGAGAGGGAACACATGTTTGCAAAGGTTTTTAAGGAGAAGATGGCACAAAACCCCAAAATGGCAGCACAACAAGAGACGGTCAAAAGCTTATCAGATGCCATCCTGATGATGCCAATGGCCTAGGTTTTCAGTGACATCTCTTATGCCTCACCTGGGATGCTAGAAAATCCAAAATGGCCTCACAGATAGGCCGTGACGAAAACGGTCCATAAGAACAAAATCCAAATAGCAGAAGAATGGGACAATATTTATAATCATGAGTTCAAAACCAACCCTAAGAATCATAGGGAAGCAACCTATGAAAGAATGAAAAATACTAAGGATCGAGATACTTTGGCGTAAAAGTTGTGGTTCTGCAGTCTTCCATAGTATATGGTCCCCTTGGTGCATCGTTGCCTAGAATTGGTTCATGAATGTGCCCAAAATTTCAATCCGGATACAAGAGTCATACAAGGTTGGAGCCTGAAGGTAGTAATTAGCGTTGATGTTGTTTGGGATATGCTATGTATCCCTACAAGGCATATTGGAGAAGCACCCGAGACATTCAACATAGGCGGTTTGGACACTTTTTGGAGGACCAGAACCCACACCCTAAGTTTTTACAATCACGAAACAAAAAGGCTCAAGATCGATAAACGTGTACCTCAATTTTTAGTTGGAAACAGTGATTTCAATTCAGACATCACAAAGGTCTTTTCAATGTTGGCTTTTGTTTGCGGCCTGGATAGTGATAAAGAGGTGCATGAGTTTCAAATGGGTATGGGTTTTCAGTTAAGAAAACAAAATACCCTGTTCTGGTATGACTTCACATAGGTCATTGTTCGGGAAATGTAGGACCAATTCAAGGAGTATCACATGCGATATAGATTCCGGTTTTCTTCTTTTCTTGCTCATATTTTCTTGCATCAAAACCCTGATTTCTTCAAAGCCCATATGGGTTTATCATTTTTTTATGAAAGAGGGTTAAGAAGGTTAATTTTTGTGTGGACCCATCTCCTCTCTGCAACTTATGACTATTATGCATTTTCCAACTCTTTCCTGACCCCAATATTGCAAGATTTTGATAAAGAGGGTGAGGTTGGTTGTTATTGATTCTCTGTTGAGCAGGTGAGATGGATGCAAGGTTTTATCCCTCCTTGTGACTAGTTCCTTGGAGAGGATTTTTTATTTATCAGGATGTGTGGCTTTATTAAGGAACCATTCCGACTCCTTGTATGTGTGACAGATAGGGTGTTGGCCCTCGAGGTATTCAAGCAATTGGCAATTATAGACACACAGTTTTGTGGGGGACAACATCAGAAGGGATTTTTCAAATGCCCCTTAAGATTTGGAACGATAATAATGGAGAGGAAGAAGACGCAAGGACTTTTAATTGCGAAGCTTGCTCATCTAGGGCTAGTATTGATTTGTGACAAATGGGCATATAACCTTGAAGATGACTTAGCAGGTCTAAATATCAAAGTGACTCATAGCTCTCAGTCCTATTGGGAAGCTTGATGAAGTTAGCTAATGGGGAACCATATTCTCTCTATAGAATTGGCCTATATTCCCATGGAAATAGGAAGGTCGCCATGGTTATCTTTTTATTATCCTTTGGCCAAGCCTAGTGACAAGTGCAAAATTGGGGCCACTCTCTACAATGAATTGGCCAAGAACCACCAATGGAGTGCAGAGAAGATCGCCAACTTCTGGATTTATCATCAAGAGACCAAGTGTCTTGATGCTAGGTTCCAAGAGCTCGAGATGGATGACAAATTAGATGATCTCTGGAACAAAGCGCATGATGATACTGATGTTGAGGATGATGAAGTGGATCGACAAGAAGTGACTTCATTAGTAGGATCCCTAGAGGCAAAGAAGGAAACTCCATTGTGTGCGCAAGTAACTGCATTCCATGCAGTGGTCATGGTACCATATACATGGGATACTAAGAGACCCAGAGTAGCCCAACAATCCCAAGAGGTCATAAATGTGGACAATTCTCCACCTGGGAAGAGGCTTCCCACCGATGCTACTCCAAGAGAAAGCTTGTAGGTACCTATTGCAATGAGCCAAGCGTTAGAATCTTCGGTGATGCAAGTATCTTTCTCTCCCCCTCTTCTCGCATCTCAGTCTTTGGTTACCCCTTATTGTGTCCACGCTAGTTCTGACCACCTCAAGTGTCAGCCTATCATTCTCTACTTTTGCACCTGTGGGAGATTCTTTTCAGTCTCCCTTTCCCCCCATCAGACAGGTAGTTTTTACTCCCCTCCGGAATGTTCCATCTTTTTTCGGGGCCCAATTTGAGCCCTCTATTGCAAATCCTTTTACTTTTGTCACATCGGCTCTAGCCCAGTCTGCACAACAAATGATTTCCTCTGCATCTTCGCAACCCCCGTTACAATCCCTTGCGAGTCCTTCCATCGCTTCCCCTTTTTTTGAAACCCCACTTAGCATTCCTCCTTTCTCCCCACTAACGATCACTCTCCCAAAGAAAACCTCATCTGAGTTCGCAATGATTTATTTCCCTTTTTCTCTTCCTTCCGGTGCACCCTTTGCCGGTGAACTAATTAGATTACCAACAAATTTTTTTGAGAAAAATTCCATGACCAAGATGGTGTGAGCTAGGAGAGCCTGGAAAAGAAAAGAAAAGGATGTTACGAAACCTGTCGAGCCATGTGTGTAGACCCTCTTTAATGAGATTCAAGGATCAATAATGTTTGCATCTATGACGCCTAATATCATCACACCTCAAGGGCAGATGCAACCCGAGGATTGATCTGAACTTAGCTTGACCACAAGAAAAGGTTGAGCTTATGGAAGAAACTCAACGAGTTGTGACTACAAACTTTTTGAAGCGTATTTGTCAATTGACAAAAAGGGAGGAGGAGCTCATAAACATTAAGGAAGGGGTGGAGATCCAGCAGAAGAAGGAAAAAGCTAAAGATGCAAAAATAACACGCTTGTCCCAACAAGCACAATAAAAAAAGGCCAGGCTCCAAGAGGAACTTGCAAAGTTCTAGTCTCAAGATCCAAACCTAGTTGCTAATTTGCAGTAGCAAAACAAGGCATTTCAGGATTAGATGGCTTAGGCAGAGAAGAAAGCCCAACAAAGGAACAAAGAGATTCAAGACCAACAGTCTCAATTTGAAAAAGAGATCGAAGAAATGAAGGTCTCTATGGAGAAAGAATGCAGAGCTCGAGTTTAGGTAGAGGGGCTGCTGAAGAGTAAGGATACAAAATTGAAATTTCTACGAGAACAACTCACTGCATCCGACAAGAAGATTGAGGAGCTGCTGGAAAAAATTGGGTCGAAGGATGTTGAGATAAATCTGTTAAAGATTCCTTCTTAGCCCTCTGCTCTACAATCAGATTCCCTCGTGGTGGCACAACAATTATATGTCTCCTACTAGGAGAAGGTCAAGTCTTTATGTTGGTCCCTCCAACTAGCACTGCAGTTCATGGTGGATGCGGTGAATTTGAGCAGAGAGGTTCATGGTACAATTGGGCAAGTTCCATAATTTATTGTTGAAAGGGTGCCCAAGATCGAGCAATTCCTGGGAAAATTATAACAGTGACTAATGCTGACTTGACAAGGGCGGGAATAGATGATTAGAGATCGGCTGCCGAAAAGGTGAAGGAGTTCATCCATTTTCATGCAGCGATCCTCCAAGCTAACAATTGCTTGGTCATTCTGAGTTAGACTATGAATTGTCTGCAAATGCAATTCTCTCATTTGACTCAAATGGGCTTACTCTCCGCTTTTCTCTTCGATCAATTAGTGGCCATGATGAAGCATATTGCAACAAGGATCGAGGAAATACAACATGATCTTTTTGCTTTCCAATCGCTCGATCGGCCTCCTACGACAACAAACATTGAAAGTATCATCCCCCTGATAGCAAGGCTTCTTTTCTAGATTGAGTTTGGGGTCAAAATCTCCATGGAGTTGTCATTCAAATAAATTATCGATCTACATGAGGCGTAAGAGAATCTGTGTGCCCTATCAATGCCATTTGAGGCCGACTAGATGCCTCTACAGACCGCCCTCTCAAAGCTCTAAGTATTGCCCGAGGGATAGGTTTCTAGTTTTGGAACCAAGTTTCTGGGTTCTCATTCCGCAAGAAAAATGCCCCTTGATAGTCACCAAAAGCTATGGATTTAATAATCCTTAAAGCTCCCTCCGGGTGGGTTTTGTTGGTTTTGCATTTTTCCCGACTCACACTTTGTGTGTTTGCATATTCTCAGGCTCTCTTTTGGTGGCACCTTCATCTGCTTGCACCATGTGTCAGCAGTGTGTGCCTTTGAAAAGGCTCTCCCTTTTGTTTCAACACCGAGCTTCGCTCGATTTCCACATTGCATCCTCTGCGGGTACGTTTTTGGCAGGCCTAGCAGTCAAAGCTCGCAAAATGCACCACATTTCATCACCACGGGGATTATTGTTGCAAGGGAGCAATGAAGCAATGAGAGGCCCCGTCTCTTCGCCACGTGTCCTAGCCCATTCCTCAGACGGTTTCAAGATATTTATCCAGTTCTACTCTCGTGTTGTGGCCATCATTGGGTGAAAAGCGCACTTTGTTCAAGGCAACTGAATATCATTTTGGTTGGGAGGAATCTTTGCGACAAGTGGCACGATCCCTGCGAGGGAATCTTTTATGTTATCCACGTCTAGGTAGTGGAAAAAATCTATATATAGGGCTTCATCTCTCTAGGAAAGGGTTCAAAAATTACAAAGAGAAAGATTAGAAGACTTTCAACCTTTGTATTGTTTTTATTTCTTGTATTAAGACTAACAGACTGTGCCAATCTATTTGGCCTCTCTGTTTCTTAGTTAATTGATGAAATATTATACTATGCTAAATATTGTAGCAATGAGTTGTTCATCATCAAAGCTTTTATAATTTCAATAGAATTTTGTTGTTTAGATCATGTTTGTACTCTTCTTGTTCAATGAATGCGTATGGAGGTCATATTATGTTGTTTGATTAACTTCTTAAGAATTTAATCTATGCTTTCTATTAATTTGGGAATATAAACTATTATGCGGGCCTTCAAATCTCACCTGAAAGGAAGATTTCCTATGCCTATTCACTTAAATCTTGGCACATTGCCTTAGTGTTAGACTTTATTTTTGTATATCTGCTTCCTTTTCCCTTTCCCCTTTTCAACCCACAATACATGAAGAGCCGACTTCTTTAAAATCCACAGGTTACTCAGTTTAACGCAATTAGTCCCCCCATTAACTGAGTTTCCCATAGGGTTGTATGCCTAGAAGTTTTAGGCATCAACACATACATGTAGCTATGGTTTTATACAGTGTCTAGCAGATAAGCTTCATACAAATGAAAAGGGCCTTTAGGGCTAGTTATAACTCTTGTTCTCATTTAAGTTCAGGTATGAAGCAAGAAACATAAAGAAAATATAAACTAATAATGCAGGTAAAAGGTTTTTTGAATATAAAGCTTGTTTTTGAGGATGGGGGAGGGAAACTATGCAAGATCAGTGCCTACCTTGGGCTATAGAGTCATATGTTAAGCATTTTATGATGACAAAACCAAACATATCTTGGGGGTCTTCTAAATAGATTATCACCTTGTGATAACCTGATCTACACAAGCCTGCTATACAACTCTACTTATAAATCCATCTAAAAACACAATAACTTCACTACTGTCTACAAGCATTTATATCACTCCTTGAATGACAAACAGTTCAAACAAAAAATGTGTTTGAAGAACCTAAAATAACCTTGCTATTAAGTTTCAAAAGACATTACGTTTTAGAGTTGGAGACAACTGCATACCAGCGTATATTCATATATGCCATAGTTACAAGATACAAAGACAGTGTCAAGTAATGACTGATAAACATAGACCTTCACCTATTAGTACTCAACAATATTTTGTACTTAGCATCCACCTTACCAAAATTTAGAACCATGGAAGGGAGAACAAAACTCTAAACCCTTACAAAAACAACAAAACTTGCCTTTATAGTTGAGGCATAACTCAAAACTCGACTAGGCACAAATCCTAACCCAACTAGGGTTTACCCAAAGTTACAAAATATCTGCCAAGGATAAAAATATGACTAGGTCTAAGAAGATATGCATCATTAATGATCTTGACATCCATGTCAGGCTCCCATACAAGCAATGAAGAAAACCCAAAAAACTAGCAACAAATCACAACAAGGAAGAGATCTCTGATAGAAAGGACGCCTGCAACCCATAAATAAGCATGGTCAACACCTCATCCCAATGAGAGTAGGTACAAATAGCATTAAATACCATCCCTATCCTCCCAAAGATCAAATCAAGTCAACCAAAAAATCGCTACAACATTAATGGCGTTCATGAGTGAACATGCCAAATTGTGAGTATAGTGAAATTGTCAGGCTTGAAACAACTGCTAGAATAACATTAAATGGTCCACAAGCCCAAAAAACTATCCTTATCAGACATTGGGCATCAGGCCTAGTTCATACTCTTTATCAATGTTAAGGCTTTAGACATCGAGCATCAGGTCTACTTCTTACCACCTTCCATAAGATTAAGGTAAAGGGTAAGAGAAAGGAGCGAATCTTAACAATCAAAGGTAGGTCATTGGGGGTTGGGGGTTTGGTGGAGGGCTTGCCGCTTAATGCAAAGTGGTAAAGCGTAAGGGGGAAGCGCGAAGGCCGAAGTCTAACGACAGGTGAGACAACATAGGTTGAAGGTTAGGAGGATCGCTTACCTCTTACAATAACAACGTAAGAGGTAAAGGGGAAGGCCGATCCCTGATCCTCGAAAGTTCAACACTTAGTCGCCTTTCATAGGGCATATCGAAGATCAGGCTTTGAGAGGGAAATGAAAAAGAGTTTTTGGAAAAAATGCAAAGGGGAGAAAGAGTTTCAAGAGTCGGGGATGAGGACGCTTTACACCATTCAACAAAAACGTGTAAAGCATAAAAGGTAAGATTGATAGTCGACTTCCAAAGGCAAGACATCAGAGGTCGGGGATTGGTCAAAGGGACTACCTCTTACACAAGGTAAGAAGTATAGAGGAACCCCAATCCGTGAAGTCTGAAATGACACTTAATGTTTTCCATTAACGAGACTTTGGTGATCAGATATCAGGAAGAATGATTGCATCTTGGCATATCAAGGTAAGAGGTAAGAGGTAAGAGGTGAGGCCGATCCCAAAACCCAAAAGATCAACACTTGGTTGATTTTCAAAGGGTTCATCAGGATTGAGACTCAGGGAGGATGATTACCTCTTACAAAAACAACATAAGAGGTAAAGAGGAAGGTTGATGCTTGATCCCCGACAAATCAACACTTAGTTAATTTTTTGAAGGGATCAAGGGTTAAGAAGAGGGAAGGAAAAGGAAGCGACTGGAGGTAAGGGTTAATAAGCTCGATGGGCAAAACCCGAAATGTCAAAGAGATAGAAAGAAGGGGAAAAGGAGGAGATCAGGAGTGATAGCAAAAGGATGTAAGGAAGAAGGCAAGAAACAACCAAAAACTCGAAACCATAACACTTAGCCAATTATGGGGTTTGAAAATGGATCTTTTGGCTGTAACCTGGCAAGGGGATTTTGCAACTTACAAAAGGTTTTGAGCATGATGCAACATTAATATTTCTTAGATCAGTTATAACTGATGGGCATCATAAGGGGAATGGCACAAGCTGAAAATTGTGCCACTAGAGATAACTTAATACATCACTCCAATGTTTGCAGACATCATTGAGGAGCTTTCTAATTCAATAAATGATCATGTTCTCCTAAGTCAAAACCCTTGGATACATCAAGCCAATGTTTACAAACATCATTAAGGAGCTTTCCAATTAAATAAGTGATCATGTTCTCCCAAGTCAAAACCCTTGGGAAACTAGAGGAAGGTGAGAGTGATAGGAAAAACAACAATCACCTAAATACAAATGACCTATATGCAAATATGATTCTTTTTCCTTTAGAAATCAAGTGTGCCCTAATGTTCTTTATCTTGATTTACTTATATGAAATTAAGTGTATATTGAATTATCTTTAAATACCATGACATAATTTGTCAAAAAACATTTACCAAGTCGACTCATAATGGATAGTAAGAAGGGGCAAGAAAGTAGTAAGAAGGGGCAAGAAAGTTGGATTTTGATTTTAAGTAATTTAAATTTTAGAGTTCATTCCTACATGCCTTGAGATTTAACAATGTTGTTCTCACATTACTTGGAAATGACTCAAAATAATAAGGTAGTATGAACATCTCTAAATATTATAACATGTTGACAAACATGTACTAAGTTAGCTCATAATGACTAGTAGGAGGGGGCACAAATGTTGGATTTTGAATTTAAACAAGCTGAATTTTAGAGGTCATTCCTACAAGTCTCAAGATTTAACCATGCTGATCTCATGTTAATTGGAAATTAATCGAAATGCAAAGTAGTGATCTAAAAGTAAATAGCATATGTATAAGTAGTACAAACAATCATGAATAAATGACATATATATTAGATTTAATATAAATAGAAGTAAAATTGAGATGAATAAAAATTGATTTGTGCCCCAAATCTAACATGAGGCTACTACTTCTTGATATATTACTACATTAAAACAATACACAACTAAATGAAAAAATGAATGAATTTGCTAACTTCACCATTACACTATTATATCATGCTTCTTTGGTACTTAAAAACACTTTAATCAAATACAAGTTCGACTTAATAAAGCTTGCAGAGGTCTTCCTAAAATGATTTACTATTTGTTGTTGCTACTTCATTATTGATAATCTATTATATCATCCTCCTTTATTAGTTTTATTACTACTGACGACCAGAAGAGGCTTCTAAAGCTGGAGCTTTCAAATATCTTTCTACAACGATTTTTTTTATTGCTAGAAGTACTTCATTTTGCTATTATCCATCGTCATTGATTTCATCAGTTCAATCATGTACAAGTTTCACTTATTAAAGCTTATACTTACCTTTCCAAATGATTTCTAGTTTATGCTACAGTGTTTACTTTTCTATCATATCATTCTTGTTATTGTTATTACTTGAATCCTCTACAAGTTTTCAGAGAAAGCTAACTCATAGACAAAATTCAGCTATGTATGTAACATTATATCATAACCCCCATACACATTGGACAAAACTCACAGACGGAAAGATGACGGATGTATGCTAATAGAGACCAACGAATGGATAGACGAAAGTGTAAAACGAACGAAGGGTTTCAAAAGTTCTAAAAAGGCGAAAACTTGAAAGCGAGATATTTGAATTTTGAAATGGTCCTGTTATCCCGTGGATGCATCCAGAAACACATTTTTCATACAAGATGGAAGCAATATGACGGACGATGTCTGCGATGGAAACATGGTATATTTGCTAGTGGCTGATTGAGAATGACAATGGAGACAGAGTATACGAATGGCGAAAATGAGCCTGTGTTGCAAGTGCTCTGTCGGTGGTCATCTCCCCCAAACCATGCCTACGCCTAGTAATCAAGGTACATATATGCATATCGTAACATTGTGATATTAACTGATGCAGGAGTGCGTCGATCATTTTGGGCTTGATTTATTAAAACAAAATTGTTTTGTTTCAAATTTTGGTGTGCCTTGTTAACCTTGCATTTTTGGCTGCTAGGCACTGGGAATTTTGGTAGCACATCAAGTTCTTTATTAGATTTTTGGGAGTCGTTGAGAAAAAACGTTGGGGGAGACGGTTGAGAAAGCCCAAAATCGCACCAAGAAAGGAAAAAGCAGAGAAAACTATTCATTCTTGATTGCTGTAAGTTGCTATACGAACAAAGGGAGGAAAAATGGATCATGTTCAATCAGATTATGTTTCTTTGTTTGTTTTCTTATACTCTCAGTCACTCAATTAGGGGTTCTTTTGACATGATTGGCGTAATGCTCTGCAAACTAGACTTGTGTGGATGAATGTTTTTGCTAGATGGGGTTGTAATCTCGCTAAAAGTGAAGGAGCAACAGGGTCATGATTTTCTTTCTTGAATCTATGTAGCACTATATTCCTATCGAAGTCTTGGATTGTTGTTTTGTTTGTGTGCTAGAAATTTAATGCATTGTTTGTAAGGAAGCAAAGGTGTGCGGAATCGCTTCCTACGCTAATCTTGAGAGAACGAATATGCAAATTTCAACTTAACTGATTACAGGAATCTCAAGAAACATACAAGAACATGAATAAAACAATGAACACATAAAACAATGATTATCGTGGGGAAAACCCTTACGGGAGAAAAACCCCACCCTCTAAAACCTGCATAATGTATTATCAAATCAAAGAAGATTACAATACACTTGCAATGCAAGTTCTTACAAGAGCATCACCTCAACTCAAGCTTGGAGAGACACCACTAGCATCCTTCTAGCACCCAGCCTTGCAAACAAAACTCCATTGTGTAAACTCCTCCCCAAGCCCACCTTATATAGTGATTTACAACCTGGAAACCATTTGTGGTTTTACAAAACCATGGGCTTAACCACCATGCCACATGTTGTCCATTTTTGACATTTACATTTCCAAGATGGAAAAACAACCAGGTTAAAATAGTAATCCCGTCCATAATTTTGTCCTCTAGTTTAGACCCCCATAAAAGACATAAAACAAATTAACTATGCTCTAAAAATGGCCCTCCTATATTCTACTAAGGACAAGGCACCTTTTAACAACTCATACACCTTTTTCCAATGCATAAACATGTGGAAAACTGCCACAAACAAATTCTGTAATTTTCCTGGAAAAGGCTTGCAAGGTTGAGACATATTTCTCAACAATCTCCCACTTGTCGAACACCTTGCAAGAGTTAGGGGATCCAAAATATCATGGACTTAATTGCTAGGGGCCGAAAGGCCCATAGACTCTGAACACCATCTGAACTTCTCTGTGCTCACAGGTTTAGTTAATGCATCAGCAACATTCACCAAAGTGTCTACTTTCTCCAACTTCACCTTGCCATCCTCAACCATATCTCTCACAAAATGATATTGTACATCAATGTGTTTGGTCCTGGCATGAAAAGTCGGGTTCTTCGCTAGGCAGATTGCACTTTGACTGTCACTATAAATTGTCACTGCACCCTGTTTGAACTCTATATCTGAACACAATCTCTTAAGCCAAATGGCTTCCTTACAGGCATGAGTAGATGCCATATACTCTGCCTCTGTAGTGGACAAGGCAACCACAGCCTGTCGCTTGCTCATCCAACTAATTGCACCACCAAATAATGTAAACACATATGCACTGGTGGATCTTCTTCTATCAACATCACCAGCCCAGTCTGAATCCACATAGCCTCGAATATCCAAGGAATGCTTGTTTCCTATTCCATGAAAACATATAGAGTACTCTGAGGTACCCCGCAAGTATCTGAAAACTCTTTTAACTGCATCCCAATGTGCTCTTCCTGGATTAGACATGTAACGGGAAAGTACTCCCACTGCTTGGGCAATGTCTGGTCTTGTACAAACCATAGCATACATCAAACTTCCAACAACACTCTGGTATGGTACTCGACTCATCTCTTCCATCTCCAATGGGGATGTAGGACACTGTGAAATAGAAAGCTTTGTTCCCATTGTAACAGGAACACTCAATGGTCTAGAATCTTGCATATTGAATCTTTTCAAAATAGTACCAACATACTTACTCTGGCCTAGCCAAAGCTTTCTGTTTTGTCTATCTCTTACAATCTCCATTCCCAGAATGTACGTTGCTGCACCAAGATCTTTCATTTCAAACTTCGCTGAGAGTTGAGATTTTAATTCTGCAATCAAACCTTTTCCTTTGCCAATAAATAACATGTCATCGACATACAAGGCAATAACCAGGAAACGATCACCATCAGATTTGAAATATATACAATGATCAGATTTAGATCGCACAAATCCCAAACTCAACACATATGTATCAAACTTCTGGTACCACATCCTAGGACTTTGTTTCAAACCATACAAGGATTTCTTCAACTTACAGACCAAATGACTTTTACCTTTTACCACATAGTGCTCTGGCTGTGTCATATAAATTTCTTCCTCCAAGTCTCCATGAAGGAAAGCTGTTTTCACATCCATTTGCTTGATCTCTAGATCATAAGCTGCTGCAATAGAAAGCAAAAAACGAATGGATGTCATTTTGGCTATAGGAGAAAAAATCTCACCATAATCTACCCCCTCAACCTGGGAGTAACCCTTAGCAACCAATCGCGCTTTGTACTTCTCAATGCTTCCATCTGAACCCATCTTCTTTTTGAACACCCATTTACAACCAACAGGTTTCCGTCCTTCAGGCAATGGTACAAGGTCCCATGTATCATTCCTCTTAAGAGCTGCCATCTCTTCATCCATGGCTATTTTCCAGGACTCTGAATCATTCATACCAAGAGCCTCTTCTACAGATCTTGGTTCATCGATGTTAGCATTCAAAGCAAATATACACCTCCAATCATCAGGAGAATACCCATACCTTTCAGGTGGTTTCCTTTGTCTAGTAGACCTTCGAGCAAGATCTGGTTCATTATCAGGTTCAGGTTCAGGTACCTCTTCTTCCTCTGATGATTCAGAACTCGTAGAGCTCTCCTCGACTTCTTGTCTTTCTAAGGGCCTCGATTCAACTTTCTCTGGTGTAGCAGGTAGTTGAATCACATCTTCCTTTTCTTCTATTTGTTTTGGCTGCGCTGTAACAAAAGAAGGCTTAGTTTCTCTAAAAATAACACTTCTGGAATAAAAAACCTTTTGTGCAACAGGATCCCAAAGTTTGTATCCTTTCACACCATAACTGTATCCGATGAAAATACATTTAACAGCTTTGTTATCCAATTTTGTCCATTTCTCCTTTGGCACATGAGCATATGCCTCACAACCAAAAACTCTCAGATGTCTAAGTGAAGGCTTGTGGCCCGACCATGCTTCCATTGACGTTTTATCAACAAGAGCTGATGTAGGAGACCTGTTTATCAGGTAGCAGGCAGTGGCTACAGCTTCAGCCCAGAACTTTTGTTCTAGTCCAACACCACTCAACATACTCCTAGCCTTCTCCATCAGGGTCCTATTCATTCTTTCTGCAACTCCATTCTGTTGTGGAGAATACGGAGTTGTCTTATGTCTTTTAATACCACAATCTTTACAAAATGTATCAAAATCATTAGAGCAATATTCACCGCCATTATCAGTTCTCAAACATTTTATTTTCTTTCCAGTCTACAACTCTACCATTGCTTTAAATTCTTTGAAACGACTGAAAACTTCAGCTTTACTCCTAAGAAAATAAACCCATGTTCTTCTACTGAAATCATCAATGAAAGAGACATAGTAAACTGATTTACCAATAGAAGGAACATCAACTGGACCAAATACATCTGAATGGATTAGATCCAATATACATGAAGACTTATGAGAACTGGAGTAAAACTGAATGCGGTTTTGTTTTCCATAAATACAATGCTCACAAAAATCAAATTCAAGATTGCAATCATTTAACCCATCAACAAGATTCTTATTTTTCAAGGTCCATAGACCCTTCTCACCTATGTGGCCAAGTCTTTGGTGCCATAACATGGTCTTCTCTGCAGGCAACTTTGATTCGGTAGACAGAGCACCCTTGGGTACCCAAAAACCACGACCATTTGTTGAAAGAGAAAACCTCTCCTTTTCCAACAGAGTAGTCTTTTTCACAATCTTATCAGAAGTACTATTGCACTCAACCGTGCATGCATCAAGCTGGTACAGTGTACCCAATCTGCTTCCTCTTGCTATTACCATAGCACCTCTTACCATTTTCACACCTACTTCAGAGAACTATACATGCACACCCGCATCTATTAGTTTACTAATAGATAACAAATTTCTTGCTAGTCCCGGGACATGCAAGACACCATCAAATCTTCTAATTCTACCATCAGAAAATTTTACACGAATACTTCCACGGCCAACAATATCAAGAATAGAGTTATCACCCAAATACACCTTACCACCATCAAAATTTTCATACTTACTAAACCAGTTTCTATTAGGAGTCATGTGGAAAGATGCACCTGAGTCTATTAACCATGCATTATCACCTGCATGAGTGGCCAAGGCTGCGATAAAAGCGTCTCCATCTTCCTTCTCGGACTCAGAATCAGAATCTTGCTTCTTTTTCTTCTTCTTCTTTTCCTCTTTGCAATCCTTTCGGAAGTGTCCAGATTTACCACAATTCCAACATATCACCTTGGACTTACCAGGGGATTTTGATCTCCCCTTATTCTTGGACTTAGAACAGCCATGCTGCTTTTCGTTCTTGCCTCTTTCCTTTGGTCTTCCTCGAACACTCAAAGCCTCTTTAGCATTCAGAGAGACCTTCCTTCTCATCTCCTCAGAAAGTAGAGAACCAACAACATCCTCCATCTTCAAGACAATAGAAGTGCTCCCTATGGCCATGACAAGGTTGTCCCATGAATCTGGCAACGAACATAGTAGGATTTGGCACCTTTCTTCTTCATCCATCGCTACCCCAACTGAGGTCAACTGAGTCACCAACATATTGAAACTTTCCAGATGCTCAGGAATTCGTCCACCTTCTTCCATTCTCAAGGAATACAATTTCTTCCTCAAGAAAATCTTGTTAACAAGTGATTTCGCTTGATAGATCTCACTTAGCTTCTTCCAAAGCTTCTTCGCGGTAGACTCTTCATGCACATTAATCAGAATTGAGTCTGCAAGACACAATCTTATGAGACCTTTAGCTTTTCTGTCCATCACATCATATTGTGCAGCTAAAGTCGGATCTGTAGGCCTTAGGTTATTCTCATCCACCGCATCCCATAGATCCCGATCAATCAACAGATCTTCCATCTTCAGCTTCCACATCTCAAAGTTTGTGCCAGAAAACTTTTCTACATCAATCCTCCCCGACATGCTTGCCATCTTTACGATCCTGCAATACAAAAAATGAAATACTCTGCACAAGCTCCCACTCAAACCTTGATTAGCTCAAAAAACCCTGTACCCAACAAACAGAACCAAAACTGGCCAGGCTCTGATACCACTTGTAAGGAAGCAAAGGTGTGCGGAATCGCTTCCTACGCTAATCTTGAGAGAACGAATATGCAAATTTCAACTTAACTGATTACAGGAATCTCAAGAAACATACAAGAACATGAATAAAACAATGTACACATAAGACAATGATTATCGTGGGGAAAACCCTTACGGGAGAAAAACCCCACCCTCTAAAACCTGTATAATGTATTATCAAATCAAAGAAGATTACAATACACTTGCAATGCAAGTTCTTACAAGAGCATCACCTCAACTCAAGCTTGGAGAGACACCACTAGCATCCTTCTAGCACCCAGCCTTGCAAACAAAACTCCATTGTGTAAACTCCTCCCCAAGCCCTCCTTATATAGTGATTTACAACCTGGAAACCATTTGTGGTTTTACAAAACCATGGGCTTAACCACCATGCCACATGTTGCCCATTTTTGACATTTACATTTCCAAGATGGAAAAACAACCAGGTTAAAATAGTAATCCCGTCCATAATTTTGTCCTCTAGTTTAGACCCCCATAAAAGACATAAAACAAATTAACTATGCTCTAAAAATGGCCCTCCTATATTCTACTAAGGACAAGGCACCTTTTAACAACTCATACACCTTTTTCCAATGCATAAACATGTGGAAAACTGCCACAAACAAATTCTGTAATTTTCCTGGAAAAGGCTTGCAAGGTTGAGACATATTTCTCAACATTGTTGTCATAGTTTCCCAAGAACTGGTTTAGTCTATGGACAATTTTATTAGTCAATCTATCTGGATGCATATATCTGATCATTGTTAATTTTGTGTGTGGTTGTGACTTTGTTTGTGGTGGATGCTCACACCATCGCTTTGGAAGAATTAAATCATTTGGTTTGCTTTGAATTTATGCTTTCAATCGTCTCTTACAACAATTTGACGGTGATTGCCCCGTTTGCTATTAGTTTTCATTTTGTCAGAAGCTGTTAGTTTGCCTATAATCTGAAGTTGAGCAGATCACCATTATTAACTGAATCATATATATACTGTGTACTTATATATTCATAGGTTTTGATTGTGCCTGCGCCTAGTAATCGAGGTATATATATGCATTAATTGCTGCTGCAAACACTAGCCATGGCGAACATCAATGTCAACTAGAAGAAAACTGCACTCCTTGTCATTGATATATAGGTGTGATTTCTCTTTTGGAAAAAATGTTTTAAAGATTTTAATCTTTGACTTAGCTGGGCTTAATATTTGGAAACTTTGTGATTGCGATTGAATGACAATGTGTTGTGTAGAACAAATTCAGCCTACCAGGAGGTCCCATGTACATTCATACAGGGGCACCAGTTGTCCTTACTATAAAGGAAGTTGTTGCTTTTTCCAGGGAGAAAGGGGCTCTCGTTGTATGGGTAAGACATTTTGTAAGGATATTTGCAGTTTCAATTTCTGGTTGTCACTGATTATTTTGGAATACCCATTTGGTTTAATGACATAAGACTAAAAATATAGGACCCCTTGTTGAATTTTTGACTTCTCTGCCTTTAAGGGATGGACACTTTTTGTGATTAGGGCTTCTGGTAACATCTTCATTACAATTCAAGCATCATCGATTTCTTGATATCATCATCTAGAGCATCATAACTTTAAAAATCCTTTGCTTGATATCATTATGTAATATATTAGAGATCTTAATGTAATTAAGAGTATTAAGAGTCCCCCAATGATCTTTGTTGAAGTTTCCATAAGGCTGCCTACCAAAGACTTTTACAAGTTTATAAGAAATTTTCAACGAGCCTCAAATCCATCCCTTGGAGATGGTTGTAAGAAAGCATATCAACAAAGAGTTGCCAAAGATCTAGGGACTTTAAATTCTTTAGCAATGACAAAATAGAAGTACTTCATCCAATCAAATTCATTTTCCATCTTTTTTATGGAATTTTTCTATGCATTTGAGTTTCTTTTGAATGTAAGAATAAGGGGATTTTAAGATATGGGTCATAGATGAATCAAAGAATTTGCAATTTAAATTAGTTTCTCAATGTTTAAATTGACATTTGGTTAGAGGGAAAATTGTGGTAGAATTTTTTTTGGAGATTTAGGAAATAGCTCAGATGACCCATTTAATTGAATTGAATCATAGTATGTTATAATTTTGTTATGATTTGGGAAATATGATTCTTTTGAGTTCTAAGAGTAGAAATGAACATTAATATATGACTCAAATTTTGTGAGGATTTCTTATTCACTTATGTTGTTTGTGGATCTATACAGGCAACGGGCTATGGCTATGATAATGATGATTATCACAGGTATATAAATGTTATATCTACTTGTTTGTGATGATGCATTTTGAAATTAATTTGGTACGATTTTAGATCAATTTTTTTATTTCTTTTTTTCTTTAAGCTACTACTTTTAATTAATTATTTTTGCAATTTTGTCCATGGAAGATTTTCATACGAGAACCTTAAACAAGATCCAATTTTATTAAGTTTGTTTTACCTTGCAAATTTTCTTTGATGATAGTCCTAAAAATATAACAAGAAGAAAACATGTGGGCTTGCATACTGTTTTGGTAACATTCTTTGACATGAACATGATAAATTATTAAAAAAGAATAATTATTTTTCTTTTGTTCAACTATATAAATTTGATGTGGATTTTGGATGTGTTAATAGGTTGGCACTCCAATTTGGATAGGGGGAACAAACTTTACTTGAAAAAATTCACAATATAAAGAAAGCTTTGCTTGAGATTTGAGAGGAAAATGAGCACTTTGAAAATGTTGAGCGCTCAAGAAGAGTAGTTGCTATTGAAACTGTTGTAGATGCATAAAATATCTCATTGTAGAGAATGGATCATTGTCATTTTGGGTTTTTTTCTTCCTATTAGAGGTCCATCTTCCTCATTTCTATGATCTTGAATTGTATAAAATCATTGGGGATGACAACCCTTCCATGCAACATAGATTTTTACATCTATTTTATGTAAAATTGATGTTTTCAATAGATAAAATTTTCATGTACACAATTTATGCTCTTAAAGAATAGATAAAATGCCTCCTGCCCTCTCAACTTTATCTTCTCCCTAAACAATTTCACTACATGGTGGCCAAATGTTTTGTTTTTTAATAAAATAGAATTGCTTAAAAGTTTTGAATAGTTGGTTGTGCTCTTGCTAGTATAAGATAGTTTGTAGTGTTATTACTAAAAGCAAAGTATGCACTTGAAATTATAAGATAGTTTGTAGTGTTATTCCTAAAAACAAAGTATGCACTTGAAATTGTGCAACTACTAAATGACAAGTGAAAGAAAAAATAAGTGCCACATAACAAGTAAATAAAGATATCTCAAAATAAAAGTCCATGGCATAAAGAAAAAAGCACATGGGTAATAATGGAAAAATAGAAGACTTAGAGAATATAATTGTTATGGTGTAGGTAATATTATTGTCCTATATCAGCATCTAAGGCAACATGAAACCATCGGTGAAAAAATAGAGATAGTCTCAATGTCATGCACTAGTATCCAAAGTATTACGAAGAAATTGAAATTCTAAAATGTTGGATTCACGAGATAGTGGTAATTTTTAATTTTATGCATCATCCTCAAAATATACAAATATGCACTCAAAACATAACTAGATGGTTATAAATCACCTAAAGTATTAATAAGATGTGTATACTTTAACACAAATTCTATGTATCAGGTAGGCAATAAAATTTGTATTATTGATGAAAGATGTGCCACAAATTTTTTGGGTTCATCCACCAAATTAATGTCATCATCATATGAACAAGGGATACATCATTAGAATATAGTGATGACACATTGTCCCCTGTTAGTTATTTCTAGACATCTTACAAGGGACAATGTGTTTTCCAATAGGGAACAATGTGTTTTTCAAAAGGGAACAAAAAAATGACAGTGTGTTTTCCAACAAGGAAATAACTAACAGGGGACAGTGTGTTTTCCAACATTATGTGTAGTTTTGGAAAACACACCATCCCTTGTGGAAATAATTGATAAGGGACAGTGTGTTTTCCAACACTGCAAATAATGTTGGAAAATACACCGTCCCTTGTTAGTTATTTCCAATTAGTTATTTCCCTGTTGGAAGACACACTATCATTTTTTTGTTCCCTGTTGGAAAACACATTATCCCTTGTTGGAAAACACATAATGTCATTTTTTGTTCCCTGTTGGAAAACACACTGTCCCTTGTTGGTTATTTCCAATGTTGGAAAACACATTGTCCCTTGTTATTTAATTCCAATGTTGGAAAACACACTGTCCCTTATTGTCAGGGACAATGTGTTTTCCAACAGGGGACAGTGTGTTTTCCAATAGGGAACAAAAAAATGATAGTGTGTTTTCCAACAAAGAACAAAAAATGACACTGTGTATTTTCCAATAGGGGATAGTGTGTTTTCCAACATTATTTGTAGTTTTGGAAAAAAACACTATCGACCCTTGTGGAAATAAATGACAAGGGACAATGTGTTTTCCAACACTGCAAATAATGTTGGAAAACACACTGTCCCTTGTTAGTTATTTCCAATTAGTTATTTCCCTGTTGGAAAACACACTATCATTTTTTTGTTCTTTATTGGAAAACACATTGTCCCCTATTGAAAAATACATAGTGTCATTTTTTTGTTCCTTGTTGGAAAACACATTGTCCCCTATTAGTTATTTCCAATGTTGGAAAACACACTATCCCCTGTTAGTTATTTCTAGACATCTTAAATTCTAATGATGTCCCTTGTCCACTTTTCCTATAGGGGACAATGTGTTTTCCAACACTACAAACAATGTGAGCATTTTTCCTTCACATGGGATAGTTTGTTTTCCAACACTGCAAATTCATAAGGAAATAATTGACAAGGGACAATGTGTTTTCCAACACTGCAAATAATGTGATCTTTTTTTGTTCCTTGTTGGAAAACACACTATCCCCTGTCGAAAAACACATTGTCCCTTGTTAGTTATTTCCAATGTTGTTCTAAAATTTGAAGGTGGACTTCATTACATAACTGACAAGAGACATGGTGTTTTCCAACATTGCAAATTCATAAGGAAATAATTGACAAGGGATAGTGTGTTTTCCAACACTACAAATAATGTGAGCATTTTTTTGTTCCAATCATATCAAGAAAGTGAAAAATAGTTGGAAATGTCATTTTTACTGTAACCAAAGAGTTGTTCTAAAATTTGAAGGTGGACTTCATTACATAACTAACAAGGGATAGTGGGTTTTCCAACACTGCAAATTCATAAGGAAATTATTGACAAGGGATAGTGTGTTTTCCAAAACTGCAAATAATGTGAGCATTTTTTTGTTTTGATCAAATGAAGAAAGTGAAATTATAGTTTTACTATACCAAATAGTTGTAGATGGAGAGTGAGAGACAAAGAGACCTAAGATGAA
The DNA here is from genome assembly GCA_007115665.2 of Sequoiadendron giganteum. Taxonomy (NCBI): domain Eukaryota; kingdom Viridiplantae; phylum Streptophyta; class Pinopsida; order Cupressales; family Cupressaceae; genus Sequoiadendron; species Sequoiadendron giganteum. Next base: position 16,376,654 of record CM021105.1, read on the forward strand.
GATGGAGAGTGAGAGATAGAGAGACCTGAGAGGGAGAGAGAGAAAGACCTGAGAGAGAGAGAGAGAGAGAGAGAGAGAGAGAGAGAGAGAGAGAGAGAGAGAGAGAGAGAGAGAGAGAGAGAGAGAGAGAGAGAGAGAGAGAGAGATAGACAGAGAGACCTGAAAGGGAGAGAGAGAAAGACTTGAGAGGGAGATAGGAAGAGGTAGGGTTCTATTTGCATACTCTTGTTGTGACAGATGATGCAATTTAAGGATCAAAGGGTATAGATCATATCAAAAGCATTAAAATTCATATAGATCATCATAGTTTGACTCTACATCAATGTTATTTGATTCGTCAAATCTAGCCATTGGTTTTTATGATACTTCATCTAATAGTTGATGTAATATCTTGGTGTCTTTATGTATTTTTTCTATCTTTACCAATAATATTTCCAAAGAAAATGGAGTATTGGTAGAAGACATAAAGGTTGCACAAGAGTTACAATGCTTATGAAGAGTCAAGCAAATGACAAATCCCAATAAATAAATTAGAGAGAGGTGAGCCATTGATCATGTGAAAAGAGTTTTGTTAAACAATGATGGTATCGATAAAGAACTAGTACAAAGGAGAAGTATCTTATAAATATATACAAGACTAAATATAAGTATCTTTAGAATTCTTAAGTTCAAGAATCTTTGACTTCATTTTTTTAACTCCATTTATAGCATCATCTCTCACTTTATTTGCTTGCACAAATTCTTATGCAATACAAAACCACTTGACTTTATCCACTTTTGTATTGCCATTTGCCCCTTGCACATGTTGCACACACACCTTCCTCAACTTCTCAAAAGCGGAAAGAATCTTTTCAGTCAATAAATAATCTATCCCATTCAATTTGTTTTGCTTCTTTTCATGTGTTTTAGAGAAGATTCCTTTTTCATTTTATGTATTCTAGTACTTGATGCCTCTAGTATTTCTATTGGCCCATTGCACATAGTGCACATGCTCTTTCCTCAACTTCTCAAGAGCAGGAATAATCTCTTAAGTCAATACATTATATATTATCATTCTTCCAAAATATTTGTCATCATCATTGTTGCAACAAAGGTAGGTATAGAAAATGTATCTATGACAATGAAGGGTAAATGCTTCTATTTGTAAACTCTTGTTGTGAGGAATTATGTGATTCAAAGATCAAGGGATCATAATATATGAGAGATATCAAGAAAGAGGAAACAAATGATTAATTGAATAATGAACTGATGAAACTATAAATGATTAAAGAAGAAAGTGATACAACAACTAGAGTTTTTTAAAACAATGATCGTATTGATAAAGATCTAGTACAAAGGATAAGTCTCTTTAGAAATATATACAAGAATAAATATAAGTGCTATAAATTCATCATAAACAATGTTATAAAAGAGAAGTAGATAGAGATCGGGAAAGTGGAGAGGGAAGGGGGGAGAGAAGTAGATAGAGGGGGGAAGTTAGGAAGGAGGGAGATGTAGGTAGAAAGAGAGGTGGGATGGGATGGATTAAGGTAAAGGTAGGTAGAGAGGGAGAGGGTGAGTGGAGATAGAGATAGGGAGGGAGGGAGAGAGAGGGAAAGAGGGAGGTGTAGAAAGAGATGTAAGGGTCTGTGTGAGGGAGAGAGGGAAGGAGGGAGATAGGGTCTGGTAGGGAGGAAGGGATAGAAGGACCCAAAATAGACTTAGTAGGAGGGGGAGATGTGATGGCAGATTATGGGACATAGGCACCCAAATTGGATTTATAGCTTCAAGGAGGGATAGGGATAATTTTTTGGATAGGGATAGGGATAATGTTTTTGAGCTGGTATAATGGAGGGGGATGGTGACAAATGGTTTGGAAGAATGATAACACATAATGTATTGACTTAAGAGATTCTTCCTTCTCTTGAGAAGTTGAAATGGAAAAGGAATCTGAAGAAGTAGACCAAAGTGAATGAGATAGATAGTGTATTGACTAAAGAGATTCTTCCCACTCTTGAGAAGTTTAGGAAGGTGCATGTGCAGTATGTGTAATGGGAAAATGGAAATGTAGAAGTGGATAAAGTTAATAATTGAAAAGATTATGGAACTATTGCATATGAATTTATGCAAGTAAAGAATTTGAGAGATGATGCTATAAGTGGAGTTGAACAAATGAACTCAAAGATTCTTAAACTTAAGAATTCCATGGAACAAATATAATTGGAAATAGATGACAAGGAAAAGGAGAAATAAGATCTAAATGTGAAAAAAGAGAATTAGTTGGGTCAAGACATGAAAGGATTATCTAAAAAGGTAGACAAGTCTTGTAAATAGCTTGTTAAAAGAAACATCTACATTCTCTAATCATAAAGACACTCTCAAAGCTGAGAAAAAAGTGGCTACAAAGCTACATAAAAGTATTCAAGACATTGAAAACTCTATCCAAGAAAGAGATGTTTATGTCCTAAGGGTTGATGAGGGATTAGTTGATCTAAAGATTCTAGGAAAAGATATGAAAAAATGTTAGAAGATCATGACAATGAATAGTAGGGGGTGTTAACAGGTAAGAGCAATGGAGATGAGGAAAAATTTGTGTTGCATATTTTCCTCACTCTCTCTACCTACCTCTCCCTCTATTCCTTCAACCTTACCTCTCTCTACCTACCTCTCCATGTCTCCCTTATTTTAGGCTAATATTCATCTAATAATTTTAAGACACTGTTATAGTAAATTCCAAATACATCAATCTCTTATTACATAAGCCACATTAGATCCCATGTAATTTGAGTATATGAATACCAAGAAATTTAGTTTCATGAATACCTAATTGGTATATTTAGAATTTTTAATCTCACCAAATGGTTTGAAGAAGGATCCAAAGATGGTAAAGTAAAATTTTGAATTTCCTTCACCAACTAATAATATAGAGGTACAAGAAGGGCTTCAATAGGTAGTGCTTCATAAAAACTTCTACTAGCTTCACATGTGTGTAGAGGTGTTGAGCATCATATTAAAAATTCTACATTCCTTAAATTTATTACAAATCCTAAAAATTATGATATATGCATGGGTTGTATTCAATAATAATCCCTCTCTCTACCTACCCCTCTCTCTACCTCCCCCCCTCTCTCTCTCTCACTAGATAGATGATGTATTGATTGAAGAGATTATTCTCACTCTTAAGAAGTATCAAAGGTGTGTGTGCAGTATGTGTAATGGGTAAATGGAAATGCAAAAGTGGATAAACTCAAGAGGTTTTGTATTACATATGAATTTGTGCAAGCAAATAAAGTTAGAGATGATGCTATAAGTGGAGTTGAACAAATGAACTCAAAGATTCTTAAAGTTCAGAATTCCATGGAACAAATACAATTGGAAATAAATGATAAGGAAAAAGAAAAATTGGTTCTAAGTGCAGAAAAAGAGAATCAATTGGGTTGGGAGATATTTAATGAAATTAGAATGGAAAGATGCATGAATAATGAAAGGACAGATGATGGATGGAAAATGCTTATGAAAAGATTTTTGTTTCATACACCCCAAGAATGTAATGAAATCCACCTTAAAATTTTAGAACAACTCTTTCGTACAGTAAAAATGGCATTTCACTTCTTCATCTAATTGGAACAAAAAGATGCTTACATTATTGCAGTGTTGGAAAACACACTGTCCCTTATCAATTATTTTCGTATGAAAAATGGTCATGTTATTTCTAGTGTTGGAAAATACACTGCCCCCTATCAATTATTTCTTTATGAAAGATGCTCACATTATTGGATCGTTGGAAAACACACTCTCCCTTGTCAAATATTTCCTTATGAAAAGTTTTTGATTCGTACACGACAACAATGTAATGAAGTCCACCTTCAAATTTAAAAAAAACTATTTGGTATAGTAAAACTAGCATTTCACTTTCTTCATTTGATTAGAACAAAAAAATGCTCACATAATTTGCAATGTTTGAAAACACACTGTTCCTTGTCAATTATTTCCTTATGAAAAATTCTCACATTATTTCCAGTGTTGGAAAACACACTGTCTCCTGTCAATTATTTCCTTATGAAAGATTCTCATATTATTGGAGTGTTGGAAAACACACTGTCCCTTTTCAAATATTTCCTTATGATTTTTTTTTTATTTGTAGACACCAACAATGTAATGAAGTCCACCTTAAAATTTTACAACAACTATTTGGTATAGTAAAACTGACATTTCACTTTCTTCATTTTATTGAAACAAAATAATGCTCACATTATTTGGAGTGTTGGAAAATACACTATCCCTTCTCAGTTATTTCCTTATGAATTTGCAGTGTTGGAAAACACACTGTCCCTTATCAGTTGTGTAATGAATTCCACCTTCAAATTTTAGAACATTGGAAATAACTAACAGGGGACAGTGTGTTTTCCAACATGGGACAATGTGTTTTCCAACAAGGGACAATGTGTTTTCCAACAGGGAACAAAAAATGCTCACATTATTTGCAGTGTTGGAAAACACACCGTCCCCTGTGTAGGAAATAATTGACAAGGGACAGTGTGTTTTCCAACACTACAAATAATGTGAGCATTTTTTTGTTCCTTATTGGAAAACACACTGTCCCTTGTTGGAAAACAAACTTTTCCTACACAAGGGATAGTGTGTTTTCCAACATGGAAAACCCATCAACCATAATGCATATTTACTCATGTTGGTGATTTGTTGTAGGTATTATGTTCAAGAAATGCATGCTAATGGATTCTTATGGTTATGTTATAATTTCAAGAGTGGTGTAGACTCCAAGCTTCCTATTTTTAGGGATGGTGATTTGATAAACTATTTGAATGTCACAAACTATTTTTCCAAGACCTAGATTTGAAAGTAGTTATGACTAGATCATAATAGAGGGAGGGAGAGAGGGAGGGAGAGAGGGAGGGAGAGAGAGGGGGGGGGAAGAAGGTAGATAGGAAGTGGTAGGGTGGGAGGGATAGGAGGGAGAGAAAGATGGAAGGAGAGAGATAGGGATAGGTATAGAGAGTGGTATGGTGGGAGGGATAGAGGGAAGGAGAGAGATAAGGAGTGGTAGCATGGGAGGGATAGGTATAGAGAGAGTTAGGGAGGGAGGAAAGGAGGGGTAGGTTAAGAGAGGTTGTGTGTGTATGAGGGAGAGATATGGGGAAGGATGGAGATAAGAAATGGTAGGGTGGGAGGGATAGAGGGAGGGAGAGAAAGAGGGAAGGAGGGAGATATGAATTGGTATGGTGGGAAGGATAGAAGGATCCAAAATGGACTTAGTAGGAGGGAGAGATGTGATGGTGTATTGTGGGAAACAAGCACCCAAAATGGATTTCAGGAGACCAATATTTTATAGAAAATAATTAGTAGGGATTTCAGAGGGTATCCTTCATACTACACACTTCACACTGTACATGTTGCTTCATATAAGAAATTGCTTAGTATCAAAAACCAATATTTTCTTATTATGCAGAAGAATACCAAAGTGTGTTGCTTAATATAAGAAATTGGTTCATATAATTATTAGGGATTTCATAGGGTATCCTTCATAGCTGTTGAAGATAGGTAACTTCGGTCAGATATAAATGATGATTGCAGTCATGCATCATCATCATTTATATCAGATCACCTTCATCCAAGTATAGATCGAAATATACTTTTAAAGGATATAAATTCAATATATATATAAATTGAACTTATTATAATCGCCATTTGTATTTGATAAATTCGGTTTATGTTAAGGGGCACTAAACACGTCCCATGAGAGATATGTCTCATGAGATGTGTCTCTTATGAGACGTGTCTTACTTGAGACGTGTCTCTCATGAGACGCATCTTTCCTAAAGTCGCGTCTCTCTTGACTTAGGACGTGACTCCCCTCCATATATTTAATTGAGATTGATTCCTCAAAAGTAGAATATAAAAATCGATAAATGTTCTGCATTTGAGCATTCACAACAAAGAAGATTTTAGACGTAGTTTTAGGACAGAAAATTCACAAGTAGTTTTTCACATCTACTTAAATAGTTCATCATCCTGAATCTGATCTAATCGATTTGATTGAAATTAACATGGTATTAGAGCCACGTTGAGAAAATTTGAATCAAATCAAAATAATCAGATTATTTAGAAAAATCATAATTTTCTCTAGAAATCAAATACACGTTACATTCTTCATAATCTCTATTGTAATCAGACTTGAGGACCGTCTTGAAGGCGCAAACATCTTTACTTCATGGAAGGTTAGAATCATGATGATTCTTAAAGAAAATAAGTTAGACTCATTTGTGAAAGAAAACAAGAGAGAACCTAAGGATGAACCAGAGAAAACTCAATGGATTGAGAACAATGAAAAAGCTATGAAAATTTTAGTAGATGCAGTTAGGGACCACATAGTACCTATTCTATCAAAACATGAGACTACATACCTAATGTTTAAATCCCTTGAGAGAACCTTTGAAATAAACAACACCAATAGGACCCTTGCTTTGAAAAGGAAACTTAACCATGTTCAAATAAACAAAGGAGAGTCTATTAATGCATACTTCATGAGAATCATTGAACTAAGAGATCAACTGTCAACAATTGGATATCAAATTGATAACAAAGAGTTAACTCTAATAGCCCTAGGAGGCCTACCAAACTCATGGGATTCATTTGTTCAAGGAATAAGTGCGAGATCTAAACTCCTTAAATTTGATAGGTTGAGAACCGACTGCTTGCAAGAAGAAACAAGACTCTCAACTAAAGGAAATAATCAAAAACTCATGGATGAGGATATTCATGTGCTAAACATAATTTCTCATAAAAAAGGGTAAGAAGAATTCTTATGGAAAAGGGTCATTCAAAAGAAAGAGAAAATCTTATGGAAAAGGATCATTCAAGAAGAGGAAAGACATCTCTCAAATACAATGTTTCAAATGTGATCAATATGGACACTATGCAATGAAGTGCCCTAATAGAACAAAACAACAAGCATCCTTTGCTAAAGTTGGAAAAATAAATACAGACTATGACTCTAAGAAATTTGTCTTCTACTCAGCACTATCAAGTCAAGTTTCAAACCAAGACAACAACTGGATAATTGATAGTGGTTCATCTAGGCAAATAATAGGATTCAAAGAACACCTAGATACTATGAAAGAAGAATCTAATGAAGAAGTGACTATTGGATATGATTCTGCACATCCAGTAAGAGGGGTTGGAACTTGCACCATAAATTTGAAATCTAGCCTCTCTATACAACTCACCAGAGTATTGTTTGTACCCGGAATAAAAAGGAACCTAATATCCATTTTTGCTCTTGAAGACAACGGATATAGGGTTACCTTTAAGGATGGAAAATTTCTGGCATGGCCAAAGAACTCAAATATAAAGAAAGCACAAACTATAGGAGAAAGACATGGATATCTCTACAAACTGTGCACCATTTCTAAACAAGCTCTTATTCATGAGACCTCAGACTCAAATGAAATTTGGCATCGAATATTAGGACATCTTCACTTTTGTACCCTACCTTATGTAGAAAGATTAGTAACAGGCTTTCCCAAACTAAAACACATCCATGAAGGAGCATGCATAGGGTGTTCCCTAGGAAAGAATAGAAAGGGAATCGTCCAAAATAGTTTAAGTAAAACCAAAACTGTATTAGAAATAGTACACTCTAACTTATGTGGACCCATGTCTGTACCCTCTATGGTAGGATTCTTATATTATGTAATATTTGTAGATGACTTCTCTAGGAAAACCTGGATATATTTTCTTAAGTGTAAAGAGTCAATAGAAATCCTTAAAAGGTTTAAGGAGTTCAAAGCAATTACAGAAAACTTCTCCGGGAAGAAAATAAAAATCCTAAGAACAGATAATGGGAAGGAATACACCTCAGAAAACTTTAAGGAATTTTGTGTAAATGCTAGGATTAAGAGGGAGTTTACTGTAGCCTACAACCCTCAACAAAATGGTGTTGCTGAGAGGAAAAAAAGAATAATTGTAGAAGTTGCTAGAGAAATGTTGTTTGACCAAAACATTGAAACCTCATTTTGGGTAGAAGCCTCTAAGATAGCTACCCACATCCAGAATAAATGTCCCCACTCATATTTAGATAACAAGACTCCTGAAGAAGCATTTACTGGTATAAAACCTGACATAAGTCATTTAAGGATCTTTGGTTGCCCTGTCTACATTCACGCACCTAAAGAAAAGAGATCCAAACTAGAACCTTCTAGAAAGAAAGGGGTATTTGTGGGATATAGTGAAACCTCAAAAGCCTACAAAATATACACATCCGGGCAGAAAAAAAATTGAACTAAGTAGAGATGTCATATTTGAAGAAGACATTGCCTTCAAAAGGGCAAAGAGCTCAAGTGAGATAGAGATTCAAGATCCTCCTAAAGACTTAGAAGAGGAGCTTGCTCTTGAGATTCAGAGAGAGTATCCTGAAGAAATCATTAATGAAAACCAAACTGCTCCAGAAGAGGATCCAAATGACAACAACAAGAAGAGACCTCTTTGGGCTAGGAAGATGATTAAAGAAGCTGAGAATCATACAACACCCAAAGGAACTTTTACAGAAAGTAAGAAACCCAAAAGATTCTCAAGCTATGCTGCCTTAATGAATGAGATCATTAACTCTAAACCTACTAGTGTTACAGAAGCTTTCAAACATCAAGTGTGGAAAGATGCAATGACAGAAGAGTATCAGTCCATTTTGAAAAATGATGTATGGGATATAGTACCTAGGCCAAAAGAGAAATTTGTTGTCTCTTCCAAATGGCTCTTCAAAATCAAACATGCTGCTGATGGCAGTATAGAAAAACACAAGGCATGTTTTGTGACCAGAGGTTTTTCACAAAAGGAAGGTATTGATTATGAAGAGACATTTGCACCTGTTGCTCGGTACACCTCTGTGAGAGCAGTAATAGCCATTGCAACATCTAAAGGCTGGAAGATCCATCAAATGGATGTGAAAACTGCTTTCCTGAATGGGACCATTGAAGATGAAGTCTATCTAGAGCAGCCCGAAGGTTTTGTGATACATAAACCTGACTCACATGTATGCAAATTAAAGAAAGCTCTATATGGACTTAAATAGGCTCCCAGGGCCTGGTATGAAAGAATTGACAGCTATCTCTTGGGACTAGGATTTTCCAAGAATGATGCAGATCCAAATCTTTATTTTAAGGTAATTAAAGGTGATATGCTAATAATTATTTTATATGTTGATGACCTGTTGATAACAGGAGAAGATCACCTCATTGCTCAAGGTAAAAAGGATCTAACTTCAAAATTTGACATGAAGGACTTGGGCATTTTACATTACTTCCTGGGTTTAGAAGTCTGGCAGAAATTAGATGGCATCATACCAAATCAAGGAAAGTATACTATTGATATTCTAAAGAGATTTAGGTTGTTGGATTGTAGACCCATGTCTACACCTATGGAAACCAACTTACACAAATTAAAAGAAGCAGTTGCAGAATCTAAGTTTGTAGATCCCACTCTATATAGATAGATAATTGGATCATTGATGTACTTGGTTAACACCAGACTTGATATTTGCTATGTAGTGAATGCTCTAACCCAGTTCATGTGTGAGCCAAAGGAAATTCACCTTGTTGTTGTGAAGCACATAATGAGATATCTTCAAGGCACTATTGGATATGGTATTCTTTACAGAAATGACCAACTAGATTTACATGGATACTCTAATTCAGATTGCGCTGGAAGTGTAACCGATCGGAAAAGCACATCAGGATGTTGCTTCAGTTTAGGATTGGCTATGATCTCTTGGATCAACAGAAAACGGTCTTTAGTAGCATAAAGCTCGACAAAAGATGAATATATTGAAGCCTCTATGGGGGCAAGAGAAGCAGTATGGCTCCGAAAATTGCTTGTGGGACTATTTGGTGAGCCCTTGAATCCTACTATTATCCATTGTGATAATCAAAGTTGCATCAAGCTTTCAGTAAATCCTGTATTCCATGATAGATCTAAGCATATTGAGATCCCTTACCACTATGTAAGAGACATGGTAGAAAGGAATGTGATCCAATTGGAGTATATTAGTACAAATAATCAAACAACAAACATTCTCACCAAGCCTCTCTCCAGAGTTAAAGTTGAACACTTCAGGAAGAAATTTGGTATGGTTGAAATGTAATTTGATATTGTGATTGAGATTCAAATTGTTTAGTTGTACTAATATATTTAAAAGATGTTTAATGTGTAAAATCTTTTGTCATGTGCGTGACTCCATGACTTTATGGGCCCTCTCTCCCCCCTGTGTATATTATTGAAAGGTGACGATCTTTCTAATAATGAACACTTGTATTTGACATTGTAAAGTGACGACTCTACAATGTTTAGTTGAACTATCATGATAGATATCATGTGACGTGATATTTGTGGATATGTCATGATAGTATCTCTTGGACATTTTTGATAGATATCTTGAGACTTGATATCAATTGAATATTATTATGATCCTTAGGAGATAATCATGGTGGATAAATGTATCCGTGGATATGCCATGAATTTTATGGTAGACATCATGAGACTTGATGTCAGTGCACATACCATAATGAAGATGTGTTATGAAGAATGTCATGTGACTTGACAAATTATTGGAGCATTTCATATCTTCTGATATAATGGGTTAGTTGATATCACTATATACTTGTTTGAAATTATCTTCCCTAGCTAAGAGGGAGTGTTGAAGATAGGTAGCTTCAATCAAATATAAATGATGATTGCAGTCATGCATTATCATCATTTATATCAGATCACCTTCATCCAAGTATAGATTGAAATATACTTTTAAAGGATATAAATTCAATATATATATAAATCGAACTTATTATAATCGCCATTTGTATTTGATAAATTCGGTTTATGTTAAGGGGCACTAAACACGTCCCATGAGAGATACGTCTCATGAGACGCTTCTTACTTGAGACGTGTCTCTCATGAGACACATCCTTCCTAAAGTCGCGTCTCTTGACTTAGGACGTGACTCCCCTCCATATATTTAATTGAGATCGATTCCTCAAAAGTAGAATATAAAAATTGATAAATGTTCTGCATTTGAGCATTCACAACAAAGAAGATTTTAGATGTAGTTTTAGGATAAAAAATTCACAAGTAGTTTTTCACATCTACTTAAATAGTTCATCATCCTGAATCTGATCTGATCGATTTGATTGAAATTAACAATAGCAGGTAGTAGAATGTATGAAATGAAAAAGGAATCTACTCTAAAAGCACTTGAAAAGAAGAAGACCAAAGTGAATGAGATAAATAATGTATTGACTAAAGAGATTGTTCCTACTCTTGAGAAGTTGAGGAAGGAGAATGTGCACTATGTGCAATGGGAAAATGGAAATATAGAACTAGAGGCAACACATCACATCTATATGAAAGATATTGTCATAAGATAGGTTATATGCCCATGTGTTTAAGGCAAGTATATTCTTTTTCTTATGAATAAAAAGTTGATGTTATCAATAGAAAAACTTTTCATGTACAAAATTTATCCTCTTAAAGATTAGGTTGAATGAGTTTTTCCCTATCTACTTTATGTTCTCTCCAAAGAATCTTACTACATGGTGGCCAAACACTTTTTTCTTTAACAAAATAGAATAGCTTAAAAGTTTTGATATGGTTGGTTGTGCTCTTGCTAACATAAGATATTCATTAACTTACTATTACTAAAAATAAAGCATGCACTTGATATTATAAGATAGTTTTTAACTTGCTATTACTCAAAACAAAGTATGCACTTCAAATCATGATTTTTTAACACCCCCTAGTATTCCTTTTCATGATCTTTTAACTTATTTTTCATATCTTTTATTGTCCATCACTCCATTCTACAACCTCATCCCCTCATCCCATAATCCCCACATATAAATTTTTGATTTTTATCTTATCATATCCTAAATTTGTTGGGTGAGCCTTCACACAAATAAGTTTCATACATCAAAAATTCCATCCTAGTACGGATTCCATCACATCATACCTCCCATCCCATTATGAATCCTACTAGATTATACATCTCATAACATCACACATCTAATAACATTGAGATTTCTAGACTTTAATTCAAACAAGATGAAATACACATTGAACATCATGCAATCTAGAAAAAAAATCATAGGTACAACTCTTGAACAATAAATAGTTTACATATATATTTCCTACTATCTCCATCTACATCTCAACTATTCCTTTGAAGATGAATCCTTCCCATATCACCCATAATCCAATCATATATCATTTATCCTAATTTGGAAAAAAATAAATGATGGTCAAGCATGACTTGTTTTCCAATTGGTCTTTTATTTTGATTTATCTTTTTTACCCATACTATTCCTACTCATGGCCACCTAGATATTCCAATTATTTATTGTGTTTTGATTGGTGTATAATGATGCATAGTCTTTTATTTCTATGTCTCATGTTTCTTTGTTTATTCTTTACATTACCCACTAAGGTTGATTTCAACCTTGTGTGTGTAGGAATGCATTTATGTACGATGGTTGTTCTTTGCATAAACTTACCAAGTCCATGCCAATGTCTTGAGTACACAAGAACTTCCTTATAATTAAATGTATTTCATGATAGTGTGTCTGGGTATGAAAAATTGCAAGTTCCAAAAAACATCTTGATTTGTAATCTACACTTCACATGATACCCAAAACACACCATGTTTTCTAACATCTACAATGGAAAAGTATAACCAATTTACCCAATGAGAGGAAAAATTATGTAGCTTCTATTTCAAATGAAAACCTATATATACACAATTTAAAAAACTCATGGGTTGAGTATGTTGTGAATTGCAAGTTAATAAACAAAGTGTTTTTTGAAACACAACTTTTGAAACCTCTTATTTGTTATAATACATTCATAACTATACATATCTAGATCTCTATTTCATCTAACAACATCATTTCATGACAGTGTGTTTGGGTATGAAAAATTATAGGCTTCAAAACACACCATGATTTGTAACATGCACTTCACATGGTAACCACAACACACCATGTATTGTAACCTCTACTGTGGAATCTAGATCTGATTCTCTTTACAAAAAAATGGCATGAGTCAAATTAGAACTCCCCTTGCTCAAGTGATTTTTAAGCCTTATACATATTACTACATACATGGAGCTATCAATTACAATTGGATAATAAATCTTCTTGATGTCCCTAAAAACCTCCATAGATTTGGGGCATTGTTGTAGGCTCAACTTAGTGGATATTGGTAGTAGATTTGGGGCATTGTTGTAGGCTTCATCTATACAGTCATCAAGACTTCTGGTTGTTGTGACTAGGGCATGAGAGCACTAGAACACCTGGTGAAGCCCGAATTTCATCATCGTGTCAGAGTGGAAATTAATGGGATCAACCAGTACCCTCAAACTAGAATGATCACTGACGCCATCTGCATTGCATCAACTCTTTAGGATGAAACCTTTGAGGAGGTTGTGGCTCTTTTGTAGATAGGGGTGGTGAGGAATGACATGGGACTATTTGCACAATTCCTCCAGTTGCATGAGAACCTTCTGTCACTAGCACAATTTGAACGCCTGCAGGTGGTTACTGAAGGCATCTATGTTTTGATATTTGCTCTATGTGCCTAAGAAAAACACTCTTTTTGTCTTTTGCTGATGAACAAAATTTTTGTAGTTGAACCAACGGTTTTGGTAATGTCGAAGCAATGTAAAAACATATATATCAATAAAATATTACTTTTTGGTATCATTGTAACTTTGCATGCATGACTTCTTTTATGTTTATGTTCACATTATGCTTGGAAATATTGATTTCTTTCCCATATAATGCATAAGTTAAGTAAATGAACTCATTGTTACTGCCTTAATCGCTGCATAACCTTCTAGGTGGCAAAATGAATAGTTCGCATAACTTGGTAAAACACTACCTGGGTTCAAAGCAGTATGAATAATACCGCCCAAAGTATAACTTGTGCTTGAAGTATCTATGCCTCTAACACATGACATCCCTATTAATCAACTATTAATGTTGGTATGACCATCTTGAAAAGACAAGTTCGAAGACGGGAAGAAAACACCACCTAGGCCCAAATACAAATAATGTTGGTGACATAATAAGGGGTTCAACGAACATGCTAAAACCTCGCCCGAGTTTGGGAAAGACAACAAAAGGCCACCCAGCCTGGCTTAGGTATAAGACTTAGGCCGAAAGAGAACATAGTTACTAAAAAAAGGTAGGGGGGTCCCTTTACAAGTAACAGTGGCTCTGATTGGGGACAAGGACTGCAAAGGACATAGAGAACCTAGAATTTTGGAAATAATTGACAGGGGATAGTGTGTTTTCCAACACTAGAAATAATGTGAACATTTTCATAAGAAAATAATTGACAAGGGACAATGTGTTTTCCAACATTGCATATAATGTGAACATTTTTTTGTTCCAATGAAACGAAGAAAGTGAAATGCCATTTTTACTATATCAAATAGTTGTTCTAAAATTTTAAGGTGGACTTAATTACATTATTGGTGTGTATGAATCAAATACTTTTCATAAGGAAATATTTGACAAGTGATAGTGTGTTTTCCAACACTGCAATAATGTGAGCATTTTTCATAAAGAAATAATTGATAGGGGATAGTGTAAGTGAGAAATATTTGTTAAAATTTAAGATAGGTACATATCATGGGGAATTATTGCATCATGTTAAAGGATATATGTCATTTATTTTTGGGAATCTTGGTCATGGTAGTATGAGAATAAATTCATACATTTGTATAAAGAGAATACTTACACTATGATGAAGGACAAAAAGAAACATACTCTAGGGATGGATGATTTGATAAACGATTTGAGTTTCGTAAACTATTTTACCAAGATCTAGATTTGAAAGTAGTTATGAATAGATCATAATAGAGGGAGGGAGAAAGGGAGGGAGAGAGAGAAGGAAAGAGGGAGATAGGAAGTGGTAGGGTGGGAGGGATATGAGGGAGAGAAAGAGGGAAGAAGAGAGAGAGGGTGGGAGGGATAGAGGGAAGGAGGGAGACAAGGAGTGGTAGGGTGGGAGGGATAGGTGTAGAGAGAGTTAGGGAGGGAGGGAAGGAGGGGTAGGTGGATAGAGTTTGTGTGTGTGTGAGGGAGAGAGGGGGAAGGATGGAGATAAGACGTGGTAGGGTGGGAGGGATAGAGGGAGGGAGAGAAAGAGAGAATGAGGGAGATAAGAATTGGTAGGGTGGGAGGGATTGAAGGACCCAAAATGGATTTCACGAGACCAATATTTTATAGAAAATAATTAGTAGGGATTTCATAGGGTATCCTTCATAGTACACACTTCACATTCTACATGTTGCTTCATATAAGAAATTTCTCAATGCCAACAACCAACATTTTCTCATTATGCAAAAGAGGACCAAAGTCTGTGTTGCTTAATATAATAAATTGCTTCATATAATTAGTAGGGATTTCATAGGGTATCCTTCATAGCAGGTACTAGAATGTATGAAATGAAAAAGGAATCTACTCTAAAATCACTTGAAAACAATAAAGGAATTAGTCTATAGGATTTCATTTGTAGATA
This sequence comes from Sequoiadendron giganteum, assembly GCA_007115665.2. Lineage (NCBI taxonomy): Eukaryota > Viridiplantae > Streptophyta > Pinopsida > Cupressales > Cupressaceae > Sequoiadendron > Sequoiadendron giganteum. The sequence goes on from CM021105.1 coordinate 16,392,215, forward strand.
AGAAAAAAAATGGAAAAGGTCAAATACATTCTTGTAAATCTATTTCATGTATACTCTTCTCTAAAACACATGAAAAAAGGTGAAACAAAGTGAATGAGATAGATAATTTATTGAATAAAAATATTCTTTCCACTCTTGAGAAGTTGAGGAAGGTGCTTGTGTAGTATGTGCAAGGGGAAAATGGCAATGCAAAAGTGGATAAAGTCAAGAGGTTTTGTATTGCATATGAATTTGTGCAAGCAAAGAAAGTGAGAGATGATGCTATAAGTGGAGTTGAACAAATGAAGTCAAAGATTCTTGAACTTAAGAATTCCATGGAAAAAATACAATTAGAAATATATGATAAGGAAAAGGAAAAATTAAATCTTAGTGCAAAAAAAGAGAATCAATTGGGTGGAGACATGAAAGTCTTATCTAAAAAATGTAGAAAAGTCTTTTAAAGAACTCATTAAAATAAAAATTTTCATTCTATAAACATAAAGACACTCTCAAAGTTGATCCAATGGTGTAGAGGAAAGGGCATGTGATTTTGAGAGCCAATAGGATTGTTGTGCAACATTATGTGTGAGAGTGGCTTGGTGTCCCAAATCACAAATGAGTGTGTGTTTATTAACTAATACCAAAACTAACCATATCTCGTAGTAATGAACCATCTATTTGGTGTAATGATCCTCTCCCTATGGTGTAATTGTGTAGTCAATATGGTAGGTAGGGCCAAGAAAGTTTGTATGTTAGCTTGTTGTTGATGCTATCCTTGCATCCACTAGTATCATATCGAAAGAATTAAAATGCATATAGATCATCATAGTTTGACTCTACGTTAATACAATTTGATTCCTCAAATCTAGCCATTGGTTGTTATGATAGTTCATCCAATAGTCGACGTAATAGTTCATCCAATAGTTCATCAATTTGGTTATTTTTATGTATCCCTAAAATATAACCCCCCTTACTCTCCATTGTTTAACTTTGAACATGTAAAGTGAAATAATGGAAACCAACATTGTGTTTTTCAACATGCAATTATTTTGTGCAGGTACTTGAATAAATGAAATGAAAAAGGAATCTACTCTAAAAACACTTCAAAATATGTAGACCAAAGTATTATATTTTTTGTCATGTATTAAGGTCTCAAGGATTACCCTCATAAGTTCTTTAGAGTCTTAGAAATAAGAAATGGATTCACCCTAATCCTATGAAATAGAAAAAAGTTTTCCTATCCTTGTTGATGTGTGAGTAAATCTATTTGATATATATTACTACCTGTTCTGCATATTTTGCACACACGCCCCGCCGTAGGCAGGGACCCTCTTTTTTCGCTCTCGGCGGGCTTCTTTGCTCCCATCCCATTTTGTGTGCCCCTCATTTTGCTGTCCTAGTTGGTCAACATGCCCTTCAAAGTCTCATTTTTGGCTGACCATATTTTTCCCCTAAAATAAAAAATTGCTAAGTCTTGGGCTTTTCAGGCTTCGCCCCCCGCGCTCGCTCGATTCGCTTTTTCCTCAATTCTTTGACTTTGGGGATAGATTTCCTATGGATTTTGGATGTTTTTGTGGTGCCTAAGTGAACTGATAAGGTTTTATTAAGTTTTGGGAAGTTTTGAAAATTTCAAAACTATGTTTCTGCAGCAACATTCTTGCAACAACATTCCTACAGCGACATTCTGACCTCATGTTTCTGAAACGTACAAGTGCACCTCCAAATCAGAAATAGACTTCAACCCAGATGCTAAAATGGGGTCTTATCCTCCTTGGAACTTTCAAATTCCAAAATTGCAGCCAGGAAATACCATTCGGAGTTTCGTGCTTTGTCGGTTGTTTTCAAACAGCATTTCGGGCTCATGTTTCTGGAACATACCAGCACACCTCCAAATCAGAAACAGACTTCGACCCAGATGTTAAAATGGGGTCTTATCCTCCCCTGACCTTTCAAATTCCAAAATTTCAGCCAGGAAGTACCATCTGGAGTTTCGTGCTTTGTCGACCGTTTTCAAACAACATTTCCAAAACAGCATTCCGGGCTCATGTTTCCGGAACGTACCAACGCACCTCCAAATTAGAAATAGACTTCAAACTAGATGCTAAAATGGGGTCTTATCCTCCCCTGACCTTTCAAATTCCAAAATTGCAGTTGGGAAGTACCATTCGGAGTTCCGTGCTCTGTTGGCTATTTTCAAACAACATTCTGGGCTCATATTTTCAGAACGTACCAGCGCACCTCTAAATCAGAAATGGACTTCAACTCAGATGCTAAAATGGGGTCTTATCCTCCCCTAACATTTCAAATTCAAAAATTGCAGCCAGGAAGTACCATCCGGAGTTCTGTGCTTTGTCGACCGTTTTCAAACATCATTTCCAAAACAACATTCCGGGCTCATGTTTCTGGAATGTACCAACGCACCTCCAAATAAAAAACGGACTTTGACCCAGATGCTAAAATGGGGTCTTATCCTCCCCTGACCTTTCAAATTCCAAAATTACAGCTGAGAAGTACCATCTGGAGTTCCTTGCTCTGTCGGTCGTTTTCAAACAGCATTTCCAAAACAACATTCTGGCCTCATGTTTTTGGAACGTACCAACGCACCTCCAAATCAGAAATGGACTTCGAACCAGATGCTAAAATGGGGTCTTATCCTTTGTTGACCTTTCAAATTCCAAATTTGCAGCCGGGAAGTACCATCTGGAGTTTCGTGCTCTATCGGCCGTTTTAAAACAACATTTCCAAAACAGCGTTCCGGGCTCATGTTTCTAGAACGTACCAGCGCACCTCCAAATCAAAAACGGACTTCAACCCAGATGCTAAAATGGGGTTTTATCCTCCCCTAACCTTTCAAATTCCAAATTTGCAGCCAGGAAATACCATCCGGAGTTTCGTGCTCTGTCGGCCGTTTTGAAACATCATTCCTACAGCGACATTCGAGCCTCATGTTTTTGAAACGTACAAGCACACCTCCAAATCCAAAACGGACTTCGACCCGGATGCTAAAATGGGGTCTTATCCTCCCTTGATTTTTCAAATTCCAAATTTGCAACCGGGAAGTACCATCTGGAGTTCCATGCTCTGTCGGTCGTTTTGAAACAGCATTTCTACAATGGCATTTGGGCCTCATGTTTCTGAAACGTACAAGCGCACTTCCAAATCCAAAATGGATTTTGACCCAGATGCTAAAATGGGGTCTTATCCTCCCCTGACCTTTCAAATTCCAAAATTGCAGCCGAGAAATACCATCCGGAGTTCCATGTTCCGTCGGCCGTTTGAGAACAGTATTCCGGGCTCATGTTTCCGGAACGTACAAGCGCACCTCCAAATCAGAGACGAACTTCGACCCAAATGCTAAAATGGGGTTTTATCCTCCCCTGACCTTTCAAATTCTAAATTTGCAGCCGGGAAGTACCATCCGGAGTTCCATGCTCTGTTGGTCGTTTTCAAACAGCATTTCCAGAACAACATTTCGACCTCTCATTTTTGGTTTCAAGAAGCCTACTATGGGTCCGTCGATAAAACCATTTGATCCAATGACGAATGATGAAATTCCATCATGAGAAGGTAGCTTTCAGTTAGTTTTTAGCTACAGTAAAAGGGAAATTAGCTAGAAGATAAAACTGCTACAGTGACTTGCCACTACAAGATAGAATAGGAAAAAGATAAAAGATGTATTTTAAATTGCTGAATATTGTGGGGTAGGTGAAGCCCTAATGTAAATTGAATTTGGGACACATAATGTAATTCAATCCTGGCCATTCATTCGGGCTTTGGAAAACTATAAATAAGGGTTTTCCCTTCATTTGTAGTTGTTGGAGAGCTCTTGTAAAAACATTCTGCAGCAATAGAAAGTAGCATTGCATGATCTATGGGTGTTACCTTTTGAGTTTGCTCATTATGTGTGCATGGTTCTACCTTCCAAATTAGTTTTAGTTATAGTTTATTAAATGTAAGTGGTGATGGTGATTGCTGTTTCAGTATTTGATGAATTTTCAGCCCATATTTTTGGCACTTGTTGATGACAAGCTACTGTGCAAAGTTAGCCTGGGCTTCTTTATTTGATTGCTGCAACTTCATTCATTTGCATGTTCATGATGTGTGTATGCAAACTGAAAATTAGTAGTTAGAAGATTGCACTGGTTTTGTGTAACTGTAGGATCCTTTTGGCCAAGCAAAACCTAGTTTAGGGAGTTTGTCTACTGTAGCAACCTCCATGATCACTGTTCATTCGTAGTTTCAGATCCAGGAACCTTTTTTCTTCCCTTCCCTTTTTTTTTTTTTTTTAATAAGTAACCTTAGGCAAGGTTCATTGCACATTGTAAAGCTAAATCTGATGTTGAAATGGAGTTCCAGACTGCTGTTTGAACCTACAGCAAACACTCAACAACTTTCCCATCTTAAGAACTCCATTTGTTGATCCAAATTTCCCACTTTGTAACTCATCTGTAAGTCCACCTTGTGATTCCAGCAAATCACATAAATCAACTGAGATATTCCAAGCCTTGTCATGACCTAACATCCGAGAGACCTTAGGATAGTGTTCTGTAATTTGATTGTGGAAGATTGTCTTTCAAGAGAGGTAATGCACCTACGTATTACCTGTGTTGTGAAGTGCATAAAAACACCATCAACAGAACTAGCGCTAGAAGGAGGGCTTGGCATGTTGGATGTTGATAAGAGCACTTTCAAATAAGAAATCTGAGATAGAGAGATCTCTTTTAATGTTGAAACATAAAATCAAAAAAATTTGAAGGCAAAAGAAGCTGAGTTGAAATGGAGCAACACGTGCAAATCAACATCACTCAGCTACATGCAGATTTAAATAGGAGGTTGAACATACCATTGCAACAATTTGCATTGGTAGATAAGTGTAGGATCCATTGCACTTGTAGGCATAATGAACTAGAGTGTCTAACCTTCTTGAGAAAAATTGAAAGAGTCTTGCAAGGAGAGATTCCCTTTTGAGAAATATATCAACCTTTAGCTCTTGCAGATCTGGAGGAAGAATTGACAACCATGGCAGCCAAGGTATTTGAAGAGCTGATCCAAGAATGTTTGGGCAGCAAGGATGGACCAAGATTTGAGGAAGCACTAATGTGAAGTTGGTGCAGATTTCACAATGCACCTCATTCAAAATTTACTTGTCCTTCATGTGCAAATATCATCACCCAAGTCAAAGGAAATTTGAGCAGCTTGGAGCAGCCAACTGGCAAGGAGAATGAGTCATCCCATGAGGCAAAAAAACTATCAGCATTTGGAGGACAACACATTGCAGATAGACCAAGAAGCTCCATAGAAATAGATGTCGGGACAACAAACGTTGAAGCTGAAAATGTAAAGGAAGAAGCTGATTTCCTTGGGACAATAAAAAGCTTTGGTGAAGGTTCACTAGGAATGGAGTTGAAAAGCCTCTCCTTCACTAGTAAGGGGCAGTCCTCCACTCAGGAAGAGGAGCCATTGGCAGTTGAGGATGAGTCAATCAAGTTTGCAGCAGTGTATGCTGGGGCAGCCAATGAAGATGCTGAAAATCAGCAAGAGGAAGAGGTTGACAACCTTGGGACAGTAGAAAGTGATGATGAGGACCCATTAGTGGAAAGATATGACCAACTCGTCTCCAGATTAGCAAAGGATTGGTCATAGCTAAAATTTTAGGTGGATTTGGAGGTATTGATGCTACCAAATTGGTGCAGGCTCCATGATTCATCCCACTCTGAGTTCACATGCAGAGTGTGCCAAGAAGCCATGAAGCAAGTCAGAGAACAAGCATGACAATTAAGCACACCACTTCCTGCAATTGCTTCATGAACGGAATGTGAGGACCAAGAGCCTGAGCCAAGTGACAACTCAGCTGAAGGCAGTCCTCAAGAGGATGTTGGGACAACAATACAGTCTTGAGCTTCCGAGCAATGAATTAGATCAAACAGGAATGTTGTCTACCAGTCATCAAGAATTTCTCCCTCTTCAAGAGCATTTGTGCACCATGGACGATGGGCTTCATGGCAAGTCCTTGGAGGGAGATTGCATGGTGGATTTTAGTCCCCTTGATGAGGTTCCATCAATTAATGACTTCTTTTCGTTGGGAGCTATGCTGTGGAGGTATGCTCATGCCGAGGAAGAGCACATCCCAGAAGACGGTAGCGATGAAGACATACTCCTTGAGCCTCCGAATGGTGATGCACTAGAGTTTTCAGATTGGGAGAAGGGTTCCTTCTCCATTTACAATGATAGTGAACAAGGGGAAATGAGTGAGCGTCATGATGAAATGCATGAACAAGAAAGAGAAGAAGACAAAGGCGGGGGTGCTAAGATAGCTGCCAACAAAGATGAAGCACCTGGTCGACTACAAGATGCAACTTGGAGTCTTTCTGCCATGATCATTGTTGATCCTCCTTCATATTTAGATGGCTGCAATAGGATAGATTCGTACATGTCATCATCCCATGATATTGAGCATCTTAAAGATAGGTTCGACACTTGGGAAAGGAGATGGGATAGTGTGCCACCTTTTGAAGGCAACAATCAAGTGGATCCCAAGTTAGCGGATGATCAATGTGGAGAAGTACTTCTTTTTGAAGAACCGCCAAGGGGGATTGTTGATCCTACACAAGACGTGAAAGAAGTGTTTTCTGCCCCATTCTCCCTACCTTATGCAGACTTGATGCCTGAAGTGTTGCTCCTTCCACCATGCCTGCCCGAGGTTGCTGATGCAAAGACTGACGATGCGATGCTCGCTCTTGATTGTCAAATGTTGCCACCTCCATGTGATGAAATCCAAGTTTTATCCTTCCTTGCTCCTGTTAATTTTCATAGCTGGAGTTATCATTTTGATTATGGAAATGAGGAAAAATGAACATCTTTATGGATTAACCATGGGTTTAGCGAGCCTCCTCAATTGTTGATTTTTCCTAACCGGGTGACTAAATTTGAATGTTGCAATATTGAATTTATTTTCTCTAAATATAAGGATAAATCTGCATGGTTGAGAACTATAATGACTTCCCGTTTGCTTGTGCACACGCTGCAAAATCCAATGAGCATGAGTGTCAGCTCACCTTACCCGAACATAGTTCTTTGTAAATATCTTTGTACATAACTCGTTTTGAGTAGTGTAGGTTTCCTGTAAATACTTTTTTTTCTTGCTTTTGTTAAGTTAGTTTGTTTGTTGTAGGTTGCTTGCTTTAGGGTAGTTTTTTCATTATTTTCTTTCGTTGTCTCGCTTTGGTTGGTTTTGATGTTTTCTTTTGTTTGCTCTTGCTTTGCTGTTGCTTTGCTCGGGGTCCCTTTGTTTTTGGCTGGGCGCATCTGTGCGCACAACAACCATTCTTCTCGCCTGGGGTTGCTTTATGTATTTCTTTGTCAAACTCTAATCAAGTTTTTAGAATGGATGGTGAATGGTGAGGATCTTCTGTTAGTATCAAGCGATCCAGATGTTTGATTCAAAGTGGATAAGTCATTGGTCAGTTTGATTCTAAAGTATTCTAGAATCTTATATCTCTCACAAATTTTAAGGATCTGACGGTCATTGTAGGTCCTTTGTGAAGTCTATTTAAGTGAAAAATTTAAAATTCTGCTCCAGCGCCACTGTGATTCTCAGCCCTGAGCGCGAGCTTCATTGCTTGCGGGTTGAAATAAAAGAACTGAAAAGAGAAAAAGAAACAAAAGAAAGAAAGCAAAATATTGAAAATCAAAAGAAGAAAAATTCAGCTTTTCAAGGGTATATGAGCAACTCTACCGGGGCTATAGACGCCCGACCGGCAGTAGAGCAATGTTCGGGAGAATCACAACGATAACCTCATCGGGGCTATGGATGCCTGACTAGCAGCGAAGCAATATCCCGGATGCTTTTGGAGTTAGAATGAACTACGTAGCTTAACTTGATGGAGCTTGGGTTCTTGCAGCAACTGAAGGATGGGAATTAATGCAATTGCACACACTTGGATTTTCAGCATATTGAAGGTTGGGTTAACTAGTGGTTTTGATTCTTTGGTTGAGCGTCTAGCTTGTTCACCCTAGCATGAAGGTCAGAACCAGAGATTTTGGGTTCGTGATTCTAGTTTGTCATCGAAATGCTCTAGAGCATTCCCCCCAGCGAGTCACCATTTTTTCTGCATATTTTGCACACACGCCCCGTCGTAGGCAGGGACCCTCTTTTTTCGCTCTCGACAGGCTTCTTTGCTCCCGTCCCGTTTTGCGTGCCCCTCATTTTGCTATCTTAGTTGGTCAAAATTTCCTTCAAAGTCTCATTTTTGGCTGACCATATTTTGCCCCTAAAATAAAAAATTGCTAAGTCTTGGGCTTTTCAGGCTTCGCCCCCCCCCGCTCGCTCGATTCACTTTTTCCTTCATTCTTTGAATTTGGGGATAGATTTCCTATGGATTTTGGATTTTTTTGTGGTGCCTAAGTGAACTGAAAAGGTTTCATTAAGTTTTGGAAAGTTTTGAAAATTCAAAAACTATGTTTCTGCAGTGCAGCAGCATTCCTGCAACAACATTCCTACAGCGGCATTCCGACCTCATGTTTCTGGAGCGTACAAGCGCACCTCCAAATCAGAAACAGACTTCGACCCAAATGCTAAAATGGGGTCTTATCCTCCCTGGAACTTTCAAATTCCAAAATTGTAGCCAGGAAATACCATCTGGAGTTCCGTGCTCTGTCGGTCGTTTTCAAACAGCATTTCCAGAACAACATTCCAGGCTCATGTTTCCGGAATGTACCAGTGCACCTCCAAATCAGAAATGGACTTCGACCTAGATGCTAAAATAGATTCTTATCCTCCTTTGACCTTTCAAAATTCCAAAATTGCAGCCAGGAAGTACCATCCGAAGTTTCGTGCTTTGTCGACCGTTTTCAAACAACATTTCTAGAACAACATTCCGAGCTCATATTTTCGGAACGTACCAGTGCACCTCCAAATCAAAAATGGACTTTGACACAAATGCTAACATGGGGTCTTATCCTCCCCTGACCTTTCAAATTCCAAAATTGCAGCCGAGAAGTACCATCCGGAGTTCTGTGCTTTTTCGGTCGTTTTCAAACAACATTTCCAGAACAACATTCTGGGTTCATGTTTCCGGAACGTACCAGTGCACCACCAAATAAGAAACGGACTTCGACCCAGATGCTAAAATGGGGTCTTATCCTCAAATTCCAAAATTGCAGCCAGGAAATACCATCCGGAGTTCCATGCTTTGTCGGTCGTTTTCAAATAGCATTTCCAGAACAACATTTCGGGCTCATGTTTTCGAAACGTACTAGCGCACCTCCAAATCAGAAACGGAATTCGACCCAGATGCTAAAATGGGGTCTTATCCTCCCTTGACCTTTCAAATTCCAAAATTGCAGTCGGGAATTACCATCCGAAATTCCCTGCTCTGTCGACCATTTTCAAACAACATTTTTAGAACAACATTCCGACCTCATGTTTTCAGAACGTACCAGCGCACCTCCAAATCAGAAATGGACTTCGACCCAGATGCTAAAATGGGGTCTTATCCTCCCTTGACCTTTCAAATTCCAAAATTGCAGCCGGGAAGTACCATCCGGAGTTTCATGCTCTGTCGACCGTTTCAAAACAGCATTCCGGGCCTATGTTTTTGGAATGTACCAGCGCACCTCCAAATCAAAAATGGACTTTGACCCAGATGCTAAAATGGGGTATTATCCTCCCCTGACCTTTCAAATTCCAAATTTGCAGCTGGGAAATACCATCTGAAGTTTTGTGCTCTATCGGCCGTTTTGAAACATCATTCCTGCAGTGGCATTCGGGCCTCATATTTTCGGAACGTACAAGCGCACCTCCAAATCCAAAACGAACTTCGACCCAAATGCTAAAATGGGGTCTTATCCTCCCTTGACCTTTCAAATTCCAAATTTATAGCCGGGAAGTACCATCTGGAGTTCCATGCTCTGTCGACCGTTTTGAAACAACATTCCTACAACGACATTCGGGCCTCATGTTTTCGAAACGTACAAGCGCACTTCCAAATCCGAAACGGACTTCGACCTAGATGCTAAAATGGGGTTTTATCCTCCCTAGAACTTTCAAATTCCAAAATTGTAGCCGAGAAATACCATCTGGAGTTCCATGCTCCGTCAGCCGTGTGAGAACAGTATTTCGGGCTCATGTTTCCGGAACGTACAAGCGCACCTCCAAATCAGAAACAAACTTCGACCCAGATGCTAAAATGGGGTCTTATCCTCCCCTGACCTTTCAAATTCTAAATTTGCAGTCAGGAAGTACCATCCGGAGTTCCATGCTCTGTCGGTCATTTTCAAATAGCATTTCCAAAACAACATTTCGACCTCTCATTTCTGGTTTCAAGAAGCCTACCATGGGTCCGTCGACAAAACCATTTGATCCAATGAGGAATGCTGAAATTCCATCAGGAGAAGGTAGCTTTCAGTTAGTTTTCAGCTACAGTAAAAGGGAAATTAGCTAGAAGATAAAACTGTTATAGTGACTTGCCACTACAAGACAAAATAGGAAAAAGATAAAAGATGTATTTTAAATTGCTGAATATTGTGGGGTAGGTGAAGCCCTAATGTAAATTAAATCTGGGTCACACAATGTAATTCAATCCTGGTCATTCATTCGGGCTTTGGAAAACTATAAATAAAGGTTTTCCCTTCATTTGTAGTTGTTGGAGAGCTCTTGTAAAAACATTTTGCAGCAATAGAAAGTAGCATTGCATGATCTATGGGTGTTACTTTTTGAGTTTGCTCATTATGTGTGTATGGTTCTACCTTCCAAGTTAGTTTTAGTTATAGTTTTTTTGAATGGAAGTGGTGATGGTGATTGTTGTTTCAGTATTTGATGAATTTCCAGCCCATACTTTTGGCACTTGTTGATGACAAGTTGTTGTGCAAAGTTATCTTGGGCTTCTTTATTTGATTGCTGCAACTTCATTCATTTGCATGTTCATGATGTGTGTATGCAAACTGAAAATCTACAGTCCTTAGAAGATTGCACTGGTTTTGTGTAACTGTAGGATCCTCTTGGCCAAGCAAAACCTAGTTTAGGGAGTTTGTCTACTGTAGCAACCTCCATGATCACTGTTCATTCGTAGTTTCAAATCTAGGAACCTTTTCTCTTCCCTTCCCTTTTTCCTTTTTTTTAATAAGTAACCTTAGGCAAGGTTCATTGCACATTGTAAAGTTAAATCTGATGTTGAAATGGAGTTCCAGACTACTATTTGAACCTGCAGCAAATACTCAACAACTTTCCCATTTTAAGAACTTCATTTGTTGATCCAAATTTCCCACTTTGTAACTCATCCTTAAGTCCACCTTGTGATTCCAGCAAATCACATAAATCAACTGAGATATTCCAAGCCTTGTCATGACCTGACATCCAAGAGACCTTGGGATAGTGTTCTACAATTTGATTGTGGAAGATTGTCTTTCAAGAGAGGTAATGCACCTATGTATTACCTGTGTTGTGAAGTGCATAAAAACACCATCAACACTACCTTTATCTCACTTTGAGTAATGGTGTAGAGGAGAGGGCATGTGATTTTGAGAGCCAATAGGATTGTTGTGTCATGCAGAGCATCTACCAAGATAAAAAAAAGAGAGAATCAGTTGGACAAAGACATGAAAGTCTTATCTGAAAAGGTAGACAAGTCTTTTAAAGAACTCATTAAAAGAAAAATTTGCATTATGTAATCATAAAGACACTCTCAAAGCTAAGCCAATGGTGTAGAGGAGAGGGTATGTGATTTTGAGAGCCAATAGGATTGTTGTGCAATATTATGTGTGAGAGTGGCTTGGTGTCCCAAATCACAAATGAGTGTGTATTTATCAACTAATACCAAAATTAACCATAATCTCATATTAATGAAACATCTATTTGGTGTAATGATCCTCTCCCTATGATATAATTGTATAGTCAATATGGTAGGTAGGGGCAAGAAATTTTGTATGTTAGCTTGTTGTTGATGGTATCCTTGCATCCACTAGTATCATATCAAAAGAATTAAAATGCATATAGACCATCATATTTTGACTCTACATTAATGCAATTTGATTCCTCTAATCCATCCATTGGTTGTTATGATAGTTCATCCAATAGTTGATGTAATATCTTGGTGTCTTTATGTATTTTTTCTATCTTTAACAATGCTAAAGTTCTTGAATTGATGGTTTCATTTTAAGAATCTTTTCATTTCATTTTCTACATACAAATGCTTGTTGCACATTATGTTATAATTCAAAATAATTTCTTGCACTCTCTATATAAATATCATTGGTCATGACTCAAACGTGATTTTTTAATAGCTCCAAAAGATATTTTTTTGTAACTAATATTGGTGAAGTTTAGTAGCACATTGTGAAGAGTATTATATCACATATCAACTCAGAAGATTATATTCTATACAGTGCTTGTGTATGTGATTCATTAAAGGTTGAGGTCTCATGTTGTAAGCCCTTCAGACAAGATTGTAAATTCAATTATTTAAGATACCTTCTCCTATAGAATTTGTGAAATTTTATATGAACTTGGATATTCTAAACTTTTAAATTTTAAATTATCAACCATTGTTTATGATGAATATATAGCACTTATATTTCTTCTTGTATATATTTCTAAAGAGATTTCTCCTTTGTACTAGATCTTTATCAATACCATAATTTTTAAAAAAAACTATAGTTGCTCTATCACTTTCTTCTTTAATAATTCATAGCTTCTATAAGGCATTTGAATATTTCAAACTCTCATCCACATGCCTTATAAACACATTTGAGGAAAATTATGAATGATTAAATCAATTACATGGTAAATTGTGATGATTGCATCAATTACATGGTGATGAGGTAAAAATAACCTCATCATAATAATACCAGAAAATCATATTTATATGAGCTCAATCCTTTATTTCTACCAATTAATTAAACTTTAGGAGAGATAATTGTTTATCTTTAAGGAAAATTATACAGACTTTATTTCTTATGATTAATGGAGGTAATCTACCAATACAGATTTAATAGGTTGTTTTGAGTGTTTTTGTAGAGCAATAACCGAACATCATGCAATAGTTGCAAAACATTTAACTAGCACGTGCCTTAGTAAAGATTGAAGATAGACGTTGAGAACCTGCTCCTAAACATCAGGCTGATGAACCAAGGATGCAGTTGATGTTAGTTTAATTTTTGTTATGTTCTTTTAGTCAAAGACTTCATGGCTCGTCTCAAGCCTTTTTAATGTCTATGTAATGGGTTTTAAAGACAATGGAAGTTAGTTGTAAACTATTATAGAATTTTTCAATGGCTATCCACGCCATCTGAAATCTAGGATCTAGTTAAAGTTTTTCTATAAAAATGTAATTTTCAGAAGTAGAAAAGCAACGCTCAATAGTAATGTTATGTTGTTAACATGATCTTTGAATACTTATGAATAAAGAAGCTATCTTCTATCAATTTTTGAGTTGTTGAGCTATGGATGATAATTGTCTTTAATGGAAGAACTTCAGAATCAGTAGTGTATGTGACTTGAGAATGAATGTGATAACCCGTGAGCTGGCCACTTGATGGAGGATAGCTTAAATAGATAAGTACTTACTGTTATGTCATTTTTGTTACATAGATAACCATTCAATAGGAAATCGTTAAGTCTGTCGGTTGTTGAGTCTGAAGTTCCAGAGCACTCTTTGTTTTCCATTATCATGAGTTACTTGTTGCAATTGTTAAAATATTTTACTATTTAAAAGGATGTTTCATGGTCTGTTTACTCATTTTTCCACTTTCGTAGTTTATCATTTGTTTAGCTTTACTTGTTTCTGTACTTTCTAGCTTAGTTTTCATGCTTTCTAAATTAGTTATCTTATGCTTTCTAGTTTAATATCCCAATTTTCTTAAAATAAATTATTCCTTAGTTCCGTAGTTAGTCGGCCTTAGACTAAAATTAATTTCAGTTGTCTTTAAGAAATCATAAAATCTAAAATGAGTCGTCTAAATTATCTTCTATTGCAAACTGCCTTGGACACTGCCCAGTCGACTTATTGATATTTTATATTCTAAAGTAATGGGACCTAACGATATCCTATCACATGGTAAATTGGGATGATTGGAAATTTCATTTTACTATAACCAAAGAGTTGTTCTAAAATTTGAAGGTGGACTTCATTGCATAACTGACAAGGGACAATGTTTTTTCCAACACTACAAATAATGAGAGCATTTTTTTGTTCCGATCAAATGAAGAAAGTGAAATTCCAACTTTATTGTACCAAATAGTTCTAAAATTTTAAGGTGAACTTCATTACATTGTTGGTGTGTACAAATCAAAAACTTTTCATAAGGAAATATTTAAAAAGGGACAGTTTGTTTTCTAACACTCCAATAATGTGAGCATCTTTCATAAAGAAACAATTGGCACACACACCTTCCTCAACTTCTCAAGAGTAGGAAGAATCTCTTCAATCAATGCATTATCTATTTCATATGATTTATTCATTATAAGGTCTTTCAACACCATATTTATGCCTCTCCTTGGATTAATCCATCATCATCATTGCATAAATCCATTAGGTTAAACCTTAAACCCTAAGCCTAACATCCATCATCATTGTATTAATCCATTAGGTTCATTTTAGGCTAATATAAATTTATTAATCTAATAATTTTCATTCATCATAGTCATTTCATTATTCATGCATCTTTCCATCCTAATCATTAATTATCTCCCAACCCATTAACCTTCGATCTCCCCATGCTTATATTCCTATCCACCATCCATCAATCTATCCTATGTAACCTTGTCCAATCATTCCATAATCCCTTGTCATTGGTACCTAGCTATAGGATACTCCTATAAGAAATTTAATTCCATCTATCTTATTATTCCATCACTCCTTCCAATCCAAAATTGTAATAAAATCATAATCCATGCAATCTACAAGAAATAATCCAATAACATATTACATAAAGGCTCCATTTGATATGGTCTCTCAGATGCTTGATTGAATATTATAAATGGTATGTGGATTTGTCTTTAAACCAAAATATTCTTGGTATCGTTGGATGATTTTTAATAGAAAAATGGTAGCACACACCTACTAGAAAATGTTTTGATGATAAGGAAGGGTAAAGGGTTCTATTTGTAGACTCTTATTGTGAGGGATGACACAATTCAAGGATCAAAGGGTATAGTATCACTTTCACATGGTATCAAAGTAGTGGTTTTAAATCCCAAAGGATATCCATTAGAATTATATTTTAAGTTATATCTTATAGTATTTTTAATTAGGTAGTTGTTAAGAGAATTATGCTTATAAATAGATCGTTGAACCTAAGATAGTTTGGAAAGGAATACTTTAAATATTCCATCAAATTTGAGGTAATTTACAAGGGAATTTATAAATTGAACTTGAGTTATTTTGCATTGTAATATATAGATAAGATGCCTCCATGAAGAGTGAGTAGAGTCCAAAATGCAATTAATATTGCTAAAAGGATAGAATAAATGTTTGAGATGATAATGAATGTGTGGATTGGTTGGATGTATAAAATAATATGGAAAGAGAGAGATGGGAAAAGAGGGAAAAGGGGAGGGAGAGAAAGGTTAGGAGGGATAGTGAGAGATGAGAGATAGAGAGGTATTTTCAATTATATTTGTTCCATGGAATTATTAAGTTCAAGAATCTTTGACTTCATTTGTTCAAATCCACTTATAGCATCATCTCTCACTTTATTTGCTTGCAAAAATTCATATGAAATATAATAACTCTTGAATTTATCCACTTTTGTAATTCCATTTTACCATTGCACATACTGCACACACAGGTCTTCCTCAAGGGTGGAGAGATCGGGGAGGATTTGCAAATGGGGAATACATAAATCTAATCAAATCCCTAAGTAAATACTAAATTTATCACTCTACTCAATGATCACTAGGGAAGGAGAGAGGTGCAGATAGAGAGAGGTAAGGTGCAAGGAATAAAGATAGATGTAGGTAAAGCTAGATACAAAGGTAGGGTGGGAGAGGTAGAAAGAGAGATATCTAGTGTGTGTGGGAGAGAGGGGGAGGGAGAGGTAGAGAGAGGGATTCTTATTGAATACAACCCATGCATATATCATAATTGTTACTATATGGGTTTTCATATTGTTTATATTAAATGTTCTTAATAATTTTTTGTAGGATTAAAATTATAATTCTACCCTATTGGTTGTAACATATTTATGGTAATTTATCAAAATTAAAAGATTAAATTATATCTCCAATATTTGAAATTTACATAAAGTTATAGGTTTATCCCATGAGTTTGGATGGAGTGGTAGGGATCTTCGTATCTTTATTTGACACAAAATAAAATCAATTGAATAAAAAAAATTAAAAATATATTTCATATTTGGCAACCCAGGGAGCACATGTAGATAGGTAAGATATGAGGACCAATGATAGAATCAGTTGGGTGGAGACAACATCCCTCCCTCTCTCCCTCACATATACACACAACCTATCTCCACCTACCCTACCCTCCCTTCCTAACTTTGTCTATACCTACCTCTCCTACCCTACCTCTCTTCCTCCCTCCCTCCATCTCCCCCTAATTTTGGGTCCTTTTATCCCTTCCACCCTACCAGTCCCTATCTCCCTCACACACACCCTCACCTCTCTACCTACACCTCTCTCTTTCCCTCTTTCCCTCTCTCCCTCCCCCCCACTTCTCTCTATCTCCACTCACCCTCTCCCTCTCTACCTAACTTTCCCTTAATCCATCCCACCCACCTCTTGTTCTACCTACATCTCCCTCCTTCCCAACTTTCCCCCTCTATCTAAAAAAATCAATATCATCTAGAGAGGGCTAGTAATTAAATTAATTTAAGTTTATTAATATGGCTAGTAATTAAATTAATTTGAATATCATTTTTTGTTCAATAATCTTTGAGTTCATTTGTTAAACTCCACTTATAGAATCATCTCTCACTTTATTTTCTTGCACAATTTCAGATATAGTACAAAACCTCTTGACTTTATCCACTTTTGTATTGTCATTTTCCAATTGCACATACTGCACTTTTATCCACTTTTGTTTGTGTTTGTGAGGGAGACAGGGGGGAAAGGAGGGAGATAGGAAGTGGTAGGTGGGTGAGATAGAGGGAGGGAGAGAAAGAGGGAAGGACAAATATAGGAAGTTGTAGGGTGGGAGGGATAAAAGAATCCAAAATGGACTTAGTGGGAGGGGGAGATGTGATGGTGGATTGTGAAGAAAAGACACAAGGCATTTATCATGGTGAGATTTTTATGCATATGATATGATGGAAATCATGGAGAACCCATCGACCATAATGCATATTTACTCATGTTGGTGATTTTTTGTAAATTATGTTCAAGAAATCCATGCTAATGGATTCTTATGGTTGTGTTAGAATTTCAAGAGTGGTGTAGATCCCAAGCTTCCTATTTCTAGGGATGGATGATTTGGTAAAATATTTGAATGTCATAAACTATTTTTCCAAGACCTATATTTAAAATTAGTTATGAATAGATCATAATAGAGGGAGGGAGAGAGCGAGGGAGAGAGAGAGAGAGGGAAGGAGGCAGATAGGAAGTGGTAGGGTGGGAAGGATAGGAGGGAGAGAAATATGGAAGGAGAGAGATAGAGATAGGTATAGAGAGTGGTAAGGTGGGAAGGATAAAGGGAAGGAGGGAGATAGGGAGTGTTAGCATGGGAGGGATAGGTATAGAGAGAGTTAGGGAGGTAGGAAAGGAGGGCTAGGTTAAGAGAGGTTGTGTGTGTGTGTGTGTGTGAGGGAGAGAGAGGGGGAATGATGGAGATAATAAGTGGTAGGGTGGGAGGGATAGAGGGAGGGAGAGAAAGAGGGAAGGAGGGAGATATGAATTGGTAGGGTGGGAGGGATAGAAGGACCCAAAATGGACTTTGTAGGAGGGAGAGATGTGATGGTGTATTATGGGAAATAGGCACCCAAAATAGATTTCAAGAGACCAATATTTTATAGAAAATAATTAGTAGGGATTTTATAGGGTATCCTTCATAGTACACACTTCACACTGTACATGTTGCTTCATATAAGAAATTGCTCAATTTCAATAACCAACATTTTCTCATTATGCAGAAGAAGACCGAAGTGTGTGTTGATTAATATAAGAAATTGCTTCATATAATCATTAGGGATTTCATAGGGTATCCTTCATAGCAGGTAGTAGAATGTATGAAATGAAAAAGGAATCTACTCTAAAAGAAATTGAAAAGAAGAATACCAAAGTGAATGAGATAAATAATGTATTGACTAAAGAAATTATTCCTACTCTTGAGAATTTGAGGAAGGAGCATGTGCACTAGGTGCAATGGGAAAATGGAAATGTAGAACTAGAGGCAACAAGTACTAGAATGTATGGAATGAAAAAGGAATCTTCTCTAAAAACACTTGAAAATAAACTGACCAAAGTGAATGAGATAGATAATGTATTGAATGAAGATATTATTCTTGCTCTTGAGAAGTTATGGAAGGTGCATGTGCAGTATGCACAATGGGAATATGGCATTGTAGAACTAGAGCAACAAGTACTAGAATGTATGAAATGAAAAAGGAATCTGCTCTAAAAACACTTGATAAGAAGCAATCAAAGTGAATGAGATAGATAATGTATTGATTGAAGAGATTGTTGTTTCTCTTGAGAAGTTGAGGAAAGAGCCTATGCAGTATGTGCAAGGGGAAAATGACAATTCAAAATTGGATTAAATCAAGAGTTTGGTATTATATATGAATTTGTGTAAGCAAAGAAAATGAGAGATGATGCTATAATTATTAATGAACAAATGAACTCAAATATTCTTGAACTTAAGAATTCCATGGAACAAATACAATTGGAAATAGATGATAAGGAAAAGGAAAAATTAGATCTAAGTGTAGAAAAAGAGAATCAATTGGGTGGAGAGATGAAATTCTTATCTAAAAAGGTAGACAAGTCTTGTAAGGAACTTGTTAAAAAAAACATCTACATTCTCCAATCATAAGGAAATAATTTCATTCTCTACCTCTCTCTCTCTCTACCATCACATCTCCCCATCATATTAAGTCCATTTTGGGTCCTTCTATCCCTCCCACCCTACCACTTCCTATCTCTAACCTTCCCTCTTTCTCTCCCTCCCTCTATCCCTCCCACCCTAACACTTCATATCTCCCTCCTTCACCCTCTCTCCCTCACAAAAACACACACAACCTCTCTCAATCTACCCATCCTCCCCTCCCTCCCACCCTACCACTCCCTATCTCCCTCCTTCCCTCTATCCCTCACACCATACCACTCTCTATACCTATCCCTATCTCTCTCCTTCCCTCTTTATCTCCCTCCTTCTATCCCTAGCACCCTACCACTTCCTATCTCCCTCATTCCCTCTCTCTCTCCCTCCCTCTATTATGATCTAGTGATAACTACTTTCAAATCTTCATAAGCATTGTGATAACCTCTCCCTCCCCTTTAGGGGAATAACATGCACTAGAACCTTGTACCTAGGTTCCAATTACCTCCCTCTTTCTCTCCCTCCCTCTATCCCACTTACTATCCCTTGTCAATAGGTAGAGAGAGTGAGGGAGAGAAAGAGGGAGGTAATTGGGATAGTAGGTGGTGATCTTGGAATGGAGAATAACATGCACTCAAACCTTGTACCTGTTGATGGTGTTTTCTACACAACAACAACTCATATAGATTACGATATCCTATCTCTCTTGAAAGGTAAATCTCTATCAGCAAGCCTCAAGAGATAACCGCAAGGTCTCTAATGTCAGGTCTTGACAATGCAAATAAAAAAACTTAGAGATAATGTGAAAATGTTGGTAATCACAAAGGGACCTTACTACAAGCAAATACTGGACTCCAATTTATCAAATCTAGCAATATGGTGGCACTTCAGATCTCAAATATAATCCAAGTAATCAAAGAAATAACAAAAAAGATATAAGGTTTTAGAGATAATTCTAAGACTAATTTTAACCCTAAGACTAACAATTCAAAAGATGGAATGCTCAAAATGGACCAATCCCTCATAAACTGATTCCTGTTCAACCCAGATAAATCTACAATCTTACAAAAATAGTGCAATCTTTTGAGGTGTTAAAGATTTCCAGACTATGAATATTCATTCAAGACAACCCTATTGCTATTGAAATAAAAAAGTATTCATAATTGAACTAAGCACGGTTTTAAGTCCAGGCTAACTTTGCAAAGCAGCTAACAGTCAACTAACTACAAAAAGTACGGACTAGAGATTGCTGCAAACACTTCAAGCATAAAACCCTAGACATCATCAAATAATCTAACATCAAATAAACTTAAGCAAATTCAAAGATAGAGTATCAAGAACCGTGCCAGATAAAACTCAACACAAGAAAAACACCAAATCACAATGTCTTTACTTGTATTAAAGCATCCAAAGTAGCAAAAATTCCAGTATTCTGTTACAACACTTGCTTGAGAAAGATAAACTAAAGTCTAACTCTTTTCACAATTCACTCCAATCTAAAATTATCTAATTAACCCCCTACAAATGAGGCATAACGCCCAACTTATAGAAACCACCCCAAGGTATGTCGACCCAATTAGGGTTTACAATAATAAATTGCCACACAATAGGTTGGCCAAGAGAATTTTGAAATAATCATGAAATGTGCATTAAATGCACCAATTTCATCCATATCGGCCTAGGGTCTCCAACAAAGTTCGATCCAATGCATGTGAAGGAAGAGGAGAAATAATGGGAAGCACAAATTTTGATGTAGCATTGCATTAACTACTCCCCCCCTTTATCTTTAGCACACTCCACCTTATCCCACACCATCAAAAATACCCTATCCAATTCGGCAGTAGGTGGCATAGGTAAAACCCTAATTCTCCTCTCAAGGGAGTTGCTATCATCTCTTGACTGTTTCACTACTTTATCCCAATCCACCTTATTTGTCTAATATCGATCAACGATTGCAATGTAGGTGGCTGCATCATCCAACTGATGTTCGGTAATAGGGCCCTCATTGATTGGGGAATATACATCTCACCACCATTCTCTCAACTGCTCCAAGCTAAGATGTTTTGGAGCAAATTCCTTTCTCCCTGTCATCACTTCAAAGAAGGAAATACACCTATTGTAAATTTCACTCAAGGTGCCTTTAGTCAGCCTCCCTTGTTTGTATATCTTCTTCAAAGCCTTTTGCATTATTTGAAGGATTTCAAACCATTCCCAAGGCTCTGCAATCTTTGAGGAAAGAAGAATTCCCTCACTTATCAACTTTTCTTCAGTGTATTCCATGATAGTTCTTGTCTTTTGCAACAAAATATCTACATCTTCCTTATCCTGAGCCAACGCATTCTTCAACCAATCCAGTGACCTCATTGCATCTCCTCCAGTCAAAAGGATATCTTTGATAGCATCATCCCCCTTGATTTTCACTCCCTGTAACCAGCCGGCTGTAGCATGTGTGGTTTTCTTCATTCTTTCCAACTCTGATATAGTCTGTTGAGGTAAGAAGCCTGCAACAAATGAGGAAGCACTGATGGATTGCAAGGGTTTCATCAATTCTTGCAAATATCTCTTAAGTTTATCATTTTCTTTCTCCAATTTTGTCTTAGCCTGTACCTCCTTCCCCAGTCTACCAAGGATTACAACACTGGAACCTTCATATTCTTCAATGTCCTGCTCCATGGAAGCATGCCCTAGATTGATAGTCTGCACACTATAATCCTTCCTAGTCACATCATCCCTATCCTTCTCAAGAGTAGGGGTAGCAATGTGGACTACCCTGTTATTTGATTCATCCCTTTCAATCCTGGAAATGACTCTCGCTTTCTTCTTTGTCTTTCCTTTTCCAATGTTTGCCAGTAGTTCATCCCAATTAGGAGTATCATCCACCATGATTTGTTTGCTCTTCAATTATTTATCCAACCAACCTAGAACAGTAGATTCTGATTGTACTTTGTTTTGTCCATCTTCTTCCTATTGAACATTGGGCACACTCTCCTCCCTACTTGGCTTCTCAAGAACCTTCTCAATTGTATCCTCTTTTTCCTTACTGTTCTCCTCCTTCTCATGCATTGGTGAAGGAGTCCTAGCTGACACTTCCTCTCTCAAAAGAGATCTATCCTCTTTACCTCCTGTAGGTGAATCCTCACAAGCCATGAGAGGAGACTACAGAACCCTATCTATCTCTACCTCAGCATTGTAGAGATTACCGTCATGGAATTCTTCCTCTCCAAGATCTTTAGGATCTTCAACATCTTTTGATTTGTTTGGCATATTGCCAGTTTCATGAAGAGGAGGGATTTCTTCATGCTCAATGGTAGGAGCAGTCATGGGAGCATTTCATTTTGGTGCAACATCTTTGGGAGAAGGGGTCCTAGATCTCCTGGTATATACTTGTGTCTTTTCTCCCGAGCTCTCTACTTCTACCACAAGTGTGTCACCTTCCTTATTTGCCTTAGAAGTCTCCTTCTCCTTTTGTGATAACCTCAATATTCTCCTTCTCTTCAGTGAGGGAACATTGGTCTCTTCCTTTTACTGCTTCACCTCTTCATGAACATTCTTAAGTTTGATCCTGAAAGGAGAGCCCACCTTGGTTTTTCCCTTGGGGTCCTGTTCAAGTGATTCCTTAGATGCAGAGTGAGACTCCAAGTCTCCCATGAGATCATAGGTGTATTGCACACCTTCACTCTCCAACTCCAACATCTTATGCTTGAGCTAGAGCTTGGTATACTTGATTATCAGAGTCATGACCTGTTATAGCTTTGTCTTCTCTTCTTCCAACCAATCAACCTCTCCAATTGGCTTATCCTTCACAGCCTCAAAGTTATGGCCCTAGATTAAATTCCCATCCTCCTCAACCTGATTAGGGATAGCCCTTATGTTGTATAACCGTACCAAGCTGACTAGTAACCTAGAAAAATTCTTCTTTATAACTTCAAACTTGTCACTGATGTTAGTCTAGTAGTCCTCTATGTCATCCTTGTGACTGTATTCTCTACTAGCCTTCTTCTGGGCTTCACGAGTTATATCAAACTTGGACCTCTTGGAATGGAAAGGAAGACCTAGGGTACTCATCTCCTCTTCAGAAGCATGGGATGAGTTAATAGAAGGGCATGCTTCATCACTACCTATCCTCAAAGGAAAATCACCACCAAACTCGGTCTTATGCTTCTCCCTCTTCACAATTACATCAAAGTCACATATCTATCTTGTGACTTCTAGGAGTACAACATGATCAGTAGGGTACCTAGGGAGTCTGTATGGGGCCCTCTGACAACCATCAATTCTTATGTATGAAAAGGTGGGGAACTGGATAAACCAAGCTCCAAACCTCTTAATTAACTCCTTGGCTTTGTCTAAGATCCGAACATGTTCTGCACCTTGGAGCAGCCTAGTGATGTACATGGTGAATGCATCATTCACCCTTCTATAGCTCGAGTTACCCAGGTGTAGCTGTGGGTAAACTTCATAAATTACATCCTGTGCGAACACACCCCTTGTGCTCAAATCCTTGTATGGGTGAAACCTAGCTAAAGCATAGAAAAGGTAAGAAGTCATTGTGAAACTCTTAGTGTGCAGGACATTACACATCTGTTCATGAATCATGGCGCTTATTATGCCTGCCCAGTGGTAATTTGTACCCTGTTCCATCCTAGAAATAACATGGAACATCCAATTTTTGAACATTCTTGCACTCTTTAACCCTACCACCCTATTGAGAAGGGTGATAACATCATAATACTCCTTCCTAAATTTAAGTCTGATCAACTGCTTGGGCAACTTGGAAAAGTGGGACTTAGGTTTTTCCAACCAAGAATTAATGACTTGTTGGGATTTGATGGTATCTTCCTCATAGAGCTTCTTTGCCACATTCATGTCAAAATCCACCACATGATACCTGTCAGGCATGTCAAAGGTCTGGGCTATAGACAAATGATTTAAATTTGCCACAATTCTCCCTTGGGGACCAACTATCCTTTGTGTACTTTTGTCATAGTGTCGTGCACATTCAAGCACCAGTTCTTAACACTGCATTGTAGGAGGAAATCCAGATACATGTGCCAATCCTGATTCCAATGTCCTCTTGGCCAGTAGAGGAAGGCCCTGTGTTGCCATCCTTGTCTTGAATTCTTCATAATCCCATAATCCAAAATTTGTATCAGTAACCCCCAACTTGATGGAGGACAACTTGCTCTCTTTAATTCTTCTCTTAATATCCATCTTGATTCTTTCTGCTTCATAAATGGAAGACCTCTCTGCACCTGGATCCATTACCTTACCCTTGGTTCCACTTGTCATTGCCTTACCTGATTTAGCCTGCATTCGACAAAGAAACCATAGTAAAGATCACATGGAACACAAGTTAATAAATCACAAAGGATAATTTCATCCTCAATACAAGTCCCATGATAAGAAAAATACTCAAAACCTCATAAAAAATAATCATCCCAAAGCTCAGGTTTTCAGCCCTTCCACGGAATCCAAGCCAGAGAAGAATTTCGGGAAATTCCCAACCAGGAGAATTTTAGCGAAACAAGCACACAAGCACACAAGCATCCAATAATCATTCAATCAACTGTTATTAACTAAGAAACAACATGAAGCATCTTCAAATAATTCAAATTCAATCATCTAATACATAATCATCAAGCAAACTTCATGAATCTCTTGTTTCTTTCTTTTTAGCAAAACCTCGGGAAAATCCACCTTAGATGAAAATTTGCGAGAATAGCAACAACTTAAGAATTCTGGGAAAATGAAGGGACCAAGAACTTTTTGGGAAAATCTCGAAGGCACTAATTCCAACGAAGCTAATGCAGTTTTTACAATTCAAGCCTAGTTTTCGGAAAATGACAAGGCGACGGACAAACCGGGAAAATCCGAAGGTAGAGAAAATCCACAAGGCAAGCAGAAATCCAGATCATAGCACATTTTGGGAACAAAAAGAGAAAACGGAAAGTCAGGGAATTCTGACAGTTAAGGAATTTTGCGAAGACTTTGAAAACCCGAATATCCACATTTTCCCATGACCTCACTCAAATTGATTGAACGGTCACAAATTTAAGGATCCAAAACCTGGAACCATCTCAACTTAGAATTCCTACAGATCGATTCTAAAATCAAACTCACCCTAAGGTAACTCAAGAGGGATTGGTGATGCCCTAGGCACGAAACCCTAAAATTCTGCCATGGGAGCACAGTATAAGCTTGGGCTCAACTTGTTTGTTCGCAAGGTTTACAATAGGTTCGTCCTGACCCACACAAGCGAGCCACCTCATGACAAAACCGAAGGACAAGCTCAGGAACTTGCTTGGGATTGACATTCTAACCGAATGGGAAAACCCCAACCTCAAGACATTCAACATTCAAATATGCAGGAACTCGAACCTCATTTAAAAGAAAACCAAAAATGCAAACCCGATCACCAAACCCTACCACATCAACACTCTGAATCACATCACATACGCACAAACCATGAAGTAATTCAATTCATCCATTAAAAGAGACAGAGCATCATGTACATACCATAAGGGCAAGAGAAAATGATGAAGCAGAAACCAGAAAGAAACCCCAAAATCCGAGCAAAGTGAAAATGGCCCTCAAGAAACCCAAACGCAACAATTGATTGCAATCTCAAGCGCACAATCTGGCAGCAGGACCCAGGACCAAGCACTCCAAATCAAAAGAAAGCAAATGATAAAACCTTAATGGCACAAAACTCCCAAAAGTCGATTTAATACCGGTCGCAAAAATCGTATAATTAATGCAGTCAAGACGGGTCAACCCAAAATCCGGGAATTTGACAAGGTGACGGACCCTCGGAGAAATCCGGTCCCAACAGAATTTTGCGAAGGACCAAAATCTCTGGATCTCAATGAAAAGCAGTCGTCCCCGGGTCCTGAAAGGAAACCGGGGAATTCCGCCAGGAGTGGATTTTCCTGAGAGCAGTGAAAAACCCGAAATGAGTCCAAAACTTAAGGTTTTCACTATATATCATAGATGGACCATTCCAGTAAGCAAGATAAATAGAAAAACACATGCCCAAGCAAGCGAAACCTCAAAACACAAAGGACCAAAAGACCAAAAGCAAAAGCAAAATGTTAGTGTAATTAATATTTAATTACACTTGCATAACTTTACTTATGTTTTGCTTAGGTAATAATTAGTTTAATTAATTAATAAGTAAGCTTTATTTAATTGAGCTATTTTTAGGTCAACATTAGGGTTGCATACTTTGCTTTTATAAAACAAATCATCTCATTGTAATCTTTGAAAACCTGAATAATATAAATTTGCATATTGACATGCAAAGCTCTATTTTTTTTATGTGTAAGGTGTTTAGGTTTGCATGTTTGATCTAGGGTTTCTAACATGGTATCAGAGCCTTGACATGCAACTCCTTCTCAAATTCTGGAGAAAATCATTGCAGAGTTTGTTTGGGGTTCCTCAAGGATTTTATGCCTTGAGTTCATCAATGCAGCATCTTGGATCAGATTGGGCTTCACCATTGGATTCAGAACACTAGAAAAAGTTAGGTTTGACTTTCATTTTGCAGATTTTGGTCATGATTTTCCAAATCTATGAGGGTTTCATGTTTGCTGATTTTTTGAAAGCTCTAGAGGAAGCCTATTTTTCAGAGCATCTTGGAGAAAAACAGACACTACCATCACGTTCGCAGCGCCCCAAAACCCTAAGATTGCCCTTCGTTTCGTCGATTTTGGCGAAATTGATCTGGAAG
Source organism: Sequoiadendron giganteum (assembly GCA_007115665.2). Taxonomy (NCBI): domain Eukaryota; kingdom Viridiplantae; phylum Streptophyta; class Pinopsida; order Cupressales; family Cupressaceae; genus Sequoiadendron; species Sequoiadendron giganteum. Next base: position 16,418,909 of record CM021105.1, read on the forward strand.
GCAAAATTTGTTTGCCAGGAAAGTCGTACGACCTCCTTGGCACGCTTCACGAGGCATGGATTTTGAAAAAAAATTGAAATTTTTGAAAAACACACTTCAAATTCAGTGTGGCCAGTAGAAAGGAGGGCGCCACCGCCGCGCCACCAGGAGCGGCGGTCCCCGGGCGGCGCCGGCCCTAAACATCGCCACCTGCAGCTCAGCCCTCGCGGACACCTCCAACACAGCCGACGGTCACATGGGGGACCGGGTGCTATGCACCCAGCCCCCATCCGGCCCCTCTACATTCACCGGTGGTCACATGGGTGACCAGGGGCCAAAATTGTTTTAGCCCCTTGGGCTGCTTGTAGGCCTTATTGGCCAAATTGAAGCACTTTTACCAAATCGGGCGTAACTTTTGCGTACAGTGTCCTTTTTTCGCAAACGAGATACCGTTGGAAATCAGATTCTGACCTTGATCCAGTGGTTTGGTAGTTTTTTCTGATTTTGGTCTAGTTTAATTTTACAGGTCCTTGAACTCAGATGTTGTTGTTTTCACTCCAGAGGGCATATCTTTTGACTCGGTGATCTTTTTTTCGCCATTCTTGTAGTATTGGAAAGCTGGTTCAGTCCTCTACACAGATCTGAGGTCTATTTTTATTTTTTGTTTACGCATGTTTATTAATTCTCTCCTTTTGCAATAATTGGGTATTGTAATAAATGAACTGATATAAAGCTCTATCAGGGGGGTTTCTTGCATAGTAATCTGATTAGAGTGTGCCTGCACTTTGATCTTCATCTTGTTTTGATGACAACTTGCATGGGTTGTAATCTGGTTTCTTAGTTTCTTTTGGCCACATTTTGTCTTAACTTGGCACATATCAGATTCATATCGGTTCACACTTTAGATTGAGAGCCTATGGTTAATGATCCGCATCGGATCCATCTCAGTTTGAGGGCCACTAAATTTGTGGTTAATGTTCCAGAGTATTTATGGTACTTGTTCCCATGGAAAAATTTTAGTCTCAGTTTGGCATCGACATCGAGATACACGACTTCCAGATTTTGTCATCATTTCATCTACTGTTGCTTTATGGATTCCAGGGTTGTTCCAGTTTGGAGTGTTCTAGTGTTCCGTGGCATCAGGTCTGCTGTTGCATCATTATGATTCTGATATGGTTTCTTATATACAAAATTATATTTCCTTGCTTTTCGGATTACGGTTCCAGTGTTATTCCATAGTGTTCTTCCAATGCTTCTTTGCAGCAGTCATCTCATTGTGGGGGCATTGTCCCACTGGGTTTTCCTTCTCTACCTCATTATTGCATTTGTACATGGGTACCTGATCAAACCTTGTTGTCAGGACCCATTCATGCTTTCTTGCATTCATCTTAGTTTTAGGTGCATGCTTATTTAGTCTCCCTAAGTTGCACTTATGGGGGGGTGCTAGTGTAATTAATATTTAATTACACTTGCATAAATTTACTTAGGTTTTGCTTAGGTAATAATTAGTTTACTTAATTAATAAGTAAGTTTTGTTTAGTTGAGCTATTTTTAGGTCAACATTAGGGTTGCATACTTTGCTTTTATAAAGCAAATCATCTCATTGTAATCTTTGAATTCCCGAATAATATCAATTTGCACATTGACATGCAAAGCTCTATTTTTTTGATGTTTTCTCTTATGTGGAAGGTGTTTAGGTTTGCATGTCTGATCTAGGGTTTCTAGCACAAAAAGGAGAGCAGAAAAGAGGGTCCCTACTTTCAGTGGGGCGTGTGTGTAAAAAGTGCACAACAGTACCTAGCCTTTAGTTTTTAGGGGAGGTGATAATTTCATGAAAGAATTGGTTGCATTAATGAGATATGATTCCATATGAAAATCCCCTCCATTTTTATCCTTTACAAATTATTTATTAAGAGTAAAAAAAAAATGATTTCAATATAGCTATATTGGAAGAGCTTATTTCTCTTTATATGTACCTCTATCCCTCCCACCTTACCACTCACTACGTCTCTCCTTCCCCCTCTCTCTCTCCCTCACACACACACAACCTCTCTCCACTATCTCTCTCTACCTACCCCTCCCTCTCTCCCTAAATCTCTCTATATTCGCTCTATAAACAAGCCACCCCCCTCGCCCTCTCCCTATCCCAATTCCTCTATACTTCCCTCTATCACTCCTATCTCACCATCCATCCTAACCTTCCTCTTCCTCCCTTTGTCCCTATTCCCTCTTCTCTCTCTTTCCACCTACCCCTCTCTTTGTCACTCCCTTTATCCTTTTGTTAAGAGGTTTTGTATTGCATATGAATTTGTGCAAGAAAAGAAAGTTAGAGATGATGCTATAAGTGGAGTTGAATAAATGAAGTCAAAGATTCTTGAACTCAAGAATTCCATGGAGCAAATACAATTGGAAATATATGATAAGGAAAATGAAAAATCAACCCTTATCTAAAATGGTAGACAAGTCTTGTAAAAATAAACACTTCATTATTCCTCTTCCCTCTCTACTTTCCCTATCTCCCATCACTCTCTCTACCTACCTATCCCTCTATTCCTTCAACCTTACCTCTCTTTACCTACCTCTCCATGTCTCTCCCTCCCCCTATCCCTCTATCCCTCTATACCTCTCTCCACCTATGGGAAGAGGAAGGTTAGGAAGGATGGTGAGAGAGGAGCGATAGAGTGAAGTATAGAGGAATGTATTTATTCCATGGAATTTTAAGTTCAATATGGATTTTTAGTTAATACATTTTTTTTACCAATGTTGTCCATATTTGCATTATAAATAATTAATTGAATAAATTGAATAATGAATTGATGAAACTATAAATGATTAATGTTATATCCATATTTACACTATAATCGATTGATTAAATAATTGAAGAAGGCTCTTTTTTACCATGTAATTGATGCAATCATCATAATTAATAATTCATAATTTTCCTCAAATGTGTTTATATGGCATGTGGATGAGAGTTTGAAATAATCAAATTCCTTATAGAAGCTATGAATTATTAAAGAAGAAAGTGATAGAGATTTTTTTTAAACAATGATGGTATTGATAAAGATCTAGTACAAAGGAGAAGTCTCTTTAGAAATATATACAAGAATAAATATAAGTGCTATAAATTCATCATAAACAATGGTAGAAAAGAGAAGTAGATAAAGATCGGGAAATTAGAGAGGGAAGGGGAGAGAGAAGTAAATAGAGGGGGGAAGTTGGTAAGGAGGGAGTTGTAGGTAGAAAGAGAGGTGGGATGGGATGGATTAAGGGAAAGGTAGGTAGAGATGGAGAGGGTGAGTGGAGATAGAGATAGGGAGGGAGGGAGAGAGAGGGAAAGAGGGAGGTGTAGGAAGAGAGGTAAGGGTGTGTGTGAGGGAGATAAGGGGTTGTAGGGTGGGAGGGATAGAAGGACCCAAAATAGACTTAGTAGGAGGGGGAGATGTGATGGTGGATTATGGAGCATAGGCACCCAAATTGGATTTATAGCTTCAAGGAGGGATATGGATAATGTTTTTGGATAGGGACATCATTAGAATGTAAGATGTCTAGAAATAACTAACAGGGGACAATGTGTTTTCCAACATGGGAAATAACTAATAGAGGACAATGTGTTTCCAACAGGGGAAATAACTAACATGGGACAATGTGTTTTCCAATAGGGTAAATAACTAATAGGGGATAGTGTGTTTTACAACATTAGAAAAAACTAATAGGGGACGGTGTGTTTTCCAACAGTGGAAATAACTAACAAGGGACAATGTGTTTTCCAATAGGGGACAGTGTGTTTTTCAACAGGGAACAAAAAATGCTCACATTCTTTGCAGTGTTGGAAAACAAACTGTCCCTTGTCAATTATTTCCTACACAGGGGACAGTGTGTTTTCCAACACTGCAAATTCATAAGGAAATAATTGACAAGGGACAGTGTGTTTTCCAACACTATAAATAATATGAGCATTTTTTTGCTCCCTATTGGAAAACACACTGTCCCCCGTTGGAAAACACATTGTCCCCTATTAGTTATTTCCAATGTTCTAAAATTTGAAGGTGAACTTCATTACACAAATGGCAAAGGACAGTGTGTTTTCCGACATTGCAAATTCATAAGGAAATAACTGACAAGGGATAGTGTATTTTCCAACATTGCAAATAATGTGAGCATTTTTTTGTTCCAATCAAATGAAGAAAGTGAAATGTCTTTTTTATTGTACCAAAGAGTTGTTCTAAAATTTGAAGGTGGACTTCATTACATTGTTGGTGTGTACGAAACAAAAAAAAATCATAAGGAAATAATTTACAAGGGACAGTGTGTTTTCCAACACTGCAAATAATGTGAGCATTTTTTTGTTCCAATCAGATGAACAAAGGGAAATGTCATTTTTACTGTACCAAATTTTAAGTCCCTTATAAGTTTTTAAAATAGTTTTCAATATCTTTGAAAGAATTATATCTTCCTCTTCTTGTTCATCCACAACTTGTTCGTTAAAGAGTGCATTCTCTAGATTGCTTATTTTTCTTTAAATTTCTTAATCATAACTTTAATCACAAACACAACCAATGTATAAATTATAATCTTTTGAGTTAATAAGTAATACAATGCTCTTCACAATGTGCTACACACAACCTCTCTCCACCTATCCCTCCCTCTCTCCCTAAATCTCTCTATACCTATCTATTTTAAATGTGGTGATGATGTTGACTAATGAAATGAAAGAAATTTTTCACTTGTATGATGATGTCTAGAGATAAGGTGGATGGTCCTCATATCCTACCTATCTACATGTGCTCCTTACCTCTCTCTCTATCTCTCCCTCACACACACAACCTCTCTCCACCTACCCCTCCCTCTCTCCCCAACTCTCTTTATACCTACCTCACCTACCTTACCTCTCTCTACCTACACCTCCCTCCATCCCTCCATCCCTCCCTCCTCTCTATCTCCACTCACCCTCTCCATATCTACCTACCCGTCCCTCGATACATCCCCCTCTACTCTCTTTCTCTCTATCTCACCTATCTCTCCCTCCGTCTCTCCCTCACACACATTCAACCTCTCTCCACCTACCCCTCGCATTATCCCTCCCTTCCTCCCTCCCCTATCCCCCCCTCTTAATATATCTATGCATACCTCTCCCATCCCCTCTCTATATGCGTACCTCTATCCCTCCCACCTTAACACTACATATCTCTCTCCTTCCTCTATTTCTCTCTCCATTAGGTTAAACCTTAAACCCTAAACCCCAAACCTAACATATATCATCATTGAATTAATTCATTAGCTTAATTTTAGGCTAATATAAATTTATTAATCTAAGGGAGAGAGGGGGGGATGTAGGGAGATAGGAAGTGGTAGGGTGGGAGGGATAGAGGGAGGGAGAGAAAGAGGGAAGGAGTGAGATAGGGATTTGTAGGGTGGGAGGGATAGAGGGAGAGAAAGAAGCAAGGAGGGAGATAGGGAGTGGTAGGGTGGGAGGGAATTGAAGTAGAAATTGCAACATTTTTGCCATTGCAAAAAAAGTTCACATTTGAAATCTCAAGTAGAGTTGAATTCCTAAGATCTTTCTCTATTTCAAAATAGAGATCAGTAGAATGAGCAACATATGTTGAAAGAATCAAATTCTATAGGAGAAAGCATCTTAAATAATATAGGAGGCACTAATGATGGACCAACCTTACTTATCTCTCTCTCTATACAACCTTAATTCTATGATGAAGGTTGTTTCACTACATCTACCATATCATCCTCCATCCATCTAATATTCATCTATTCTTTTATTTCATTATGAACTACTACTTCCTCTTTCTTCAATTTCTTCATTATAAGGTCTTTCAACACCATCTTTATATCTCTCTTTGGGTTAATCTATCATCATTGTTGCATTAATCCATTAGGTTAAACCTTAAACCATAAACCATAAACCTAAAATATGGGTGAAGCCACAATAGTGGTTTACAATTCAAGTGAGGAAGGAAAACTCAATAAAAATGACCCCAAGGCAAAAAAAGTGATTTTAGGGGTTCGTATGAATCTACTGGTTCGACCAAACCAAAAAGGTGTTCTCTCGAACAATGGTTCGACCAAACCCCTTTGAATCTTAGTCGCCAAAAAAAAAAAAAACAATGCATAGGAAAGGGGTTCGAGCGAACCTCTTTGAAGGGGTTCGCTCGAATCAGGGTTCACTTGAACCCTAGTTTGAGCGAACCCCTAGAGATTCGCTCGAACCCCTATGGGTTCGAACAAACCCCCTTATCCCTCATCCCCCATCTGAGACATAAAAAAATCCTAAAATTTGGCACTTCAGAGCTCAGGTTGAAGATGAAAATGGAAGAATCTTCAAAAACCCAACTAGAATCAGGTATTCCTCAAAACAAGCTATCCAACGAATATAATTTTAATATGTTTTGGTTTTATTATGTATGTATTTTTTTAGTTTTATTAAACATAGGTTTCTCACTGAAAATCAAGCTCTTTGTTCTGCACATGTGGAAAAATAGCAAATTATCAAAATAAAATTTTAGAAAATACGTTCGGGCTGGGTATTGATGTCCTTGATCCATTAATTTTTTTTTTGAATTTCGATACATACAAAAAAAGTTATGTTGTATACAGTTCGCCTATGTCAGAATTGCAATTGGTTTGACTTTGAAACTTGATTAAGGAAAAAGTATTCAATAAAAAACTATGAGACCAAATGAACATGCTAGCTATCATAGTTACAAATCTAAATTTAAAAAAAATAAAATTTTATCCTTCATACAAAAAAAGTTATGTTGTATACGGTGAGCGTCACTTTTTAAAAATATTGTTTTCTGAAAAAAAAAACCAATTTTCGTGGGAGATGGAAAAAAAAGTGCAATCTGATTCCAAAAAATTTGAAAAAAATATTTTTAGAATCTACAGACAAAATGTGATGAGACTCTAGTTTGCATCATCTTCAAATTCCTCGCGGTTTAGCCGCTATAGGTTCATGAATATGAAGATTTAGTTAAAAATAATAATTTCAATGTCCAGTTTGGCCAAAAATTGTAAACCACTATTGTGGGATCACCCATGTATCATCATTGGATAATCCATTGCATGAAACTATAAATGATTAATGTTATCCATGTTTACACTATAATTGATTAATTGAACAATTGAAGGCTCACTTTTACCATGTAATTAATGCAATCATCATAATTAATCATTCAAAATTTTCCTCAAATGTGTTTATAAGGCATGTGGATGAGAGTTTGAAATATTCATATGCCTTATAAAAGCTATGAATTATTAAAGAAGAAAGTGATATAGGAACTAGAGTTTTTTTAAACAACGATGGTATTGATAAAGAACTAGTACAAAGGAGAAGTCTCTTTAGAAATATATACAAGACTAAATATAAGACATTAAAAATTCAAATAATGGTAGTAAATATATTTTAGCACCAAAAGAGATGGTTGATAAGTTAAAATTGAAAAGGTTAGAATATCCAAGTCCATATAAAATTTCACAATTGTAGAAATAACATAAGGTACTAGTCAGTGAGCGAGGGAGAGAGAGATAGATTTGAAAAGTAGTTATCACTAGATTATAATAGAGGGAGGGAGAGATAGATTTGAAAAGTAGTTATCACTAGATTATAATAGAGGGAGGGAGAGATAGATTTGAAAAGTAGTTATCTACCTCTCCTTACCCCCCCCCCCCTCTCTCTCACACACAAGATCTCTCTCTTTATACCTCTCCCACCCTACCTTTGTATCTAGATTTACCTACATCTCTCTTTATTCCTTGCACCTTACCTCTTTGTACCTACACCTCTCTCCCTCCCTCTTTCCCTCTCTCTCTCCCTCCCTCCCTCTCTCTATCTGCACTCACCCTCTCCCTCTTGACCTACCTTTCCGTCAATCCATCCCACCCACCTCTCTTTCTACCTACCTCTTTGTCCTTCCCAACTTCCCCCCTCTATCTACTTCTATCTCCTCTTCCCTTTCTACTCTCTCTATCTCCCATCACTCTCTCTACCTACCTATCTCTCTATTCCTTCAACCTTACCTCTCTTTACCTACCTCTCCATGTCTCAAACAATTTAAATAACAATGTTCCTTAATCACAACCTTATGAAACCTAACTATGCAAAGATGTTTCACAACTGAACAAAGGTACATAATTTAAATGGAGAAATATTGTTAATGTAAAATGATATATTATACATTCTTTTGTAAATATATCTGATATAATTACTAAGGATCCAAAGGCGACTATTTTATTTTGGGAGATAAATCATATGGATATAGTGTTGGAGAAATCATCCTAAAATTAACAAAAAACAATTATGAGGAGGATAATTAAAAGGATGTAGTATCATCGTTCACTATTGTTTTGAGCATTTCCAATGTAACACTCACATTTCAAGGAGGAAACATCCTTCATGTAATCTTTTGGGATATAATAGGCACACAATAATGTAACATTTATTTTATTTAAATTAAACTAGAAGTTGTTTACATTCGCCACACTAAGCATCTCATCTATAAATAAATCAGAACTTCTAAATACAAAATAAAATTTGGAAATTTAATTATCCAGTACACTTGCAATTCAAGCTATGATAGCTAGAATCACTTGTATTTAGTGTAGAAGCTTCACGTATCCTAAAGCATCTTCTCAATCCACTTCCCTTATTTTATTCAATTTTGTTTCCTCAAATATATCAACCACCTGGAAAGAAGACAAGTGTTAGCGATAGATTAAATTTTTAAATTAAAGACATTTGGTGCTACAAAGAATTCATTGTATTCCAAATTTCACCAATATAGGATTATATGTTGTGGTGACTGCAACATGCCAACTTGTACATACAATAAACAAACATATTAAACTGTACAATGGGAATTTAATTTCCAATTTGAACTTATCGCTAACACTAGTAATATATATCAACAATTATATCTACCATTTTTCCATTCCATTGGAACAGTGAAGCACTAAATGTTCATTCAAATATATGAAAAACTCATCTCTGCTAGCATATGACAAAGGCCATAACTTGAAATAATCAATAAGGGTAGAGAAAACAGATAAGAAGGATACCACGTACCACTATCAAACTTCGGTTTATATCCCATGTTTCTCAATGAACACCTAAATGACGTATCAATATCGTAACCATTGTTCAATGATATTGTAAACTAAACCATTACTTGTACAAACAACTGAAAAAATATAGATTATTGCAAGACACATTGGTTGCTAATCATGGTGTGCATCAGTTATGCAAGAATAAAGGTTAAAAAGTCAACAAAAACCTTGGTGATCACCTTGATTGACCAAAAAATAACAGTTAATCTCCCGAAAAAACACACCTATGTACATACAAAAATGCATAAAAACATACATAGAAACATGCATAACATGAAAAGAAGGCAATACGAGATGTCAGTGCAAAAAATAGAATCAATTGGGTGGAGACATGAGAGTCCTATGTGAAAAGGAAGACAAATTTTGTAAACAACTTATTAAAAACAAAACATCTATATTCTCTAATCAGAAAGACACTCTCAAAGTTGAGAACATATTTGGGTTGTAGGTTTCATAACACATAGCATTTTCCAACATGCAATTATATATAGACATCATGCTTTTAATGAAAACCTTTAAGTTTGTAGACAACAAGAATGTAGTGAAGTTCATTCACCTTCACAATTTATAGCAACTCTTACTTACACTAAAAATTGCATTTCAATTTCCTCATATGACTTAAAAATAAATGCATAATATAATTGCAGGTTGGAAAACATAATGTAGTTTTCCATTTATTTCATTTTGTATGTTCAAAGCTACATGGTGGAGAGCACAAGGAGAAATGTCTTGAAAATATTTTGTTAATTAGACAACAAGAATGTAATGAAAGCACTATTTTATAAACACCCAATGTTTTCCAACAACCATTAACACTCTGTATGATTGCAGGTTGGAAAACACAGAGGGAGGTGAGTGGATGATTTATGAAACTTCCAACCCACACAATGTTGTAAAACCCTCTACAGACACATCTAATCTCCCGACAAAATGCACCTATGTATATACAAAAATGCATAAAAACATACATAAAAACATACATAACATGATGGGACAACATAATGCAGGGCTTGCCAAGATGGATGATAAAAGTGACAAAATTGACAGATGGGAGGAAACATCATAGCAAGGGAAGCGTGGAGATAACGGCTATGTCGACTCGTTTTTCCTTTCTAACCAATTGGGTTGTTACGTTTAGAGGGTTTTACAACACTGTGTGGGTTGCAAATTACTTAACATTCAGTGTTTTCCAATTTAATTACATTGTTACTATCTAATTCACAAAAGGTTCTCAAGACAATCACAAAACACACCAAATTGAGGTGAAGGGTGAGTAACCAATTGGGTTGTTACTTGTAAACGGTTTTAAAACATTATGTGGGTTGTAGATTTCATAAAACTAGTGCTTTGCAACCTAGAAATTTACAAAACAATATGAATATCTTGAAAAACTTTTGTTAATTAGGCAGTAGGAATATAATGAAAGGCATCGTTTTATAAACACCCAATAGTTTCCAATAACCATATACCTACACAATATGATTTCAAGTTGAAAAATGTGAATGCTAAGCCTGCACTTATCAAAGATTGACAAATATGAGCATATTAGTCAATTTAAACACATGAAATAAAGCATTCCTATGAGATACTTGAACATGTTAAATATGCAAACAAGACAATAAGAAACCAAAGAAATTAAATGAAAGCATATAAAAGAATATTCAAACTCTATCCCATAGTGGGAATGGTGCTCCTTTGATGTGGAAAGAATGTCCTTTCCCACCCCCTTTCGATTAGCTCTTGATCCCTTGATGTGAAGATGAATTTGATGCAAAAAGAGTATGAAATCTAACCTAAGATATGATAAAAATGCAAGTGATTGAGCAATGAACTTAGTAGAGTAACAATGCTTGAAGCTGTAGATTTGTTTCAAGTAGAAGAGGCTTCTACTTATAGGAGTGAAGGGTTGAAGAATGAGTGAAATTGGAGAATGTGGGATTAAAAGGAGAGCTAATAGGAATGTGACACTTGTCACAAGGCTAATGGATGAAGGTGGAGCACATTTTGGGGAATGTGCATAGTTAAGAGGATGTAAGAGTATTGAATGCATATGGTTGAGAGTGTAAGAGAATGTGGGTGAGGATGTAAAAGAGATTAATGCCCTTGTAAGAGACAAGATGACATGTAAGAGGGGGTAAATGCCTTTGTAAGAGGTATTTACAGGTGTGTAAGAGGCTTTTGGAGGGAAATTGAATAAGGGGGTGGTTGGGAGGAATATTCCTAGGAATATGTCATTGTGAGGATAAATAAGGTAATTAGATAATTAAAAGAAATGAATTTCATGTGGTTAGTTGACCATGGGTTTAGTTTGACCAAGATTGAGTCAAAAGCTAAAGAATGGGTAATGAGGATTAAGAGTTCATTAATTCATAATTAATCAATTTGAAGGGATTAGGGGGTTTATGACATTTGATTTATTAAATTAGATGAGAGGGTTTTAGGGTTTTAATTAAATAAATTGATTTATTTAATTAAAAACATGATGAACATTAGTGAACTAATCTAATAAATTGTTTTATTTGATTAATAATAGAAATTGATAATTTGAGTGTCTACATAAAACATAGTGGGAGGTGACTACATGATTTATGAAACCTCCAATCCACACAATGTTGTAAAACCCTCTACACACTGAAGCCAAATGAAATCCCTCATTTTTCCCGTTGCTTCGAATTCACCGACATAGTGGCTTACGCGAGAAGCTATCTGTGCACTATAGGCGGGAAGGCTGACATGACTAAGACATGCGTTTTAAATTGTAACAAGTATTGTTATTTTTCGCCAACTCGGTTCGTCAAGTCTTTTCGTCAGTGCATTTTGTTGAGAGAGTGGCATGGGGGATGGGGTGTTATGTTATAATGCCTATACATAGGTGCATTTTGTCAGGGGATTAGCTTCTCCCATTATTTAGCACTTATTACTAATTATTTAATCTAGCCACATGGAAAACACTCTGTGTTGTGGGTTTTTTCATTTTGTAGGTTGAAAGCAAAAGGTTGGAGAGCAAGGGGCAAAGTTGCAGGTGGGGGGGACGACAAACCAACCAAATTGAGGTGAGCGGTTTGTAACCAGTTGGGTTGTTACTTCTAAAGGGTTTTAAAATATTATGTGGGTTGCAAATTTCAAAACCAGTGTTTTGCAACTTGGAATTTTACAAAACAGTATGAATGTAATTTAGACAGTACAAATGTAATAAAAGGCACTTTATAACAAGTCTTATGCAAAGTAAAAATTGTGTTTCAATTTCTTAATATGATACAAATATACATGCACAATATGATTGCAGGTTGGAAAACATGGTGGGAGGTGACAACATGATTTATAAAACCTCCAACCCACACAATGTTGTAAAACCCTCTACATACTAAAACCAAATGCCTTACTAGGTGTTTATAAAATGATGCCTTTCATTACATTCCTATTATCTAAATAACAAAAGATTTTCAAGACATTCAGACTGTTTTGTAAAATTCTAGGATGCAAAACACTGGGGTTTACGAAACCTGCAACCCACTTAATGTTTGAAAACCATTTACAAACAACAACCCACTTAATGTTTGAAAACCCTTTACAAACAACCCCTGCAACTCCCTTATGAGATTGACAACCTTCAAAATGAGAATGTCTAAAATGGCAACGTTTTGGACTTTTTGTTCATTCCAAATTATGATTTTGAAAACCCGTCGGCATAGAACCCACATTGCGTTTTGCTTTTTGGTTTCTCTAAATGTTATTCATTTATTCAGTAAGAACATTAAAATGGAAAAATTAAAAAACCGTCAACACAAAAGCACATAAAAAGCTCTACATTTCAAATGAAAACCCTTGGAAACCCATCACTGAAAACCCATCTTCACAATGAATAGCCGTTCAATTTATTCAACGAGAACATTAAAATGGCAAAATTAAAAAGTAGTCAACACAAAAGCACATAAATAGCTCTACATTTCAAATGAAAACCCCTTTTCGCAAGGAAAACCCTTGGAAATCCGTCACTGAGAACCCATCTTTGCAACGAATAGTCGTTCAATTCTTCACAGTTCCTAGGCAGAATGGCAAAATGGCAAAATGGTATATATTTCTGGTAGATATACATACCTGCTAGCTAACTGCTCGTGCCTGTCCAATGTGTTTTGGTAGGGAGAGTGATCATTTGCTTCGGCCTTTGAACGCTTGCAACTCCCTTCCATGCTCCCCAATAACCTCCAAAATGTGAATGTAAAAAATGGCAACATTTTGGGCTTTTCGTCCATTTTAATTTTGATTTTGAAAAACTCGTCGATGTTGCCATGGATTTCCAACGACGGGACAAGTGATGACACTCCAAACAGCACACACCAAACGTTCGTCAGCTCGGTCAATTAAGTCTTTCCATCGATGCGTTTTGTCACAAAAGTGGAATGGGGGATGGGGTGTTATGTTATAATGTCTATACATAGGTGCGTTTTGTGGGGAGATTAGCTTCTCCCACCTTATAAAGCTGGGCGAGAAAATTTTATTTTTATTTTTTATGCTTATCTCAATGACTTTTATTTTCAGTTCTAATTTTTCGTCGCTTACATTCTGCGGCCTCAAAATAGTGTCGGCAGCTTAAATTTTAACCGTTTCCACAGAATTCAAATCGAATGTAGAAGCTTTCAGAAGGTACGTAATGATATTTTTTTATTTCTTATTTTTTCTGATATGTTTGAATTGATTTAAATTTATTCAATCTTCTTAGGGTGGTTTCGTATCTGGATGCAACTTTTGCGTTATTTAATTTTCTCTCAGATTTAGGGTTTTTTCAAAACCTTATAGGATTTTAATCTTGTTCATCAGAAATTTCAAGTTTTCTCTTGTTGATCTTGGAAAAACCCTAATCCTAAACCCTTAAACCTCAAACTAAAAAATCTTGGACGTTACCAGATGTACGGTGTATGTTTCAACCGCTGACGTGTTGATTTTTGTGGATATGTGCTACTTATTCAAACTTCTAGTCTAAAACTGAATAGAGAAACAATAGGGATCGAACAAGTGCATTGCAATGAAGGTGCAGGCCCGTGTAATCGTCCCGTGGAGGAATACTGCTGTAATTTCGTCCGTGGGTGCTGCTGGGAAACGGTCTAATGAATTTTGTCTAGAGCTGAGGTTTTAAGGTATTCTTCATTTAAAACTAAAAAGGTAAAGGTTAATGATAGCAGATTTCCACAATCCATAGAGATTAGCTGCAAAGTTTCTGGATTTGATTGTGTGAGTTTATTAGATGCAAAATAAACTCATACAATCAAATCCAGAAACTTTGCAGCTAAGGTAAAGGTTGTTTTTAGGTCATTACTAAGGAGGCTCCTCTTCCAAACAATGGAATTGTTTTACATTCACTTTAGTTATTGTTCAAACTTTTGTACGCTTGAATTTTGGCCTGTTAACAAAGCTCAGTGGTAAACTTAAATTTTGGCCTCGTGACCAATCTCAGGGTAATCTTGAATTTTGGCCTCGTAACCAAGCTTAGTGATAAACTTGAACTTTCCAATCTGTTTATAGCCTAAATGGTTGCACTCCCAGAATTATAAAAAATATTTCAAAGTTGTTGCCATTAAGCCTAGAATAGCTCCCTCGATAACAAATATGGTACCACAAACTTCAGGCTTCCTTTCTTTAGTGGGTGGAAACTCTTTAGCAAAGAAAATTTTCTCTCACAAAATTAAGGGGAAAAAATGATTTTTTTTCTGGTCCAGTGTGTCAGAGGTGTGATGGGATATATCTCACAGGAAAACTAGGGGCAGCTCTCCCCTGTATTGAAATGGACTCCTACTGCATAGACTTGTTGTAGTTTATGGTTCAAGCATCAAATATCCTACTTTTTTAGGTGTCTAGTCTGTAACTTTGGGACATTATAGCTTGAACTATAGGGTGAATGGAATTTTTCCATAAAATAGCCAGAAGGTCTTGAATATCGTAGGTCCTTTCTATCTTGTCTCATAGCATTCTCTATTGGTTATGGAGAATGCCTTCGTTTTAAATGTCAACCCTAAGAACAAGTAACTCTAATTTATTCTTCCTCAAATGGGAGCAAGAGTTTGTTATTAAAAATCTACTTTGTGACATTAATCCTTTTGTACTTGAAGGTTGACATCTTAAAGTGGCACCACAATTCATATCACATGCAGTCTCTTACATTTTCCAGAGAGTGGTTTCTTCTCAAGTGAGGCCCATTGCAGACCTCATTTTGACTTTGAATTATTGGAACGTGATTCCATGTCTTGGCTTTGACTTTTCAGACATTGCAGCTTTGACATGTTATCTCATGTTTTTCGTCTCCTTAGATCTGTTCTCTACTACTTGTTTTTGTTCTATTTCAATTTTCATCTCTTTAGAAGATGCACTAGGTACTCCCATTGTGTACTTTTTGGAACGTGTACTCTATTTAGTTTCATCAAATTCGTGGCTGCTAAGGGACATTCGTATCTACGTTAAACTGAATTAAATTATGCTCATTTCCTTTGGATTCTGTTGTTCTCATCTTATCATTTTATTCATATTAAGCTTACCTTGGTTTGAAATGCCATTGTTTAGTTTGCAAACAGGCTGTGATGGCAAAAGTAGACATGCAAATTGAAGGAAATGAGGAACTGATCTTTCTGAAGGAGAGGGCCCAGAAGTTAATAGAGCGCATTGAGGACAGGTGTGCTGTCCAGGATGAGCTTGTCTATGCACTGGACAAGCTTGTACCTAACCTTGCGAGTACTTTGGACCTTTCTCTAAAGGTAATTTCTGCCTTTAAGGGAGAAGATCAAAATAAGAGGGTGAGGCCACGTAAGCGTCATCATGGAGGTTCTGGCTTACACTCAAGAGATTCATCTAGTACCAAAGCTTTATTTACAGTTGGTGGTCCCTCTCAGTCTGATGACAGAAATGGTTTCTCAAGAGTAGATCTTGTAAGTGGTGATGAAGCAGACATTAGATCTCGGCTGCTTAGGTTGGATGATAGACTTGATGGTGAGAAGGGAGGTGATTCATTCAGAGAAGGTGGCAATGAGGGCAATGCTTTGCATCCTAGAGCTCTTAATATTGTTAAAGTTATGGTTGCTGCGATTTTACTTGAGCGCACACCATTTGTGCCCCTTGATTCTGCTGCAATCCTCAGGAAATTGGAAAATGGATATTGTACTCCTGCCGAGAAGAATATCCTGATTGAACTGGGGGGAGAATTTGGGGCTATTGCAGCTGTGGAAAAGGCTTTGAAAGCATTCGCAGATGAAAATACAGGAGTGGAGTTGGAAGATTTTGCAGTTAGTGGTAGAAACAGGATAATGATATTGGGAGTCGACCAAAACCGATTGGCAAAGGAATTTCCTGAAGCGCCCCAGCTTCTAGGTACTAAAAGTATTGATAATTCAAATGGCATGGGTGTTGTTCCAGCACCTGGAACTTCTGGAGGATTGGATTTAGGAAGAGTACAGCCTGGTATGAGTCCAGGCATTCCAAGGCCAGATATGTGGCCAGGATCTGGAGAACCTCATCCACAAGGTGTTCCTGGCATGCCAGTTGCAGGACCACCAATGTTTCCAGGAGGCAATCCTATGTCAATGATGGGGCCAAGAGGTGGACCTAGACCCATGGGTATGATGGGAATGCCTGGACCTGCTGGAATCCCTGCACAAGGGATGGGATTTAGTGGTCTTCCTCCTATGCAGAAGCCACCCATGGCACAATCACCTGGTTTAGTTCCTCCCACTTCATCAAAACAAAGGACAGAGGAAGATGACTTGAAGGATATTGAAGCATTGCTTAAGAAGAAGTCATTCAGGGAGATGCAAAAATCAAAAACTGGTGAAGAACTTTATGATCTTATTCATCGTCCAACTGCAAGAGAAACTGCCCTTGCTGCGAAGGTGAGCTCCTATTTTTCCTGGTACCAGTGAATGAAAGAGAAGCTGGATGTACGCCTTGGCGTTGTATTTGCATTTTCAAGATTTGTTTTCTGGTTTGATACATTTGCACATTGCTTCATAGTTTGTAATTTTTCACCGTTTTGGACTTTGTACATCTGTGCATTTGTTTTACAGTTCAAATCAAAAGGAGGTACACAACTGAAAGAGTATTGTAAGGCTTTAACAAAAGAAGACTGTAGAAGACAACGATGCTCCATTATTGCATGTGAAAAGGTTGTTTAAAAATACACTTATCCATATATTAGAAC
The DNA here is from genome assembly GCA_007115665.2 of Sequoiadendron giganteum. NCBI lineage: Eukaryota > Viridiplantae > Streptophyta > Pinopsida > Cupressales > Cupressaceae > Sequoiadendron > Sequoiadendron giganteum. Next base: position 16,436,187 of record CM021105.1, read on the forward strand.
CTTGTATCACTCATGCACTTAAAAGGCTTGTCTAATGTATGCATTGTACTTTGTTTCCATAGGTTCACTTCAGGCGGATTATTGCCTTACACACTGATATTAGTTTGGGTGATTGCTCATTTCTAGACACTTGTCGACACATGAAGGTAAGAGGTTTTGTTTTGTAAAGTTGATTATATCTCTATTGTATATGTGGTGACATTTTTTTGACCATTTAGATCTTTGACACCTTTTCACATGATTGTAGACGTGCAAGTATGTGCACTATGAGCTGGATCCAACTCCAGATGCTGGTATTATGATGGGTATTACTAGCATTCAACCACAAAAACCATTACGTGCAGAATATTGCTCAGAAGTTGAACTTGGGGAACCACAGTGGATCAACTGTGATATACGCAATTTCAGAATGGATATTTTGGGCCAGTTTGGAGTTATTATGGCAGATCCACCATGGGATATTCACATGGAGTTACCATATGGTACTATGGCTGATGATGAGATGAGGAATTTGAATGTGCCTAGCTTGCAGACTGATGGTCTTATTTTCCTTTGGGTCACTGGACGCGCAATGGAACTTGGACGAGATTGGTATGTCTCTCTCTTTTCTGTTAGCTGTTTTTTTTTATTTCATGCATGCTACTTCTTGTGAATTGGTTGTTTTGAGTCCTCAAATGTTAAGAAAAAGAGAACATTTAGAAGCATTTGTGCTATTGCAGTTCATTTCTCTGTGTTCAAGGTCTAAATGGTTTGATCCTCTATTTTGATATTTATGATCTAGTCTTGAGCTATGGGGTTATCGCCGTGTTGAGGAGCTAATTTGGGTAAAGACAAATCAACTTCAGAGAATCATTAGAACAGGAAGAACTGGCCACTGGTTGAATCATAGTAAAGAACATTGTCTTGTTGGTATCAAGGGAAATCCAGAAGTGAACCGGAACATTGACACAGATGTTATTGTTTCTGAGGTTCGCGAGACAAGCCGAAAGCCAGATGAGGTAAAATATGATTCGACTTTGATGTATGTGGTCTATGTAACTTTAATTATTTATTTTCCTCAGTTGAACTTTCTTTTATATAAAGTGGTAAAACAATTTGATGTGAACCTAAATGTGTGAGACCAATGTTCATTGATGTATATCTGAAAGATATTCAATTCAGCAAAAATGTATTAACATGCATTTTTTCTAAGTTACTGAATCCGAATTGGGGATGTGTACAGTATGCCATATGACAATTTTTTATTTTGCGGGGGGGAGTGGGGAGGTGGTTGGGTATGTCCATACAAAATATATAAAATTCATTTGCATGTTTGCAGCCTAAAAACAGGAATAAGTACAGAATGCCACATATGCTAAACAAAACTATTTTAAACATTACAAATTTGAAATACATGATACTAATTCAATAGCTATTTGTCAAGACTCAAACTCGAATGTCATGATAGATATTCATTGCTCAATATTAAAAATAATACAATCAGTAATCAGCATAATCAGTAATTTTAGGCACCTTAAGTGTAACTGTTCAGATGATTGTAATAAGTCTAGGATCAATTATTCTAAACTTGTTCTAGTATTAAAAAAATGCCGAAAGACAAGAATGAATCTGGAATAAAAACAAGAAGCAAATGCTATAAATACTCAAATGGCTGTAATTAAATATTGTATAAAGTTATAAACTACATCTTAAAGTTAGCTTCTTGCCTTTTTCTGTTCAAACAAACTTTTGCATGTATCTTATGTTTAACTTGACTACAGCCCTAACTGAAGAGCACAAAGATTTACTGAGAGGGGGGGGGAGGGTGAATCAGTAAATCAACACAAACTTTCAATTTTATTCTTTTTGGAACTTATTACAATCAACTTTTGATATGAACCAATTTCCACAAGTTGACACAACTTTACTGAAATGATTTTTTACAAAGTAGGCACCAACCTACAGATTTACAACAAGATGATTTAGTAGAATGTAGCCTACAAGGAACACCTAGACCTTTACTGATTTAGTAGGCACCTACCTACAAGGAGCACTAACCCCTAGTGCAAAGTATCAAACCTTGACTTGATGGATGTAAGACTACCTTCAATCTGATCTTTACAATCCCAGCTCTCCAATCTGCTCTATGTGATAAATGATATCACCCTAAGCCCACACAAAGAGATGGGACACTTGACTGATCTGCAAATCCTCAAAACAACCACAAATTCAAATAAAAAAGAATTGCAAATTTATACTTTGATTCAAGATTATGCCTCTTGATGAAGGATCATAACTTTGCCTTTTCAACATTCATTCATACCCCTTCATTAACCCCATTTTTCTGCCTTAATGATATTCGATTTTGATTTGATTATTTTGACTTTGTTCCTCCTTTAATGATCAGATCGACATACTCTTCAGTTACGTCTCCTTTTTTAAGAAATATGACTTTTGGAGATCTGTTGGGAAAGCAAGTAAGAGACGCGCTAAGTAGCTTTTGGAGTTTACGTCTCTTTAAGAGGCATTTTAACAAATATCATTCTTTTAGAAAGAATACATCCATTCAAAAAACACGACTTTTAAAAAGAATACGTCTATTCAAAAATCGTGTCCTCTCATGTTTTCAAATATTCCGCATTCATTTAAGATTTAAAATGCGTCTGTTCAAAAAATTGCGTCCTCTCATTCATTCAAGCATTCTCGTATCTGATTATTCCTCCATAACACTTGTTAAATAATTAATCAGATTTGATTTGTCAAACTCAGAATACAGATTTCGATCTGTAACACTTCATTTTTAATTCGGGCTTTATTGCATATTTCGATCTTTGAAGAAAAAATAATCTTTTCAACACAACTCGAATATTGTACTCTGTTTTGATGTTAAGATGAGTTCCATATCAGATTATATCCATTCAGTGCTCTGTGTGAAGCACACTTAATAGGATTGAATGAATGTTTTTCACTGAATTGTATTTGTGTTCAATACTCTAATCAAATGACAACTTCTATGTTTTTGACATCAATGACAATACTTCTAACAATCTCCCCTTTTGTCATTGATGGCAACTTCTCCAATGGCAACTTGATCCTCTGTTTGCTCCCCCTGTGTCCAATTTCTCCCCCTTTGACATCAATGGCAAGGGGTCTTCTAACCATATTTTTCTTTTTGCTCCATGAAGCTACAAGATTTGTGCGTAGCTACCCCTGAATGTATGCTTCCACCAATTAAGTTGATGGATGTGGGACAACTCCCAATTTGTCCCTTAGATACTCAAATGTATCCCTTGGAAGTGGTTTGGTGAATATATCAGCAGTTTGTTCTTTTGTAGTGATATACTCCAAACGTACTTGTCCTTCCGCTACTTGCTCTCTTAAAAAATGATATTTAATGGGGATATGCTTGGTCCTTGAGTGCATCACTGGATTCTTGGAGATGTTGATTGCACTAGTGTTGTCACAATAGATAGTGCAAGGATGATCATACTCCACCTTGATATCTCTTAAAGTTTGCCTCATCCACAAAAGTTGAGTGCAACATGCTGCTGCTGCTATATATTCAGCTTCTGCTGTAGAAAGAGAAACTGATTCTTGTTTTTTGCTCATCCAAGATACTGAATTTTCTCCAAGAAAAAAGGCTCCTCCACTTGTACTTTTTCTATCATCCACATTGCCAGCCCAATCAGCATCTGTGAATGCTTCAAGAGTGAAAACATTGCTACTCGGGTACCATAGACCATATTCCATAGTGCCTTTCAAATACTTGAGTATACGCTTTACTGCATGAACATGTGTTTCTTTTGGTGCTGCTTGAAATCTTGCCACAACTCCAACAACTTGCATTATGTCTGGTCTTGTAGAAGTTAGATACAACAAACTCCCAATCATTGATCTATAAAGTGTTTCATTCACTTCTTGGGATTCATCATCTTTGCTTAGCTTGCAACTTGTAACCATAGGAGTGCTCATAGGATTGTAGTCTTCCATCCTAAATCTTTTCAACATTTCCTTGACATATTTTGCTTGGGAGATGAAAATACTTTTGCTTGATTGTGAAATTTGTAGCCCAAGGAAGAAGGATAACTCTCCCAACATTGACATCTCAAACTCTTTTTGCATACATGATGAAAATTCTTTGCACATTTTGTCCTTATCTCCACCAAAAATGATGTCATCTACATCCACCACCACAATCAATAAGTGTCCATCCTCTTATTTGATGTATAGATTGCTGTCTACATCTCCTCTTTTGAAACCTTGTTTTTTGAGATACTTGTCAAGTCTAGAATACCAAGCTCTTGGGGCTTGTTTAAGCCCATAGAGAGCTTTCTTCAACTTGCACACATAATCATTGTCTTCTGATTGTAGGAAGCCTTCAGGTTGTTCAATATAAACTTCCTCCTCTAGATCTCCATTAAGAAAAGCAGATTTGATGTCCATTTGATACACCTTAAACTTCTTGTGACTTGCATAGGATAAGAACATTCTAATTGCTTCAATCCTTGCAATTGGTGCAAATGTTTCTTCAAAATCTACTCCTTCAACTTGTGCATAACCTTTGCACACTAACCTTGCTTTGTTCCTTGTGACTTGACCATCTTCATTTAATTTGTTTCTAAAAACCCACTTTGTGCCAATTACATTCTTATCTTTTGGTCTTGGGACAAGTTCCCAAGTATCATTTTTCTCTATTTGTGCCAATTCTTCATTTATTGCACCAATCCAACATTTGTCTTTGCGTGCTTCTTCAAAAGTTTTGGGCTCAACTTGAGATAGGAATGCAGCATGACAATCTTCATTGTAATTCACCATTTTCCTTGTAGATCTACATCTATCTTGAAGAATCAAATCTTCAGGATGGTTCTTTTGAACAAACTTGGAAGGTGTCTTTGGTGTCTTCATGGGAGTCTTCTGTGAAGATTCTTCTTCCTTTGTCTCTTCCTCCTTTTCTTCCTCTTGGGAGTCCTCATCCTCTTTGTCTTCATCATTCATAGTTTGAACATGGTGATCACTTTGTCCAACTTCTTTGAATTGCTTTCCTTCATCAATTCTTACATTAGCACTTTCAACAATTTTGTGAGTTCTTTTGTTGTAGCATTTATATGCCTTGCTTTTTGATGAGTAGCCAAGAAAGATTCCCTCATCTGCTCTTGTGTCAAATTTGCTCAAATCTTCTTCATCTCTTCTAATGTAGCAAGTGCTTCCAAAAATTTTGAAGTATTTGACAGTTGCTGGTCTACCTTTCCAAAGTTCATATGGTGTCTTCTCATTGTTCACTCTTATTTGTGCACGATTCAAGATGTAAACTGTTGTATGAATTGCTTCCTTCCAAAAGGAATCTGCTATCTTGGTTTCATTTAGCATTGCCCTTGCCATTTCTTGAACCGTCTTATTTTTTCTTTCTACAACCCCATTTTGTTGAGGGGTTCTTGCTGCAGAAAATTGCCTTTTAATTCCATGCTCTATGCAGAAATTTTCAAATTCCTTTGATGTGAATTCTCCTCTTCAATCTGATCTAAGACATTTTATCTTGATGTTTGCTTCATTTTCAACCAGCTCTTTGAAAGTTTTGAATTTATCAAAAGCTTCAGATTTTTCTTTCAAAAATGCAACCCGAGTCATTCTTGAGAAGTCATCAATCAGCAACATAAAATATCTTTCTCCATTCATGCTCTTGGATTTGTTTGGCCCACAAAGATCTGTATGTATGAGTTCTAATGGCTTTGATGAAAAATGCTCCTTAGACTTAAAGCTTGACCTTGTTTGCTTTCCAAGTTGACACTCTCTACAAATGATATTATAAGGTTTTGTTATCCTTGGCATATCTCTCACAGCATTTGATTTGCTAATTTTGACAATATTATCAAAGTTGAGATGGCCTAGCCTCTTGTGCCATAACCAACTTTCATCCTCTTGTACTAAGTTGCAACTTTCACAACTTATCTCCTTTAAGATATACAAATTGTGTTTCCTTTCAGCTTGAGCAACCAGCTTTCCATCTTTCTTGATATCACATGTATTAGAAAGAAATGTGATACTATGTCCTTGATCACAAAGTTGACCAACACTTAGAAGATTTTCTTTTAAGCCTTTAACATAAAAAACATTTTCTGTTTTTGTTTTCCCATTATCTAGACTAAGTGTTTCTTTTCCTTTTATTTGTTTTTTTGTATTATCACCAAATCTTACTGTTCCTTCATCAGTAGGTTCAAGAGAGATGAATTTGCTCTTGTCACCTGTCATGTGCTTTGAACACCCACTATCAATGTACCATCTATCCTTCTTACTTTCAGCATGTAAGGCGGTTTGAATGAACATTGATTTCTCCTTTTTCCTCCACACTTTGATAGGCATTTCTTTCCTTTTAATGGACTTATCTTCTTTCTTGTTTTGCTTTGGAGAATCATTAGAAACTGTCCTACAAGCTTGTGCTTTGTGCCCAAGATTATTACAATTGTAGCTTAGACTATTATAGTCCATTAATGGTGTGAAAGGATTATAATCTCTCCTAAGGTAGCTAGGAATATTTTTTACTTTATTCTTACAATTTAAGGCCTTGTGGCCAAATTTGTTACATAGAAAACAATAGCCATTGAATGTATATGATTGCCTAGTGTTTGATTTTCTTTTAGGATCAGCACTTATCCAGTCTTCTTCAACTTGCTTTGAGAAGGTCTTGAAATCTTCTTTGGAGTTATTGACCTTCTTGGATTGTTCTTCAAAACTACCTCCCATTTTGCTTTGAAGAAAATCTTGAGCCTTCATTAGCTCAATCAACTTGCTGGATTCTTCATCAATCTTTGTGTGTTGAACCTTTGTTTTCTCCAATTCCAATTTTAGCATTGCTATCTCTTGCTCCAGCTTGTTACATTTCATCTCCTTTGTATTGAGTTTGTTTTTCAATTCTTCTTCATTTCTTTCAGCTTCCATGATTTGAGCTCTCAAATCTTCAATGGTTTTGCTTGAATTCTCCAAGTCTTTTGTTATCACTTTGACCTTCAATTTGTACTTGGTAGCTTTCTTCTTCAAATCTTCATTCTTCTTATAAGCATAGTGCAGTTCTTCTTCAAGATCCACTTCCTCTTCTTCATTACATTCTTGATCAATCTTTTTTTCTTCATCAAAAACTTCATCAGCATTTAGTTCTTCACATTCAGCCATGAATAATATTTCTTCTTCACCATTGCTAGAGCAATCTTCACTTTGTTCTTCAGAGGTGCTACTATCTTTCTTTGAATAGAAACTCTTCTTATGTTTTTGAAACTTCTTTTTTGAGTTATTATTGAAATTCTTCTTTCCCCTTTTCTTGTTGCTGATTTCTTTTTCTTCTTCACTAGAGCTGTTTTCATTTTGAGGACATTTTGAGGCATAATGTCCAACTTTTCCACAATTGAAGCACTTAAAAGGAAATTTTCCTTTGTATTTTCCTTTTCCTTTCTTAAGTTTACCCATGAAGTAAGCTTCTGTTTCATCACTTGATTTTTCATCTTTTTCTTCATGCTTGTTCTTGCCCTTTTTGGATGCTTTGAATGAGACTTCCTTTTGTGGTGATCTTCCTTCAATCCTCATCTCATAGGCAGCAAGGATTCCATGTAATTCATCTTTGGTTAGCTGATCCAAGTTTGTTAATTCCTCCAATGCTGCAACCTTGGCTTCAAACTTTGTAGAAAGAGATCTTAGAATTTTGTCAATAATGAAGTCATCCTTGATCTCTTCACCAAGTCCCCTCATGATATTCACTGTTTCATCAATACAAAGGAAATATGAAGCAATATCTTCATCATCCTCTATTTTGAGAGTCTCCAACTTTCTTCTATGAATTTGCAACTTTGCCTTTTTAACTTTTGCATCTCCTTCATAAATATTTTGAAGTTTGTCCCAAATTTCTTTTGCTGATTTGCATCTCATGACTTTTGTAAACTCAGAATCTGTTAGGCTGCAAAGAAGAGCATGCTTAGCCTTTGCATTGTTTTCACTTCTCTTTTTCCTTGCTTGATCCGTTGGAGGGGTAGCTGGAGGTAAATACCCATCAACAATAGATTGCCACACATCAAACCCAAGTGCATTCAAGTATGCTTCCATCTTGATATTCCAAAAGGCATAATTAGTCCCATCAAAGATGGGTGCTTACACAGTGTTGCTTAGATTCACCATATGTGCTCTTAAGGATCTCCTTCAAGCGATTAAGCTTTCAAGAAGGCCCTCGCTCTGATACCAATTGAAGAGCACAAAGATTTACTGAGAGGGGGGCGGGGGTTAATCAGTAAATCAACACAAACTTTCAATTTTATTCTTTTTGAAACTTATTACAATCAACTTTTGATATGAACCAATTTCCACAAATTGACACAACTTTACTGAAATGATTTTTTACAAAGTAGGCACCAACCTACAGATTTACAACAAGATGATTTAGTAGAATGTAGCCTACAAGGAACACCTAGACCTTTACTGATTTAGTAGGCACCTACCTACAAGGAGCACCAACCCCTAGTGCAAAGTATCAAACCTTGACTTGATGGATGTAAGACTGCCTTCAATCTGATCTTTACAATCCCAGCTCTCCAATCTGCTCTATGTGATAAATGATATCACCCTAAGCCCACACAAAGAGATGGGACACTTGACTGATCTGCAAATCCTCAAAACAACCACAAATTCAAATAAAAAAGAATTGCAAATTTATACTTTGATTCAAGATTATGCCTCTTGATGAAGGATCATAACTTTGCCTTTTCAACATTCATTCATACCCCTTCATTAACCCCATTTTTCTGCCTTAATGATCTTCGATTTTGATTTGATTATTTTGACTTTGTTCCTCCTTTAATGATCAGATCGACATACTCTTCAGTTACGTCTCCTTTTTTAAGAAATACGACTTTTGGAGATCTGTTTGGAAAGCAAGTAAGAGACGCGCTAAGTAGCTTTTGGAGTTTACGTCTCTTTAAGAGGCATTTTAACAAATATCATTCTTTTAGAAAGAATAATCCATTCAAAAAACACAACTTTTAAAAAGAATACGTCTATTCAAAAATCGTGTCCTCTCATGTTTTCAAATATTCCGCATTCATTTAAGATTTAAAATGCGTCTGTTCAAAAAATCGCATCCTCTCATTCATTCAAGCATTCTCGTATCTGATTATTCCTCCATAACACTTGTTAAATAATTAATCAGATTTGATTTGTCAAACTCAGAATACAGATTTCGATCTGTAACACTTCATTTTTAATTCGGGCTTTATTGCATATTTCGATCTTTGAAGAAAAAATAATCTTTTCAACACAACTCGAATATTGTACTCTGTTTTGATGTTAAGATGAGTTCCATATCAGATTATATCCATTCAGTGCTCTGTGTGAAGCACACTTAATAGGATCGAATGAATGCTTTTCACTGAATTGTATTTGTGTTCAATACTCTAATCAAATGACAACTTCCTTGTTTTTGACATCAATGACAATACTTCTAACACTAACTTCATTCCCTTGCCGTTTTCTTTAATCATTCCCTCCAACATAAAGAGACCTAAAAAAGCCCAAAAACTTTTCGAAAAACAACTTTAATTAAAATTTTTCCACAGATATACTCTTAGCTACCTCCTGTTGCGTCCATCATGTGAAGGTATAGTCAAGGAAAAGACCAGCTGATCTGTACAGAACACAAATAAAAAGCTAAACATTCACAGCAACACTAGTACCAAAAAGTACATACAAGCGACAATACATATGTCTTCATTACTCAGCTTTTCTAGGGGAAGGAGCAGAATTCTCCTGTGCAGGAGGAGCAGAAGGAGTTGTTGTCTTGTGTGCTTCATTTAGAAGTGCTTCAAGCTCTTCCCTTTTACTCATGTTGAGTGTCATGCCCCCGAAATTGTAACACTGAGATATAAAGCATTGAAATGCAAATAAATAAATAGAATAAATAACAAAATAGTAAATACATATTAAAAATATAAAAAAGAAATATTAGCAATTTAATATTATTATAATTACAATTGTCATAAAATAATATTATAATTATAATTATCAAATATAACAATATAAATATAAATATCAAACAATTTAAATGTTAAACTTATATATATATATATATATATATATATATATTCAATTTATTATAATGATAATTAAGGGCCCCACAAAGGGCAGCAGTCAAACCAAAACAAAGCAGCAATTAATTTAACACAGCGATCAAACAAAAAGCCATGTCCATTCAAGGATTACGTCCTTTCAAGGGATACGTCTCTTTAGAGATACAAAGATATAAAGGAGGACAGTTACCAAAAGGAGAAGGCATTGGATCAGAGAAAATAGGTAATAACTTCTAAATATTGGATCATCGATCTCCCCTTAGAAATACATTTACTCTTCTGGCAATCAATACTGCAGAATACTAGAAGGATCAGATTTAGTATTAAATTGCAGGCATATAGATCTCAACATAGTGAATACAATCTGGTAATGTGCAAATGATTATTTTATGAATAAGTCTTATTTTCTCTCTTCTTATATTATTCATTATATATATATATATAAAAAAATTTTACGATTATGCAATAATGATGCTTGCAGCAATTATTGAGCCTTATAAGTAATTATGACTCTTTAATATAAAAATAAATAGATTGTATAAATATATATATATGTCCTTATCCTATGATCGATCAAATGTAAGGTTGTAGGAAACAAGTTAAGAGGATGCAGTCTACAGGCTCCCCCATGCTAAGTAGCCCACCTCAAGGGTGGAATTGTCTTAGTTCGGACGTTCTTGCCGCTTGGGGCCAAGGGGTGGGTTGTCTTGGTTGGACACTCGTGCTCTTGGGATTAGATGGGTTGAGTGGTTTACAGGCACCCCTTTCAAGGCTTTCCTATCAAGCCAAACTGCTTGGTTGTTAGGATGGATTCAAGGAATTGCAATTATAAGAGGGATGGACAAGACAGCATGGATAGGAAAAGCAGATGCTAGTGTATCCACTAAGTAGCCCACCTCAAGGGTGGAATTGTCTTGGTTCAGACGTTCCTGCCACTCGGCGCCAAGGGGTGGGTTGTCTTGGTCAGACGCTCGTGCTCTTGGGCTTAGATGGATAGCTTTGGGCGGACTTATCCTGCTTCTTGTCCAAGTCCTATTGTGATTAAAACTTCACTATGCATTATGGATATTGGTAGTTTAGATAGTCTTGGAACAGTTATATATTTTAAGTAGTTAAGGCATTTATTATGTTCTGATCGCATGAAGTATATTTCCAATAGTATCTAACATGATTGCAGGACCTAAAACCAAGATTTATCTTGTTTGAAACCTTTAAGTGGTAAGTTATAGCCCTAACTACATTAAGCTTGTAATTCTAGGGCAATCCCAAAAGGGGACATTACATTGAGAGACAAGTGACACGACAGAAATTTACTTGTGGGAGTAATGATGTAATCTAGATGTGGAGGATACCCTAAGGATCATTGGAGGGTTTTCACCTGGAGTCAACCTGGAATCATTGCAACACAGCTGGAATTGCCCAGGTAGGCATAGGCATGATTCTAAATGAATCCGGATGAAGTGCCATGGCTGAATCCACTGGCAAATCAAACCATTTCCAATTCCAAAACAAATCGTACCTGGAAATGTCTAGGTTTTTGGCTGATCTGGTAACTTAGCATCTTTTCAATAGAAGAAACTTAATCCATCTTTCTGATATTCATAATTGAAAGTCATTTTAAATAAAAATTAGCAGTCATCTTTATGCTTTTATTGCTTTTTAATTTCTATGTTGCAGGTTCTGTTATGGATTTGTGGATACGGCAATTCTTTTTTTGGGTTTGGGTTTGTTCGTACAAAAAACATGTAAAAATCATATATATATATGTATTCGCATATGTGGTCAGGAAGCTGTAAGGTCTCTGATGCCTGCAGTGGATGGCCCAGATCTGATTGCTATTCCTCAATAATTCCTTATGCTGATTGCTACAGGAAATTGTGGTCGGCAAGTATTCAGAAACTCATGTGTCTGGCTGGCTGTGGGTTTGTCGCCTAGCAGATGATGTTGCCGACATCTCCCACTTATGCCTTAAAGAGTGGTGATCAGTATGATCAGTGCCCTAACACCAAAACTAGTTTAGATGGTCCACAACTTGGCGCCAATCCTCAGATGAACCAGATTTATTGGATGATGGTTAGGCCTGTGATGACAAACTAGAAGATAAGTAGACCTTTAAGGCCAAATTTGAGTGTAAACAGTAAGTGTAGGTGGAGGGTTTTCGTCCTCACCTTATAAGGTTCTATAACAAAGGTTTTCATCCCCGTTGGAGCAAAGAAAATGGGTTGTAACAGCGAAATTGTCAGCTATCAAAAAGTACCCTCCAAAATTGCCTTCAACCTGGCTTTATACCTGCATGAAAATAGGTCCCCAGGGCCCAAAATCTAGGCACCAGATTTCAAATTCAAAATTTAAACTTTATTTTATTTTATTTTATATTTATTATTTTATTATTTATATTTGATAGTTAAATGTAAATTAACTAATATATATTTGAGTGGTGTTAAGAAACACCTTTGGTAGATGTGCACTAGGAGGCCGACCTCAATTGGGGAGGGACATGACACATAATGGTACATTGGGCAAAGTCAAGGTCATCATTATTCTTAAAATCCATAGATCTTACAATAGGCCTCAAGCACTCAGAGGTAATCCAAACCCTTCCAAGAAATTGTTCTTATAATCAGACGACTATTTAGGCATTTTTTACTGGACAAGATGACAGTTTTAAAAATGTGGACAGCCTACAACCTACTCATAAATGAAGCATAACCCAGCTCAAGTATTGACACAGAAAAATGAGAACATAACCTGGAGCTGAATCTTCACACATATTCCTCAAAAGCCATTAGGTACCACATGGCCATCTGCTGCATTTCATGCATCTTCTCTTTTTTCTCCTTAAAACTTTGTGTAATATTTACATGTTACAAATGTATTTTGATAATTAAAGGTTTTAAACTATTTTATTCTGATACTCTGAAGAAATGCTTAGTTTGGCCGATGCCTTATTCAGTGAGCGAAGTAAAATACAGTGGCAATACTTTTTAATGGATAGGAAAAAACAAGGAAATGAGAGAAGAAAATACTCTCCTATAAGAAGCTATTTGCAAAAATTGCAGCAGACATATGGAGAGAGGAATAATTGACATGTAGCTGAATAGAGAATCTGGCAGTTAAACATAAATAAATTGTGCTTGGAACTAATGACAAAGCAATTCTTTGTTAGGTTTGCCATGCAAGACACTAGACAATTCTAATATGAACTGGATATTTGGAATGACCGGAGTGGCTTAGCCAAGTTCTCCCAAAATTCACGTCAGTAAATCTCACAAATTTGAATCATGAAGTTAGATTACAGAGTTTCCAAAGGAATTGTACAACAATGAATTCAAAGATGAAATTCATTTGAACTTCTTATTCAAAGGTCTTAAAGTATTCTATATTCTTAAGTTACAACCTGAAATTATGTCGGCCTCGTGATGCAGCCCATTACAGTACTTGATATAGGAAAAGTCAAAGAGGAGGGAGAACAATAAAAACAAACTTTTCCATAAAAGCTGCATTCTGAGTAATTGGAGAGTTCACCTAAGCATTTCAAGTATCCGGAGCGAAGAATTTCTTGCAACCAAGAACTTTCCACAGTGACAGGATTTTTGGAGCACAAGTAACCAGTAAGCTATCTATAACCTGAAAATTCTCAAAAGTTGTTGTCATAAGGGTTTGCTATCATATTGAATTGCATTCTAGAACTGTGAATTAAGCTAGGGTATTCAATTATTTCCTGAATTGCTTTAAGTCTGCCCTATTAAGTCGTCTGAACTATCGAAAAACCTAAGTTACCGGTTCGGTTTTGGGTTCGGGTTCGGGTTCGAGAACCCGATTCGCCGGTTTGGTAAAAAATTTTTTTGGGGTTGGGTTCGGTAATACAGAAACATATAAAAATCAGAAATATATACATATTTGCAGCAGTAATTAAGTTCAGAATACACCACCATATTAATAATCAAATAACATAGCAAAAATACACCACCACTTTAATACTCAAATGTCATGATATAGATTCATTTGGCATATTTTATTGCTTCCTCTTCAAACATAGGATTTGAGGAGAAGTATGTATCCAAATTTTGGATCTAAGAACGTGTTGTGCATTTGTTTGAGCTGTCAAAAGTAGGTATGCACAACTTGCCTAACCTTCATTGTAAGTCCTAGCTGTGGGTTCCTCTCTCTTTCTTGGGTCTGTTTCTTAGCTGCAATTGGCAAAAATTTGTAAGAGACATCGTTTCATGAGATTATTCCTAAGAGATCTATACTCATTTAGGTAGTCCAAATAGCTCTGCCCTACATTCTTTTGTCCCTTTGAGCATCTAGGTCTTCTACTCCGTCCAAAATTTAGGCATCAGGGGTCTAGTTACTGATCCTATTATTGTTCTGGTATTATTATTATTATTGCTGTTGTTTGCAGAGTTAATTGCATCATGGTTCATATTTTTAACATTTGTGTCAATAACTTGGTCAACTGTTGCTGTCCCTGTATAAGTGCATTTAGTTGCTGCTCTAGAGTCTATATTAATGTCCTCATGTGAATTTCTTTTATCTTTGTTTGCATATAATTTCTTCTATTTCCAAATCTGCAAATGGAAATCCTTATGTATTTTCCAAACATTGAAATTGTGGCCTTTTGAGTTCTATCTGATAGCACTTGTTTATTCTATCACTTGGACGCATATGGAGTGTATTTTTGCATCAATCTCTTAGAGACCCGGAAAACTAGCTTAGATACCAGTATAATATCCCTAACTGATTTTTTTGTACGAACTAAATAAATGCAAGAAATTGATTTACTTTGGTCTAATGGCTAACCACAATTCATGCAGCGATAAAAAAATATTAGTGGTATTCAATTGAAACTCATCTCAACACAGCTACGCATGAAGATAACACATATCTATTTCATGTGTTAGAGGCAAATACTAGGGTTAGAGGGAATAAAAGAGTCTTTAAAAGTCAACAAACAGTCAAAAAAATAATTAAAAAATGCAAAAAGGCATTGGAAAAGTCCACCTGGGCGAGAATTCTGCTTGGGTTTGAAAAAACCGAACCCTGGTCGGACCCATAGTCAGGGTTTTGAACCCTGGCCGGACCCCCAGTCATTTTTTCGAACCCACAGCGAATTTGGTCGTACCGGACCCGAATTTCGAACCCGAACCGAACCCGTATCCAACCCGGGCTTCCCAGGGGCGAACCCGGTAACTTAGCGAAAAACCCTAGAACCCATCGGAAAAACACTAGTTTCTCGAATAACATTGCAAAAAAGAGTCCTCCAAGAATCCAACCTGCCCCCCCTTCTCAAAGCCGCACCCTACATGATGACTTAGTCGCTCAACTCCCTGACTCATCCACCCAAAAGATTAGGGTTCAAGGTCCTGGTGTCGTTGAAGGTTTGGTGGATGTGGCCCATGATTGCAGAGATGCAGAACTTCCCTTGGGAAGATGGGCACTGTTTTGCCACTGGTATGGCAAGAGGAATTCACCAGTCCCCATTTTGAATGTATGGAAGTATGACTTAGGCAAATTGGTGGTGCCTAACGTTTTCATGGACATTGACTTGCTTGAAGCAATGGCCGCAAATTATGATGAAACTATTAGGGCAGTGAGGTCTGCAACTTGTGCAATAATGGTTCAAATCGACAAGGCGTCAATTTCTGAGATCTTCAAGGTTTTAGTTGCAAGCAAGCCAATTGACTTTGATACCTTTAAGTAGAAATATGCATAGGACAGGAGTAGCTTTAGGGCAGTATGGCTACCTAGGCATAGGAAAAAGGGTTTCAAGGGCAGATGTATTCGAATTCCTCCAAATGAAACAAAGCCTGTTAAGCTTGATAGTTTTGAAAACTACTTTGTCAACACCCACTATGCATTATGCCAAGTTCTTGGGGTTGATAAATTGGAAAGAATCCCTATCCCTTTTATGTGCATGGTTTTGAATATTCAAAATGCATTGGTTAATAACGAGTTTGATTATGCCACCTACATTGCCAATGCCATCCATAAGGGATTGATAGAAATCTCAAGAAGGGACAGAAGATGATAAAGTTTTGGTGGTATTCATTTCTATGCCATATGTTTCTATACAGAGGGAGAGCAGAGTGGAGTTCTGCACTTTGAATATGTGATAATGATGGAAAGGGTCATGAAATCTCTGTCCAGTGTTGGACTCATGTCTGGGATAGGCATTGTGAGCAGGCGAGCTATGTAACATTTAGAAATCACTTTGCTGCCAAAGTGCTGTCATTTTTTCAGGGTCTAGTGGTTAGGGTGCCCAAGGAAATATAGGATTTCATAAGACCTGTAGAGAGAAGGCCTGATTTGGGCATCAAACATAATTGAGGAGATTTCATTCTCCATTCAGATTGCATTGTACTAAGAATCTATGGATGCCTGGTAGGACCCCATGTCCTACCTAGGTATGTGTCTTTGAGAATTGGTTTTCTAGAGGTTATATGGTAGCTCACTGAATCAGATAAATCTCATTTAGCAAATCAAAAGATAGGGTCTTCTTCCCTTATTTGATTGTTTTCTTTGACTTCAGGATGAACAGGGAGGGATTTGAGAAGTTATAACTTGAATTCAAAACTTTTAGATGGCTCAAGAAGTAGCAAGGAACTTTGACCTTGAGGATTTCATCAACAACCTCAGGAGATCTCAGCACGTCCACAAAACCTACTTCAGTGAGGATGTGATAAGGAATTGCTTGGATGAGGAGATCAATGAAAGGAAGGTTAAGTGGACAACCTTCAATAAAATTGATGAGGCTAATAAGAAGGATGCACCTACAAAGGAGCATATACAGAAATTGAGCATCCAATTTTGAGGATACAGCAGCCCTACAGAACATTGATCAAATAATTGGGGAAGCCCCTGCAATTGAGAGCATGGCAGCAGGTAAACCTCCTGTCATTGAGGAGAGGCCCTCATATCAGCCTCCCAAGCTTGATCTTTTTGTTTATTCTTTTAGGAGGAAACCAAAGGGTGTAGTGATAAGGGAATGGGCTCAGCAATCTCCTCTACAAGCACAATTGCCTCCATCTCCTCCACCTGTGCTATTAAAATAATATTTATTATTTATTATTAATGCTCAATAATGTTTTTTATTGTAAAGTATATTGATAAGATCGTCTTTGATCTTATCTGAAAGTTTCTAATTCTGATTTTGTACATTTCGTAAATTATTTATTGAAGCTTTCGCTTCATTGTTAATATATCAAATTATTTATCAATTACTTGCTTAATATGGTATCAAAATTTTTAAGTTTATTTGAGGATCAATTTTTTTTTTTGGGTTTGAGGATTAAAATTTGCATTTTCGGTTCTTCATAGAATCAAGGTTTTTTGAGTTTTGATTTTTTTGAGTCTTACTCATTAAAAATTGAAACCCTCATGTTAAAAATTGTGGGTATCTTGAAAAATGTTTTTTTGGGCCATGTGAAGAAGTTTTTCGGTTGCGTTTTCTTTTGTACTTGGGCACGACCTTCGGGAATGTGGATTTGTGTTGCGTTTTTTAATCTTTGTGGTCACTTAGATGCGTTTTTACCGACACATTTTTACTTGTTTTGAGTCGTGTTTTTCTCAGATCTTTGGCCCGCGTTTTTCATCTGTTTGAACATGTTCTTTCATCTCCTCTTGGTTGCGGATTTCAATTATTCTCTGCTACGTCACTTGGTGTCTCTTTTTGTTGTGGCAATTTTCTGATTTGGGAGCTTCTGTTCGTTTTTTGGTTCATTCATGGCCGCCTAGGGCTCTTGAGAATTTCGACTAGGGTTTTGACCCTTCATTTCCAGTAAAAAAAAATTTCGATTGCAGATTCTTTGTGGGTTTTTCAAGACTTTTTTTGGGTTGGTCTCAGATTTTTTTGGGTGTCTTGAAGTTTGTGCCTCGAGAGTTGTGCCAATCGTACTTTGTACTTTTTGAAGTCTGAACTTGAATCTGCCTCTGTTTCTGCATTGGAATTTGTGCCTCGGGTTTTGTGCATTCAACCTCTTCTTAGTTCATTTTTTGTGCCTTGAAAAGTGTGAAGATGGCTTCTTTTACCAACATTATGTTGGAAGGCAGTCAACGTTTTAATGGCAAAAATTATAATACGTGGAAACAGTGAATGATG
This sequence comes from Sequoiadendron giganteum, assembly GCA_007115665.2. NCBI lineage: Eukaryota > Viridiplantae > Streptophyta > Pinopsida > Cupressales > Cupressaceae > Sequoiadendron > Sequoiadendron giganteum. The sequence continues at coordinate 16,454,364 of CM021105.1, forward strand.
ACAATTTTTGAATATTGCTGCCTTGATCAGATGATTCTAGGCAACACTACTCGTCCCACAACGACAGATAAAACCCAGGAAAAGTTTGACGAGCAGAATCATGAAGCGGTGATGCTCATTAAACTTTCAGTGACAGATGATCAACTGCCTCAGATTCCGATTGGTAAATCAACAAAGGAGATCTGGGATCATCTTAAGGGTCTTCATGAGACTTCCGACAAGAGCTGTGCGTTCATTCGAAAGAACATGCCGTTTTTTATCATGATGGATGAGAAGACAACTTTGCAAGCGCACTTGAACAAAATCTAGGAGATTAGAGATCAGTTGGAGGCTATGGTCGGAAAATGGAGGAGGAAGACATGGTTGTGATCACTCTGAAAAGTCTACCTAAGTCTTATGAACATTTCATAGAGACTCTCAACATTATGTCTGCTAATGTTGATTTGAAGTTTCCGGAGCTTTGTACTATCCTCTTGCAATAGGATTGTTGGAAACAAAAGTTTGGTAGTAGTGCTTCATCTTCTTCTACAAAACAAGCTTTTTGTAGCCAAGACTCGGTTTAAGAACAAAATGAGAGGTCACCCTTCATAGCAGAAAGGCTTTAGGACAACCTCAAGACAACTCTAAGAAAAAGAACATCTAGTGTAATTATTGTCACAAATTTGGTCACATGAAGAAAGATTGTTGTCAGCGTTTGGCTTTTGAACAAAAGAAGCAGGGAGGGTCTCAACAAAATGCACATGTTGTCGAGTACACTAAGTAGAAGGAATTTGCCTTTTACACTTTTATGGCTAAAAGGCTTGTAGATCATGTAAAGTCTTTTGCCTGGTACATTGATTCAGGTGCTTCATGACATTTCACTCATCGGCGTGACTGGTTTGCAGACTTCTCTTCGTTTACTAACTCAATTATTTTTGGAGGAGGTGAAGAGTACACAGTTGTCGGTAAGGGCATTGTTCAGATTCAGTCTAGTGGGAGGAATCTCATATTCCTCAATGTCTACTATGTTCTTGGCATGGAACTAAACCTTCTCTCAGTTAATCAAATCATGCGGCATTCTCCTCAGTTGGATGTGGTATTCAGTACTCACAAATGTTCGATTGTTGATCGGGAGACTCGCACCACTGTAGCTGTTGGCATAGAGGATCATGATCTATACAGACTTGTGGATACTGGTGATTCTTCAGAGTTAGTCATGGCATCCAAAAATTCTTCCATCACTAGTCTTTGGCACTAGTGGTATGGGCACTTAAACCTGCACTATCTCTCTCAGCTAGCTTGGGAGGGACTTGTAGTTGGTCTACTTGACGTCCAGACTCAACATCATGGCGTTTGTGGAGCTTGTCAGGCTGGGAAGCAACGCAAGACACTGTTCACGGATGGTGACTCATGGCGAGCCTCTAAGGTACTGCAGTTGGTTCATGTTGATGTATGTGGACCAATGTCTACACCTTCTGTTACTGGTTGTAGGTATTTCTTGCTTTTTGCTGATGATTTCAGTCGTAAAATGTGGGTGTATTTTCTTAGACAAAAATCAGATGTGTTTATTGTATTTCAGAAGTTTAAGGCCTTAGTGGAAAAAGAGTCTGGTTGTTGTATAATCACTCTTAGGTTTGATAATGGGGGGGAATTTTGTTCTATTGCTTATTCCAACTTTTGTGATACACATGGAATCAGAGCGGCGCAATCGTACAATTGTTGAGATGATCTGCTCCATGTTACAACACAGGAGTGTACCTAATAAATTTTGGGCAGAAGCAGTCTTCACTGAAGTCTATCTCCTTAAACGGTCTCCTACACACGCTGTTAAGGGAAAGACTCATGAGGAAGCTTGGACTAGTAGAAAACCTAGGATCAGTCATTTGAAAATCTTTGGCTCTTTAGCATATATATGGATTCCAAATGCCAAGTGCTCAAAGTTGGATTCCAAGAGTCAAAAGCTTATGTTGATAGGGTACAGTGACAACCATAAGGCTTACCGATTGACTGACATAGACATTGGTCGTCTTGTCTTCAATCGGGATGTCGTCTTTGATGAAGAATGAGGGCCCTTTCACATTTCCTTATCTATGCAGCATTCTGAGGATCAGCCTTTGAGGGCTTTTGATTTGGGTGTCCATCTTCCATTAGGTCTACCTGATGGGAGGGATGATGAAGATTCTATCTTTGATGATGCTCAACCTGATTTTCCTCCGGATGAACTTGTTCCAGATCCACAACCAATTCCATCTCCTCCTATTGCATTTGATGTTGTCACTTCTTCTCACAGGCCTAAATGGTGGGCTAAGACTATTGGAGATCTTCATGATGATGAGCTCATTGAGGGGAGATCATCCAGAAACAAGAGCAAACAACAACATATAGTTAATTTTGCTCTCATGGCCAACATTCACAGTGTTTATGAGCTTCAAACATATTCAGAGGCTAAAGGAATTCCTGAGTGGGAAAAGGCTATGGAGGTTGAATACCAGAGTCTTCAGAAGAATCACACTTGGGTCCTTTCTGATCTTCCTCCAGGGAAGAAGCCCATTAGCTGCAAATGGATGTATAAGGTGAAATACAAAGCTGACGGAACCCTTGACAAGTACAAAGCTTGTCTAGTTGCTTGGGGGTTCTCACAGAAAGAAGGCATTGACTATAAGGAGACCTTTGCTCCTACAGCCAAGATGAGTACCATTAGGCTCGTCCTTGCCTTAGCAGCCCAGTTTGGTTGGAAAGTCCATTAGATGGATGTTAAGAGTGCTTTCCTCAACGATGAGTTGAAGGAAGAAGTCTACATGACGCAGCCTCTCGGGTTCAAGGTTGCTGGTAAAGAACACAAGGTGTGCAGAATGGTAAAAGCACTCTATGGTCTGAAATAGGCTCCTCAGGCTTGGTACATCAAGATTGACAAGTACCTCACAGATCATGGCTTTCAGAGGAGTCCATCTGACTCTAATCTGTATGTCAAACATATTGGTAGTGATATTCTTATTCTTGTTGTCTATGTGGATGACCTGATCATTACTGGAAGCTCGACACATTTGACATGATAGATCTGGGACTTATGCATTACTGTTTAGGTGTTGAGGCTTGGCAGACCGAGCGTAGTATATTCATCTCCCAGTCCAAATATGCTCAAAGTCTACTGGATAAGTTCTGAATGCAAGATTGCAAACCTGCCTCCACACCCATGGAAAAAGGGCTCAAGTTGTCAGCTAAGTCAGACTCACCTGTAGTAGATGAATCCTTGTTCAGGCAACTAGTGGGCAACCTTATCTATCTCATTGCCACTAGACCTGATCTCAGTTTTGTAGTGAGCCACATTTCACGCTTCATGATAGAGTCCAAGGTTGATCATTGGGTAGTAGCGAAGTGTGTGCTCCATTATGTGAAGGGCACTTTTGATCATGGACTTATTTATACTAGGAGTCAAGATTCTAAACTCAGTGGTTTCACAGACTCAAATTGGGCAGGTTCGGTTGATGATAGGAAATCAACATCTGGGTATGTGTTCAATTTGGGATTTGGTGCAGTCACATGGATTAGTAAGAAGCAGCAGGCAGTGGCTCTCTCCTCAACAGAAGCAGAGTATCGGGGAGCAGTTAAGGCAGCTTGTGAGGCAATTTGGCTTCGTTGGATGCTTGCGGATATGCAAATATCTCAAGCAGGTCCAACTCCCTTGTTCTGTGATAATCAGGGAGTTCTCAAACTTGCCAAGAATCCAGTCTTCCATGAAAGAACCAAGCATGCGGAAACTCATTGTCACTTCATTCGGAAGCTTGTTGAAGACGGATCAGTTCAGCTGCCGTATGTTCCAACAGAGGATCAAACAGTAGATATTCTCACGAAGTTGCTTAGTCTAGATAAGATTGTAAAATTCAGGGGGCATCTTGGTGTAGTTGACAAATTGAGCATTAAGGGAGGGTATTAAAATAATATTTATTATTTATTATTAATGCTCAATAATATATTTTATTGTAAAGTATATTGATAAGTCGTCTTTGATCTTATTTGAAGTTTCTTTTTAGAAACTTTCTGATTTTGTACATTTTGTAAATTATTTATTGAAGCTTTCGCTTCATTGTTAATACATCAAATTATTTATCAATTACTTGCGTAATATGTGCAACAAGCACCTTCTTCTCTAGTAAATGTTATTGATCTCAACTCTCCTCCTAGGGAGCCATCTCCAAAAAGAACTGATAAGTCTCCTCTTGTGGACTATCCAATTGCCCTTGAGGAGGACGATGACTATGAAATAATAGGAGATGATGTAATTAGAACAATGCCTTCTCCTTAGAGGGATGGAAATGTATAGATACCCCAGAACAGAATGACCGAAGGCATTATTGGAGGAAGAGACAATACAAAAGATATCAGGGAGTTAGCTTGCAGCAAATTCAAGGAGGATGATCAGTTTGTACAATCTCAGGAATTTGCTGATTTCATCTGGAGATGTAAGAGGGAGGAATATGAGAAGAGATTGGAGGAAGAAAAAGCAAAGGCTCCACAAGAGACAAGAGATGAAATCTCTCAGAGAATGTTGGCAAAGATGAGAGCTGAAGCCAAAGATATTACTCCTGAAGAGGGAAGGCGTATGGTTAGAGAAAGTGGAATTCTTTTGCTCCCTAATTGGGATATTGCATCTGCCATCGCCTTGGACACAATAAGAAGACAGGATCAGGAGATCTTCTCTTCAGAAGATGAAGCTGCTGCAGTGTTATCTGGTTCAGGGTTTAACCCAAGATGGGAAACCCTAGCAATTTGAGCTTTGGCCCCTAATACCAACAAGCCATTGGTTGCTGAGCCTGCCCAAGATTTGAGAGGGAGTCTAATTGTTAAAAGAGTATCTGACACTCCTGCCGTTGAGGCAGCAACATTGGCAGTAGGTGTTGCTAGATTTAGTAGAGCTACAACTGAAGCTCTTCAAGAGAAGTATGATAAACTGCTGGAAGAACATACAACCGTGCTTCATGAATATAACAGGCTGAAGGTGTTGGAAATTCAAATGCAACAACAACAGCATCAGGCTGAAGCTACACCTCCTCCATCAACTGCATTGGTGGTATGGACAGGTTTGATGATTGCTAGTTCCTCTACAGCTCCACCTCCCAAATCAGATGAGGAAAAGGAGAAGGAAGAACTTAAAGAACAAATTGATGCTTATGAGGAAATTTTAATGAATTACAAAGAGGATCAGCTTGAGAACAACTAGAACATTGTTTCAAATGTCTTGGGACATCTTATGAATAAAGTGGTGAAGAAGGTGGAAACTGTCCACAAAAATTACTACCAATTGACAATAACAATTAGTAGGATTGCTAATGATAAAGCAAAGGCCATACCTCTAATGAATAAATGGATTCCAAGGCTCAGTTCACTGCTTGGAATGTGTAAAGGATCTGCCCATGAACCAAATAAACCAAGTGAAAGTGTACCTACCTACAAAATGGTTAAGGCAGCAGGGGAGCAACAAGGTTTCTTGCAGCAGCTGGAAGAAAGGGTAAAGGAGAAGGTTAAGGGATTTGATGAAAGTGATATAAGGATAATGTTGGAGATCAAGAAAGATTATGGGGAAATAAAGCCCTGTGGGTTATGGAAAGCTCAATTTGAAGGCATTACTCCAACACTTGCCTTTCTCATATGTGACAAGAATAAAGTTGATATGGAGCTTTTGGAAAGCATTTTAGATAAACTTTGGGACACAAATCAGCTCTTGGAGGAGTTCCAAAAGGAGTCTGAAATCATATCATCCAAGTACAATAAATATAGAACATACATGGATTAGTTCCTTGAATTCCAATGGCCTTCAAAACAACAATATTAGGCCTGGGATGACAAATATAATAATTTGCCAGATTTGTAAGCTTTTGATGACTTGGCATTATTATTCTTTCATTCTTTATTGAAGTTGGGTATTCTTTTTTCCTTTTCTGCTTATTCAGCATCAACAAATATCTTCTTCAACTCCAACGGATGTTTAGTCTGCTAGTGGACCTGCCTTTTTGTCTTCTTCTGCATAGTCAGCATTTCCCGGTTTTTTGGAATGGTAAAAGAAAGTGAAGAGAAAGGAAGCATCAAAGTACAAGTACAACCACTTTCTACTTCGAGTGCTTTTTAGAAAGCAAGGGGATCTTCTACTATTGCGTGCAACAACTTTTGTCCTATATAGGAATTCAAGGCCTTTTGTAAACGATCTTGGAGAATCTTGTATTGCAGAGCACATTGTAATAGAGTCTGAACTTTCAATCTAGGCTTTTCTGAGAATAGAATTGTATGTAAATTATAAATGTTGTATAACAGTACTAGCATAAATTTTTGAATATACAATGGCATAATTTCAAGCCAAATGTCTCCTACATGTGTACACCAAGCTGTTTATGAATGAATTTGGATCAAGCATCCTTTTATTTGTCTCTACAAATTTCTTGTGGATGAATATTTCTTGTTTTGCTTTTACTCAAAGAGTGAATTAAATGCTATGCAAGAAATGTTGAATGGTGTGAATGTATGTAGGGAGTTGTAAGTAGAATTGGCTAGGAATTCTGAAGAGTAGCACTGTAATGCATTGTTACAAAGCTTTCATGATGCTTAGAGAAAATACTGTTATATGAGTTTCATTCACATCTGTTTTAATTTCGTGCCCTAGGTTAAGGAACCAGTCTCTTGAGCATGTGTTCGATACAACTCCTTGGTCATCAAACTTAAAAATCACAATGAATTTCCCTTTTTGCAATCATTTATTGCGTAACCTTTATTTATCATGGTCTTGAAGCAGTGAATGCATAGAAGCCCAAGGATCTAGCTCATCTTTGTGTTTTACTTGTAATTCATGGCTACATTGGCAAAGAATGTATCTGTTTATAACAATATTCTGTATAAACGGTGGATCTTCTATATCCACCTGATCACTCTAAAAAACCCTTTATGACATTCAATTATCTGAAGTAGCTATCCTGTAGATTGTTGTAAGATTCTAGTTGAGAAAATTAGAACACCAACAAAGCACACGGTTATATGGGAGGGGGGACGGGTGGATGGTGTGGAGTTGAATCAGTTTAATACAATCTTTTTTCAAACTAACAACCACAATAATATCAATTGCACAATATCATTCACATAAGATCTAACAATAATGCAACACAAGAACACACAATTTACGTGGAAACCCGTACGGGAGAAAACCACAACAAAATATTGCTTATATAAAACTTCTTACAATCTTTGTAGGCACCAACCTACAGGGGACACCAACCTACAGGGGACACCAATCTCCTCTTATACAATTTGTGAGCACCAACCCACTAGAGACACCAATCCCCACTTGTAGAATTTGCAGGCACCTATGGTCCACAGAGTTTCCTGACACGGAGACGAGGGGATGGGGGAATGGGAGGCCTAAGTTTGGGGATGTCAGGGGGATGGCGGCGGGGGGCGACGCTGAAATACATATAGTACTTGAAAAAATAGTTATAAAAAGATGTATAACTGTAGAAGCCTAAGGAATAAGTAAAGTTTTAACACATTGCAATGATTGCATTGAACTAGTAGTAGTTTTTAAATTTTTAAATTAAATTTTAATAGTGAACACAAAAAATCAAAATATAGACATTGGAACAAGAACTATAAGTTCAAAATTTCATAATCATGGTTCATAATTACAATCATTAATGTTCAAAGTTCAAACTCCAAAAACAAAATAGTAAATACTAGATGGTAATACTAATGACTCATGATTCATGAGTCAATGGATAATGGCCTGATGCCTCTAATCATCCCCAAGCTCCATGTCAATCTCCTCATCATTGGAATTGCAAGACCCCACATGGTGACCTCTTCCTCTTGCAAGAATGAAGAAGCTCCTTTTGGCTTTCTCTCTCCTAAGCTTGCTCCTAACTTCGTAAGTCTCCTTGCAAGTTGTAACTCAAAGCCTCAACCTCAGAATTTCACTTCACTCTTCCTCTCCACGTTTAGACTGTAGCAATGAATTTGTGAATAAGATTGAGACAATGTCTCTCTTATAACTTTTTTGAGAGGCCTTGGGGGTTGGGGTCGACTTAGGGTTAGGGTTAACCCTTTGAAGTGACTTTTTTCCTTTTGTTTTTTAAAAAAAATCATCAAAATAAATGTTGCACCATTGGAGTCTTCTCGAGTTTCCTAAGGTGTTGAGGGACGTGTGGGAGTCTCAGGGACATTCCAAAGTCCCCTTTTGGAGTTTCTCAGGAAGAAATGTTTGGAAGTCTCGAGGATGTCTCAAAGTCCTCTTTTGGAGTTTCCCAAGAAGAAGCGTCCCTCTTTTAAGGAAACGGCGGAGGGAACTTGGAGACGGCGAGGGGACATTTTCCAGGCGTCCCCATGTCTTGGGGATGTCCCCGTCTAGGAAATGCCTGGTTTTTCAGGGGGGATGCATCCCCATGGAACACTAGTGGACACCAACCCATTGGAGACAACAATTCCCACAATTGAGCACCAACTCAGCAAGAGATACCAATCTCTTATTTTGATAGACACCAACCTACGAATCTTCAATGTATTATATGTCTTCACAAGATCTGAATGTAAATATACTTTCCATCACAAATCTGATCACTAATCTGACTTTGAATGATGTAAGTCTTCCCTTCACAAATCAGATCCACACTTATACACTTTCCTTCATTCACAAATTAGATTCAAATAACACACACTTCTTTCACAAAACCGATCACAAATATTTCTGCCTTGAGGTCTGCTAAAACCGAATACAGTTCTATTGCATTGCTTTCATAAATTCTGATTTTAGATGCTGCAACATATATTCTTTCTCACAAATCTGCTCATACATGATACACATATTTTTCTTCAATTGTTTCTCCTCAAGGCCTGAATAAATTCATATGATATTACATTTGTATTATTAAATATTAAATGTAATATTAATGGTCATCTTAGCTTTATTTCATCTTTAGTTAGTCTACAAGTTAACTTGTAGTTAATTTAGACTAAGCTTTAGTTTGCTTTAGTTAACTCTTTCAGTTAACTAAATCTTCTCCCTAATTTGTAGGGTTTGTAAAGTCTATAAGAGCAAGGCTCTTCTTTAATAATAATTATCTCATTATTTATTAATATTCTTCTAAGATTTTATCAACATGGTATTAGAGCAGGTTATAGGGTTTTATAAGATTTGGCGACTTTTTTAATAAAAATTCAAAGCCCTCATCCTGGAATTTTTTCCAGAAATTTTTAATCTTTTTTTTTCATAAAAAAAAAAGCGTCATTGCATTTCGTAGGTTTTGTGGAATTTTTGAGGAAGAATTTTCGAGGCAAATCTGTGAAGGGTTTGTATGTAAAAATCGCATTTTTTTTTGGAGTGAAAAAAATGCGGGTTTGAAGGGCGTTGTTTTTTGCAAATCGCGTGTTTTTTTTTCTCTCTTGTTTGGTTGTGATTTCTGTTTCTCCTTCTAGGCGTAGGTTTTTTTAAAGGTTTTTGGTCACATTTTTACTGCTTTTGTTTGTTGTGCAGTTTTTGTTCCCTCTCATGGACCCATTTCTGAAGATATCATGAGGACTTTTGTTTGGAGTAAAAATCGTGCGTCTTTCTTTGCACGTGATTTTTGCCAGACGTTTTGTTTTTTGGCGCAATTTAGTTCCTTTTTTGGCCGCAATTTCTGTCAACCTCTGGGCCGCGATTTCTTTCAACCTTTGGGCCGCAATTTCTCGTGCATCTGGGTGCACGTTTCTCACTGTTTTGGATGGGATTTTTAATATTTTAAGTCGCGTTTTTTGTGCAGTTTGTTTTTTGGCACGATTTTTAGCGGTTTTCATTCTACTGGCTAGGGTTTTGCAAAAAACCCTCGGATTTTTTGGCGGAATTAATTTTTCACTGCAGATTCCTTATGGGTTTTTCTGATATTTTTTTGGGTCTTTGCCAAAATTTTCTGTCTTCCAAAAATTTTACCCTTGAAATTTGTGCCAAGTTTTTTGAGGTGATGGCAGCTTGAAAAAAAATAAAAATAATTTAAGCTAGTTTTGACAATTTTTTCTTCAAAAATTTACAAGGTTTTGGAATATTTTTTTCTATAAATTTTTTGTTGAGTTTCTGAAGCCTCTTTTTTAGATGATTTTTGAAAAATCAAAGTTGTGCCAGATGATTGTCCAGTGTTTTGCAGAAAACCCTCGGATTTTTTGCCGAAATTAATTTTTCACTACAAATTCCTTGTGGGTTTTTTTGATATTTTTTTGGGTCTTTGCCGAAATTTTCTGTCTTCCGAAAATTTTACCCTTAAAATTTGTGCCAAGTTTTCTAAGGTGGTGGCGATTGAAAAAAATAAAAATTTTGAAGCCGCTTTGACAATATTTTGGAAAATAAAAATTTGCAAAGAGTTTTCGACAATTTGTCCTTCAAAAATTTACAAAGTTTTGGAAAAAAAATTCTATAAATTTTTTGTTGAATTTTTGAAGCCTCTTTTTTAGATGATTTTTGAAAAATCAAAGTTGTGTCAGCTGATTGTCCAGTGTTTTGCCAGCTGATCATAGAAGTTACCTCGTTTTTCGTGCTTTGGAAAACAAGAGGGATGGCGTCTTTATCCAATATTATGTTTGAAAGTTCGCAGAGGTTCAATGGAAAGAATTACAACACGTGGAAGCAAAGGATGCTTACCATCTTTGAGTACCGGTGTATGGATGTGATTGTTCTTAGTACAGAAGTTCGTCCCACTGTTGTTGGGATGGATCAAGAAAAGTATGATGGAAGTAATAGGGAAGCAGTCATGCTTCTTAAATTATCTATCGCTGATGAGATGTTACCAAAAATACCATCTGATAAATCTACTGCGGAGATCTGGAAGCATTTGAAAGATCTTCTTGAGACCTCAGACAAGGGAAGGATTTTCTTTCTGAAGAATATGCTCTTTTCTATTATGATGGATGACCAAGTGTCTCTGCTGGAGCACTTGATGAAAGTATAAAATATTCGCAATCAATTGGAGGCCATTGGTCGTAAGATAGAAGAGGAGGATATGGTGGTGATCACTTTGAAAAGTTTGCCATGTTCCTATGAGCACTTCATTGAAACGCTCAACATTACATCCACCAATGTTGACTTGAAGTTTGATGAGTTGTGCAACAAGCTTCTGCAGCAAGATCGGTGGAAGAAGCAGTTTGGGAGCAGCAGTGAGTCTCCTACTGTTGAACAAGCATTTACTGCCAAGGACGTTGGCAAAGGCAAGTCCACTCAGCAGAAAGGACAAGGCGATTTAGAGGAGGGCTCCAAGAAGTCTTTTACTTGCCATTACTGTGGGAATATTGGTCATCTGCAGAGGTATTGCAGAAAATGGTTGGTTGATGAGAAATCCAACCAAGAAGCATCTCAGCAAAGTGCTCACATAGCGGAGCAGACTGAGCAAAAGGAGTCTGCACTATATGCATTTTGATGACCAGCACAATATGGGTAGACTTAGTTTTTTGTTTGTACGATGACCATTAAGGGAGGGTATTAAATATTAAATGTAATATTAATGGTCATCTTAGCTTTATTTTGTCTTTAGTTAGTCGTAAGTTATAGTTAACTTAGACTAAGCTTTAGTTTGCTTTAGTTAGCGTTTAGTTAACTCTTTTTGTTTAGCTTTAAGTTTGTTTCAGTTATGTTTAGTTAACTCTTTCAGTTAACTAAATCTTCTCTCTAATTTGTAGGGTTTGTAAAGTCTATAAGAGCAAGGCTCTTCTTTAATAATAATTATCTCATTATTCAGTAATATTCTTCTGATATTTTATCAACATGTATTGCTGTTAGTTCTAAACCCAAGTTATCTCCTTTTATACCTCATGAAAGTGCACGATTTGTTTTTGAAAGACACCACTCTACACAATGGATGTGCCTCTTCATAATGAATCACTGCCTTAGAATAATCGTTGCTCCTCTTTAATTATAACCGCTACCTCCTCTTTAATTATGATTGCTGCTTCTTCTTATTGTAGCTGCACTCTCTATCAAATAATAACTGCCAATATATATGATTTCAAATTAATTGCATTTGTCTTAATGGGAAAGTCAGCCAGCATATATGCTAATATGAAGTTGGCCTTAGATAATTAAACCTCAACGCTGTCTTTCTAATCATAATCTTCTTTTAAATCTTTCCACAAGGATGGTAACAAAGTCGGCCAGTAATAAGAAGTATAAAATATGTATTATTTAAGTTACAATGTAAGGGCCACTTCAAGGAGGGGAGTCGGCCAGAATAAAGAAACTAGTTTAAATCAATCCGATCGCTCTCATAGTCGGCCTATATAATATCCTATAGTTTCTCTTTCATAGATCCAACTTGCCTTTGATATGCCACTGAAAGATGATGATAATATCATAATTCCAATGGCAACATTTACTTGCATACAATGATATTGCTACTTTTACATCAGTGACAACCATTTCGTATATTCTTCCTTCGACATTGATGATGATATTTCCAACAGGCTTCTCTATTTTTAGATTTTATGTGTGTCCTTGATGCATTTTCTTTCAGTAAATTGGACACAATAGCCACTTTTAATAGTCTGTTTCTCGTTGTTGCTTCTTTGTATTAAATGACAGAGTTTGATCTTTGATCTCTTACATCGCATAGCCTTTGTTTTAAAGATTCTGAGGCAAGTCCTTGACCAAAAGAATAATTCAGGTAACTTTTTCTTAATGTACTTGAAAAATGCTTGGGGGTTTTGATAACATTAAATTAGATCCTCTGATTTATGCACCTTTTATGTGTCTCTCCATGGTTTAAGCAGACCCTCCCCAAATGAAAACTTAACTAGGTGGCCTGAATCTCCTTTTGACTAGTATTGTGCACTTGAATTTTTTATGCCCTACTTTTCGTGAGGATTGCATCTGCCCTCGAAGGAGAATGACTTGATGGAGCTTATAGTGTGATAATGTTCTATGATTTTATTACTTACCCATTTATTGGGATGTATTAATGACATTTTTAATCCTACAGAGGTTTCAAATATATATAAATTACTATACGAGTGATGTTTGCATTTTAGCATATTTCTGTTTCAATTTTACCTTTGGTAATTTGCATTGGAAGAGTTGAATGTTCCTTTGAACATGTGGTCACGTTGAACCTCTATTGTTTTCTGAATATCCATGGAGCTGCATAGCCACTATTAGCATTTGGTATATCCTAGTAGCTAACAAGGTTGTCTGTTATTCCTAGTTGAATCTCATCTTTTACGTGAACACTTTTGTGACTTAGCATGCCTGATGGCACAAAAGACTGCAAAAAACAATGCATTTTTCCTGGCACAATATTACACAGATCTTTATCAACTATTTGTTCGATGCTTCATTATGGAACCAACATACTTCATGGGCTGCTTCATATGCTAAGGAAATAATCATCATTGCCCCTGCAAATGAGATATAGTTGGTTATTTTCTGCCGATCTGATCACTGAAATGACTCTACACCTGTAATATAATTTAATATAGCTAGCTAGAAATCCAAAGTTATTGATGAAACCCCTTTAGTACAAGAGCTTTTGTGATTTCTACAGTGATATATCTTGTATTGTCATACTTCAGAATTTTCAAGATTATGCTAATGGTGTCTTTATGGCAGATGTATCCAATGCTAGAAAGAATAAGTCCTCGTACTCGAAAGCTTGAACTGTTTGCACGGATGCATAACACTCATGCAGGGTATGTTCCTCTACCAAGATTTCATACATCACTATATCTTAAATGATTGATGTTCCCATGTTATAAATGGTAATAGTGGGTCATTGTGTGTACTGTGTTTCTGTTTTTATTAATTTTGAACAATTTCTAACCCATCTAATTGTATTATTAAATCTGCGGGGTTTTAGGTGGATGTCACTTGGTAATCAATTGAATGGTGTGAGGTTAGTTGATGAAGGATTGAGAGCAAGATTTAAAGCCGCCTATCCTGATGTGGAAGTGCAACCTTCATCTCCTCCAAGGGCTGCTGTCTCAGATGGAGAGGCAAGTGCACAAGCAAAGAGCCGGTTTACTGATGCAAAGGTTGCACCTGAAGACATGCCTATGACAAGTGTGGAAAATTATGCATCAGAGGAAAAACTTGTAGCTAAAGATATTGAAATGACAACTTAAAAACATTATATCTGGTTTGGGAATTTCAGATTATCTTCAAGAAGAGACAGGATATTTCCACAGTCCATATTCATGAATTGAGAATGCCTCCGGATACAATTGTGTAAGACTCTATCTTCTCCAAATGCCTCTAATGGTGAGGGGCATAGAGAATACTACTATTGTGGTTCCCTTCTAGAGAACAAGAACTAATGCCACACTGGTAAAGGGTTGCCGGGGTATATAGCAAATGACTGTACACGCACTTTAGACATTATGGTGACTGGAAATTGTCTCTGGTATTTTAATGTTATCCACAATCTTATTCAAATAAACTTTTGGCAGATGTAATTGTATGAATCAATGCAGTAGGTTCAAAAAAGTCAACGTCATATGGGGTGCATATGAGAAATTAAAATTTGAATTTTGTAATGATTTTTTATCAATAGTGGTGGTTGACAAACATTGTTGATTATTTTGAGAGACATTATACAGTGGGAAGAATGTTATGTGTACATAAAAACAAAATAGTCTTGACATATATTTAAAAAATAAATTATAAAAGAAACATTTGAAATTAAATTATAGCCAACATAATTCTTTAAAACTAATGCAAAATAAAATAGACATAAATAAAATTATATATAAATACAAGTAAAACTCAAACTTAAATATAATAATTTTAAAATATCTATACCATTTTATTTTATCTAGATTATCTATTTTATTTTTATTTAAAATTTATATGAAATTTAAAATGTATTTATACAACATTCATATTTATTATTTATTATTATTGTTCAGCACTATATCTTATTTTATTTATATAAATAATTTTATATATAATCTTCTCTAAATATATGATAAATGCAATAAATTTATGTTATTATATAATATTATATTATAATTGTTGAACACTTGAAATAATGAGAGGAGGGGGAAGGGGGTGGATCAGTATTTTTCTAAACCAATTAAACACAACCCATCCAAATAATTGAACATAAATAACTACAATGAAGAATGAAAGCATGAATACAACTACATAATTGCATGACACATGAACAATAGTATTTTTATGTGGAAAATTCAAAAAGAGAAAAACTATGGTGTGGGTTAGCTCACAATATATTATACTCGGATATAAGATATTACAAAGGCTCATTGTCAGGACACACTGTCCAAAAAAGAGTTCACAACTCACAAAGTAAATACAAAGAAGAGTTGACAACATTGCCTATTTGAATTGATACAGTAGCATCTATCCTATGTTGAATTACAACTGCATTGAGGTACAAAATGATCTTCACACAGTACGCTTATCCTCACATTACACACATGTAGGTGATTCACCATACATGTCATAAATTTGCTCTGCTCTACCACATTTGCATATCATATATTCCTTTCACACTTTTTTGCACTATTCTTCTCAGTTACCACACTTTCTCTCTTTCTCTCATCATCATCATTATGCTCATCATCCTCATCCTCTTCTCCATCTAAAAGACTCGACAATGATCTCATATATATACCCACATTAGGTGAAACTTCAATTAGGTCGGCCTAATTAGAAGTAACACACAAAAACTAAACATGTCGCCCTCAAAATATTCCATCCACATTTAGCGCCTAAATTCAATACTCAATTTACATCAAAATAGGTTGGCATGGACCTAAATATAAATCCCACATAACATAGAGTTGCTCAAATATTCTCCACAAAATATCAACCATGTTAGGTTGACCCAAAATAGACCTAAACACAAAGTCTTCACGAACTTATGCAATTTCATCAATCGAGCTACCTTAAAACTCAATCTCCCATCGAATTCTTATTCAACCGACATTCATTAGTTTATCTTCATTATCACAAGACAAATCAATATTCGCGAAGAAGTGCAGAATCTCCCACACTGGTACACATGTTCAGAAGATAATTGTGATATACAAAGCCACACATTGTTATTCATATCTTTCTGGAAACTGTACAAAATATCACAAAAAAATTGAATAATTGTAGTTATGATTGTAGAAGATTACACCATCGTGCAGTGAAGTGCGGACCCAAAAACTGACGCACCGAACCACAATACTGACAAAGAAAATACTTAGCCAAAATCCTAATAAACCATGTTTTTTGGATCAACTCGTACTGTACACAAAGGTCATCAAAAATACTTCCTTGTTATGCTAGAATAATCATCACAATGTTGACATCAATGGTAACATTGGATCAACCAATGTACATACACTTCATACTCATGTTGCCAAATTGCATCATCAATGACACTTCCAAACTTCCAATAATAATGTTATTATTCCTCATAGTTTTTGGAAACCCCTCTTTGCGATTCTCTAAGACCAAGAATACTTTGACTAGAGGAGGGAAGGTAGTGGAAGCGTGTAGGAAGTTTGTAGGTTGTGCCCACGCTAGGGTTTCACAAGAGGCAATAGAGGAGGCTCAATCCTCCTCCACTTAGGGTCTCTCTCATCTGTACCAACCCTCCTTAATGCCATTGAATTTATTCATTCTGCTTTCCAAGTTGTGGTTTCGCTTGTGGGGAGTGTGTTGTCGCTATGGACCTCAGTCATTTCTCATGTGAGTATAGCTTGGGAATTTTTTCATAATAATGGCGAGGGATATAGACCCCCTTGATGAATCGACTACAGAGTCGAACCCATAAATTGGTGATAGTATGCATTCAAAAACTTTCAGAGACATCGTGGTTGGGGAAAAAGAATTCTTGCCGCTTGGTGTGAGGTTTATCGTGCAAGTTTGTGAGGAAGATGAAGATGGGGGAAGCGAAAGACAAGGTAAATGTCCTTCCACCTCCCCAAAAATGGTTGTATTGGATCCAAACCCCGAATTAAATAAGGCTATAGGTGAAGAAAATAGATTAAAAAATGTTACAATTTTCTTAGCAGTTGTGGACATTTCCAAGGTCTCGACAAGAAAATACATGGATGAATGGCTTCTTAATGTTTAGGAAAAAATACAGGGGATAAATTACTCCTATTGCAGGATGGTCCAACGTGGGTTGTTTGTCATCCTTCTTAAAAACCATTCTATGAAAGAATCTTTAATCAAAAAACAATTTTGGAGCATTGGTAAGGCTGTTTTCCATGCCCTATGGTTGCTTGAGGCCTTAAATGATGAAATTATGGCTCTGTCAAACCCTAGATGGGTAGTCATAAAAAATGTCCCCCTCGGCTCTGGAAGTTTATTCCGCTGTTATTAGAGCCATACAAGAGTATAATTAGGGTGGAGGATACCAAATCCTCCCTGCCACACTCAAACGCTAGGGCACTAGTGTCTCTATACCCTGGTGTGGACATCCCAAATTGGTTGGTGGTTAAACTTGACACAGGAGATGTCAAATATGCCATTGAAATCCTTGGGGGCATTAATGTGTGCTATCTTTGCACGAGGGGCATTTGAGAAGGCATTGCCCCCTGATTCTAAAGAAAAATACGAATCACAACCCCTCCAACGGGTTGAAGGAAAATGAAACCTCTGTGGAAAGAAACTCCAATTTTGAATCCTCCAGCACTAATTATAGTGTAGAAACCCTAGAGATAGGGAGCACAAGAGGGCAGACACCATGGAAAGTCCGCATGCAAACTGTACTCAAGAAGGTTTGTCAGCCTTGCAAGAACATCCTGTGGCAGTCGCAAAAACACCTATAACTGAATGGACTCAATTAAAATAATTAATCAGTTTGATAGTCTATTGGAGAAATTGGAAACTCATTTATCGAATCCTATATCTGATAAGGATGACAACCATGAAAAGGTAACCACTCAATTGAGAGCATTAACCAACACCACCTTTCAAGGGATATGGTCGAGAATAAAATTGTTGAAAAAAAAGAATCCCCAACAAATTGCTATGGACAGAATAAGGCAAAGCATTGAAAAAGATGAACAAGGAAAAACAGTAATAGAGATAAAGAATTTAAAGAAGAGGAAGATTATGTAATCAAATATAGAAACCAAGAGCTCCAAGAATGTAGTAATGAAAATTTTATTAATAGTGTTGAAATATGAAAGGTTAGCCCTTAGCATAATGACAAGAATTCACCTTATGTGGTTAAAAAAATGGTGAATGAATTCAAAACTAAAAATTAGTATATTGATATCCTACAAGATACCAGCAGAAGATTGGGCCCAAACCAATTAGGTTCTTTGGGAAGTGATAAGCTAAAAACCTGTTATGCAAACTCAGTGGGTCAATATACTTGATGATATCTCGATGGATATTGGCGGACCGAATTGTGGAAAAATGGAAGAATGTGGCAATGCAATTAACATAAACAAAGACATTGACAAAATAGAAGCCAAAAAATTGGTTTCAAACCCAAATAATGGACCTAGCAATATTGATATCGGTGGTGAATTATCATCACCTATTGGTGCCTCAAATATGCGAGGCTTTAACATTTTTAGAAGCTCTAGATGTACAGGGGATATAGGGATCTTAAATACCAAGGAGGTCATAGAAGGGGTTGTAGATGTTAAAGTTGGGCTCCTACAAGAAACTAAAAGTCCAAGAAAGAAAGAAAAAGAGATAATTGTCCCAATTGGAAAAAGAGGTTTGCACATTATCAAACAAAAAATAAAAAACAATAGTGTAATCATTCCAGTATCCACTACTAAAATGATGGAAACCGAGGTCAAAATGCCAAAATGCTTTGATAATTTTAAAAATGAGAAGGAGACCTCTACACAATTTGGCTCTAATGAATCTTAATTGTGTATCATAGAATGTAAGGGGTTTGGAATCCCCTGACCAAAAATAAATTGTAAGAACATTTCTCAACCAAATAAAAAACAAGGATGTGGCTCTAATTCAAGAAGTGAAAGCAATATGTTTCACACTAGAAACAAACCTTAAATTTAGCTGGAGTAATGCAACACAATATGCCACCCACCATGAAAAAGGAAGAGGTGGGCTTGCTATTCTAATTTCTAATGAGTGGAACCAATATGTTTCTGAATATGGTGTTTTCCCCTACAATAGGGTTGTGGATCACTATAAAAAATGACACCTCCTTTAGAATATGGTCCATTTTTTCACCCAATGAGTATAGAGACACAATCAATTTATGGAACTGACTTTACAACTTGCAAGATATACCTTGGATCCTTGGGGGGATTTTAACATGATTGAGCAAGTTGAAGATAAATATGGGGGTATTAATATGGAATGGAAAGGAAATGAAAAGTACTTTTGGCTGAGGATGAAGTCCAAATTAAAATTAGTTGTTCCTATTGAAGGGCAGAAAAAAGATTGCATGAATATCTAGTACACATGGTGTAATGCCCAAAAAAGAGGTAGAAGGATATATTGTTGGCTTGACAAGTTCTATGTGAACAAAGACCACTTCATCATTGACCCTATTAAGGATGGTCGCAAGGTGGAAGTTCAATTGTACATCTTGTTTGATGACCATCCCATTAAAATAAGGATTATTCTTAAAAGTGATATGCCTAAAGAAAAAAATAACGAGGGATGCTTTCTCCTCAATACAAAACTCCTAAAAGATGAGGATTGCATAGTTTCTATAACTACCCTGAGGGGGATTAACAAATGTATGCACAAAGGAAAGGGTTCAATTGAGAAGTGGGAGCTTAATGTTAAGGGTTGGAAGACTCTATTCCAAACAACTGGTCGAAAAAGGGCCATTGATAGAAGGAGGGAAGAGGGGGTGCTCCAAGAAAACTTGTTCAAGGCAGAAGAAAAATTGTAGGATGACCCAGGTAATGAAGAGTTGGGGAATGAGCTCTCACTTGCTAAGAACTCTCTAAGGAGGTTTCAAGCCAACGGAGTTCAAGGACTAAAAATAAGAGCCAAACTCAATTAGTTGAGTAATGGGGATAAAGGCACTAAGTTCTTCTTTAGGTATCTCATGTTAGAATTGTGAAACAAGCACAAAACCACGAGCCATAGGATCAAACAACAAATAAATACACCTTCCACACAAGAGATTTGCAAACAATATATGCAATATTCTTCAACAAGAAAAAGACTACAAAACAAAGAGACTCTCAAGAAGATATGAAAGCTCGAGATTAATTACAATGAGGGTTGAGTGCTTATAAGAGAAAAACCCTAAATGAGAAAGGGATCAGATCATGACAAGTGTCAACATCACATGAAATGAGACATAACGATCTAATATTAGCTCAACTAATAAAGCATAAAAGAAATCCTAAGTTTAGCTTAAGTGCATGAGAATAAATTAGACTAATAATCAATTAAAGATTAAATAATTATTAGCTAATGCATGATAACTTTAACATCCCCCCTTAATATGAACTTAGGGAGTAGCTAAAAACCCTAAAAATAGAATGCATAATGGGTCCCAACAAACAAGGCCATGTAAGGTATCCATGTACAAACAAAAGATCTCTATAATGTGGAGAAATAGAGAAAACTTCATAGGAAAAAACTCTACTCCAAAAAGAGATGAAAGTCAAATGAAGGTCTAAAGAAGCCTCCAAACAAGAGTGAAGGACTATGACACCTCCATCATAAAGTTGTCCCAAAAGATAGGAACACAGGATGAACAAAAGAACACCATTGAAGCATGAAGAAGCTGCAAACACTGTCGAAGAATGATTGTTGTAATGTCAAAACAAGAACCTCTACTGAAACAGATGATGATCAGGACCAAGAAGACAAGATCTGCATGAGTGCCCCCAACAAAACTACTCGAATAAGATTGAAAAACAAATGCAAACACCTGAAACTCGAAGATACAAATGACAAAGGTATCAAAAATATGAAAAATTGATCATGTGAAAATGAAAGGTTGCCTCCAAAAATAGGAATGCAAGAGTGTCCATATGGTAAGTGATCCATCTCACCAAAATGTAGCCACTACATTCGAAAGTAAATAGGAACAAATATTGTATACATAGCTCACTCTAATGTGAAACCAAGGAAGCATTGGCACCAACAGTAGAAACCCCCCCATAATGTTGAAAAGGGAGAGGCGTGACAGGTACACTAAAACTGAATGCTAGAAAGAAGTGCATGAAGAAGAATCAAGAACATGCAAACATGAAAGTACCAACACATATAAAGGGTGTGCAAACAAAAGACGCACACATGAGGTTGTTGTCGTGGAAGGGACATTCACTTGACAAAGGTATGATAGAAAACAAAGGCAAAACATCAAACCCCCCATGAAATTTTATAACATAGTGCGAGTACAATAAGACACAAAGTGATGTGCAAGATCCCAAGAATCATGTGAAATATAAAGACACTTTATTTCAGTGTGTTTACATAATAACAAGTGCATACAATGAGAGCCTATGATATTTGAAAAATGACTACTTGTTGAAAATACAATTCTATGATAGAAAAGAGGAAACTAGTAGCACCATGATGAAGTACATGAAAAACATACACTTTCAAAAGAAACGACACCCAAAAAGGAGTCCAGATGCAGAAGATATGGCCCGTTGAAGTCTCCAAAATAAGAATTGAACAACAACAGCATTGAGAAAACAAAATTTTGAAAAAAATTAGAAGTCCAAATTGGAAACCACTTACTCCAACGCGAAGATGACGAAATTCTACCATGTTTCAAAAAAAAAATGCACTGAAAAATATCGTCGTATGACCAAAATATGGCCTCTGAAAGATAGGGTGCAAAACTGAAAAGCCCAACGGAGAGGGGCTGAGTAGGGCAAAAAAGGACTCTGCCACATTTAGCAAAAGTGTCTCCAAAAAATAGAGGTCCACCGATTTTAGAGGTGCATGAAAATAAATCCATGTACAGTGCATTTATTTTGCAAAAAAAATGCAAAAACTGAAAGTGCATTTACTGATGAATTTTCACATCTGCCTCCGTGATGAAAATTGATCTTAGATTTTTTATTTGATTTTTGAAAACTCCGCCCACTATTTGTATACAAAAACAAAAACCCAAAAATATTTTGATGCGGAGAACAAACCCCAATTTCTTTTTTTCAATCAAGCAAGCAAACGATGAAAAATAATAATTTATTTTGACCTTCAACTTGTAAAAAAATGACGCATGGTGGTTTTTGGACAACAATTTTCTCTAGATCTTCTCAAAATATGAAAAATCTAAAAGATACCCAAATGAGATTTTGACCCTGGCTACAAAACCTATAAATAATTTTTTCTACAAATGAGTGGAAGCTAGAATTTAAAAAAAGAAAAGAAAATGGCTCCAGTAGAAGTTTGCCAAATCTAAGCTTCAAACACTTGTTAAAAAAAATATCATAAATTGAGAAGGGTTTTGTTGAATCCATGCTCTGATACCATGTTAGAATTGTGAAACAAGAACAAAACCATGAACCGCAAGATCAAACAACAAACAAATACACCTTCCATGCAAGAGATCTATAAACAATATATGCAATATTCCTCAACAAGAAAAAACTATATAAGCAAGATACTCTCTAGCAGATATGAAAGCTCGAGATTCAATTAGAATGAGGGTTGAGTGCTTAAAGAGAAAAACCCTAAATGAGAAAGGGATTAGATCATGACAAGTGTCAACATCACATGAGATGAGACATAACGATCTAATATTAGCTCAAGTTATAAAGCATAAAGCACTTTTAAGTTTAGCTTAAGTGCACGAGAATAAATTATACTAATAATCAATTTAAGATTAATTAATTATTAGCTAATGCATGATAACTCTAACATCTCAAAGACAAAAATATTAAAGATCAAATTGATCAAATCTAGGTTGAAGATACCTCCTTTTCCAAACAAATAGACATTAGAAACCATTTTTTTTAATTCTACAAGGATATTTTTGCCTCAAAAGGTGACAATGAAGGTTGTTCTAATGCGAGAAGCTATTTCAAGAAAATCATCTCTAGAAAGATTCTAGAAAAGGATGTAAATGATCTGAGCAAGGAAATCTCTAAAGAAAAAATAAGAAAGACAATTTTGTCCTTAAAGAATGATAAAACTCTCGAGGATGATGGTTTACCTGCAGAATTCTATTAAGTGTTCATTGAATGAAAATGTGATGATTTGTATCTAGTATACAAAGAAGCCCTTGAGAAGGGTTCACTAGGAAAAAATATCAATAAAGGAATCATAAAGCTGCTCCTGAAGGAGGAAGACAAAAAATTGATAAAGAATTGGAGGTCGTTGCGGAAGTGGAAACACTTACACAGGGTTTGACTAAGGAAAACCCCTAAATGGCCCAACATTTCTTCTCTCTTTGAGTGTGTATGTTATAGGCTTGAAGAGGATTGAAGGAAGATTGAAGACAAGTTTTCCATTGTTGCATTCAAAGCCCTAAAAGTTGTCAAATGATGGAAACTCGCCTACAGAATTACCTGACGACATTCCAACAACTTTGCAATCGAGAAATAGAAGGTCAAATCCAACATCAGAGGACTGCAAAATTAGTTTCAAGACCCCCTATCAGGGACCCATATTCCTCTAGGCATCTAAGTCCTCCTTTGCATGCTAGAGCCATTTTTTTATGACAGGTGCACAATATCCAGTACTTCTTAGATCTACTTGCAATTCATTGTTTTAGTCTATGTGCTTTTGGAATATTGCATTTATTAAATTAGGTCATATAGTAAAATTAGGTTAATCATTCTAAATCATTTTCAGTCCATTCCTGACTCAAAAGAAGGATATTTAGGTTTGATTGGCTCACCTTCATGGTTGATAGTTAATATATTCACCTTGTTGATCTCCCTCTTTAATGAAACTTAGAAAAACACCACACACAATAATCAAAATCCTAGGTTCTATACATTAGGACCTAGGATCTCCATTTTTCTTTATTTCACAAGGCATCAGGTGGTGTTGGACTAAAGGATCTCAGACTTCATGGAATGACATTGGCCTTGAAATGGATTATCAAAGCATTGGAAGGAGATGAACCTTGGAAAGTCCTTGTGAGAAACAATATCAAGAATACTTCCCCCAAATAGGCCAAGTCCTAGAAATCTCTTCCATTCTGTGACCTTAGTAATAATATTCCTATATCTCCTGCAGGGTCAACTGTCTTCAAAAGAATCTGGAAAGCTTGGGAACATCTAAAGAAAAACATTACAAATTTCCATTACACAAAGAATAATACGGTTTTCACCCATAGATCCATATGGTGGAATCTTGAACACAAGGGTAGCTCCTTGCACTACTACAAGGGTGTTCAACTAAAAATTGGGCCCATAAAGGTATTAATTGCTCGTGACATCTTAAAAATGGTTGCTTAAAAGAGTGGAATGAACTATGCATTGAATATAATCTGCCCCCTACTAATTGGACATATACAGTAATAAAGGAATCTTGTAAAGATATGAACTTCCCTGTTGAGTGTAAACATAATGAAGATCAATTATATGAATTTTAATGGCATGATGGGAGCTAGCTCCTGAAAGTAAATACTAAATCAACCTATAATATTTTGTCTAATCAACAAGCTATCACCAATCATGTAAATAAAGCCTGGGACACTAAGTTAAGCAAAAATGAATGAAACAAGACTTTTAGGAAAATTGGGAAAAAAATATGGAACCAAAAAAGGCATGTTTTAAATGGTTGTTGCTATTTCAAAAACTACCTTATAAAGTTGATTTTGCTGATGTAGAAATTTGCAACATATGTAGAGTACCTAAATCAATTAG
This sequence comes from Sequoiadendron giganteum, assembly GCA_007115665.2. Lineage (NCBI taxonomy): Eukaryota > Viridiplantae > Streptophyta > Pinopsida > Cupressales > Cupressaceae > Sequoiadendron > Sequoiadendron giganteum. Next base: position 16,479,078 of record CM021105.1, read on the forward strand.
ACACATCTTCTTTTACTATTTTTATGCAAAGGAAGTCTAGAAACATTTTTGTGGAAGGAAGAATATCTGGGGAACTAATAATGACCTCACTGTGGACATAATTTTATTAGTATATGACAGTAAAATTTGAAAAGAGCACTCTATGCTTTGGTTATGTCTTTCTACTGAAATTTGATGGTCTATTAGGAAAGCAAGGAATGAAGACAAAATTAAAGGGCTTAGAAGGGCACTTACCGAGTCTGCAAAAAACTCATACTTTACAATGTTTCCATGTAGGTTTCTCTCATCTTAGAAGTTTCCAAATACAACTTCCTCAAGGTACTGGAAGATGGTACAGTAAGAATTAATATGGATGAAGTCAGGTGTGGCCATACTTGGCAAGTGGGACACCCTAGCACCAAAGTATTCCTAAAGGCTCTACAAGGGTTCCAAAAAGAGTACAATGAAAAGATTGAAAAGAAAAAGGAGTATTCCAAAACATGAGGAGCTAACTTGCTCACCAAAGAGGACTTCTCAAGCGATGAGTTTATTGCAACTGAAACACTTCTGGGTTTGAGGAACCTGGAGCAAGGAAACATGGAGCTTGACAATGAAGACTAGAGACTGGAATTATGTACATGCAATACAATATATTTTGTACTTTTTGTAAGCAAATGGATATAATGTATACACTATAAAATTTGAGCGCAATATATATTGTAAAAACTGCAAATAGGTTTGTATAAGGCATGTGTATAGGTTGAATAGGATTCAATAATAGTATAGCAACCATGAAACTACATATATGACTATTGGAAAATGATGTGATGTTTTTCGGTGTTCTCACTATTATTAATACAATTATTGCTTATACACATTGCATTCATATATATTGAAGTTTATATTAAAAATAATATTATTCTCAAAGTAGTATATATATATATATTAAAAATTCTTTATTTTTAATTTTATATTTAAAGGTCTATAGTTTTATTATTCAAACCAAACTATGCATCTATTTTAAAATAAATTTATTATATATAAGTTTAATAGTTTGAGGAAGGATATCTTGGTGTATTTTTGATAGATTTTTCTAAAGATAGGTATGCTAGTATTGTCTATGTGATGACCCAAAAAATGTAAAACATTGTCATCAGACTATGTCACTTTGCATACCTTTTTAGGTTGTTTATTGATGTAGTTATATGGAGACATTTATTATATTGTGACTTATAGTTAGTGATATTCCAAGTTTTAGGGATAGGTGGATGTGTGTATAGGAATGATACTTTTAGTTAGCCTTATCTACAGTAGGCCTCAAGTATCTAGGAATACCCTCTATCCATAGTAGATCTTCCCTTAAATTGACAACTCCCTTAGTTTTCTTGTCTCTAAATGGCATCACCCTTTGATTGGGGTTATTGAGTGTTGCTTTATGGGGGTGGGTAGAAGTTGTAGGTATTCCTTCCTTCATTTGTGCTTTTAATATTAGTTTAGTTGTTCCCAGGTGGTTAAAGCAATTCTATTATGTAGGGTTGGCTCAAGTGTCATATCCCATCATTCGATATGTCAATTGAACCCCTCTACCATCATGGGGTAGGCATCTCAAGAGTGCCCTATCCATGATAGGGGGTTCCCTTTAGTGTTTTAAGTAAATTCCATGCCTAGGTTACAACCATATAATCCTTTCATTCAATATAATGATTAAAATTAGTTGCATTGAATTTTTAATCTCAATACTCATGTTCCTTTTCCAATTTTACTTGAACCTATATGGATTTTTATGCCCCATTGAGATTAGGTGCGATCCTATCTAGATGGATGAGGTGATGAATAGGAACCGCATGAAGAAATCAAACGTAAAATTAGTGATGCCATAATTGACCTATATGTCAAATAACAAAATTCCTTGGCTAAGGATTTCAAATATAAGGTACAAATGTACTAATTATCTTAAATGGTTAGAGAGATACCTTCAAATAGAGGCACTCCTTATGGTGTAGGACCTCTACACAAAAATGTACAAGATACATGCTCACCTACTACCTAGATATGGTAAACTAGTCCTAAGAGAAAATTGGCTTTGCCTCTCTTATGCTTCATAAAAACAACTAATCAATTATATATCATGTAATGAACCTCTAATGTCATATATCAACCTTATATACCATCAACTACCCATCAACTACACACTTAAGATGTGTAGTAGGTTCTTCAATAGGGAATGTGGACATGTGCTGATTCAGAAGAATAGGATTTTTCTCATAAAGAGAAACATTCATTGACTAAATATTTTCACACAAGAATCTTTTTGGTGTTTATTTGGCTTGAAATCCCATAAGGAAAACCCTATCAACTAATGACTGACAAACCTCCAAGACCAACTATAAACTTCATAAAAAATGCAACAATCATCATGCATCAGGGTATTGCCCTCATATTATAAATGAAATCCTTGTTTAGAAGGAAAAATAATCTTAAATGCCTAATATAGACCTTAGATACTAAAGGAAAAAACCTTGTATTAAAAATGTAGACCATTTTCTTAAGGTAACTAACTTCAAATTTTATGTAATATGCCTCAAGTGCAAGTATAGTCCTCAATATTAATCAATAGACCTCAAAGATTAAATAACAAACCTCATATAGCATGGTACATACAACATATTGCAAGTACTTGCCTCATTCAAAATGGTAACCTTCATCTCATTGCAAGAACAAACATCATAAAACATGGAATAGTCATATTATTTAAGTATAAATTTTAGATCAAGAGACATAGTTATTCATGACATAAATCATGAACTTAACACAAGGTTAGCAAATATCTATCACAACTCTTCATTGACCTTATCTCATTAGGACACAAGGAGAAATGATCACATGACTAATTACTTATACAAATAGGAGCATCGAACCATCTAAATTCATATAGTTGATTTCATTGGACTTCATATATCAATATGGTTACATTAGAAAGTTTATAGAATCACACAAGAATCGCATATACTTAGAAGCGTGTACAAGGATACAAACCTCAATAAAAAAATGCAATAGTCCTAACACAAGTACTTTCAAATGCTAGCTTGAATGAAGCAAATCATGATTGAAAAACTAATCTTCATCATCTTATAGAGATGTGAAGTAGTCACTAGAGGATTCTAAATGCACTTATTCAACCATAACATGCCCAATCAAACAAATAAGAATCTAATTACACCTACAATAATGCAAAATGTGAATTGTTTCCACTATATCTTAGTGAGGTAAGACTTACAAAAATATATAACATATAGTCAATAGAATTGCGGGGAGTTAAATATCATAGATCAAGCTCTGTGATGGTTGAGGTGTGCAATACTCTAATTATTTCCGTAATAGCTAGATTCAAAACACAATAAAGAGAATAATGCATATACAATTATAAATACATGTGAATATGAAATTAACTACTTTCCCAAGCACCTCCATTATCTCTATTCTTTTTTAATGACAAAACCAATTTAGAAATTTTAGAAAAAAATTGAAGCTTAATCTTTGAACTCAAGTGAAAACTTAAACCCTATGAACATCAAAATAAATCCCCCAAAACTCCCCACTCTCCAAATTTATAAGCTTCTATGAATTATCCCCAAGCACATGACTCCTAAAAAATTACCATATATTATTTTCATAATGATGCATACTCCATTTAGTTGCTCTTAATGAAGCCACTACTTGGAATCCTCTCTCAAACATTAAAATTAGACTCTAGTCTTCATCATTCCATCCAATGTAAGGGCTTCACATATTAATGGATGTGGTTGTCACTGCACCATATTGGATCTAATATGGTGGGGTGGATGCCACCATGAAAGGAATCCATGCATACACTACTAGTACTAAAGTCTTCACAAAAAAATATTGATACAAGTGTTTAGGAAACTATGCTCGTAAATTGGAAACATGACACAAACATTTACTATATTAATTATATAAGGAGAGTGTTGTGATATATTAGATCTAAAGCAATTCTAGAAGCATAATTATATATAAAAAATACTTGGAAATTAATAATTAGAGAAGAATAGAAGCAACTACAAAAGAGGTGAAATGGTATAAAAATATATATCCCAAGAAAACCACTTCAATAAAAATGTAGTAGAAAAAGTGTCAATATATTTATGCATTATTCAATAATAATATAGTTACAATACAATCTTTAAAAAACATCCACCCATGCATAAGCACCAATATTGCCTAAAGATACTCTAGCAACATAACCCTACAAATACTTAATACATTATGCCTTCATATCAAGCTCTCAACATATAGAATTAAGAAGTACCAAAAAATACTAAAAGGAAATACCATGGATTAAAACAAGGTCACCAACCTACTAAAAACATGTTATTTTATGTGTCTTTCCAAACTTGGGCACACCATCTTGTTATTTACCTACTTTAGCAAGATGCTTTATGGTGTATCATTCTTAGGTGTCATAAGTGGGTCAAGATTCCTAGTTCACTTTGTAACCTCTCTTTTACATGCTATTACACATGTCATAGAATTTCTTACATATCTTAAGCATCTTACAATGCCATAGATGCTCTTATACATCTTACATGACATTAGATATCCTCTTGCACATGCCATACAAATAAATACACAACGCATATGCTAATTCAAAATGGGACACCATCTTCCTTGGGGCATAATAAAATAATATAATTATATAAATAATCCAATGTTAGGATATTTAAGTTGTATAACTAGTTCCACCACACCATTCAACTCTTTTGATTGAAGCTTTCAATCCCATGCCCTCACATTTAGAGTTTTTGATAGACATAGAACCAACCATTGAATGATTCAATCTTTTCAAATTTCAATTTCCATTACTTCCATGAGAAATTCAATTGGAATATTGATTTGATGGTCACTGAGGTTGATTATTATATATGATGGGTTGGGTTAGGGTTTTGACACCTTAGGACTTAGGACAATGCTGCTTAATATATAGTACCTGGATAATATGTAACAATGACTCAATTCACCAAAATAATTCATTAGTAAAAATAGTACATTAACAACTCAACAATTACTAACAAATGGCATTGGCTTGGGGTGATGATTGAACGACATGTATGGATTACCAAAGACCAAATTCAATAAAACAAAGATAATAACAACTAAAATTCTCAATTGACCAAATCAAAAATTGACTAAGCTAAGTGAAAGAACAAAAAATAACTATATATCTTGTGAATTAGGTTAATATAGTATTCTTTCAAATGTTCAAACTTTAAATTAGATAAATATCAAGCATTAAAACATAACAAAATAGATTTGATCTATAAGAAGTAAGTTTAAAGAGTTGAGGTTGGAAATACAAATACCCAAATGTCTATTGAAATGTAACTGAGAACAAGGAACACATGTGCCTTCCAAAAAATATTTTAGGAGTAAAAACGTGTTGTGGAAGAGTGAAGGAAGTTATTTGGTGAATTTGGTAGGTCTAGAAGGTTTATTTTGACAAGGGGAAAGGTTGACTAAATAAGAGGGTTATAGATGGCCTACTACATATGTAGTGGGGATAAATTTCCCTAAGGAGCAAATTTGGAGTTAAAATGAATTATTTTTAAGATGTTTTAGGGCTTAGAACTTCCTATCACTTGATCCCATTCATTATAGAGAAAGAGAAACAATAGAAGAGATTGGGTCAAAGCATACAAATAAGTCTATGGAAACAAACAAAAAGCACCAAAAAAGTTACAACTAAATTAAATTTGGAAGCTAAAATGGACTAAGAATTGTAAGATGGGGAAAATCAAATAGAATAAATAAAGTGACAGTAAACACTTCTAAGCTAAAATCCCAATCTAAACAAGAGAAAACAAACAATGCATGAGTAAAATGAAAGCATCACACTAAAATCCTCCCCATGCTTGAAGTTGATTCACTTCTCTTGCTCTCCTATTTCTCCTTTTGCAATCTTTGCCCTCAGATTTGTAGTCTAACTTGTGCAAATACCTGCAAATTGTAAGTAGAAAGTTGGAGACAAAATGACTGTTAAATTGAAAATGGAGGAGAAGGGTTGCTTTTATAGACAACCATTCGAATGGATGGACGAGATTGATCTTCTAGAAAGATTCTAAGATCAACGGATGGGGATTCATGAGAGGGAGGTTACGAAATGGATGGCCAAGATCGAGTTTCTAGAAAGATGCCAAGATCTACGGTTCAAAATTGATGCACCAGAATATGCCATACATGGAAAAGATATGACGCAGACAGCTATGACGCCTGACGACTATGACAAATATACAGGACATGCAGACTATGACATGAAATAATGACAAGGGATCTTTGACTAAAATAGAGGGATAAATAATTTATTTATTCAAAAATGGAAGAGGATGACAAGTGGCAAATAAATAATTTATTTGGAGGAAATGAAAAGGAGATTTAATTAAATTCATAAATTTAATTAAAGGAGGAGATAGAAATTGAATATGGATAATTGATTTGGATCAATTATTTAAAGGAGAAGAAAGACACATAAATAAATAATTTCGTCAATTATTTAATTATAGAAGAATAAAAGGTCAAATAATAATTATTATCTGACTATAGACTTGTGATGAAATATAAATAATTAAATAAATAATGATTTATCTAATTATTGAAGAAAGAGGTATTAGTGACGCAATTAATTTATTTTAATTGATCACGATAGAATAAATATTAGAAAGTGAATTAATTAAATAATTAAAAAATCACTTAATTAATAAAGGAATATGATCAAGAATAATTAAATAATTAAAATTATTTAATTATTAGAGGATGATGACCAAGGAAAAATGTTGCTCATAGACTTTAGGACATTTTTCAGTGTCTACAAGAATAATTATAATTAGTCTTGGAGAAATTTCAAAGGATTTAGGATGTATCCTTTGGTATACCCAAGGGGTGACTTTGATACCTCTAAATGACCTAATTTTTTTCTTGAAGCTTGATTATGTCATCTAATGCATTTTATCTTGTCACTAGTCTTGATGCTCATAGATCTTGCTATAAACCACCTTGAACCATTCAAAATGGATGGGTTAAAGGAGAGTGTGCCTTATTAATCCCCCTTGCGGATAATTCTAAAAAAACTCACATATGGATATGGCATTAACATCCTACCCTACACCAAGGTTTGAAACTCATATACCTTATTTTCATAATAAAGTTGAGGTAAACCACTACTTCAAAATATTATTATTTTTTTTTATCCCAAGTGATATTCTTTGGATCCATTTGATTTACCACCCTCTAGCTATCCCATCAATTAGCTCCTTAATCTCTAAGTTGATATACTTCACACATAATTTCTTGTCTCATCTAAAAATTTATGAAGCTCAAAATACTTCTCCATCTTGAGAAGTTATTCTTCAACACTATCACCCAAAACCTTACCATAAAACGTGGGAGTTAAAACTTTCTTAAAGTCCTTTCCCAACTGTATCTCAAACCTAGCTTTCATATTAATAAGCATGTGAACATATTTTTTTCTATCATTCATGTTCATATCTAAAATTTCATCCCTATTATCTTGAGGAACCAATTCATATTTATTTTCATTTTGACCCACATCTTGGTTAGCTCTCAAGATATGAACTTCTCACTCTAACACATTGACGCATTCCCTTCTTTCCACAAGCATTCCTATGATCTAATCAAATTTTATTGCTTGATCATCCATCTATGACTAGGACCTATCTCATATATTAAAAGGAGAACACACTTGATTGAATAGTGGATTTGTTAGGTACCAGAGTTCAAATCATGCTCTAATACCATATGTAACATACATACTAATTTAAAACCTAGAAATGAAATTTATTCGTTTTAACTTTCTATTTTATGTTCATCAAAGCTTCTATGTGAGAAATTTGATTGCATAATATCAAATATAGAAATTTAAGCTAACTAGCTTAACTAGTCTAAAAAATATTCATTTTAATTAAATACTTTAATTACAAGAATTTGTATTAAAGTAAGCCCATTACATAAAATCTTTAACATAAGGTAGTATTTAATTTTTTTAATTTTAAAACACTACCTTTTTATAAATATGAGACACATATTGTCTCATTAATAAAATGTTAATAGAGCTTTAAAGTATTACAAAGTAAAGAATATAATTTCAATAATGCATACAAAAATTATTCTCAGTATTTGATCTAGGAGAGATTCACATTATGGTTCTTCATCCACCATGCATGAAGCTTGTTAGGATTCCTTTTACTTCATCATGAAGGGTGAACCCATCCCTCACATAGAGGAAACAAAAAAATGGAGCCAACTGGAATGTAGAGAATCTTGTACAACCATATTCTCTTTATCACATACACCATACATTGCATGTGCACTTAGAACGCTAATGGAAAATTTATTACATTAATCCAAAGAAAGGATGGAACATTACAAGAGTTGATCACAACAACACTTTTGGAGACTTTGATGAAGCACTTTCACCAATCCTCCTCGCTCACCCAGGAAACACCAAACAACTCCATCAATAGATCTCTTGATTGTATAACCTATAAACCTCCCCACAACATGGGAGAATATAAAATGTCCCAAACCTCCTTGTATAATGAGACAACATTCCTTTAAAATTTCACATCTCCTTTGAGTGTGTCAAAATTCCTCCTCTAGTGTTGCACATTAGAGTGTTGGTGTAAATAGGAGTTTTACTTATCTAGGTCCTATTTACATATTAAATCCACTTAGGTCCTAGGAGGGAATATTTATAATTAGAATTAACTAGGAGGGAATATTTCTAGTTAGCATTAACTAGGAGGGAATCTTTCTGGTTAGCATTAGTTGTCACTTATCTTTTGGAGTTTAATGCTTGTGTCCTAAGTTGTTTAATATTTGTTGAGTTAGTTATCTCATTGAACAAGATTAAGACACATGTAAAGATCTTGTCTAATCCTATCTCACAACTTGCCTTTATAAGCAAGGCATCATATGTACATTGTCATATTCAATTTGGAAATCTTGCATCCATAATCAAAGTATGATATTTCTACCATTTCTCTTTCATGGAAGTAATTTTGTCTTGCAAGTGATTCTAGAGTGTTGAGGATTTCACCGTAAAATTGTACATGGTATCAAAGCTTCAGTGTTGCAGACTTCTTCCTAGATCTGAGGGACCTATTTTACGTGAAATTTTTATTGGGTGTAAGTTGGGGTTTTGTGGACCTCACCATTGAATCCAAGGTGTCAGAGAAAGTGAGGTTTGGCTTTCGTTTCATCAAATTTCATTATATTTTGATTGATCTAGAAAGGTTTGAACGAGGGTTTCAATTGCCAAATTCGAGGGGTAGCTGATTTTTTAGAGCATTTTGAGTCAAATTTGACCCTTCTGTTGCGTTCGAAAGCCTCGAGATCCTAAGGATCAACTATCAATTCGTTGATTTTTAACATTTTTCCATCAGGGCATTAGGCAATTTTTAAGTCGTATGACTGTATGGATTTGTATTGTATGACATGGTTGCATTTGTTTGCACAGTCAGGCATATTATTTGTCCTTTATGTTGGTTGGTGTTATCATTGTACGAGAATATGAGATTGGTCGATTGTCATATCACTTGGTCAATCATGGTACAATTTGTATTTTTGTAGGGTACCTTTGGCAGGTTTAAATATTATGAAATTTGTTTTTTATACTATCGACCATATTAATATTGTGTAAGGATTGAGACCCAAAACAATCTCACAAAATTAAATAATAACTCATTATCTCATAAACATGGAATTTAAATGTTACAAATTCTTTATATAAATAAACAAAGAAATATTGTATTGCACACATAATTATTTCTAAAGAAAATAGCTATAAAGCCTACCTGTCAATCGTTGAATTCTTGATTGAGAGCTGTGAGATTTTGAAGTACCTATTGTATCATTACCATCATTGTAGGGCCTCTCTAATGTCTAATTAACTTGGTGCTATAGGTTGATACACAATTCAAAGGGTGAATTCCTAATTGAATGGTTCATATTCTATGAGAGGCTTCATTTAATTATCAACCAGGGGCTCGTAAGCTTTTGACAGTGCTGGCACTATATATGCATTCATGGATTCTAAATACACCCTATATTAGTGGAGTATAGGTGTTTACACATGTACAAAAAACTATAAAAGATGGAAAAGGAAATGAAATCTTTTTTACAAAATAGGGGAAATAAAATTAAACCGATACTTATACTACAATTACCTAGAACTCAAGTTTATAACTGCTAACTTCTAAATCTGAATTGTAACTAATTACTTCCAGAGTATGAATAAACATTAAGCTATAGAATCCAATTAAATTATAGAATCACATTCATGAATACCACATACATGTAACCAAAAACTATCTTAACTAAATTCAACAATGCATGAATTAATATAATAATAGGAAATAGAGTGGATAACAATACCTCAAGCATCCCTTGCTTGAGTTGGTGCTTCCACAACAAATATCAAACACTTACTACTTGATCAAAAAATCATGATATCAAACTAACTCCTTTATAGCATGAAAACTCTTAACTCTTACAATATGACAAGAATCTACTAAACATTTCTCATATAGCAAGACATATATATTGTTCAACTGATAACAAGAAAACTAACAACGATCAACTATCAATTGGTAACTAGCAAAAAATAACTAGAATACTAGATTTACTCCTCACAATAGATCCCACTATATAGGGTCTATGAGGAGTCTTATTAATTATAGGATTGAAAACAAAACCATAATGTATCTATCCACTCCCTCAAAGATAGAGAGAGGACGTAGTCTTGAAAAAAAACTATAAAAAGAAAAAGAGAAACTATATTGGATTTCTACCCTAACGGTTAATCGCCATGTCAAATGTGTTTCCCGGGGAATGTCACGTCATGGGTTACTCTTGCTCATAATTCTTCTTCCTCCAACCATCTTATTCAATGGATAATAATGTGCTTGTGGTGACTCAAAATTGACCATTCAATAGTCACCTTCATTCTCCTTTGGATTTGTCACACCAACCATTCTAACTTCTCCTCTGCAATTGTCTCTGGTCCTTATACTACCGGCTATAAATCTAGTTACTATGGGTTACAATCCTTCTAGATGCAAGGGATAGTTTCATCCCTAAGGCATACAAATCATTAACAATCATAATTTAAGCATAGAATTATACTAAATCTCATGAACATGAACATACATTCACACATTTAGATTTCAACATGTCATATTTGTATTTCCACATACTTAAGTCTATCAAAGTGCATGAAAGGTATATAAAATATGTATGAAGTCTTAGGAATGTCTGTGAAACTTAGCAGATTGAAATGATAAAAAAATAAACTAATGAAGGATAACTAGCCATAAATTAAGCTCATCACTTCCCCCCAACTAAGCTATTTGCTTGTCCTCAAGAAACTTTTAAGGCTAGAGGTTATATTGCAAAGCCATCTCTTTGAAATCAACAACAGTGTCAAATCCTTTTCCCTACTTCAGGTAATATCCTTTCTAGTCTGGGAGCTTCGTCAATCTCTTGTTTTTTTTTGCTTTGTCTTACCCGCATTTCCTCCTTGTCCAATGTGGTATATGAAACAAAAGGATAGGAGGATGGAAGACAAGTGGAAACTTAACTCCATTGTTCAGTGCAATATCTATATACTTGTGAGACTTGTGAATTATAGCTATATAGTTGTAAACAAAGTGTGTCTCCTTTCTTTTCAGCTTTGGTGAAAGCTCTTCCCATATTTTTGAATAAATTTAAAGGCTTCATTTTTAGTCCCTGTTGCTAATTCCTTCATCATTTATAATCCTATTTTCTACAACCCATTATCTTCTTTCCAACTCCTCTATGATTCAAGAGATCCAACCATTGATCTATTGTTGCATTTGGATCCACTGTCTCCTTGAGTTGTAGAATTGTCCCCCTTTGATTCTCATTCCTAACATAAGAGGCCAAATCTCTTATTTGGAGATCTCCTACAAGCATTAATGGATTCCGAGCATTTTCATCTGAAAGAACAAAATTGTATAGACAAAAATCACATAGTTAATCTCGGATCTTTGATGTGGAGTTGTAAATTTTTTCTAAAAACAAATAGCTCTTGTTCATTGCAACAGGAAAATCATTGATCAATTGGATAAATTGAAAACATAAAAATTTCTCTTGCAAGAATAAAACATAGACTCTGGCGAATGGATTGCACTTCAGTAGCTGTGTTGTTTTGTTTGCCATTTCTTGAATCTTTACTTTCAACTTTTTCACTTTTGTTTTTGTATAGGAGTGAATTTGCACCCCTTAGGAAAGTTCCCCTTTTAGCCTCCTTCACTTTAGAAAGCCAAATTCGAAGGCTAAATTACACATAATCCCACTACCTTCGTTCCACTTGGCGTCTATTTTGAGTGTTGGCAGAGGAGTAATTGTCGAGGATGCTCGCACGACGCGCAGAGATCCACACGATGTGCTTACATCCCTGGCAGATTCCTACAACTGGAGCCTACAGAGGCATTACACTTCCCATTGGGGGATGACTTGTGATGCCCTCTTCGGCCGACCGACTTGAATATGGTTGTTTCCTTCACTCTTTCCTTCAAATTCACTATTCATTCATCCATTTCATCTTCTCGACGATCTCTCTAATCTCTTCTACAACTTCTATAGAGACTCTAAGCCTTCGATTCATCTCGCTTGGCTCTTCACAAGCTCTAAACATTCAATCCATCACTCTGAAGTAGCACTTTACACTCCATAGCAATAACATCAACACTCCATCAACTCAGTAGAGCAAGTGTGGAACAAACACCATTGCAACAGAGGCTTGAGTACTCTCATTTTCTCTCCCATTAGCCTTGAGTGCTCTTGGTGGAGGTGGTAATCTTTCTACTCATCTCTTCTACTATTTGGTTGAGTAGCATAACATTATTTTGTAGTGATTTTGTGTTCTTTACTTCATTTCCTACTTTACCATACTTTTCTCCATTATCGCTATCTTGGTTGTCCGTGGAGGTGGGAACACCAAAACGGGGATTTGACTAAGGAAAACCCCTATATAACCCCAAAAATTTCTCTCTCTTGTGTGCAAGTATTGAAGACATTCATGTGTTGGAGGCTTCATCACTTGTGCATTTGTAAGCATTTCCTTTCCACTTCTTGTTCTCTTTATCTATTTCATTGTATTTCAGCTTTATCACTTTCTGTCATTTTCCTACATTCTAGAAGTTCTTAGCAATCAAATTAGAAGTAGTCATTTAGCTATTATTTGAGATGAACTTTCTTTTTGGTTTGTACGAGACACCAACATGACTTGGGGATGCCAGTGCACTGCGTTGCCGTCTGTATTCTGTGGTGACATCCTTTGGCTGAGAGCTTGTTAGTTTGTCCAGAGAACCTTCATGACCTTCTCTCCCTGATTCTAGAACTCTCAATGTTGTTCCTTGAGGTAGTTTAGGGTAGTTCACCCCGTGAGGATCTCTGAGTAAAAATAAATCATGAGTAGAAAATCCCCCTTCCCTACAGTTTCTTACTTTTCAGTGCCTTGGTGTGGTTAGATATCATTTCAACTCTCTCCCTTGCCCATTCTTTCTCTTTTTGGGAGAATTCTTGTGTTTTCTTTCATAGCTCAACATATAGGGACACAACAGTTGGTCCGGTGGTGGTTTGAATTGGTCCAATTGAGCTCTGGGGTACTGGATCATTTCCTTCTATCTCTACCATGGCAAGTTGTGCCAATATCTCTATTTTTGACCCATGCTGAAACTTGTGGAGTCTTTCCTCCAATTCTTTGATTATAGCATCTCATTCATTGTCTTTTTGTTGGTATGTTTTTAACAATTCATCCAAATGTTTTATCCTCTGCATTGCTTCTTGCAATTCTTTATTAGTATTCCTTTCTTCAATAAAATTTCCTCATCTTTTAAAAAAAATGGTTCCTCTCCCATTTCACTTGTATATTCACACCCCTCTAAAGCAAGAGTTTTTGGAGATCTTTTTCTCATCTTTTTAGCTACAAAAATATCTATTGAATTTGATTCAAAAATGGTAGAATAATATAATGGTTGTACAATTGGTATGTTTACATATTCACCGGGGGAATTCCCCTCTAAATCTGAATCTTTCCCTATCATAATAGCATCCTCTTTTTTCTTTTTGCTTGTGTCTCTAACTAGCCTATTCTTCTTGAGATGATGTGATTGCCTCCTAGATTTTCTGGGCTTCTTATGCCCCCTTGTAGGTACATAAGAAGAAGCTCCACTCTTTCTATTTTTACCTTCTGGTGGCCTCTTAGAAATAGGGGTTTCTTGATTGCTTTATGTTGTGGGCTACTAAACAGAGGCTACAAGTTGTGTTTCTTGAAAACCTTGCTCTTCTAGTTCTCCTATGTTGTAGGTAGGTATTGCAGCAAGGAAAACAGAGGGGATTTCTCCCTTAGGGGCAGCCACAACAAGCTCTTGTATTCTTTGTTCTTGGCCCCTATTTTCTTCATTATTCAAATTAAGAATATTGTTGATATTATTGAAATTGATAAAATCTTCCCATGACACATTTGGGAATTGAACCCTAAGGCTCCTCTTTACCAATAATGTGACTAAACAAAAATGAGATAATGTTGACTAGTTTCTTTTTCTTTTATACTCATAAGACATTCTTTTCAGCAAGTTATACAAAAAGTTAGGAACATTCACATACCTTCCATGGTGTAAATGACTTTACAAAATTTAAAATGGATTTTATACAATAATGGTTGTCTTCCATCACATGTTAAGTATCTAATTATGTGATAAGCTATTGAAGTCCAAAGCCAAGGCAAAGAAAAGTGTTTGGTACCTTGTGAGGAAGTGTCTAGATTTACCCTAACAAGGAGAATTCATTCCTTGTTGCAATTGTATTTTCTCTTATTGGAAACTCCTCTCCTACTCTTGGAAGATTAGATACTTCAGCTACAATTGCCTCTGATGTGTCTACCCTCAAACCCCTGATAATTGTCTCATAATTTTGTAGTGTGCTATCAAATTGTTGGGTCATCACCATTAAATTTTGTAAGCTTAAGGAAATAATCTAGCCAACCAACTTGCTAGAAGATAGGCAAGCATTTCCTATCTTCTAGTAGAAAATTGTGTGTTGGTTCCTTTCTCACAATGTCACCACCCATTGCGATGCTTCAACAATCCATGGTCACTCATTATGCTCTATTTTGATCTCTTTTTTTTGCCACCCCAATTACACTACTTCTACTATGTTGTATGTTATATCATTAAAATGCACTTCTTAATTTTGTTGCTTAGCACTTCTTTCTCTCTAAATTATTTGTCTCTTGAAAATGGTGGAAAATGAAATGGCAGAAAATTTTGCAAATTTTTTTGAAAATAAAAAAAACTAAGGAATAATCTTGAATACCCCTCCCTCCAACTAAATTTGCTAAGTGTCCTCACTTAGTGTATACAAATTTGGCAGAGTCATAAATTAGTAGTAGAAAATTAAACATGATATTTGGCATGTACGAATGAATGATAAATATGCATAAAATCAGTAATCTTCAATGATAATTATGATAGTTAATGTAAAGTGTACCTATAGGCATTTTTTGAACTGATATGCAACTCATGTGAAGGAGTTGAATGCCACCTGTAGCTTGATTTGAAATGAGATTCCATGATTTCTATGAATTGTGTTCACTTATGGTTTGAATTTGAAGGTAGTATATGTGTGGCACATGGAAATGACATTGGAATGATGGATTAAAAAGGCTACATAAAGTGCATGATGGGGGAGGTGAAAGTTATTGCATGGTATGGTGGAATAAAAAAAGATGGTATGATGGATACATTCTAATGAAAGAAATAAGCTGCATATAATGAAGTGTAATGTGTATGGCTGCATGTACAAATGGATATGCATTAAAGTGATGGATTATGCAATTAATATGGGTGACTGATAGACAAGTGCTACAGGCTTATGTATTTTCTTCATCTAGAGGTGTGATGTTGTAGGTCCTTGTTACTTCTTCTATTGTTGTAGAAAATGAATATTGTTGAATGTCACATGTGCAGTGTGTGCATGTGAGATGTGTGATAGAATTATACCTGTGAAATGTCACTGGGTGAGTTGTGTTGGTCGTATATTGATATTTTTGAAGCATTGCTTGTTGTTATCAATAAATTTTGTATTTGTGGCTCAAATTGATGTTGTAGTGATAAAATGAAGTCATCCTTCTGTAATGTTCGTTTGTTGAGATTCAACCTGTGGCCATTAACTAGCAATGAAAATTTTACATCATCTATTATTTGTAACTAAAATGATCCATTTGGAAAGAATTTTTTTATCTCATATGGCCCAAGCCATCTAGTTGTAGTTTCCCTTTGTAATATTTGTATTATGAATCATATAGTAAAGACCAATCACCTGCATTGAATTCTTTGGTTTTAATAAAATATTCATGCCAAAACATCCTTTGTTTCTAGATGATTTCAGTATGGTGTATAGCTTCCATTATTATTTCATCTGTTGTCTCCAGAGTCTTATATTCAAATTATATTGGAAGTTCTACCTTTTTACTATACACTAATTCATATGGTGTAAAACTTGTTCTTGTCATCCAAGTTATCTTGTAAGCCCAAACTACTTTAGGTATCCTAGCTACCCAGTCCTTCCTATGGAGTTGCACTATATTTGTGAGGATGTTTTCACTTTCTCTATTAGTGATCTCCACTTGACCATTTTCTTGAGGGTGGTAGGGGGTATACTTTTTATGTTTGATCTTGTATTCCTGCACTAGATTTGTGATCAGATTTGATGTAAACTATGGCCCCTGATCTATCAGAATCTCTCTAAGAACACCATATCTTGTGAATATATATTCATAGAGAAATTTGGCCACATTCCCATCTCTTGAAAATTATAAAGCTTTAATCTCCACCTATTTGGTAAGGTAATATGTGCAAACCAATATGTACTTGTTGTTTGATGTTGGGGAGATGGGACCAATGAAATCTAGTCCCCATTTATCAAATTGTGTTATTACTAGTTGTGGTTGTAATGGCATCTCATCTATCTTTGTTGGACTTTCCATTCTCTAACATCTATCAAAAATCTTAGTATAATTGACTGCATCTTTATGAAGTGTTGGCTAATAGTAACTAGAATTCAAAATCCTAAGACTTGTCCTCTTTGTTGCAAAGTGCCCCCCACAAGGTTCATCATGGAATGCTTTGACGATATCATATACTTACTCTTATTTGATGCATCTTCTAATCATGTTGTTAGACCCTATGTAGAATAAATATCCAGCTATCCATGAGTAAGGAAAACTCTTCTGAACTAATTGCCTCTTCTCCCTTGGTGAGAGATGTGGTGGTATTTTCCTTGTTACTAGATATTTGTCTATGTCTACATACCAAGGTATATGCAAAGAGACAGAAAATAGGTGCTCATATGAGAATGAATCATTTACAACATTTTCTTCTAATTTGGTTGACACTGTAGAGAAGAAATTTGTTGCTACATTGGCTTTACCTAGCTTGACCACAGTAGCAATATCAAATTATTGAAGTAGCAATAACCATCTTACAATCTTGCCAGTAACTATTGGTTTGTTCATTAGATACCTTGATATTGTATGGTCAATATGTATAAATAAAAAATACCTTGTAATGTAGTGTCTGAATTTTTTTGATTGCATGAACCACTGCTAAAATCCCCTTTTCAGTAACTGTATAGTTGAGTTTCACCCCTTGAATTTTTTTACTGATATAATAAATGGCATACTCAAGGTTTTCACCCTTCTATCCTAACACAACTACGATGGAAAAATCATAAGAATTTGTATGGATATAGAAACGTAAATTCCAATTAGGTCCTCTTAGGATAGAGGTTTTGGTTAATCTTGCCTTGAGAGCTTCAAAGGAGTGTTGAAAATCAGGTTTTCATTCAAACTCTACATCCTTAGACAATAAGACAAATAGTGGTGTTGCAAGTTTACTAAAATCTTGTATGAATCTTCTGTAGTACCCAACATGGCCAAGGAAGCTTCTAACATCCTTTTTTTTCTGGGGTATAAGCAGTATTGATATTATCTCAAACTTTTTTGGGTCTACTTGGATTCCCTTAATAGACAAAAAATGCCTCAAATCTACTCCCCCAATCATCATCATGAAGCATTTTTCATAACTCAAGGACATGTGATGATCTTGACATCTCTATAGTACTTTCTCCAAATTGGAAAGTGCTTCTTCATATGTATTCCCATAAGTTGTAAAATCATCCATGTAAAACCCTATGGAATCATGAGTAAAGTCTAAGAATATGCTCAGTACTACCCTTTGGAAGGTGGTAGGTGCATTACATAGCCCAAATGGAAAGATAGAGTAAGCATATATACCCCAAGGACATGTGAAGGTTGTCTTGTCTTGGTATTTTGGGGCTATCTTAATCTTATTGTATCCACTAAAGCCATCTAAAAAGGAAAAGTATCACATGCCTACCAATGAATCCAATACTTGGTCAATGGATGAAAGAGGAAGTGGGTATTTCCTAGTTTTTGCGTTCAACTCAGCATAGTCTACACACGCTCTCCATTTCCCTCCTTTCTTAGGTACAATTACTAGTAGATACACCCACTGACTGTCAAAGAATGGGTAGATGAATCTGACATCCAGTAACTTTTGTAATTCTCCTTTGACTATGCCATGAATTGTAGGGTTCATTATCCTTTGGGGTTGCCTAATTGGTTCATAGCCTTCATTGATGTAAATCCCATGCATTGGTTTGGTTCTATACCCTTCATTTCATGGTAATCCCATGCAAATGTAACTACATGTGCTTGCAACACATTCAACAGTGAGGTTTATTTTGAAGTAGTCAATCAACTATTTACATTTAGTGTCTTGTTTGGCATAATCTCTAAAGTCAAGGATGATGTTTGAACAAATGAAATTTCAAGACCTGATATATTTGGAATATAATGATGTGGCAATAAGGTGTGGATTTTTTTTGAAATAGACTCAGATGTATAGGTAGGAATTATGTTTTGTAGGGGGTCATGCAAACATGTAAGACAATCATGTTGTTGCGGGTCCCTACCATAATTTTTTTCCATGATGTTTGCAATCAACTCATCTTCATCTTGGTTTTATAACAAAGGATTTCATTCAATAGTCATTATATTTTTTAATAATTATTGGTCTTCCTCATCTAGGGCAAGCCATACAACTTGCTCCAAATTTGTATGTGGCTGGGTAGGTGGATAGAGGACTAGTTTCTTAGTCACATTTCCATTGGAAATGATCATGTTACCAGACCTTCAAACTATAAAGGCATATGTAGTTTCCAACCAAGTTCTCCCTAAAATGAGGGGATAGCTTGCAAGATTAGCTTTATGCTATAGCACCATAAAGTCTACAAGATACTCCCATGAGTTTAATGTTATTACCAAGTCTTCTATGATTCCCTCACGCTTGAATATAAACCTATATATTAATTGTAGCACAATAGGTGTAGTTTTAAGCTCCAATAGTTGTAATAATTTTATGGTTTTTTTGGTCATTACATTAATGGATTCCCCAAGGTCAATAAAGGTATTCTTAATATGAGTACCATTGATTTTGACATCTACTACAGGGCTCCCAGGATTTGCATACTTGGGGACAATTATGTTCTCTAACATAATATCTAAAAAAGTTCCTAAGACATGTACAATCTGAGGATCCTTATGTTTCCTGCTTGCATTTTTGAGGCTTGATTATCTCATTATTTTGGTATAAATGGTTACTTCCTTAATGGATTGGATGAGGGGTATCTTGATGCAAACATCCTTGAGTTATCCCAATAGATTAGTTTCAACTTGTGAATGATATTTTTGGA
This sequence comes from Sequoiadendron giganteum, assembly GCA_007115665.2. Taxonomy (NCBI): domain Eukaryota; kingdom Viridiplantae; phylum Streptophyta; class Pinopsida; order Cupressales; family Cupressaceae; genus Sequoiadendron; species Sequoiadendron giganteum. Next base: position 16,498,947 of record CM021105.1, read on the forward strand.
CTATTAATCTCTCAGGGATTGGATGCTCTAGACTCATGGTTGTTGGGTTGACCTGATTTGACTCAGCTTCCAAAGGTTGTTTGTCCATGGGATTTGTTGGGAGTTTCTCATCAGTTAATTCAATTATATGAGGAGATGAAGGCCCAACTAACATTTTACCTGATTTGAGTTGTACATCACTCACCTCAACCCCATAGGTGGGGTATTGTATGGTGTCATCAGGATAAGCATGTTGGACAAGCTTATTATTTGGGTTAGGTATAGGTTGTGCTGGCAATTGAGGTGCTCTTGGTGGAATTGGTTCAATTGTTGCTAGGTTTAGCATTATGGCTTGTTGTTGTGGTTGTTGATAGTTGAGGTTTTGATTTTGTACTGCTAACCTCTTTGCCACTGAGGTTGCCATTGATTTTGTTGGGATGGCCACTGGGAATTATAATTAGGTCTTTGGTAATTTTTTGGTGGCCACATTTTTTTTTGTTTTTTATTCCAATTGGATTGAGGCATTGGCCATTGTGAGTTTTACACATTGGTCCAAGATTGAGGGTTCCAACTAGGGAAAATTAAATTATTAACTGGAAATGACATGTTATAGTTCAAGGGATCTTGGGGTTGTAATGTCGTAAAATTGCACCCCATGACAATTTCACATTTGCACATTTGACCCTTGCATTTTTGGTTCCTAGCTACATTTATGGCAAGAACCTTATAAGTCATAATTTTGTGGTTTCAACTCCATAAGGACCAATGATGAAGCGAAAATATTCCGCCACCTCATTTCTCATGAAACGATGAGTTGGATGTTGCATGACACGTGTACATCCGCACGACGTGCTAACATCCCCATAATTTTGCGAGTTCAAATGAGGAATCTTGGAATTCTTGACCTATGACATGTGTCTTTGTGGAAAGATTCTGAGAGTAACGTCTCTTAACGCCCATGCAGTTGAACATAACCTTTCTCTTCACTCTCATTCGCAAAATTCTCACTCTAACTTTCTTTTTTTTCTCTTCTCTTCTCCATCTCATTCTTACGGTGAATATTTTCTAGATTGAAGTCTCTCCAACAACCAAAGATCTCTTGCAAGTGCTCAACATTGTGTCTATCAAGCCAAGAGGGGGTCACGGATTGTTGGTAACGCTCTCTTGCTTCATGTCAACTTGATAGCATAATACTATTTTTTTGTTTCTATTTTTTTATGTGGGTTCTCCTCTATAGCGGGGTTTTCTTTTATCACTTTGGTGTCTATCTCGTGGAATCGGTTCTCCTCTATGGTGGGGTTTTATTTTGAAACAAGGAAAAATAGGGTTTTGGAATGAGTAGGGGGGTTCACCAATTTTAAAATGTAGATGTGGATGGACCTATTTTCCTTTATTTCATTAGGAAATGAGATCCACACAAATAATTGACTTACAACCCTTAGGTGATTCAACTCAATTATGCCCATTCAAAGTTGAAAGGACAATTTAAAGTCAATATAAATAGAAACAACAAAATTTGTACATATTTGAGAAGGGTTAAACACTATGTACCAATCACTAAAATGCAGATTCAGGAGGCTAACTCAGACTAATTCACCTATAGGTGAATGGGTCTTTGTGCAAAGTTTTCAAAAAAAAAAAAGGATCCTCTAATGTCAATTTGTAGCTTCTATTTGATCTAGGTTTTGGTGTCAGAAAGTCAAAAATAAGATTTGTAGGTGAGTTTCCATGAATTGATGACAACTTTGACAACTTTTGCAACTTTGACAACTTTTCCAATTTTACTCTTCAAGAGATCTTCAATCCTTCTTCAACCTAATATCTGCAAAACAAGAAAAAGAGGAAAAAAATTGTTTATTTTTGGTGAATAGGGGTTTGCCTTGGTCAAACCCATTTGGGTAATTAAACCTTGAATTGAAATAATGAAATATGAAAGGAATGATGAATGAACAGTGCTATATTGCAACTCACCAAACCCTTGAATAAAACTTTTGGAAATCTGAAATTTTGATCTTGATCTTACATGAAATGGCTTCAATGGATGTGGATCTTGATGCTTGAAATATGTCTTGAATCTTTGAAACCTACATCACAATGTTAGCTCCAAAAACATGCATGATGAAAGAAGACTTTGACATGATGCTTGAGATCTTGATTGCTACAATAAATCACTGATAAATATGCTCTTGAATGCCTTTGATCATAATCTTTGCTCTTGTAAACTTGAATTATGCTCTCATAAAAATGCTAGATATTCAGTTGATAAAATAACCTTGAATTTATAGGTATGTATCCTTAATTTCTAGAAAAATAAACATTACAAGACAACATTGAAATTTGAATTCAGGGACAATAAAATATCGTCAAAAACATATTTTAAATTTAGGTTCAAAGGCCTAGGGAGAAACCGAATGAGTCCCAGGTCCCTATTCTTGTAACACACATTGCTCAATGTAAATTATTATGTGTTGGCATTAATTTTTGTCGGGTTTCCCCTTCGAAAAATATAATTTATTAGGCTTGTAGATGTAAAATAGGGCTTATTAAGGCATAATTAAGTCCAATTTAATTGAGGGGACCCAAGAAAAGTGTGAAAATGTAAAGGAGTACATTTTTCTACACTACAAATTTTACCACTCTTGTGTCTATTTTGCTTCGTGTCTATTTCTCTTTATCTATCTGGTAGTCCATGGAGGAGGGAACACCAAAATGGGGGTTTGATTGCAGCAAGCCCCAAAACTGCCCCAACATTTTTCCTCATTCACCTTGTGTAGGTTGATCATGTGGATCTTTATGAGAGGCTTCAAAGCGCAAGACCTCTTGTGAGTTGGTTCTTCGCCTTCTTTGTCATTTATCAATATTTCTTGCTTTTTATTAAATTAGTAGGTTAAACAGACCTCAGATCTAAAACAATCAACAAATCCTTTGAATTTTTGTCTGAGGGTTTAGTGCTATGTCAGTATAGAATGCTAGCGCGTCCCTAGGACTTCAGCATGTCATTTTGACATATCTCTCCTACACTACTGTCTTTTGGTTGGGAGCTCCTCCTTTTATCTCATAAATCTTAGTGATTTTCTCTTTTAATCCCCAAAGTTTTCTACCTGTTATTGTTCCTAAAACTCTTCTTTTCATACTCTTTGCAATCTCTTTCATCTTGATCTTCTTCATTCAACTTATTAGGTAGTTTGAGGTAGTTTAGGGATTTTTATTCCCTAGGATTCTTTTGGTGACCAAGGGACTCAAGAGCAGCGATTCCCCCTTCTCTACATTTTGGTGAATCCGACGTGAACCATGTTGGATATTTTTCTACAATGTTTTAATGTTTATGATAATGTTTTTCTAAGGAATATTTTGATATGTTAGAGGATGCCCTAGATATTTCTTGGAGGTATCTTCTCCTACTTTTAGATATCTAGAATAAATTTCTTCATCACAACTATCTACTTCCTCTTCACAGGTTGAGGATTTTGTGAATGTAGTGACTATTTTTGTGGCCCCTCAAAGGCCTAAGAGACCCATCATTTACTTGACTCTAGCTAGCCCTTCTCTTAAGAGGATTCATTCTATTCGTGGAGTTCCAATCTCTAATGATTCGTTGGATCTTTACACGAGATTCTTAAAAGCTACAGATTCTTATAATGTCATAGGACATATGTAGAATACTAGAAGGAATCAACAAAATTTAAATCAATCTACTTCTCAAGTTACATTTTGACTTCTTTACCAACTTCCCAACCAAGTATTCTTCAACACCTAAACCTATGACTAAAGCACCTGGTGATTATGATCTTGTCGAGAAACTTTGTGTTACTCGGCTAAGATCTCATTGTGGGACTTGCTTCAGTCTACACGGTTTATCAAGGTATGATTTAGGAAGCCTTGTAATATTCTATTGCCTTCTTCTGCTAGGCTGACAGATGTTAATGCATTGATGGTTCATATTCATGCAAATTCATCGAATATAATGTTTTATCCATAGGAAATCCCATCCCCAGAAGTACAAAAGCAAGCAGACCATGTTGGGTCTCAAAAATGCAGGTTTGAACCATGAGAGGTTGCCAAGCTCTCACAACGCTTTTGGCCAACTAACAAGGCCAATTGATGCAATTGTACCTTCTTCTCTTCAGGCTCTACAAAACCTAGGCGGGTGCACCTATCTGTATGTTGCAGATTTAAGATGTATTTCCTGGTGAAACAATCTATCCACAATGGAAAAGGGAAGTGGACAGATAAGATTACTACAACTACTCCTACTCCTATTGCACAAATGAAAGTTTTTGAATAAATTTCTTGTAATAAATTTTTTACCCTGGGATATGGCAGATTAGTGCCTTCTTTCTACTGGGCAACGGAGTCGAAAATGTTACAGATTACTTATAGATATTCCTCCCTGACATAATTTAAGTTGTTAGACACTCTATGGGATGAATTTTTAACGACTGGCATATGACTTCATCAATTTATGACTGGCATAAATAGTGTTAAAAATATTTTCTTACTTAGCTCTCCTTTATCTATCCAAAAGAAATCTCACAAACATGGTGACTCACTTAAAGGAATTTAACTCTAACTTGCAGATACCGGTAAATGAAAACACACAGTTATGTATTTAAGCTCAAATGATTGAAAGATTCCAAATTGGAGAGAACTAAAAAAAGAATTGACAGTTATAACATCACCACAACAAAAATCAGGAAGGAATTCAATTAAAAATTATCTCCATTGCACTATTTCCAGAGGGTTTTACATTATTTTCATTCCCAGTTAGAAAAATACTTTCTACTCTGACCTCTAAAAAATTTACAACTAAATTTTCAAATCATTTATACATTACATTCCAATCGTTGCAACCTTTCACATTCCTGGTAAAACCGTTTGAATTTCATGACAGTGATATAAAATATTCAAATAATTGCCTTATCGGAAAATTAAATACTTTTCCATAGTTCTACATTTGATTTTTATCCAATACCTTACTGGCCTTCAATATTTCGCTCGTCGTGGCTTTCACTGTTTTTACCACTCCACCGCGGGTTTGAATTTTCCACCTGCGGTTGCGCAGTGATTGGCCATTACTGCTCCCTCACCATCTATTCCTATCCACCGCAGTTTGTCCTTTGGCTGGTTACGGTATGGCAGTAACCACCACTGCTGCCCGCTAACGGTTTACCACACTACCGCGGTCCTTGTTTTAGCGGCTACGGTATCATAGTAACCGCTACCCGTCCGCCACTTTTCTCCCTTCGTTGTTGACTGTTGACTAAGTCGTTGTTGCCGCTCGTCGACCATCCACTGCGCTACCGCGGTGACCATACTAACCACGTGCGGTTGTGCGGTAACTGCTACCTGTTTGCCTTGGCCATCGACTGCTTCGTTGATTGTTCCCTTAGCTGCTCCCTTACCTTTTACTGCAATACCGCGGTTTATGCTTAGACCGCGTGCGGTAGCGTGGTAAACACTTAACGCCAACCTGCTAACCGCCACCGCCATACTGCGGTTTAATTTTGGGAGACTGCGGTAAGGCGGTAAAATCTTACGAAATGCAAATTCAGAGAGTGGTAAGGACTAAAATGGATAATGAAGTGGATGGGGATTAAAATGAATATTTTTTTAATAAAAAGATAGGAAAATGATGGATTAAAATAGAGGAAAACCTTAGGGCTTTCATGGAAAATTTTTATTCTAACAGTGGCTCTTGTTGGGGATGAGTGATTGTGCAAGCACTGCAAGAATCTAGAAAAATCAACTGGGAGAGCAGACCAAGCAAATGATGAAAAATGAAAACCATGGCAGACGGAGGGAAAGAACAGATGAATGGTATGAAAGATGGAGCAAATGATCCTAAACTATTGTACATGGAAAGGAAAGCAATGCTTTTAGAAAGGGAACTCCTGAGAATGTCCATGTACTAGCAAACCCAGACCCTTCAAAATTTCTTAAACTACTGTACATGGAAATAACATTTAAAAAAGGGTTATTAAGAATTGTCCATGCACTGGCAATCCTTAACCCTCGGTTGATCCTTAAGGGAAAAAAAACTTCAGGAACTGCCCATGTACAGGAAACTCCTGCTCCTCTCCAGACATGTTCTACAGGAAATATGAATCCTCACCTCCTTTACCAGTTATCACAAAAGGACCCAGCCATAAAGCTTCAAACTTACCATGCTTCCCCTTATCCTGACACCGAGCATTTCACATCAAAACCAAGACATCCTTTTCAAATTTTCTCTTCTTGGCCTTTTTATCAAAAAGATACTTCATTTGTGACTGTAACTTCACATTATGCTTCTGAGCAACTCTTCTCACTTCATCAAGCTCTACAAGCTGTTCCATTGTTTCCTCCATTGGATCAGAAATATCCAGGTCTTCTTGCAAAATAAAATTATAAACTGGCAAAAGATTTTGCAATGGCATCCTAGATTGTGTCCCATACACCAATTCAAATGGAGATTTTCCAGTCGCCTTCTTTACTGTAATTCTGTCTGCCCACACAACCAATCTTAACTTCGAATCCCATTCCTTTTTGTTAGTATCCAGTATCCTCCTTATTATCTTCAAAAGATTTTTATTACTTGACTCTGCCTGGCCGTTTGCTTGTGGATGGTATGGGGCAGAATAAGAAATACTAATTCCATATATTTTGCAAAAATATTTAAATTCATCTGATCTAAAACACATCCCATTAGCTGTGATCAATTTGACTGGAGTGCCAAACCTAGTCATAATATTCTCCATCAAAAAATTCACTACCACTTTTCTCGTTGCTTTTCTAGTTGGAACAACCTCTACCCACTTAGTAAAGTAATCAGTGGCCACTAGTATCCATCTGTGCCATCCACTTGATCTATCCTGTATTTCTCCAATGAAATCAACTCCCCATTGGTGAAAAGGTGCTTCTACCTGCACAGGTCTAAGTGGCAATGCTCCCTGATACCTCGGTATTCCTAAAAATTTCTGACAAGCTTCACACTTTCTCACATACGCAAAGGAATCATCGAATACCCTAGGCCAATAATAACCAGCCCTGAGAATCTTGTGTGCAGTAGTCTTAGCAGAATAATGGCCTCCGCACACCCCTTCATGCATTTCTTTCAAAACATATTTTGCCTGGGATTCATCTAAGCATAACAATAATATACCATCCCTATTTTTCCAGAATAAATCCCCTTTGATAAAAACATATTTAGAAGCCTGCAACTTTAAAGTCCTCCTTTGATTATCATTCAACCCTTCAGGGCACTTCATGTGTTTCAGATAATGCATTATATTTGTATACCATGGAGTATGCTCAATACTTGCTATGATTTCACCCTTACCTTCCACATTGCAGATCTAGTTTGCTTCAATATTTGTTTCTACCATCAGCCTGGCTAGTCCCTGCCCTCTTGCCAACTTGGTAATCTGAATCTCCATGTTAAATTCCTCAATTTTGTTAATCCATCTGCATCGCTTCCCTGTCACTTATGTTTGTACCAGGATATCCTTTACAGCTACATGTGGTACATAAGCAATGACCTTAGCTCCAACAAGGTAAGGTCTGAAAGCCTTTGCTACTTTGACCAGTGCATAAGCCTGTTTTTCCATAATGTCATATTTCAATTCTGACCCCTGCAAAGATTTACTGAAAAAAGAAACAGGCTGCTCATAACCTTCATCATTCTTTTGTAACATGACAACAGCTATGGTATGGTATGAAGCAAAAGAAAAAATATGAATCAAGGGATTTTAGGATAGGGGCTTCCTTGATAGCTCTTTTTATAGATACGAAGGCATCCATAGCTTCAACAGTCCAGTCCAATTTCTCTCCTTTTTTCAACATCTTAGATATAGGTTTAACAATCTCAGCAAAATTGGACACAAACCTCCTAACAAAATTAATTTGGCCAAAGAATGACTGGATTGCTTTGATAGTTTTAGGAATGGGAATTTTTTCAATAGCCTCCACCCTTTCAGGATCTATCCTAACCCCATCCTTTGATATAATATGCCCCAAAATTTTACCCTCTGTAATAGCAAAATGATATTTTTTAGGATTAAGACTTATACCATACTCCAAGGCTTTGATGAAGATCTTCTCCAAATCAGAAACATGATCCTCTGCCCTTTTGGAATAAGTAGTGCGGTCATCTTGATATACCACCATTATAGCATTTATCAGATCTGCAAATGCCACATCCATGGCTCTTTGAAAGGTAGCTCCTGCATTTGTGAGACCAAATGGCATTCTTATATAGACATACATTCCCCATGGTGTAGTGAATGTTATCTTGTACTGTTCAGACTCTTTGACTTTGACCTAGTTATAACTAGAAAATCCATCCATCATTGACAATAGCTCACACCCTGTTACTTTGTGCAATATTGCCTCCATGTTTGGAAGAGGATAATTATCTTTTAGGGAAGCCACATTCAAATTTCTAAAATCTACACATAGTCTTATGTCCCCATTTTTCTTCTTGGTTGGAACCAAATTTGAGACCCATGTTGAATGCCTAATGGGTTTTATGATACCTCCATCTCTAAGCTTTGCTAGCTCCTCTTGCATTTTAGGTTCAAGAGTGGGGTTAATAGGCCTTTGCTTCTGTCTGAATGGCTTCGTGTCTAGCTTAAGTGGAATCTCATGCTGAAAAAGATCCTCCTATATGCCTTCAGATCCTCATAAGACCAAGAAAACACATGCTTATATTTTCTCAGCAATGTGATCAACATTCTCCTTATGGTTGGGCTTATTTTCTTTCCAATATAAACCCTCTTTGGTGCTAATTCAGTTCCCAAATTTATTTCTTCAATATCCTCTTTCTTAACTGGTGTCTACTTTATGAGGGAACGATCACTCCCATCATACATCCTCTCCAATGCCACAAGCCCTTTGGGAAGCTTGTTAGTTTTAAGTTGCAAAACTTCCTTCCCAAACACAGTCTATTTCCCATCCATTTCTTCCACAAAAGCATTGAAATCAATCTCCTATGCTTCATACTGATCTATACAATGAAGAAACTTCAAAAGGTCAATATCATCATCAAAAAATTGCCAACTATATATATTGTTAGGGACTGCTAGTCTTGTTTTAAACTCAATCTGAGACACTCTTGCCAACGTCATATCATCTTTCTTCAAGGCTACATTAGCTAAAAAATCAGCCATCAAGTTTTCAGATCTATCTACCCAATCAATTGAAAATGCATCAAATAGTTCCATTGTATCCCATACAACATTCCTATATTGTTTCAACCTCTTGTTCCTTGCAGCATACTTTGATCTAATTTTTTGACACAACTAATTCAGAATCTCCCAAAACAGACAACAACTTAATCTTGTGTTTGACGGCCATGTTCAAACCAATCAACAAAGCTTCATACTCAGCCACATTATTTGTACATTCAAAAGCCAATAAAAATGAATATTTAAATTTTGTACCTTCAGGTGATATGAAAATTACCCCAACTCCATTACCTTCTTGACTGCAAGCCCCATCAAAGTACATTTTCCACACACCTTGCTGATTTCTAGAAACAAGTCTATCAATTGGGTCAGTACTCACTAGTTTTGGCTGAGATAATTCAACTCTGAAACTCCCCAAATCTACATCACATAATCAATTAATTTGTTCTTGAGGAACACACTCACCAATCTGATTCACCCTTGGTTCTCTATATAATTTCACCTCTTCACCATTAACTGGTATTGTGGCATATGATAAGTCAAATTGCACATTACCTCCAACTATTGCAATCCATTGTCTTGATAGAAGCATTCCAAACTGAGGTGTATCAATCACAGTTATATCAATGTTATAAGTAGCTTGTGGGTAGGCTGCTAGTCTTATTTCTACATCTTTCATAATCCCCACTACTGGGACAGGCCTACTATCCATAGCATAACATTTACCACCCTCAATATCTATCCACATGCCAAGTTGTTTCATTACCCCCATTGGCATAATATTCATAGAAGCGCCTAAATCTATCATGCAATTTCTTACCAACTTACCATTTATGGGTAGGGTAGTGAAAAATGGATCAATTTGTGGTGTGTTCATCAATGCATCATTTAAGCCAATTTCTGAAATTTTTATCTTTCCTTTCTTATCAACAATTGCAGGATTCTCATTTTGTTCAAAGTTCACAACTTGGTTCCTCCCACCAGACATCAATTGAATAGCACTCTCCCTGTACTCTTTAATTTTCATCATTTCAAGTAATGGGACAAATATTTTTACCTGGGATAAAGCTTGTACAAAATCAAAAGATGCACCTTCAGCTTTTATCACCTTCCTTTGTTCTGTTGATTCACCTTTGTTTTCCTCTTTGTCCCTCTTTGATGTCTGATCCACCTTTTGTTTGTCTTTTGAGAATTCTTTATTCTCTTCTTTGGGGATATACTTTTCTTCCTTTTTACAAGGGCGCTCATCATTTGTCCCTTTTGATATTTCATGGGGCATCTTTTTATCTTTCAAGAGTATTCCTCTTGGAACATCTTCATCCTCATTCACTATTCTATTTCTCAGTTGATACTTGCTTTTAGCCAGCTCAACTACTGCAATAGTCAATCTTTTAATTTCTTCATCAGTTGGTCTCCTCCTATTTCCCCTATTAGGCTGATATGTTGTGGCAGGAGGAGCTTGTTCATCATCACTTTCTTCATAATCATAAAAAATTTGTTGTTCTGCCATGTAAACATTATATTTCTGATGACCAACGTCATATTCATATCCTCCCTCTTCTGAAGATGAATATCCTTGCTCTGCTGAGTGGAGAATATGAGAAGTCAAATAAATTTTATTGTCTTCTTCATTATTGTTTTCTACCGTGTCTTTTCCTGGTACTAAATGAGCTACAACACAATGTTCTGAAGAATGTGGCAAGTCACAAACTGAACACCGAGGATTGTTATCAACCATGTAAATCCCTTTCTTCTTCAAAGGATCAGGTGTCTCTCTATTTTTGGGCCCATCTATTACTGGCTTTCCATTTCTCCAATTCGTATTATAGGGCATATCATGTAGTCTAGGCCTTTCATTCCTATATGTGCCTTCTTGTTTATTTGGAGGAGCATATTAGGGAATCCTTGGGTTATCCCTCTTGGCAATCATCCCTACAGCTTTCCTATTGTTTTCAATGGTGAGTGCTATCCTTTGAGCTTCAACCAAATTTCTGGGACCCTTGTTCCTTAGCTCATAACCTGTCTTAGGATCAAAAGCTTTTAAATAAATACTCAAAGCAGTAGGGTCAGCCAATTTAGATCCAAGAGGTATCTTATTGTGCAATTTAGAAAACCTTTGATTGAATTCATAGGCTGACTCATTTTGGTGTTTCTGAATGGTGACCAACTCATGCAATGCAAACTCAAGTGCATATTGATTCCCATACTGCTCAAGAAATTATTCATAAAACACATGAATAGAATTAATAGAAGTTGTTGGCAGACTATTAAACCAATCTCTGCCATCTTCAATTAGTGACATCATAAACAGTCTCATTTGTATATCTTCATACTACATATCTAAATCTTGCATAAAAGCATTAAAACTCCTTAAATGCTCCTTAGCTATAGTAGCACTGCTCCCTGTGAATTTTGGGACCAAACTTCTCCAACTATTATCCATAGGGTAAGGCATATTTGTAGTCCAGCCAAATCAAACTGCCTAATCATGGTTGCATATTGTGGAGGAGGATTTTGGTAGTACTGACGTTGGTACAATGGATTATTATTTGCCACATATTGCTGACCTTGTGGGGGTATATGTTGCTGATAAGGAGGTGGTTGAACACCTTGATTTTGTGGTGGAACATTTTGATATCTACCTTGATTCCCTGGCTGATTTTGGTAGGCCTGTGAGGAATTTGATGGGCCTGCATTAGTGTTCCCTTGCTTATGAGGTGGCACATATTTTTGCAGATAAGCCATTTGAGTACTGATCTGCACTTTCCTCAATTTTAATTCTTCAAGTTCTCTAATTTCCTGGAGCCTCTGCTCATATTCTATTCTTGCCCTTTCCACTTCTTGTCTCTCATGTTCCAGTCTTGCATTTATTTCATCCCTGGCCATAAGTTCATAATTCTCCTCAGAGGCTGCTTCATAGCCAAGTCCATCCTGATTTTCTTCAAGAAATGCCATTTTCTGATCATATTCGTGTTGTCTTCTTTCTCTTTCGGCTTCACATTCAGCCATGAATTCTTCAACCTTCTTAGGATCTGGTTGATAAAAGGGATTCCTCTGTTCCTCAAGAGTGTGAGGTTCTCTGGAAGGGCAGTCTTCATTTGCTAATGTGCCATATGAATTGTGTATCTCCAGTGATGCTTTCGATGTTTTATTTTTGTCTGATGGTCCCATGTCATCGGTCACCTTTTTACCTTTATCATTCTTCTCTGTCCATTTATTTTTGGCATTAGGACCATCACCATCTTTGTACAAAGACCTTCTTCCTTGCATTTTGGGATCAATTGTGATAGTCTGAACTCTAGGAAGATTTATTTTTGATATATACTTCAATTCATCAGTCTCAATATATTTGTTCATTCAGAGTCACCACTCACTTTCCAAAAGTGAGAAAGTCTGCAATTCTTTATTCCCAGCAGAGTCCTCTACACATACTGACTCTATGACAAGGCTCACTTTCAGATTATGTCCCCAGCGGAGTCGCTAATTTGTTGGGTCTCAAAAATGCAGGTTTGAACCACGAGAGGTTTCCAAGCTCTCACAATGCTTTTGGCCAACTAACAAGGCCAATTGATGCAATTGTACCTTCTTCTCTTCAGGCTCTACAAAACCTAGGTGGGTGCACCTATCTATATGTTGCAGATTTAAGATGTATTTCCTGTTGAAACAATCTATCCACAATGGCAAAGGGAAGTGGACAAATAAGATTACTACAACTACTCCTACTCCTATTGCACAAATGAAAGTGTTTGAATAAATTGTTTGTAATAAATTCTTTACCCTGGGATATGGCAGATCAGTGCCTTCTTTCTACTGGGCAACGAAGTCAAAAATATTACAGATTACTTATAGATATTCCTCCCTGACATAATTTAAGTTGTTAGACACTCTATGGGATGAAGTTTTAATGACTGGCATATGACTTCATCAATTCATGACTAGCATAAATAGTGTTAAAATATTTTCATACTTAGCTCTCCTTTATCTATCCAAAAGAAATCTCACAAACATGGTGACTCACTTAAAGGAATTTAACTCTAACTTGCAGATACCAGTAAATGAAAACACACAGTTATGTATTTAAGCTCAAATGATCGAAAGATTCCAAATTGGAGAGAACTAAAAAAAAAGAATTGACAGTTATAACATCACCACAACAAAAATCAGGAAGGAATTCAGTTAAAAATCATCTCCATTGCACTGTTTCTAGAGGGTTTCACATTATTTTCATTCCCAATTAGAAAAATGCTTTCTACTCTGACCTCTAAAAACTTTACAACTGAATTATCAAATCATTTATACATTACATTCCAATCATTGCAACCTTTCACATTCCTGGTAAAACCGTTTGAATTTCATGACAGTGATATAAAATATTCAAATAATTGCCTTATCGGCAAATTAAATACTTTTCCATAGTTCTACATTTGATTTTAATCCAATACCTTACCGGCCTTCAATATTTTGCTCCCCGTGGCTTTCACTGTTTTTACCACTCCACCGTGGGTTTGAATTTCCCACCTGCAGTTGCGCAGTGACTGGCCATTACTGCTCCCTCGTCGTCTATTCCTATCCACTGTAGTCACCGCGGTTTGTGCTCTGGCCGGTTACAGTATGGCGGTAACTGCCACTGTTGCCTGCTAATGGTTTACTGCACTACTGCAGTCCTTGTTTTAGCGGCTACAGTATCACGGTAACCGCTACCCGTCCGCCACTTCGCTCCCTTCGTTGTTGACTGCTGACTACGCCGTCGCTGCCACTCGTTGACCGTCCACCGCGCTACCGTGGTGACCATACTAACTGTGCATGGTTGCATGGTAACTGCTACCTGTTTGCCTTGGCCACCGACTGCTTCTTTGACTAATCCCTTAGCCGCTCCCTTAACTTTTACCGTAATACCGCAGTTTATGCTTAGACTGCATGTGGTAGCGCGATAAACACTTAACGCCAGCCTGCTAATCGCCACCACCATACCGCGGTTTAATTTTGGGAGACCACGGTAAGGCGGTAAAAGCTTATGGAATACAAATTCAGAGAGCGGTAAGGACTAAAATGGATAATGAAGTGGACGGGGATTAAAATGAATATTTTTTTTATAAAAAGATAGGCAAATGATGGATTAAAATGGAGAAAAACCTTAGGGCTTTCATGGAAAATTTTGATTCTAACAGACCCTTTGATGATCATAGTTAACATTAATAATATTAGAATTAGACATGCCCTCATTAACACCAGTTCGGATCTCAACGTTATTAAAATTGATTCTTCATCTTTGGTTGCTTCTTCTTCTCTATATATTCATGGATTCAATAATGTTGGTCGGTAAGCCTTGAGTATGATAATATTGCCTTTGAGGTTGGGACCCGTTACCGTACCCACCTTGGTTTATGTAATGCCTGGTCCTTTTCCTTATAATATTATTTTTGGAAGACCTTGGATTTATGCTTTGGGGGTCGTAATCTCTACCTTACATCATTGCATAAAGTTTGTCACTAATAATGAAGTGATTATAATTAGGGCTGACCCTGAGGTTGTGCACCTTTGTGAGTTGGTGGATGTTGGTCAGGCCTTAGTTGTTTCAACTCTTAATAATTGTATTCTATCATTATCTTTTGATGCATTGGCGTGCTCTTCGGTGGTGCCTGCCTTAAAGGCTACCCCTCAAGTAGATGTCTTTGAAGAAGATCGAACTGAAGTGAACAATCCTAAGTCTTCCCCCTCCATTTCTTCTTCTGAATCAAATGCTTCTCTTGGTGATGATTAGGGGTATTTGGATTTCTTTGTTTTATTTATTGGAGAATACAAAGTTGATCCCATCCAACTATACCTTCTAACATTCTCATATACCTCTGCTAAGAAATTTGATTGTCCTCCTATCGAGAAAAGCAATCAAAGTCTTGTCGAGGAAAATGATTGTACCCTTGTTGAGGAGGATAATCATGCTTTTGTTGAGGAAGCTAATGTTTGTAGTACTAAAAGTAAGGATGATTTTTACCTCATATATGCATTTGATACCCATTGGTGGAATGATTCTCTCTATGTGGATCCACCTTCTTCTCAGGCTTTGCAAACACAATACGACCTTGGTTATAAACTAGTCTCCAAATATGGTTATAACCATAATGGTTGTGGGCACATTGAACAAGGAATCCAAGTCCCTATCCAAGTTAGGTCCCGTAAGCATAACCTGGGGCTTGGTTTCTCTCTTGAATAATCTAGGCAAAAACCATGGTGGAGTGTCAACATGATTTTTGTCGAACCTCCTGATCTAGTTCATCTTGAGCTAATTGAGAGTAGAGTAGACTCCAGTGAAGTTCCTTTGGATGCTTTCTCCTTGAAGGAGTCACTAGAGGAATTCTTAGGTGTCTATTCCCATATTTTATCACCATAAACGACGATTCTCGTATCGCTTGCATAAACAAGCATACTTTGGAAAATCTATTTTGGGTATGGATGAATAGGATCCTTTATCTAATGTGGATGACGGTGTTCCTATTTCCCATCCCAAAGACTATAGTTTTATCCTTAAAGGGGATACTATTTTTTTTCGATGGATCCTAAATCTTCTAAAACGGTAATTAAGATTGGAAAGTGCCTTTCTTCAGAAGAATCTAAGCAACATTTTGATTTATTACATTCTCATCTTGATATTTTTTCTTGGTCATATGAGGACATGACTGGTATTGATGAGTCAATGGTGGTTCAAAATATCATCTTGTGTCCTGATGCTAAGCCCGTTAAACAAAAGATCCAAAAGATGAATCTCAAAGTTGTGTTGTTGGTTAAGGTTGAGAGAGAGAAGTTATTAAAAGAAGGATTTATCCATCCTATTGACTATTCACCTTGGATATCAAATATCATTGTTGTTAGCAAGCCTGATGGTTGTATTTGTATTTGCATTGACTTTCATGATCTCAATAAGGCTTCTCTTAAGGATGATTTTCTATTGCCTAATATTTATATGATTGTAGACTCGACTGTAGCTCATGCTTTGTTGTCCTTCATGGATGGATTCTTGAGCTATAATTAGATTCATATTAATTTGGAAGATTAATATAATACAACCTTCACTAATCCTTGGGGTAATTTTTTTATGTGGGCATTGTCATTTGGGTTAAAGAATGCAAACGCAACTTATTAGTGGGCGATGACCTTAATCTTTCATGATTTAATTAACAAGATTTTAGAAGACTACATTGATGACATCTTGGCAAAGTCTATGAGTTTTCTAGATCATGTAGAAAATATTTTTCTTATTTTTGAAAGGCTTTAACTCTATAGGATGAGACTAAACCCTCTGAAGTGTGTGTTCGGAATTGACACTAACAAGCTTTTAAGGTTTATTGTTTCTCACCAAGGAACCAAAGTTAACACAAATAAGATTGATGTGATTGTTAACATGCCTCCACCTAGAAACATCTCTTAGTTGTGTAGTCTTCAGGGGAAGATTTAGGCAATTCAAATATTCATATCTCAATTGGCTAATCACACCCTTCCTTCTACATGTTTTTTGAAGAAAGATGTTCACTTATGATGGGATGATGAGTGCGAGAAAGATTTTGAGTCAATCAAAATTTATTTGGCTAATACTCTTATCTTAATCCCAACTATGCAAGATAGACCTTTTCTGATTTAGCTTGTTGCATCAGCTCATGCTTTAGTAGCTTTGTTAGCTCAGTATGATGATGATAGTAAAGAAAGAGTGGTCTACTATATCAAATATATTCTTGTTGATTATGATACTCATTACTTTTCCATGGAGAAATAATGTCTTGCTCTTGTCTTCATAATGCAAAATTTAAGACATTACCTTCTTCATGTTTAAACTCATGTCATTGTAAAAATTGATCTTTTGAAACATTTGTTCACTAGAACCGATCTTGCTGGAAGGTTAGGAAAATCGATAATGTTGCTTTTTGAATTTGAAATTAATTTTTTAACTCAAAAATCCATTAAGGGTCAAGCCGTTGTCGTTCAATTGGTAGAAGCTCCTTCATCTCACTCTTTCTGTAATTTGGATTTATTTTTGGATGAAGATATTCTTACAACTGATCATGAGCTTGTATGGGAGATGTATTTTGATGGATCAAGATATCAATGTAGCTCCTGAGCGAGGGTATTTTTGATCTCTCCTGAGGGTAAGCTAGTCCCTCTATCCTTTCAATTGGAATTCCATTGCACTAACAACATCACTAAGTACAAAGCCCTTATTGTTGGCTTGTGTGCCTTAATTGCATTAGAAATTAAACATCTTCTCATACATGGTGATTTTAAAATCATTGTAAATAAAATTATGGGGACGTATCAAGAAAATCAAAATAAGCTATATCAATATCGGTATTTGGTCTTATCCTTTCTTGATCTCTTCTCCTCTTTCACGATAGACAATGTTCCTAGGAGACAAAATCGACATGCGGTGGACATGGAAAGTGTTGCCTCCCTTGTCCCTTCAGATAATGATATAGAACAATACCACTTTGTGGTTGAAATTATTTGCTCTATCCCAGTCTCAAATCAACCTGAATCCAATGCTCTCATATGTGTTCATGTAGACTCGAAGGAATGGTATTCTAAGATTTATAATTATCTGAAGACTAAAAAATTTCCTTACAATGTGACGAAAAATGTTTGCACTTGGATATGAAAACTTTTATTTTGATATGTTATATTTTCAAATGTTCTTTATCAAAAGTCTTACAATGGTCTACTTCTTCGGTGTCTTAGTAAAGCAAAAATACCCCTTGCCCTTAAAGAAGTCCACTCAAGCTCTAGGGGTGGAAATTTTGGTGGTAAATCCATTGTGTGAAAATTGATTCACATGGGATACTTTTGGAAAACAATTGAGAAACTCTTTTACCTTTGTCAAGAAGTGTTCGCAATGTCAGAAAAATAGCCACCTCATTCATGCTCCTTCTGAGAAGCTTCAAAACCAGATCTCTCCTTGGCCATTTGTAAAATGGGGGTTGGATATCATTGGAAAAATATCACCTCCTTCTTCTAAAGGGAATTTCTTTGTCATAACTACTACAAATTACTTTATGAAATGGATTGAAGTTATTTCGTTTCGGTCCACGAAGACTGAAGCCATCTCTATCTTTCTTCTGAACAATATCATTTCTCACTTTAAACAATGGTACTCCATTTAAGAACAAAGAGGTGAATCAATTCTTGGAGAAGTTTCATATCCAACATCGATTATCTACACCATACTAGCCTTGGTCTAATAGCCAAGCCAACGTATCTAATAAAAAACTTGCGCTCATTCTCCAAAAAAAGTAAACAAACATGGTAAATATTGGCATACTCAATTAACATATGCATTGTGGGTTGTTCACATGAGTGTTTATACAATGACAAGAACTACGTCATACAACCTTGTATATAGCACTGAGGCCATCATGCCTTTAGAGTTGGAAATTCCATCTTTACGAGTTTCCCTTAAAGGGTTAATTGATGGTGATACTTACCATGCTAATCATTTGTATCAGCTTGAGTTGCTTGATGAGCGCCAATTGCAGGCCCTCAACCACCTTCGAGCTTATCAACGATCACTTTCTAAACACTATAATCAAGGTTTTCTCCCTAGGAATTTCAAGGTAGGTGACCTATTTCTCTATGAGAATCAAAGAAATGTAAATGCACCACATGATCAGAAGGGAAATTTTAGTCCTAATTGGTTAGGCCCTTACATTGTCATCTTTGTGTATGGTTATGGTGCTTATGGATGGAACGCCTCTAAAATAACCTGTCAATGTGATGCATCTTTGTCGATACTATACATAGTTTCTATGTGTCATGTGTGTAATTCTCATCCCTCATGGATTTTAGTGTATCATATTATGGCATTCATTCATTAACACATTATTTCATTTTATGTTAGGATGTGAACATGTGTGTGTGTGGCTAATTTATTTAATTAGGCATTACATACATACATATGTTTTATTATGCTATGTTTTCATGCATTGAATTGCATCTTTCGGTTAGGCAGTTAGATCATAATTTCATTTAATTAACATACATCCATGTGTGTTTATTAGATCATGATAGCATCTAATCTAAACATACATCCATAAGTATAACATCCTTCACATAATCAAACATGAAATTAAAATCATACACATAAAGATGAATGCCATAATGTTGAAACCATAATATTATATATATATATATATATCAAATGTATGTCATGTACATGTATTGCACCATTGTCATAAAAAAATAGTGGTGATTATATATCTGTCAATGTGTATACATAAAAAATAATGCTATACAGTATACAAATCATCGGTATAAAAATGACACATAATAAAATGGGCATCTAACCCTTGGGTGCATGGCTTCTTGAGCCCTTTGGTCCTGGTGGTGAATGTGGTAGGGGTTGGACGGAATCAACATAGTGGGATTTGTGAGATCATGAAATTGACATGCTCACTCATAATCCTCTAATCTCGCCACGTAGCTCGACTATCTCCAACTCTTCCCTCCTTAGGTCCTCTCGCAGTTGTGGATCAATTGTCAGCCTCACTACTGTTACATGTCCACTAAGGTCATCGAGTTGGCTCTGAAGAGCATCACATTCCCTCTTGACACTCTCTACTCTCATCCTCACCTTGTATCTCTTAGTGAGCACGACCTACAACTCCACTGATCGTTGATCCCTCTATCTAGTGAGGGTGGCGACATCCATAGTCCTCTACACCGCTTCCACCCATGAATCCTCGTAGACTATCCTGAGAAGCACCACAGGCTCAAAAATTTGGGCATTTCACCTTGCTAAAGCCAACCTATAAGTGTCCAGGATGCTCCCTTAGATCGGCATGACCAAAACCACCTTTGAAATACATCATGCAATGAAAGCAGTCCACTCATGTGTGCCCAATACAATCTCAAAATAGTAGACCCATTAGTAACACATGATATATCAAAGCATGTATACATATATATAAATGAGATGAAATTGAAAGTAATAAAAAATAAATAACATAAATGGCTCTTTTACCTAGGTCCCCGACCTACCACTATGGGTTAGGGGGAGGAGTAACACTAGGACCTATGCCTCCTACACCCATTGTTTCTATTGCTATGGCGGTAATGATGATTGTTGAAGGTGGTGGTGGTGTCATTGAAACTGGGACAATGTCTGGAGGAGATGAGAGCCTCCATTATTGCCTCAGTCTTTGTTTCATTGCCTCTCCCTCCTACTCATCGCCGCCACCTCCATCTCCACCAAGACCATGTTGCAACCACTAGGTCTTGAAGCCGATGATCACCCTGACATCATCTATGGGCAACATCGAGGGTTGATCTCAGTTGTCCACCTCGTCATTGCTCAGAACAACGTCTACTATGGTGGGATGCCAACAATTGTCTGGCCTAATCACGCTCCTAACTACTTGCATGTATGATTGGGGAGTCAACATAATAGTTTGTACAATGTCAAACTGTCACATAACCCACTACCAATAATAGGGCATAATCACAAAATCGGTGTGACTGACCAAAAATCGCCCATGTTGCATGTTGTGGAGCTGTTGTTGGTCCATCAACCACATCATGCCTCTATACAGTCACCATCTAATTTAATCTAACCACAATGTATCAATCTATAATCTCCAAAATTGAAGGTCCTTGTACATCCACTGGTGTACTATCCCATACGTGTGTGTCATCAATGTACTAGGGGCTATCCCTCGACGATACCTGACTGGTCGGGTGTAGGTGATATGGGTGAACACCCACACCTATATAAGTGAGCAAGTAGTGAGGCTTGCATACTCATAGTGGATGAACCCTCATAATGTGGATGAGGCCCCCATGAAGGTGAGAGCCTCTTTTTTCCATAATCACTCGCATAACGATTGTAACTACCATCACCCTTTGCACTAGAGGGACCACCAGGTGACCGTGCTCAAACCAGTGAATGTATATATGTCTGGTGTCATCGCCAGGTTCTACACACCCTATGCAATTCTAGAGGCCCTCAAATTTCTCTCGAGCCAAGCATGTCTCATCTAGTACCACCTGTCATCCATGGATAGGGAGGCCACTAATCCTATACACATCCTCTAGCGTGACGGTCATCTCACCTATTAGGAGGTGGAAAGTAGAGGTGGTTGAGTCCCACTACTCCATTAATGCCATAAGTATGTGGTCATGATAGAGCATCTCAAGCATGGTATAGGCCTACCCATTGAAGATGTCCCTCCTCATCAGGGGACATGTGTGTTTCATGATCATGGAGCATCCTCAATACACGTTCACCACCATGCTCTTGCATCTTTGGGTAATCCTACTAAATGGTAAAAATATTCAATTCAAACTTATCTACATCAAAATTTATAACTTCTTCATCAAAACATTTTTAAGTATAGCCTCTGGGATGTAAGCACACCACATATATGTTTGTGCATTGTGTTGTTGTCTGAGGTATGTCATTGGAGCTTCCTGAACAGTAGTGTGTCTGGTAGACGCCAGTGCCATTGAAGGCCACTAGCGTCTCGGTTGGATGCCTTTGAGTTGCAGGGATGCATGCACTATGAAAATTGAAAAAAATATTATAAAATATTATAAAATGCATAAAAGAGGTAACTTCAAACTCACTTGATCGACCTCGCTTCCCTATGTTATTGCTCGATCTTGGGCTCCTCAAACTCTCATTTTTGAGGGATTTTGTTGAAATTTCTCTCACAAAATTCAACAGATCACTCACAGTGAGTAGTGAAAATTACTCTTCTAGTGGCCCACGTGGGTATATATAGGCCCCCAGGGCCCATTTTTCCTAGTGATCATGGTCCTATCATTTTTCTTGATTTTACCCCACATAGCTAGGGGCAAAACTAGTAGGGGCATATACTCACCTTTTCATCATTTTTTTTTTTGAACAACTAGATTTTTCTTGAGAATTCTTCTTGCCTTGGTAGCTTCTTTTGATTTTTTAGTTGACCTAAATTTGAGTTTTGTAGAACAAAAATTCACATAAAATTTTGTGGTTTCTCATTGAGCTCGATCACTAAGGGCATCATTGGTACCTACCTGCTCGACCTCTACAACCTCTACAGTATCCTTTTGGCATGTAAATCTATAAAAAAACATTTTTTGTGTGTTTTCTCTAGCGTTCTCTTTTCTACTTTAGTGTAGCTAATTCTTCTCAAAAAATCAACTCACTAAAATGGGGGAAAAATGCAATGTCATAAAATTGCACCCCGTGGAAATTTCACATTTGCACATTTGACCCTTGTATTTATGGTGCCTAGCCGCATTTATGGCAAGAACTTTATGAGTCAAAATTTCATGATTTCAAATCCATAAGGACTAATGATGAAGCGACAACAATTTTCCACCTTATTTATCATGAAATTATGAGTTGGATGCTTGCACAATGCGTGGACATTCACGTGCATGCTAACATTCTTGTACTTTTACAAGTTCAAAGAGGAAATCTTAGAATTCTTGACTCGTGATATGTGTCTCTATGGTAGGATTCCAAGATTAACGACTCTTCATGCCCATGCAGTTGAACAAAACCTTTCTCTTCAATCTCATTTGCAAAATTATTGCTCTAAATTTCTCTTCTTGCTCTTCTCTTCTCCATATCATTCTTACGACGAAGATCTATCAGATTGAAGTCTCTCGAACAACCAAAGCTCTTGCAAGCACTCAACATTGTGTCTATCAAGACAAGAGGGGGCCATTGATTGTTGGTAACACTCTCTTGATTTTTTGTCAAGTTGATAGCATAATACTTATTGTGTCTCTATTTGGTGATACGAGTTCTCCTCTATAGCGGGGTTTGATTTTATCACTTTGGTGTCTATCTCATGGTATAGGTTATCCTCCATGGCAGGGTTTGATTTTACCACTCTTGTGTCTATTTTACTTTGTGTCTATTTCTCTCTATCTATCTAGTGGTTCGTGGAGGTGGGAACACCAAAATGGGGGCTTGACTGTGACAAGCCCCAAAATTTCCCCAAATTTTTTCCTCATTCACCTTATGTGTAGGTTGATCATGTGGAGCTTTGCGAGAGGCTTCAAAGCGCAAGACCTCTTGTGAGTTGGTTCTTCACCTTCTTTTTCATTTATCAATATGTTCTTCTTTTTGTTAAATCAATAGGTTAAACAGACCTCAAATCTGCAATAGTTAACAAATCCTTTGAATTTTTTTCTAAGGGTTTAGCGCTTTGTCAATACAGGATGCCAGAGCATCCTTGGGAATTTAGTGCATCTCACTGACATCCTAGTCCCATGTTGCCTTCCTTTAGCTGAGATCTACTCCTTTTGTCTTAGAAATCTCACTAATGTTCTCTTTTCAGTCCCCGAAGTTGTCTACTTGTTATTTTTCCTGAAACTCTTATTTTCATACATTTTTCAATCTCTTTCATCTTGATTTTCTTGATTCAACTTATTAGCTAGTCTAAGGTATTTTAGGGTAGTTCGTTCCCTATGATTCTTGTAGTGACCAAGAGACTCGGGAGAAATGAATCCCCCTTCTCTATAGGGGAATACCTTGTCTTCGCTAGCATGGTTTGCATTGAGCTATATAAAAACCTTGACCATCTTCATTTTCCAAGGCATGAAATTCTAGCTTCCCTTGCTTATCTTTAGAAATACTAGCCAACTTCTTGCACTTGCAATTAATTTTATTTTGTCTATAGTGTAGGAAGTATTTTGTGAGAGTTGCTTCCACCTCCTCTTTCTTTTTATTGATGTAGAGGGTATCTAATTGTGTTTCCAAGTGGCTAATGATATCCTCCTTCATGTTTGATAGAAGAATTCTCAGCTCCACCCTTGAGACTCCATTGGATTATTTATTGATAGAATATGTCATGTATCCTTTGACCTTCTTGGTAAAAGACCTAGAATAGTTTCTGCATACACTAAAAATCTCACCAAATGGTAAATGTGAGATGTATCCTACCCCAATTAGGTTGAGTGCATCCATACAGTCTTCATTAACTCCCCTTAAGAATACCACTTTCAGGGATTCATTAGAGAGTCTATTTTGATGGTATTTATTGAGGAAAAACTAAAACCTCTCAACATAATCTTCCAATGATTCATCCTCTTTCTATCACATCTTGAAGATGTCATCGCTTTTTCTATCTATGCCTCTATAGTAATCCTAGTATTTTTCTAGGAACTTTGTCTTCATTGTGTTTCAATTGGGAACAACATCTCTTCCCAACCCCATAAACCATCTCAAAGCAACATCTTTTAGTGTTTCTAAAAATAGTTTGATTTTATGAGAATCTATGGTATAATCATAACTTTGGCATAACATATCACTAAAAAATAAAGGTGTTTGGTCCCTTTGTAACCAGCCCATAGAAGACATGCAGTGTTGAAGGTGGTATGTTCTTCAAAGCAACAACCCTTTCTTGGTTGGATATATGGAACTAAAATGTTACATGCTCTGGTAGGTCTTCTACTGATGCATCAACCATGGTGCTTATGTGTATGTGGGAAGTCTCCTCTATGTTTGGTATCAGGTATTGGTGTTAGAGATGATTCTTCTTCAGGAATACCCTTGCTTTGTTCACTATGTTGACCAGTATCCTCTAATGCTTCATGTGTTAAGAAGATAAATCTTCCTAGAGAGTCTCACTACCTCCACATGAAATGGTTGTGAATTTTTAGTTCAATCGTTCTTGCACATTGTTAGTAATATTTTTTGCTATTGATGGGTAAAACCTATTTACCTTAATGTTGAAAATATAACTACTAAACTAGGAGAGCTTGAAAAGAATGGAAAATACACAGGAAACTCCTGAACTTAGCACCATCCCTGATAATGATGCCAAAAATGTAGGGCCTCTCTAATGTCTAATTAACTTGGTACTACAGGTAGGCACACAATTCAAAGGATAGCTCCCTAACTCAACAATTCATCTTCTATGAGAGGCTTCATTTAATTATCAACTAGAGTCTCATAAGATTTTGACAATGTTGGCACTAAATATGCATTCATGGATTCTAACATGCCCTATATTAGTAGAGTATAGTTGTTTACACATCTACAAAAAATTGTAAAAGCTAGAAAAGGAAATGAATGTGTTTAACTTGTAAAATAGGGGAATAAACTTAAATTTTTCTTATGCTACAGGTACTTATCACTTAAGTATATTACTATTAACTTCTAATATTGAACTATAACTAATTACTCCAGAAGTATGAAACACACATTAAGCTATATAATCCAATTCAATTACAAGATCATATTCATGAATTCCACATGCATGAAACTAGAAACTATATTAACTAAATTCAATAATGCATGAATTAATCTAATAACAAGAAATAGAGTGGATAGTAGTACCTCAAGTGTCCCTTTATTGAGTTGTTTCTTCCACAATATATGTCAACACTTACTACTTAATCAATAAATCATGATAGTTAACTAACTCCTTTATTGCATGAAAACTCTAAACTCTTATAAGAACCTGCTAAAGATTTATCATTTAGCAATACATATCTATTATTCAAATGATAATAGAAAAACTAATAGGGATCGACTATCAACTGCTAATTTAGTAAAAACTAAATAGATAACTGCCTAGATTCACTCCTCACAACAAATCCCACTATATAAGGTCTATGAGGATTGAAAATAAAACCATAATTTATTCGTCCACTCTCCCTCAAATATAGGGAGAGGACTTAGTCTTGTAATAGAAAACCATAATTCAAAAGTAGAAGAAGAGAAACTAAATTGGAACTCTACCCTAACAGTTAACCACCATGACAGAGGCATGTTTCATAGAGAATGTTACACCATGGGTTCCTCCTACTTAGAATAAACTTCTTCTTCTTCAAGTGATCTTATTTGGTGGATAAGATTGTGCTTGTGGTGACTCACTATTGACCATTCAATGGTTACCTTCGCTCTTCTCGAGAACTATCACACTTCAAGCATTCTGACTTCTCCCCTACCATTGTTTGTGGTCCTTATGTTGCAAGATGGAAATCTATCTATTGTGGGTTACAGTCCTTCTAGATACAATAAGTTAGTTTCATCCCTGGGGCATACACATCATTAAAAATCACAATTTAAGCATAGAATCATACTGAATTTCATGAGCATTAATACATTCACACATAAAAAATGTCAACATATCATACTCGTATTTCCACATACTAAAGTCTAGTTTAAAGTGTATGAAACATATAAAATATATATGAAGTATTAGGAATGTTTGTGAAAATTCACAAATTGAAATGATAAAAAAATAAACTAATGAAGGAAAAATAGCCATAAATTAAGTCCATCACTTCCCCCCAACTAAGCCATTTGCTTGTCTTCAAGAAAATTTTAAGGCTAGAGGTTATATTACAATTATTTCTCTAAAATCAACCATAGTGTCAACTCCTTTGACCTGCTTCAGGTAATAGCCTTTCTAATTTGAGAGCTTCACCAATCTCATGTTTTCTACTGCTTCTTCTTCACTTATTTTCCTCCCTATCCAATGTGGTATAGGGAACAAAAGGATAGGAGGATATAATACAAGTGGAAACCAAGTAACTCCATTTTTTAGTGCAATATCAATATACTTGTGATACCTGTGAATTATGGCTATATAGTTGTAAACAAAGTGTGGATCCTTTCTTTTTAGATTTTGTGAAAGCTCTTCCCATATTTTCTAAACAAATTTTAAGGCTTTATTGATGGTCCTTGTTGCTAATCACTTTGTTTTTCTATAATCTTGTTTTCTACAAAGCATTATCTTCTCTCCAACTCTTTCGTGATTCAAGAGATGTAACCACTGATCTATTACTACATTTGGATCCACTAACTCCTTGAGTTGTAAGGCAATATTTTTTTATTTTTCATGCTATTCTTGTAGAATTGTCCCCCTTTGATTCTCATTCCTAATATAAGAGGCCAAAGATCTTGGTTCGAGTTCTCCTACAAATATCAATGGATTTCAAGCAATGTCATTTTTAAGAACATAATTGTGTAGATAGAACTCACACAGTTGATCCTACACCTCTGGTGTGAAGTTCTAAAAAGTCTCTAAAAAAAAATATTTCATGTTCATTGCAATAGGAAGATCACTAATCAATTGGCTAAATTGAAAACATAAAAAATTCTCTTACAGAAACAAAGCATAGACTTTGGTAGATCGGTTGGACTTCAATAGTTGTGATATTTTGTATGTCATTTCTTCAATCTTTACTTTCAAATTTTTCACTTCTATTTCTTTATTTTACAATGCCCTAGTGTGGTTAGATACCATTTTAGCTTTCTCCCTTGCCTATTCTTTCTCTTTCTGGGAGAATTCTTGTGTTTTCTTCCATAGTTCAACACCTAGGGACACAAAAATTGGTCCTAAGGGGTTTTTGATTTATCCAATTGAGATTTTGGATACTAGTTCTTTCCCTTCTATCTCTACCATGGAAATTTGTCCTAATATCTCTAGTTTTGACCCATGCTCAAACTTGTGGAGTCTTTCCTCCAATTCTTTGATTCTAGCATCTCATACACTATTTTTTTGTTTGTATGTTTTTAACTTTGTCTTTATTGTGTTCCAATTAGGAACAACATCTCTTCCCAACCCCATGAGCCATCTCATAGCAACATCTTTCAATGTTATTGGAAATTTTTTGAGTTTGCGAGCATCTATGTTATAATCATAACTTTGACATAACACATCAAAATAAAAAAGAAAGGTATTTGGGTCCTATATAACCAACCCATAGAAGACAGACAGTGTTGAAGGAGCTATGTTCTTCAAATTAGCAATCCTTTCATAGTTGGCTATAGGGAACTCAAACATTACTTGCTCTAGTGGGTCTTCTACTACTATATCAACCATGATGCTTATGTGTATGTGGGAAGTCTCCTCCGTGGTTGGTGTAGGTACCAGTGTCAATGATGATTCTTCTACAAGAATACTCTCTCTTTTCACAATGTTCACTAGTATCCTCTAATGCTTTGTGTGTTGAAAGGAGAAATCTTCCCAAAGCATCTTGTGAATTCCACATGCAATGGTTGTGACTTTATAGTTCAGAAATTCCTACATATTGTTAGTAACTCGTGTTGTTGTTGATGGATAAAACCTATTTAGCCTAATACTAAAAAATGAAATTATTAAACTATGGAATCTTGAAAAGAATTAAAAATACACACAAGAATCTTGAACTTAGCACCATCCCCAACAATGGTGCCAAAATGTAGGGCCTCTCTAATGTCTGATTAACTTGGTTTTATAGGTAGACACACAATTTAGAGGGTGGATTCCTAACTAAATAGCTTATCTTCTATAAGAGGCTTCATTAATTATCAACCAAAGGCTCGTAAGATTTTGACAATGCTGGAACTATAGATGCATTCATGGATTATAAACATGCCCTATATCAATGGAGTATAGGTGTTTACACATGTACAAAAACTATAAAAGTTGGAAAAGGAAATGAAACACCAATTTACAAAATAGGGGAAATAAACTTAAGTTTCTACTTATGCTACAGGTACTTAACACCGAAGTTTGTAATTGCTAACTACTAAATCTAAACTATAACTAATTACTTCTAGAGTATGAACAAACATTAAACTACAAAATCCAATTCAATTATAGAATCACATTCATGAATTCCACATGAAAGTAACTGGAAATCATCTTAACTAAATTCAAAAATGCATGAAATAATCTAATAATAGGAAATGGAGTGGATAGCAGTACCTCGAGTGGCCCTTTCTTGAGTTGTTGCTTCCACAAAATATGTCAAACACTTACTACTTAATCATCAAATCATGATATTGAACTAACTCCTTTATTGCATGAAAAATCTAGACTCTTACAATATAACAAGAATATACTAAAGATTTCTTATTTAGCAAGATATATCTATTGTTCAATTGATAACAAAAACACTTAACAACTATCAACTATTAATTGGTAACTAGCAAAAACTAACTAGATTTACTACTCACAACAAATCCCACTATATAGGGTTTGCAAGGAGTCTTATTCATTCTAGTATTGAGAATAGAGCCATAATTTATCTATCCACTCTCCCTCAAAGATAAGGAGAGGATTTAGTCTTGAAACAAAAAACCATAATTGAAAAGAAAAAGAAGAGAAAGTAAACTGAAACTCTTTCCTAGTGATTAATCACCATGATAGAGATGTGTTTCTTGGGGAATGTCACGCCATGGGTTACTCCTACTCAGACTTATTCTTCCTCCAGTCGTCTTATTCAGTGGATAATAATTAGCTTGTAGTGACTCATGGTTGACAATTCAATAGTAACCTTCATTCTCCTCTGGAGCTATCGTGCTTCAACCATTCTAAATTCTCTCCTACAACTGTCTATGGTCCTTATGTTGCGGGATGGAAATCTAGTTGTTGTGGGTTACAATCCTTCTAGTTGCAAGAGGTTAGTTTCATCCCTAAGGCATACACATCATTAACAATCATAATTTAAGCATAAAATTATACTAAATCTCATGAGCATTTATACATTCACACATATAGATGTCAACATATCATATTTGTATTTACACATACTTAAGTCTGTCAAAGTGCATGAAAGGTACATTTAAGATGTATAAAGTCTTAGGAATGTGAAACTTGGCAGATTGAAATGACAACTAATGAAGGAAAACTAGAAATAAATTAAGCCCATCAATCATTTTCAATGATCTTGTTCTTTTCTCCAATAATAGTTGTCCTCTCTTTCATTGATCTCTCCTCTTTTTAATGTTTTTGTTTTTATCATGAAAATAAGTTCAACTCTAGTCCTGTTGGTTCCCAAATCTGCAGATTGCCAAACTCTAAAAGTATGCCAAGTGTTTTCTTTAAGTTTAACAAGGATTTGGCCAACGAATGGAATCAACCAAGATGGTTGGGATTCCCTACTCTTCAGGCTCTCCTTCACCTAGACGAGTGTATCTTGATCACCAATGAATGCAAAATTTCAAAGATAAAAGTGGTGAAAATTAAGAAAATTAAGACCTCACACAAATTTAGAGGGTTTATTTAATTCCAATCCTCATCAATTCATTCATCCACTCATAATCTCTTTCGCACTGGCCTGAGGGTTTGAAATAGATAATCTAAAACTAACTTTTACTCCTACTCCTACAACAAAAAATATAATTTGGATTATAGAATGTGATACAAGGAATGGTTTTGGAAAATGAATTGATTAGTGCCTTTTAAGGGTAACAGAGTCATAATTCAAATTCACATGTGTCTTCCTTCTGGGTATATCTCGAATTACTTGGCATGATACTATTTATGAACTGCATAAACATGAAAAATGATCTTTTATTAGGTTCTTCTTATTTATCCAATTGAATGCTCCAGATTACTGTGACCTATTCAAAGTAATTTAATTATTTCTTGAAGAAACCCTATTAAACAAATCACACAAAACATGAATTATGTTTTGACAAACTAGACATATGCTTGATATGCTAATTTAAATAATGTGATCACTGAAATTATACTCCCTTCTTGGAGATAGTACAATCCTTGGTCTAATTTGGACCTATCTTGGGCACCCTTGCATTAATTATTCTTTAAATCATCATTTATAGGCCCCTAGGACCCATTATTTTAGATCTCGAGGCCCATTTCACTCAAAAATCCTATAAAATCAATCAAATCCTCAAAAAATCCAAAAACCCACCTCAAAAACTTAAGGTGGGACTCATTCACCACCTTGGGCGAATGAATCCCCTTAGGTGGGACTCATTCGCCAAGGGTGGCAAATGAGTCCCATTTGGGGTATTTTTCAAATTTGAGTGGGAATTCATCAATTTAATTCAAGTTTTTGATGAATGTTGGCCTTTGGGGTCTAAATAACGGTCAATTAGGTGTTTATGCCTATAAAATAAAGCTTTTAAGTCATTTTTACCAATCTCTAAGCATTTTGAGCAAGCATCTTCAAGAGTCAAGTGTTGAGAATCTTTCACAAGAGCATTCAAGTTTCAAGAGCAAGTAAGGTTGAAGATTTGGAGTAGCATTAAAGTGTTTTTGCAGGTCTTCAAGCTCACTTTCATTCAAGATCTAGCATTGTCAAGGGTTGACAATGGTTGTCTATGGTGAATCATGATGGATTCTAGGTTGGGGAGATGCAACTAGCCATCAAGCCAAGCCTAAAGACTTGTTTCCTAAGTGATTCCATCATCCATTATCACTCTACATTCAACCTAAGGAAGGTACAAGCATCATTGGGATTCATATGAGGTGATTAGAGATCATCACAAGTGAATCATTCATCTCTATATTTCCATTCTTGCATCATATTATTTCATATTAAAATAGGATTGCATCATGCTTCAAATTCCCTAGTATTAGACACACTTGAGGCTAGGTTTTTCATACATATTTCATTATCTTTATCAAGGTTTAATTACCAAAATAGAGGTTTGACCAAGGCAAACCCCCCATTACCAAATCAATTTGAATTATGTTTTGTAGGTGTTTTTCGCATATTTGGATCTAGAACTCAAGTTGGAAGGAAAGGAAAGGTGTTGAAGTGCATATCAGATTTTTCAATTCCTGAAAAAGCTAAACAGGAATAATTCGTGAAGAGTGACGAATGAGTCCCAATGTAGTTGTTTACCAGATCAGTTTGCAAATTCTGATACCCTTTTTCTCAAAATAGATTCCTGTGCAAAAATTTGGATCTAGGATTAGTTCGCTTAGGTTGGCGAATGAGTCCTAGTTGGTCAAAAAGTAAAAAATTCTAGAAGTTCAAAGTTGTTCCCAGTCACTTCAAGGTTTCCAGATGCACACCATTCACACTATTTTTTTTTATTCACATTTCTAAGGTATTTTATAGGTCATTGCATTAAATTAGGGTTTGTGTCTTATAACTTGCATTGCATTATCTTTTCCAAGTCTAAAATTGGTGGTGAACCCCTCATTACATATCAGTCATTCCCTAGGATAGCCTATTACAAGATCTCAATCTCCTTTGCATTGAGATCTCTAA
This sequence comes from Sequoiadendron giganteum, assembly GCA_007115665.2. Classification (NCBI taxonomy): domain Eukaryota; kingdom Viridiplantae; phylum Streptophyta; class Pinopsida; order Cupressales; family Cupressaceae; genus Sequoiadendron; species Sequoiadendron giganteum. Next base: position 16,531,031 of record CM021105.1, read on the forward strand.
GGTTACCCTTGAGTGGAATCCCTTGGTAATTGGGTGTGAATACATATCATTCCCCCGATTAACCTTTTTAAGAGGTTCCAAATAATAAGGAGAAAACAAAATGGAGACAACTAGATAATTTTTTATCAATGATATTCAACAGGTAATTGACAACCAGAATTCAGACACCAAAGAAAGCAACTTTCAATTGATATAATTCAAAAAACATACCTCTACAATGTCCTTTTCCAAAATCCAATTCCCCCTTCCTAAAAGAAGTTCCCCACAATCTTGGTTTCCTTTTTATAGGAATGAAGGAAGCAACAAGCTTCAAACCGTTCACATTCTAAAAATTGACTTTTCATATTCCCATCCTTTGGTATGACATTTTACAATGTTTGTTTAGTTAATTTCCCCCTTGTACTCCATGTTATCATCTCTATCCATTCCATGTCCCTACTAGCATCCACCATTTCACTTTTCTGCTTAGACTTTCCCTCTTCGATGGTCATGATCAACTCGTTATCCTGTCAGCATGGGATTTTCCATCATTTATTCGGTGCCTTGCACCATGACCCTTCTCATTCCTGCATTCCTCATGTGAAACCCTAACTTTATCTTCACTGTATCGAAGAGAATACAACTTTGTTCTCGCTAATATCCATCTCTCTCTTCGATAAACTCCAATCATATGCCATTCTTGTGTTTCAAAACATCAAAGGGACTTAGAATTACTTAGTCTAATATTCTGAAGTCTCTTCGAAAATTTTATTGTAAGTTGTCTCTTTGAAAATCCATTGTCACATCATATTTTTTTATTTTGACCGATGAAGTCCTTTTCTCTCATATTGTTAGATCTGAAGCAATAAATGTTATATTTTTTTATGCACATCGCTCCATCAGAGGGACTCAAAACTATCCCCTCTCGACATGTCGTTGTGTCTTCGATGATGCTTCATTCAAAGTGTCGAAGGGATATTGAAGCAAGTCCCACTAATATGGCTTGGTCTCTTCAATATAGTTTATATTATGGTCCGATGGTGAATGTGAGCTTAAGAAAATAACTATGGGAGCACAAATGGGATATTCACAATGGATAATTTATGTGACACATTAAATAATAGGGTGCATAAAGGAATCATAGCAAGATGCAAGTTAGGGAAAAAACATACATGTATGATGGAAGGTGTCCTAGGCAAAGATATAACATAATTTTGGACCTAGAAAATGAATAGTACAACGGTTAGAACTCTTTTAGTGGACTCCTAGAACCACGATTCAACAAGCATTGAATGTAAGCTAGGCGAAAATTTTCTAGTCCTAACAAGTCCTTTATTTAGAACTAGACTTTCCTCATGCATGACTTTATGCAAAATTCTTCCTCTTCTAGTTACTTATTTTTAGAACTGATCCTTCCTACTCATGAGGGTCAGATGATTTATCATGCAAAAAAAATTAATTTTAAATTGATTTTATTAATTTTAAATTGATTTTATTTAATTTTTAATAAAATATTTAATTTTATTTTATTTTCTTTAACAATAATAATCATTCATTTAATTTTAAAACTATTTATATATTTTAATAACAAGCTTTTTATATAAATTTATATATTTATATAAATAAATAATAATATCTTTATTATATTATTATTTATATATATATAAATTATGCAATTTATTATAAAAATAAAATCTTTTATTTTTCCAACCAATTAATTTAATTTTCAAAATAAAATAACCATAAGAGATACTTATATTTTCCTAATTAAGTTTATTTCCACAAATATAATAACCATAAACATAGTCATTAATTAAATCCTAACACACAAAAAGGTAATGGCATATTCAAATAACACAATGCAATCATAGTCATACACAATGTAGGATGAATGCAACTACATGAGTGTGTGTGTGTGCATCGGTTTTCCATCATACTGATCATTATCAAGCGGCTAGGATACTTATACCTCAAACATGTTCTCGCCTTCGACACATTCCTGCACTCATTCACATCTAGATTTATTTCAATAGGTTAGTCCATAAAACCATACCGGAAGCAGGTGCACATAAAATTTCATCTTTATTTCCATTTCAATTTAAATCATTTAAAAGTAACATCTATTTAAAAACACATTTTTCCATAATCAAACAATCATAAGATAATTAACCAATAGTCTCAACCAGTTTTCTTTATTCTTTAATTAAGTTTATGCAAGCAAAAATGAGATGTGACATCCTTCCCCACTAGGAAGAGACATCGTCCTGATGTCCTATTAGACACACACTAAAGAAAATAAGAGTATCGCACAAGGGAAAATGGCAACAATAATTGTTACCAATATCACAATTACACATGCAAATACCCAACCAAATTTCTCACATAGTGAGCAAAGCATCAGAGAGTGATCATTCCCCACTTAGGAGACTCTCAACTAGGGGTATCTTCCCATCCTTTTCAAATGTGTTAGGGTCTAGGAGGTACTCTTCCTCCTTAACCACACTACATGGGTTGGTGTAGACTAAACGCTCAAAATGCCACCCAAGGCACCCATGCAAGATGCCAAACACTGACTCACCAAAACAAGTACTTGCACGATCACACACCAAACACCAAAAACCACATGGGAAAAACATAATCCAAAGATCCCAATGTTGCAACATGCACTTTGTTACCAAATATAAGGCTCGAGACCCAATACAATCTCACGAAAGTAAATAAAAACTCATTATCTCACAAAAATGGAATTTAAATGTAATAACTTCATTAGATAATCAACAAAGAAATGTTGCTTTGCACACAATTATTTCCAAAGAAAATGGCTATGAAGCCTACTTGCCAAGAATTGAATTCTTGATTGAGAGCTATGAGATTTTGAAGAACCTAATTTGTCATCGCCATCACTACCAATGATCATGTTCTTTTCTCTAAAAATTGTTGTCCTCTCCTCTTTTTAATGGTTTTATTTTTCCCATGCAAATAAACTCAATTCTAGTCCTTTATTTAGAACTAGACTTTCCTCATGCATGATTTCATGCAAAATTCTTCCTCTTCTAGTTACTTATTTTTAGAATTGATCCTTCCTACTTATGAAGGTAACATGATTTATCATGCAAAACTTTTTCATTTTAAACTTTTTTTATTTAATTTTTAATTAAACATTCAATATAATTTTGTTTTCTTTGACAATAATAATCATGTATTTAATTTTAAAACTATTTATATATTTTAATAACAAGATTTTTATATCTTTATTATATTTTTTTTTTGATAGGTAAATAGCTGCTAAGGGGTAGCACCCATTGCATTAATTATCAAAAAAGTATAGTGTGAATTCAGTATATTGACCCAACCCATTACAACACATTTGTAGTTTGTTTCCCACCCTTACATCCCTGCACATTCGACATTGTTGAGACCCCTAAGAACCATACATCTAAATCCATTCCCAACCCAAATATAGAAAAGAACTACTAAGGCTTCATAGTTACAAAAATGGGGCTTTCATGATGTGATTACATACAAACACTACTGACACAGAAACTGCTAGCGACAAAATTTCATAGAAAGATAAAATGACACAAACCCAACATACACAACACCATTCCAGATCTATTCATCACCTTCTTCGTGCATTTTTCGTGTCGCAAGCACACTAGGAACCACAAGGCACTCATTTCCATAGGCATGATGAGCCAATTTTTTTGCTATCTCTTTAATGTCTCTGAAATTATTCTCCACCCATTTCTTGCCTTCGCTTAGGCCCCAATCCTCTTTGTCCCTAAAATCAACATCCAATTCCAACCTTTCTACTTCCACAAAACCCTTTATCCAACTCACACAAGGCACTCAGGCGATGCCATCTGCCCGCATCAGGAAATTAATGCACCATTCCATTTCCCCCAATGCCTTTCTAGCACCTCCGATTTTAATGTGCAGACAACAAGAAATTTCTTCACCTTCACACTTCGGTCTTGTGACATGTAGCAGTTTTATGGCAGCGACATGAGTAGGTTGGCATCCAAATTGTCTAGGGCCGCATCTATTTCATCCAAGAAGGAATGCATGAACACTTTTTGGCACAACAACTTTGCCTTAGCCTTGCTTACCACCATGTACAACAAAACAACCAACAACATAGTCATAATGTCAATATTGACCCTATACCGATGATGGGTGGTCAAAGATTCCATCCCCAATGCCTTTTTCACCACCAATAGAACTAGAGGGTGGTCTAAGGCAAGAATTGCCTTCAACCTTTTTTCCGTGACCTCCCCTCGGAAGGAAATTTTCTTCTTTGTGGATTCCAAGCATATAGGTGTGTCCATCCCACCACACTCAATAACTCTTTGTAGTCAAAAAAGGAATGAGTCATCTATCACCTCCAACACCTATTTGTAGAAACCATCCATATGTCGATATGATGGGCTATTTAATTACTCATTGATTGAAGTATCATCTGACGCTATACTTTATATAAATTTAATCTACCTTGTGTGAATAATGCCTAGTGAGAGTAGCCATCCATCGTACCTTGTCATGTCACCGCACGCAAGAAGACAAAGCTTGAATTTTTCATTATCCTTCTCAATGCCAGTTGGCCCCACTCATACATAGACTTAACATCTCATCATACAAGTGCAATATCTCACTTGCCAAATAATGAGTGTGACCAGTCATAGAAATGTGTGACGGGCACTATCCCCCACATCCTTGCCACTAGGAACCATCATCTTATATAACCACATGTTGTATGGTTTTATTGATTTGTGATTTCCACTACCACTTTTTCCATTCCATCTACCTTGTCATTACCCTCTCTATACATGGATTAGTTTTTACTCTTCAAACCCCTCCAATAGTTTGTGAATGAGCCACAACCATTGGCCAAGCTTCCAATTTAGTGAGTTATTGAGCCTAATGGCATCTATCGTTATGAGGGAGTCTCTCTCAAGGTGGATACGCTTGGCACCTATTTCACTACCCAGTTGGAGTTCAATTAAAGTCACCCTAAATTATTCCATGTTGTCTGTATTGATTCCTAGCTCAATAGATCACCCTGCCAAGACCTTCCCATGTTCATCGTACACAATATAGCCAACACCACATGGACCAGGGTTGCCCCTCGAGGTGCCATCAAATTTGACCTTGATCCACCCAAGTTTTAAAGCCTCCCATCTCACCTCCTTCCTTTTTTCCAACCTAGACACCCCATCACCACACATGGAGGGAATCTTGATACCGACAAACTCTTTTGCTATCATGTCATCCCAATTCGTAAAAAACTACTTTTTTCTTGATTTCTTGTAGGCCGCCTTGTTGACTAATTCTATAATGTGACCTTCAATTTTGCAACAAAGCCTTTCAAATTCCAGTTCCTTGTCTTAAAAAAACCTCCTATTTCATTCCTTTCATAGTTCCCAGATGATAGTAGATAGGATTACAAACCAAAGGCTTCCAAAGATTGACTTCTTGTGATTCTATGGCCACATATTAAACCAAGTTTTTATATCCAAGGGGATTAGGCATTGAAAATTCACCTTCCACATGAAGAATTTCCAACATGCATCCACATATGGATAGGTCAAAAGGATGTGATTGGTATTTTCACTGCTACACTTACATAGAACACACCACCCTGATCCCTACACACCAAATTTTTCCAGCTAGTCCTCGATGAGAATTCTCCTTTGTAGCACTAGCCAAGCAAACACCCCAACTTTTGGAAGATATTTTTTATTCCAAATCAATTTGTTTGGCTAGTTTTGTATAGTAATTGCAACTTCTTTCACTTTATATCCAAATTTAACCTTGTAGTAGCGCATGGACGACCCACACCACCTAATGACGTCCATTTGGTTAGACGGGGCAAAGTTTATATTTCTTAGGATCTTGGCAAGCACTAATTTTTTATCTTGTGATGCATAAATATCTTGCAAAGAATGCCACTCCCAAATTGCCACCCCATTGTGAATAGTTGGCATTCCATAATTGCATATCTTGATACCCCATACCCGAAGAGTCTCATTTTTAATGTCCTCCAGGTTGGGATGGTGGGTGATAGGCTCCCACCCACCTAATGAGTCATTCCAGAAAGAGGCACTTTGTCCATTTTTTACCTCCCAAGTGACATGTTTTGTGACAATGGCCCTGCACTCCATTATATAGTTCCAAATTGCAAAACCCTTGGGGGGATCCATAGCGGTTAGAATCTGAGTGGGCTCATTTGAGTTGAGGTGCTTTCTTCTAAATATTTCGACCCATTTTTTTCTCACCTTTGGCTTAGAGATTCCATGCGAGTTTAGTCCCCATTGCTAAGTTCATTATGGCTAGTTGTTTAATTCCTATCCCTCTCGCCTCCTTTGGGGATTAGATTTTATTCCATTGGACAAAAGGAATTTTTTTATATCCCCTATGCCACTCCAAAAGAATCTGCTAAGAATCTGATTGAGGTCTTCTTCCACAACCCTCGATATTTTCAAGCATGCCATGGAGTATATTGGAATGGTCGATAGCACAACTTTCACCATCAAAAGTCTACCACCAGAGGACAACCACTTTCCTTTCCATGTTCCCATTTTGTTCTTACAACTATTGACTAGGCTCTCCCAATAACACTTCTTATTGATTCCTGCAAAAAGAGGAGTTCCAAAAAAATGCCTCAAAAAATTTTGCACCCATAGGTTCAGTATTCTCACCAAATCCTTTTGGAGACTAGGTTGTGTATTTAGAAAGAAGACCTTTGATTTTCTCCAATTGATACGTAGCCCGAACACCAAATAGTAATCATTTGGGAATGTCTTTATGATCCTAGCTTCATTTCTACATGCAACACCAAACAAAATGGTGTCATCGGTGAATTTTTGATGGGTGACATGGTCCAGCCCATTAGCCATGGACTCACCCTGCCACTTTCCCTACCTCCTTAGTGTATTAATTTCCCTACCTAGGACCTTTGCCATTATAATGAATAGAAAAGGGGACAGTGGGTCCCCTTGCTTGAGACCCCTTGAGGAGATGAAGAAGCCGTGTGCAACACCATTTAAAAGGATTGAGAACTTTGGTGTAGAGATGTAGCTTTTGACCCAATTGATCCACCCTTCACCAAATCCAAACTTCTCAAGCACTTCCACCAAGAATTGTCTATCCATAAAATCGTAGGCTTTTAAGATGTCAAGTTTGAGTATCATGCAAGCCTCTTGCGCCTTAATTGACGAGTGAATGGTCTCATGAGCTATTATAATTCCTTCCAATATTGATCTCTTGGGTGTAAATCCACTTTGTTCTTCCTAGATGATTGATTTTAAGGTTTCCTTGAGTCTATTGGCAATAATCTTTGTCACAATCTTGTAGACCGTGTTGCAAAGAGCTATCAATTTGAAGTCCCCCAATTCTTGAGGGTTATTTTTCTTTGGAATCAATTCTAGGAAGGTATGGTTGATGGATCCTATCACATTCATCTTCCATCTTGATTTCTCAATAGCCATCATGAGGTCATCTCCAACAACCTCATAGAACTTCTGGAAAAACTAGCCGGAAAGCCATCAAACCCTGGGGATTTGTCTGGATTTAGCTAAAATGTGGCAGCCCTAACTTCTTCCTTCCCAATGCATTGGAATAAGGCCCTATTATGTTCTTTTGTGATCAGTGCATGGATGGAATCAAGTAGCTTACCCCTCATCACTTTGTGCACCGATGTGTCCTTGTTCATAATTGCCTCAAGGAATCTTACAACTTTTGCATTAACCTCCTCAATAGATTGTGTCATCACACCATTCTCACCTCTAAGTTCTATGATTCTATTTGCCATAATTTTTTTGTGAAAGAATTTTGTATTCTTATCTCCTTCATTCAGCCAAGTCTCCCTAGATTTCTATCTCCAATAAAATTCCTCCCTCTTCAAAATATCCACCAATTCATCCTTTAGGGATTTCTCTACTTTGAACTCCTCTTCCCCCACCCCATGCCTTATGATGTGTTCATTTAATGTTGTCAGATTATGTTCTACTTTTTCCTTTTCAAGGAAGATGTTCTTGAAATGTGTTTTATTCCATTCTTTCAATTTAGCCTTAACATAGCACAGTTTATTGCTTATTTTGAACAAGTTGGAGTGATTCCCAATTCAAACTTCCTACCACTAGCCAACCACCAGGTCCAAGATTTTTTCATCCCTTAGCCACATATTTTCAAACTTGACAGGGTTACCTCTTGGGGGCTCATCCGACAAAATTGTTAGTTGTATCAAAAAAGGTCCGATCTTGTGAGTGGCAAGATTTTTGCTTCAAGAAGATTCACTTGACCTTCCCAATCACCTAAGAGCATAAATATATCCAACCATTCTGCAATATTTGTGAAGTCCTTTCTCCTATTTGACCATGTGAAAACCCCATTCTTGGCCTGCACATCTTTTAGTTGGTTGCTGTCTATGAAATCTTGGAAATATTGTTGAACATTCGTGGTCCTCATTAATCCACCCTTCTTCTCCTCATTATTTAATGTTGCATTGAAGTCTCCTACAATGATTCCCCTTTCACTATTTAAATTTTTCAATCTATTGGTGATTTGTTGTCATAGATTCCTCTTGTCAATTGTGGAGATTGGTCCATAAACATTAATGAGAAAAAAGTTCTCATTCCTCTATAACAATTTTCATCTCATCATGATCCAACTCCTTTCCTCCTTGAAAACTTCCCCAACTACTAATAAGGGGTTCCATAGGATGTCCAACCCCCCAGATGCATCTTCAGCTTCAACAAAGTGGCCCTTCCATTGCCTCCAACAACTTAGTCTTTTATCACTTTCCTCTTTACCCAATTTTATTTCTTGTAGTAATAAGATGTCAACTCTAGATTGGTCAATTTGGTGCTTGAAAATGCACCATTTTTTAGAGGCACTTATGCCCCTAACATTCTAAGTTATGGCCCTCATTTCCCCTGGGGAAGGATTACATCCTTTGCAAACCTGAGTTTCATTTGGCCTACTGTATTTGTTGCAATCTCCAATTTTGCTTTGTTTTTCTTGGGCCCATGTTTACCATTCTTCTTTATGTTTGGCTTATGTATCTTTGATTGAGTTTTCTCCAACATTATTTCCTCCAAAAATTCACCTTCCACCTCCACTCCCCCTTCTTCATCCTTTGATTCTAGCTCTGCTTCACTTTCCTCCATTCCTGACGAGTGAATATTGGGTTTCGGTCCCCTTGTTTCATCCATTGCCCCTTACACATTGTCTTCCCCAGCTTCCACTTTCAATCCTGGGGGTTCTTTCACCCTTTCCATAACCTTTATCCCTCCATCCCTCATAGTCTCTAATGGGCAAACAAGTGATAATTCATCAACCACTTTAGGTGGGCAATATAGTACTAGCGCCCAAGGTTCCTCCAAGCTACATATCTACGTTGGTGTGGGGCTGATGGGTTGGTCCTCAATGCATTTCCCCCCAACATCTAGGTATTCTTTAATTTTTATGTTTACAATTGGATCCCTATCCTCCTAAGTACTAGTTGCACAAGGGTTCCCTTGCATAGAGGTATCTTTTGTAACTTCCTTTTGAATTGGATCCCATTCATACCCATTAGCCTTATCCACCTTCACAATAATTCTACACTCTAGGTGTACATGATCCTTAGATTTTCATACAAGGTAGAGCTTCATTTGATCTTCTCTCATCACACTTTGGGTCCATGACTCCTCCCCTATATAGATCTCAATCTCTTGGGGTAGAATCTAATGAGGAGTCAACCTAAGGCAAAGTTTGGTGTATGTTCCTAGACACCTATCTTCTACCTTTTTGTCCATGGAGATGAGTGTGCCCAAGCTTCTTCCAATTTATTTGAGAGTGTCTTCATCCCAATACTCAACCGAGAGGTTGTAGAGGTGAACCCATATTAGCCCCTCCCTAATTCTATGTTTTCAAGTATCGAAATTGGGATGTCAATCAATTAGGTGCATCCCAACACTATCAAGATAGTCTAGGTCACTAAAAAGAGAATTCCACTTTTCTATTTTGAAGGGGAATTCTAAAAAAAAAATCTTTTGGTAATGCCCTAACCTGAATTTGGTTTCCCCATTTCCCCTAACACCAAATTCTTATGTTGTCCAGATCTCACCAACCCCCCCATTTGACTAAGACCCCAGTTTCCTTTAGCCTCTCTATTGATTTTTCAATTTTATCCTTGCTCAAAGTAAAAAAATACTTTGACAACCTAGGGTTTGGTGGTTTACCTATTTAATCTTCATACTTGTGAGAGGGTCCTTCAATGATCACTTCCTTTTCCTTTCCTCTCTAGGGCCTACTCGAGCGATCCCACCATGCATGCTCAACACTAGCGCCCTCTTCCTTTGCTAGCTATTGGAAGCGTCCTCCCTTGAGTCTTTATTTTATTGGAACCATCCACATCATCCATTTGTGTATCTATTCCACATCATTGCAGACTAGTTGTTGCACCTTTTCCATCACTCCTCCTACCTTCAAGTCAACATTGACACTCATTTTTTAGGACTCCTTCATGGTTGCAACAAAGGGAGGCCTATTTGTTTGCCCTAATCCTTTTGGCCATGGCGCATCCATTAACCACATTTTTCTACTCTCCACTATGCATTGGATCGGTATTCTGGATGACATTTGTCCACCCATCGCTTGCCTTCATAAACCCACTGTGGGATGTAATTTCTTCCACTTGCTCGCCTATGTGCACCCAACTCCTCCCTTGAGCATCTGTCTTCTTTGATATCACCCCAAGCCTTCTCTCCCAAGTCTCCTACATTTTTTCAGTCTTCCTCGCTCATTTTCCCCTCAATGAAGGCACTTTTAACTTGTTATAGCCCATATCTTTATTATATTATTACTAATATATATAAATATAAATTATAAAATGTATTATAAAAATAAAATCTTTTATTTTCCAACCAATTAATTTAATTTTTGAAATAAAATAACCATAAGACATACTTTTATTTTCCCAATTAAGTTTATTTTCACAAATATAATAACCATAAACATAGTTATTAATTAAATCCTAACGCAAAAAAAGGCAATGACATATTCAAATAACACAATGCAATCATAATCATACACAATGGAGAATGAATGCAACTATGTGAGTGTGTGTGTGCATCGGTTTTCCATCATACTAATCATTACCAAGTGGCTAGGATACTGTTAGAGTAATTGGGTATTTACTTTATTAATTAAACAATATTTGTTTAATTACGTAAAGTTCCCTTTTACCTCTTTTCACTTAAGCTAACATTAGGTGCATAATAATTAATTACTTTATTAATTATTATTGTGCAAGCCTAGGGTTTTCCTTTTTAGGGTTTTCATCTATATGTAGTTGAAAACTATCTTTTGTATCATTATTCTTTTTACATTTTCAGGTGAATACATTGCTCCACATTCTTGAGCATTTCCTTTGTTGCTTCTCTTTGCTTCTCCTTGTAATAGGTTATTTGCTTGTAAATATCTTTTGGGCTTCTGTGGTGTTGTATCTTCTCAACTCCAACATGGTATCAAAGCTTCAGATTTGCAACTGCTTGTTCTTGTTTTGAGATTTTGCATTGGAAGCAAATCTAGGGCTCTAAGGTTTCTTCTTGTCGATTCAGCATACTCTGAATTTTAGGTTCATTTTGGGTTCAAATGGACAGTGCCATTGGATTCGTAGCACCCAAAAACCCCTAAAACGACTGTCAAATCGTCGATTTTGGCCACAGTCAACCAAGGTTGCAAAAAAAAATTTAGGGTTTGGCCGTACGGCCCCCTCAAAAAAAATCACAAAAAAATAAATAAAAAAACAAAGGTTTTTAATTTTATTTTTTTTTGCGCTGCGCGCATACATCGGACGCGCCACCGTTCGGCCGCTCGACGGCCATCGCATCGCCACTGCGCCACCTGCGTCGTCTGCTCCGCCCATGCTGACCGGCCGCCACCCGAGCTCCACCGACCTTGCTTCAACCACCACCCGGGCTCCGTCGACCCCGCTCCGAGCTCCGCTGACCCTTGTCGGCTCTTCCAGCACCCGCCGAGGTCACATGGCGACCAAGCGCTAAGCGCCCAGCCCCCGTGGGCTTATTTCGCTGGCTCCCAGCTCCAGCGGATGGTCACATGGGTGATCAAGGGTTTCGTCCCAGCCCCCTGGTCCTGCATGTGACTAGGGGCGTTTTTTTTAAGCCCTTGAGGGTCATAGAGGCTTTATTGGGCACATTGGAGCAACTTTCATTCAAATGGGCATAACTCAGGTGTTTTAGCTCCATTTTTCGAACAGGAAGAAGCGTTGGAAAGCTGGTTCCGGAGCCATTCCAGTGGTACTGATAATTTTTCTTGATTTTGCAGTTTTGTAGTTTTTTTTGCTAGTCAAAGTTAGAACTTGGTTTTTTCACTCCAAGGGGCGTATCTTTTGCGTCTGAACTCCATTTTGTGCAAACGAATGGGCGTTGGAAAGGTATTACAGTGCTCTTTCCAGATTTATAGTCTATTTTACCAGAATATTTACCAGGTATTTTTAATTCAATTTTGTGTGTTTTTACACTTTGCTCAATTACTTGGTCATCTTGGCTCCTATATGGGGTTTATTTGCGTTGGATGGGTTATCTTGATATGATTTATCATTGCGGAGATCATTAGTTTCTGAATTTTTCATTGAAGAGTTATCATGGGTTTTTCTACTCATCCTTCAGTTGTTCTTCTGGAACGGGGTAATTATGAGTCATGGGCAAAGGGTATACTTACACATTGTAGGTGGCTTAATATTTTGCTTTATTTGTATGATCTCATACTTGAACCAGCAACTTTAGAGGGCAGATTAGCATGGGATATTATTAGAAATCACATTGTAGGAGTTATATTGTTTAGTGTTGATCATGACACTGTGTTGGTTATATCGGACATTGATTGTCCTCACCCACTTTGGACACGTCTTTGGGAGATCTATGGAGACCCTATTCTATATCCATTCCAAGAGGATCCTACTTCAGATTGTCTCATACCCATTGCTTGGTGAGAGAATACACCATTTGATCATGATACTTTAGAGGAGCTTGAGTATTTAGACACCCTTACTTATTTCGATGGATCAGAGGTTTGTCTCACAGATCCTACTCTTCAGACTGAGACTTCATCAGCATCTCTTGTTGTTCTTGATTCAGTGCAGCAAGGAATCATACATCTTCCAGACATAGCTACTTTGGACTCTTATGTTGTAGACATATCTTTCTTGTTTGTTGAGTCCTATATTACAGATTTGGAGGATTATTTTGAGGACATTCATCTCCTCTACCTTGACAGTCAGGTTATCACTGTTCACCCACCATTATCCGTGCATTCAGAGGTTGCATTTCAGTATTCTCCACATCAGTTTGGATTTGGCATTATTTTTTTCAGTTTAGACAGTGAGACTCTTCAGCATCCTATCATGGCACACATCTTGAGACAGATTGGTTCATCATTCTTCATAGGGTTTCTTCGATACAGGTCCATGGATCCGTTTCTTCCCAAGGGGAGGAATATCATTTGCCGCTTCAGGATCTCCTTTTGGATTCTAAATCAGGCATCTACCATTGTGACAAGAGTTTCTTCATTGTGGGGGGGCCTTCTTCTCTCTTTCTATCTCTCCTATGGAGATCATTGTACATGTACTTATATGATAGAAGTTGTCTATGGGGGGTATCATGTTATCCATCTCCTATCCTTCTTTCATTAGTGCATTGCATTCCTTCCTTGCATTCTATTTTGGGGAGGAGTTTTGTTCCCACTGGCTTTTCTCCTTTACCCCATTTCATTTAGTTTGCATTGATTTTGTACATGGGTACCTGATCTGGCCTTGTTGCTAGGACCCATTGCTTTTGCTTTCAGTAGCTTCTTCTAGGTTTTAGCTTCTCCCTATGTCTATCTTAAGGGGGGGTGTTAGAGTAATTGGGTATTTACTTTATTAATTAAACAATATTTGTTTAATTACGTAAAGTTCCCTTTTACCTCTTTTCACTTAAGCTAACATTAGGTGCATAATAATTAATTACTTTATTAATTATTATTGTGAAAGCCTAGGGTTTTCCTTTTTAGGGTTTTCATCTATATGTAGTTGAAAACTATCTTTTGTATCATTATTCTTTTTACATTTTAGGTGAATACATTGCTCCACATTCTTGAGCATTTCCTTTGTTGCTTCTCTTTGCTTCTCCTTGTAACAGGTTATTTGCTTGCAAAGATCTTTTGGGCTTCTGTGGTGTTGTATCTTCTCAACTCCAACAGATACTTCTACCTCAACAATATTCTTGCCTTCGACACATTCCTACACTCATTCACACTCATATTTATGTCAATAGGTTAGTACATAAAACTGTACCTGAAGCACATGCATATAACATCTCATATCCATTTCCATTTCAATTTAAATCAGTTAAAAGTAACATCTATTTAAAAACATATTTTTCCATAATAAAACAATCATAAGATAATCAACCAACAGTATCAACCAATTCTATGTATTCTTTAATTAATTTTATGCAAGAAAAAATGAGATGTGACATATTGATTGCTACATTTATAATGGCACTTGGTCCTGGCGATTGGGTGTATACCCAACACCAGGCTCTAAGGCCTATGGCCAAGGGAGCTTAACCCAAGCAACGGGTGGTAGCTGCCACCGTCGAGCTCCACTCTCCTGCATCCATAGACGATGGATTAATTTTTATTAAAATCTTTTATGTAGTGGTCATATTATATAAGGGGTCAAAATTCTAAGCCCTTGGGCCTACATTTTGTTCCATAGAGAGCCAAATAAGCCATTTTTTTCAAATGATCATAACTTGCAATCCAGGAGGTGAAATACGAGATATCGTCAAAAAGATAGCTTTTCCAATTTTGCAACGATGTAGGTTATTTTTCAAAATTTTGTTGTTTTTCAACTATTTATTGTTGGTTGAAGTCAAATCTTTATTTTGGCTCCCGAGCTCATAAATTTTTTCCATGATCTCTAGTTTTTTTGATTCTCATGGTGTTGGAAAGGTATTGAGGAGATCTATCACACCATCCATGCACTTTTTCCTATATTTTTCCCAAGTATATTGTTATTTCATTTTTCCCTTATGGGTGTCTTGGAGATTAATTGGATATTTTGATATTTGGCAGGATGCAATTTTGATCTTTGTACTTCATTTTAGTATTAGAACGATATTCTATATCCTGTTGCTTCATTCAGATTCAAGGGTTGCGCCATATCAAGTGTTCTAGTGTTCCTTGGCATTGGGTTTGTTGTTTCTTTATTATGATTTAGACCTAAGTCCTTGAGTGACTATAATATGGTTTCTAGCATTAGAATTATCTTTCCTTTGATTGCATAATTAAGGATTTTAGTGTTACTCCATCGGTGTACTTCCAGTGTTTCTTTGCATCAAGTTATTTCATTAAGGGGGCTTGAATGGTCTATTCTTCATGTCTCTTATGGGGGGTATTTTTCCTCAAATGAGGTTTTTTCCTCTCATTCTTCATTGAGAGGATTATTGTATTCATCTATTTTGGGGAGGAGTTTTATCCCACTTGGTTTTCTCCCTTTCTCCATTTGTGAGAGATTGCATTTGCATATGTACATGGGTACCTAACATGGCCTAGTAGTCGAGACCCATCTTTGTGTCATTTGTATAAGTACTGCCTAAGTTGTACTTAAGGGCGGGTGTTGGTGTAAATAGGTGTTTTACCTATCTAGGTCCTATTTACATGTAAAGTCCACTTAGGTCCCAGGAGGGAATCTGTCTAGTTAGCAAATAATTCTCACTTATCTTTTGGCATTTACTACTTGTGTCCTAAGTTATTTAATATTAGTTGTCTCATTGTACAGGATTAAGACACATGCAATATTTTGTCTAATCCTATCTCATGATGCCTTTATAAGTGTAGTGTAGAAAATTGTATATACTTACCATTTCACATTATGTTTTGGTCCCCTAATTTATTGGACTTAATTAAGCTTCTAATTTTCCAAATTATGCATTCCAAAGCCTAATTTTTACCATTTTTCGGAGAACAAGCCATGAAAAAATGCATCAAATCATTAAATTTTCACTGACTTTGAGTGTCCAAAAATTTTGGGCTAGGACCCAGCCACCCATGGGTCCCCCTTCTAGGCGGGACAAAAATTTAAATATGTTGTTGACAGTATTTTAATATCTAAAATTCAAATATGAAGTGTTTGTTGGAAGTTTTGCAACATGAGCATGAGGTATGGATGATTGTGTTGGTTGTTCCTATGTTGTCATTGATTTCAAAATGGTAATAACTATATGGTGATAACTGTATGGGAAGTTTTCTTGGTTTATCAAAAGTTGTTCTTTGTCGGTAATACTCCTTTGTGATGGATTGGTATGTTGGTATTTGAGTCTGAAACTCACTACAAGATTTGATATGACTCTAATCTCTTAACCATGTTTTATTGACTCATTCAAATAGCTATATCCCAGATCTTCAAACGTCTGTTTCTATGACCAAAAATTTATCTCTGATAGAGTTTAACTCTGTATCCTACTATTGTGTTGTGTGAGATATACTGTGTGGGAGACTCCACATGCTACTAAGGTGAACATTCTTATACTGTGATTTTTTTTATAGTCTCTTTATTGGTAGTATGATGGGAAATTAATGTGTTCTCAAATTCAGAAGGTGTTTTCTTTGAGGATTAATTGTTGGTTTGGAAAATTATGGTTTAGTCTTGGTCGAATCATTGAATGCAATATATTATGAAGACTAATAGTTGACTTGGCAAACACACTACATGGATAAAATTTTCAAATCTTATACGGTGACAACAAAGAAAGGTTTTGATTATTTTGTGTTCATCCAATTAGGCCAACCTAATTGATGAATAAGATATACTTGTATATATATAGAAGCAAGTGAAAATGGATGTAGAGAGATATGTGGGTGTATGTGTATGAACAAGAAAACGAGAAGGAGAAGTAAATGTGAACAAAGGAGAAGATCAAAGAATAAATGCTTTATCAGTAATAAAAATTTGTTGAGCGATTCAGTACTTTATATTCTAAGCTTTAATGGAACTAAACCTTGCACATTGAAGGTGTATTCCATCAGTTCATTATTTTGGTAGTGAGCCACTATCATTGTATCTTGGAAGTGAACCATCTTTTGTACTCAGGCTATGAGCCTTTTAAGGATAGTGAGTCCTGGCAGTGAGCCCCGTAATATTTTGCATCTGGATATAAGATATTATGAGTTAACCCTCACCATGGTTTTTCCCATTCTGGGTTTTCCACGTAAAAATCTTGGTGTTCATGTGTATGATTGCATTAACTTGTTTCTATGTTCTCTCTTGTTGATTCAGTCAAAATTATGACAATGGTCAAGTAGATTTTATTATCGATTTGTGGAATACTAATTCACCCCCCTCTCAGTATTCTGGATGTTCAATAATTGGCATTAGAGCTTGATTCCTTGGAAGAAGCCTAATAGTTGAGAAAGGTCTCAAAATTTAACATGAGAAATTTTTTCCTTCGAAAATAGTCCCTGCCAAATTTTCAAAAGAAATGGAAGCCTTGAAGGACAAGTTGATTAAAGCAAATGAGAATATTGAAAAGCTAAAAATTACAAGTATGGTTGCATGCGATCTGTTGACTGAAGGAGAAGAAATCATTGCTAGCCTGCTGGAACAATTGGATGAGAAGAAAAAAATTGAAGAATGTTAGGAAATTGAAATTCAAAAGAAGATGGATGAATGCACAAAGCTTGAATTAGAAGTAGAAACCTTGAGATATAATTTAGAAAGGGCAAAGAGTTTTGAAGATAAATTTAAGATAAGCTCAGTGATGCTTGATGAATTGATTACCTCTCAAAGACCAGAAATGGATAAGAACGGTTTAGGGTCTGAAAAAGGTCTGAGTTCTAAAGTGAAGCAATTCACTGGTAAGAAGACGTGGTACAAAGATAGAAAAGTCAAGGAGCAAAGAAGCAATTCCGGAAAAAATCGCGTCAAACGACATGATGTAAAAAGGTATTTATACTTCAATGGTGTTTGTCATTCCTGCAAGAAATTTGGTCATAAGGCAAAGGACTGTAAAAGTAGAATGAATGATTCTAAGAGCAAGAAGAATGGATATAAAGATAGTTTGTTGGATAAAAGGGAAAATGGAAAGAAGAATGTTACTTGTTGTAAGTGCAAAAAACTGGAACATCCTGATAGTAACAATGAAAGAAAGAAGAACATCTATTCGATGAAAAAGAATGATCAAACCTTTGATCCGGGGAAGGCAAGAAAAGAAATGGAAAGGATTTGGAGAAAGGAATCATCCGTCTTATCTGTGTCAACCTCCAGTACAGATACTCTCGTCAATTTATAAATAAAAGTAGTGGCTAAGGGGGATCAATCATCAAAAAATCTAATAAACCTCCTCATTGATACTTGTGTCATATCATGACAAAAGTATATTTAATATGGTAACAAGATTAAGGTATTTTATCAGTCGCATGTGTGAAGAATGAGGTCTGTAGAATTTGAAAGAATGAAGGAATACACAGGTTTCGAGGCAATCTACCTGTAAGTTGAAACATTTATTGCAAAATAATTCAGAATGAAAGGAATAAGTTCAGATAAAATTAAAGGCCTATGTATTTTTGGAGAAGCGTGTAAAGGAAGTTTAGAAGGGAATTCAGAGTTTTAGAATTTGAAGAATGTAACAAATGAATTCAAAGTGAGCTCTGAAAACAAGACGTCTATACATTTCTTGGTTGACATTTTTAGAGGTATTCATGTTTGCACAATCTTTCACTTTTATTGATGGATAATTCAAAGACTGTGAATTCTGTGGATAATGCTAGGTTGAACAGATATATGAGGAATGTGTCAAAATAATTTGTTGGTGTATTCTCTTGCATCCCTCGAAGAGTGTTTCCTATAGAAGATATATATGCATTTCTTTACAGTAAGATTGAAGAAATTTTATCAGTTTAGTTGAACATGCTTTGGGAAAACGAATTGAAAGAGAATCATGATTCCTACAGAGTATTAGTTAAGAAAAATTTGGATGTTTGGAGGAAAGTTCCTTTGTTTGAATTTGAGAAGACGTATATTCAAATGGTATTGAGTAGAATTCATGATGAATCTTTGTGGATTGATGAAGCACATATGGTCACCAGAGAAGCAATTAGAGATGTAACTAGTTTATGTTCCTTTGGACCGTTCCTAAACTGAAGACTATGAATAAGAAAGAAATAATTGAGGTTATAGGTGCGAGTTCTAAAGGAAAGAGATTGGTTTGAGATTGATTGATAATCGAGTAATAAGGTATGTTTCTATGGTCATTGGCCATAAAGTTTGTATCCTTAATAATGACTCTATAGTTTCTATTGTTGCAATGATATTGTTGTTGATGTGGTAAGAGGTATGGAATATGACTTGTGTTAACTACTTCGTATGCATCTTTTGAAGAATTTAAAGGAGATCAAGAAGAGAAAAAAGATTACCTTTCGATATGGAAATTTAGTTGTTTGTCTACTCTTTTACTTTTTGAAAGAGTTACCGGTAATAGGAAGGTTAGAATGGTAAAATTCAGAGCTTATTGCTTATCAAATCAATAAATTCATGATAAATCTTGGTATTTTGGATGCATATGAATCTACCCTTGTTGTGTAATGTCCCCTTCTAGTCAGTGATCAACTCAGTAGCTCTTCAACCTATTCTGGAAGCCCGTAGGCTTGTTGAGGTGAAATTAGGGTTTCCCTTGTTGGAGGGTTTTTTGTCATTTCTCATAATTTACTATTTTTAGTGAGTTCTAATTTTGGCAGTGATCCAGTTGATAGGTTTTAGTAATTTTTCCTTTTTAGTTGGAGTAGTTGAATATTGTTGAATTTGGCTTTTGAGGTGAAAATGGGAGAAATGGGTTATTTCAAGTTACTAATGTTTTATTCTTAAGTTGACCCCTTGGCCTAGCATGATAACTTGAAGTTGTTTTTAAAAGTGTTCATGAAGGGGTGGATGCCTCATGAGGAAATAATTAATATTTCATTATGTTTAAAAAGTGCTTTGGAGTTTGGATGCCAAAGTTGAGGAGGAAATATTTATCTTTTAAAAATTAAATGATTCACATTCTTTGGGCGTCCCTTGGAGAGAAAAGGTGGAAAATCAACAATCACCTGAAGTTCTTTAAAAGAGCGAGTTTTCTCTAGCATTTGGTATCCATTGTTTATGCTAATGTTATGCTATCAGAATGACTTTATATATTTTGCTTTTAGGAATGCTTACCTCCTAGCATTTGTCCAATTTCGTGTTTGAAAGATAACACCTAGCTGGTTTTAAGACTGCTTCTCATCTAGACTAGCAGATTGAGCTTCACAAATAATGAATTTTGAAGATGTTTTCAGATTTTGAGTTGCTGGTGCAGTCATGGTTGAAGGTTGATTTTGCTTGCAACTCTTCATATGATTTTATTTTGGTTTTGGGTATTTTCTCATATTGATTCTATGCTAGAGGCGACTCATCCTAGGAGTTTGCAGATTTTAATTTGAAGTTTCTAATTTTTAAAGTGAAAATCGCTCCTCTTAGAGGTTGTACCATGTTGAGGTTGCATTGGGATTTGTGCATAATTGTTTAATGAGCTTTGGATGTAGTTTGTGAGTTGGAAAGTGGGCACCAACATCCTAGAATGCTTTAGCAATTCATCTTAGGTCATTTGGAGGTATTTTGAAAGAGTTATGAGCAATTCATTGATTTACAATTTGTTGGTTTTTGTTATCAGACTTCAATAAGTTCAAATTTTGGCTTCAATTTTAGTATTTGAGAGGTTTAAAGCTTGAAATATTCATCCTTCATATATTTGAATTGATTCTATAATTGTAACACTTGTAAATTGTAGATTTATTTCATTATAAGGTTGTGAATTAGTAGTACTAATCCAACCATTGTTATTTCTGCATTTACTTGTGATTTCTAATGCAAACACTATAACCCCTGGACAGTTTACCGTTGTTGTGGAGGAAATTACTTTGTATTTACAATTATTACCCTCTATTAAGTGGAGAATCCCCACTGTTGAGTGGATGCCTGCCGCAACAGATGAATTAGTTTAGAATTGTAATGTTCTTTCCCCCCACTAATTAAGTGGTAGCGTGGAAATCTCTCATGGTTGGTTCACCGCCTCTTTTTGATTTCAGTTATATTTACTTTCATTCATAATTAAGTTTCCTCCGCCATATGTTAGCACCTCACCCACATCGGGTCTTGTGTGCACATTCTTAGTGTTGAGTGCATTTCAATTGATTTTCTTTTTGAAGCTAACGCTAATCAATTGGCGTAGTGCTGGTTTGTGTTGTGACAATTCAAGAAAAAAAATTGTTGGCACATTTCATGTTGCATTATTTGGAACATTTTAGATGAGGATGAACAAAAGGTTGATGATTCTAGTAAGTGTTGAGGAAATATACTTTGAAAGCATAAATTTTCTTGTGTCTACAGATTTCTATCACATGGAAGCAATTGAATCAAGGTTTGTTTGGATATCTGAATTGGATTATGAAGTGTTAGAGGCTGAAATTGATATATATATATATATATATTCTCTTGGAAAGCCCTAAGAATCTCAATGAAGAAAGTACCTCCCATAGCGTGACCGAAATATGGAAGAAAAGGAAGAGTGTAGTGAAGCTAGAAGGTGCAGAAGAAATTAAGCTTGAACATGAGCATGAAAGAATGAATATTTAGACAACTCTGGATGATTTGCAGAAGGTTATTCCCAATGCTAATTTTGATTCATCTATTTCTATTGTGGAGAATCTTTGTGGCATGATTAATTCTTTGAAAGTCTACATCTTCAACCTTGAAATGTCTACTGGAAGTAGGTATGATGAAAATTTGAATGATATCAAAGGAAAATGTGTGAATGCACATGATCAACTAATGAAGGAATTGGAGAGTATACAAGGTTGTGAAAAAGAGGCATATGAACTACTTTTCTTTTGTCTAGATTGGTCTAGCAATACATTGAATATGAGAAATGAGATAAGGATGAGTGAGTCTTGACTTAGGTAGATACATACAAATTAGTAGAAGATAAAGATAATCAGAGGTGGTCCTATATTGTGCAACTTCAAGACAAATGTTATCAAGAAGTTTATGGAACTCAGAGACATGATTAAACTCAAACATACTTCTATTTCTTGTGCTCTTGGTGAATTATCAGAGATGAATCTTAGTCCCAATACTTTAAAAGATGGTATAAAGTCTCTAACTAAATTTGAGCTATTTTACAAGACTCTAGTTAGTGCAAAAGGTTCATGGGAAGACGATAAAGCATCATGGAAGGCTATCCTGGAGAGTCTCAGAGGTTCTTCTTCACGTTGATTCAGTGTTCATTAATTTTGTATTACTTTTTGATGCATATGTACATTTATACCAGACCCCTTCCTTTGGCATTGATGTCAAAGGGGGAGAGATAAAGAGATGCAAAGATAAAGAGTTAGAGGAAAAACCTTTTGTGAAGAAAAGTTTTGATAGAGGGAGTAGTCAGAACATTCAGTACGGTATACTTGAAAAGTTTTTGTCATGCATGTTTCCATCAATTCCAAAGGGGGAGATTTTTGGAATCTTTGCAAGATGAGCATGAGGTGTGAATGATTATGTTTGTTATTCCTATGTTGTCATTGATGTCAACATGGTAATAACTACATGGTGATAATTGTATGGGAATTTTTCTTCGTTTACCAGAAGTTGTTCTCTATCGGTAATAATCCTTTGTGATGGATCAATATGTCGGTATTTGAGTCTGAAACTCATCGCAAGATCTGATATGACTCTAATCTCTTAACCATGTTTTATTGACTCATTTAGACAGCTATATCCTGGATCTTGAGACATTTTTTGCTATGAACATAAAGTTATGTCTGACAGAGTTTAACTTTGTATCCTACTATTGTTCTATGTGAGGTATATTGTTCAAGAGACTCCACATTCTACCAAGGTGAAAATTCTTATACTATGATTTTTCTAATAGTCTCTTTACTGGTAGTATGATGGGAAATTAACGTGTTCTCAAATCCAGAAGGTGTTTTCTTTGAGGATTAATTATTGGTTTAGAGAATTGTGGTTTAGTCTTGGCTGACTCAGTGAATGCAATATATTATGAAGACTAATAGTCGACTTGGCATAACACAATACATGGATAAAATGTTCAAATCTTATACGGTGCCAACAAAGAAAGGTTTTGATTATTTTGTGTTCGTCCAATTAGGTTGACCTAATTGATGAATAAGATATACTTGTATATATATAAGATAGAATCAAGTGAAAATGGATGTAGAGAGATATGTGGGTGTATGTGTATGAACAAGAAAGTGAGAAGGAGAAGTGAATGTGAACAAAGGAGAAGAGAAAATCCTAAATGCTTTATCAGTAATACAAATTTGTTGAGTGATGCAATACTTTATATTTTGAGCTTTAGTGTAACTAAACCTTGCACATTGAAGGTATATTCCATCAGTTTATTATTTTGGCAGTGAGCCACTATCATTGTATCTTGGAAGTGAGCCATCTTTTGTACTCAGGTTGTGAGCATTTTAAGGATAGTGAGTCTTGGCAGTGAGCCCCGTAATATTTTGTATCCAGATATAATATATTGTGAGTTAACCCTCACTGTGGTTTTTCCCATTCTAGGTTTTCCACGTAAAAATCCTAGTGTTCATGTGTATGATTACAATTGACTTGTTTCTATGTTCTCTCTTGTTGATTCAGTCAAAATTGTGATAATGGTTAAGTGGATTTTATTATTGGTTTGTGGAATATTGATTCACCCCCCTCTCAGTATTCTAGATGTTCAACAGTGTTGGGTTTTGGAATTTAATGAACACCTATAAGTACCTATTCTTTTGATCATTTGAAATCTAAGAAGACACCTTCTAGCATTCAAGAGAAAATATTATTGTCAAGAGCATTCAAGAGCATAATTCCAAAGCATTATTACAGTAATTCAAGATCCAACATTATGTCAAATTCTGTGTGTTTATGTTTTGTCAAGGCTAACATTATTGTAGATCTCCAAAGCATTCAAGCATTCAAGCAATTCTATCGAGCAAGATCCAAGCCCTTGAAGTGATGTGCATAACTTCAATCCTTCAAGATAGCCATTGAAGGGTGGTGAGTTGGAGCATTGTGTTCATTCATCATTCCATCCTTTCAATTATTATTTATCATTGAAATATTGCTATTGTGGAAGTGGGAACACTTACACGGGGTTTGACTGAGGCAAGCCCCTATATAGCACAACATATTCTCTCTTTGTGAATGTGCAGGTTGCAGGTTTGGAAAGGATTGAAGAGATCTTGAGGAAAAATTCTCCATTATTGCATTTATTGTCATCAATCTTGTCAAGACACAAAAACTTAATTACATAATTTATTGATGATATTCCAATAGTGGGACAAGTGGAAACAAAAACTCAGATCTAGCATCAGAGGACCTCAAAAATTGAGAAAGACACTCTAACAATAACCCAATCACCCAGGGGTGACCTGGTCCTACTACAACACTAAAATCCTACTTTTTGTGACAAGTACACATAAATCTACACTTTCCAGATCCACTTGCAAAGCTTTGTTTCTGTATGTTTATCTTTGGTAAATTATATTTATTATATTAGAACATTTAGTCTAATTAAGGCAATAATTTCAAATTACTTCTAAATCATTCCTAAGACTCAAAAAGATGTAGATCTAGGCTTGGTTGACTCACCTTTGAGGTTGAAAGTCAATTTATGAACCTTGTTAATTTACATCCTAATGAAATCCTACAAATGATGGAATATACCCTAGGTCATGAGTATTAAACTTAAGACTACCCCACATTTTTAAGTTTCAATAAGAAAGGCATCTTATGTAAATTGTCATATTCAATTTGGCAATCCTGCATCCACAATCATAGCATGATATTTCTACAATTTCTCTCTTGTGGAATTTATTTTGTCTTAAAGGTGATACTGATCTTGGAGCATTGAGGAGTTCACCATAAACTCCTATCGAGACAACAACTCACCTTTGAGGTCCACATCTCCTTTGAGTGTGTCAAATCCCTCCTCCAGTGTTACAAAAATAATCCCTCCTCTATTATACAAAATAACCTCAACCAAAGAGTATAGCAAATACACTCACAAGAAACATCAACAAAATCCAAGCCCCCTTGCTCCATGAAGGGACATAGATATGGAAAGGTGTTTCTCGTGCAATGAATTATCCCTGAGCAAGAAGCTAGCTCAGGATGATAGATATCCTCCTCCCTCCATTTTATCCAACCTCCAAATGATATCTGTTTAATTCTTAAAATATGTATTCTTCCTCACTATCATGGTGGGAAGATTCTTCCTTATGCACTACAAAACCACAATCTTTTATCTCACATTCAGTTGCAGTAAAAGCTTTATTCTTCTTCAACTTCACATTAATAAGATCCTTAAACCATTGAGTGCAATTCAATTAAACATGTCCATTTTCTGAAAATAATAGCATTTGAATTGTTTCCCTATTAAAATTTTAGACTTATTCTTAACAAGCAAAACAATTTCCTCAACAATTGAATTATTTTTACTAACTCTACTTTCTTCATCAATCAAAGAAGAAATCATAGTTTCTAAGCTTGGATTGATTTTTTTCAAAGCAAATACAATATTATCAAAACTTAGATGCATACTACTTAATAAAATATATTTTACATCATCATCAACAATTATAAAAATTATTCTAGAAAATTGATTTAGAAGGGAACAAATTTTACTAATATGTCAAACAATACTTTCACCTTCTTTCATCTTTAGACCAAAAAGATTTTGTTTGATTGACATCTTGGCACTTGAAATTTGTGAGCCAAATAAATAATTGAGACTATCCCATATTTATTTTGAAGGTTTTGAAAGAACAATATAGTACGAATATGCATCAAACAAACCTAGACCAATCAACATTGTGGCTTTATAATCTTTTGCTACCCATTTTATTGCTTCATCTGCATCTTGTGGTTTCTTAATAGCTCCACTAGTAATATCCCATAGACTTTTTTCTATAAGCCAATATCATGACAGCAACAAAGTATCTCCTTGATAATTTATTAGTTTCTTCTCTTATCATATTCAGGAACAAATTTATCTCATTTTGAATGCCTCCTTTTATCGCAATAAACTTCTTTGATGGCACCTCTAAATGGCTTCTTCTCCTTGTGGCTCAGGCTCGTCCCAAGCAAATCCTTATTGATTGAGAAAAAAATAGTGAACATCTAGAATTTTCTTTGCACAATAAAAACTCAAACTGTAATGATAATATTATGTATTTGAGATGATTTTACATTCATGCCAAGATGGATTTTATAAATCCTCTTCAACATGTAACTATCCAAACTACCTCGACAGGAGTAACTCCCAACTAACTATTAACAACTAAACATTTATTTATTTATTCTATAAACTAGATTAACCTATAAAAACTATCTAAATAATGTAATAACCCAACCGAATTTATGAAATATTTTTTTTCAGTCTTTTGGTCAAACATTGTTATAGCCATCCTCTTATGCACTATAGTTCATTTCCCAGTAAATTAAATTATAGAAATGAGTAATTAACTATCCTTGAATGAGAAAATAGTTTGTAGCAACCTATTCAGTCACCTAGAACTTTATTCCTTGATGTGAATACAATATTAAATTATTTATAAAAATGACTACCTCAAATGGTTATTTTTACAACTTTGAATTAAACTTGAAAGCTAACCAAACTAATTTGAAAATAACTAGCACACCTTGGAACTAAACTATTTAACTAAAATACCTCTAAGATTGCACTACTAGAATTTTGACCAACTATCAATACATTGCACACATCACAACCTAAATGGTAACTCTTACCTCCATGGATAAGAGATTGTCAAACTCTTTTGACTTCTAAGGAAGAAAGTGTAGCTAGAATAGTATGAGAAGACTCGAGTGATATAATTCATGTAACGTACTAACCCTTTAATGAATTAAAAATTTCTAATTTTACTCTTTACAAGTAAATAAACTAAGTAATAATGTCATTGCAATATTTTTTTTCCTTTATTGATAATTTCCAAGCAAGTTGCATAACATATACAACATGAATTCCTTTTCATTTCTTAAAATACATCAATGCAAGAAAGCATACAATTACATACATAGCTTAAAGAGCTTTAGAACAAACAACGGTAAGATGGTCTAGGATCCTTCCTTTCAAATCTTGGTTCTTTTGTCGCCTATTGTGGAGGAGAAGCATCACTCATGCGCTTTTCTTCCAACTATGGACTCATTATGCGGTCCCTCGTACATCTATCATTCGATAGATGGCCCTTCCCTTTGATGAAGAGATTGGTAGAGTAACCAATAAGGACAACCAACTGAGCATAGTGTTATTTCCTACATAACTAGAACTTGTAATCCCATAATCTTTGTCTAGCATGTAATACTGGATCACGATGAATTGACAATGTTAGTCTCGATAGTCACACAATCTAGATTGGAGTCTCAGACATTCACACTACTTTGGCCAAAGTGTTACATTCAGTATTCCTACTAAGACATCTATCACATACACTAATTAGGGCCAATTTGACTTAAGGCTATCTTAAGCTACACAGGTATTTCATTCAATGGATAGTCCATCATCCCAAATAACCTACAAACATATTAATCTACTTGGAATAAACCCACTTAACTAGTCATTACTAAAGTTAGGTATTTCCTTCTATGGATAGTCCATCATTCCAAACATAACGTATATAATTGGATAACCCTACTTACATGTAAGTACTTAAAATCCCTCCCAAAGTATATTGTCTATCCCAGGAGTAAACATAATCTTTCCTAGTTAAATCAATAACTTAGTTAAATGCACGATATGTGCTTTTCATGTTCAATGATACCTAGTATATAATACATATGATAAACACCCATCTCCTACTATGGAGTACATAAAAACACATTATGAAAACAACATAATAGCTTCACTTTCCTTTTCAAAGTAATCTAAACTCTCTAATGCATATATTGGAAAAGACATCTCAACCATGTATGCAAAACACACCATTCAAAGTAAAATAACAAAGAAGAAGAGATCCTCATGCATGTTATCACTTTATCCAAACTAAAGACAACAATGCAACCCTCTCCAATAGCAAATAGTTTGATAATTATCTTCTCAAGAATATCATAATATCTCTATCTCACTTGTTGATAGCTTACATCTCTCAAAATATAATCTCCTCACAACTATATGAATTTACTTTCTTTCACTCTCTCAATGCAAAGAAAAGTATGGCTAGGTAAATATTGAATTATGAATTGAAAAATATATGTAATCTCTTGAAATAATGTGTCCCTCTCAAATGAAATGGTTCAACTATTTATAGAGAAACCAAGCAACCTCAAAGCCTACAATTTAGGCATGTAAATGGACAACAAGCTCCATGAAAACAACACATGAAACTCAACAATAGGGTGGTGATCAAATTAGCTCAGACTCAGCAAAACCTCCTATAGATCGAATTGTTTCCTTGACAACAATCCAAAGAATAATTCAAAATACACATGGAGAATTTGAATTATACTCCAACAAAGACATCAACTGAAAAAATGTTTCAAGAGGTGGCGCCAAAGCCTCTATTCTTTTGTCAAGTTGGCACGGTTTCTGATGGAGAGAAATTATCAATAGTAAATCTATAACACTTAGCACATATCAACTGAATTTAAGGAATGAGTCGATTAAACATTTAAATGCTTTTAGACAAAGTCAAAGTTGCTCTTTATCACAGTTTCGACCAAGTCAAGCTAACCGTAGACAACAATATCGAATAAAATGCAATGTCATAAACCGTGTGTCATTTGAAAGATAATCGTTTACACTTAACAACCATAAGCTATTAAATTGACTTCATTTGACATAGTCAATAATGACTATTATTGACCTCTATTCCATTGTCTTTATCGACTACAAAACAACCTTATAAATCAAATTCAATTGAATAAGAGATAGTCGAATTCAATAACATATATATTATGCTAAATATATATTATTATATAATTGCATATATATATTTATATATATCACAAGGCTATAATGTATGCATATATTCAATATATATATATATACTTATATATGAGTACATGAAATTTGGTATATAATAAACATATTATATTAAATGTGTTTATATATATATATATATATGTATAAATGTATGTACCTCTATGTACACATATGTGTAGGTATATCTATATCGATGCATCTGTATGAGCATGTCCATTCGCCAACGTACATATGTATCGATATACATACATATGGATACTTGTATATAATATGCACATATATATGTTCACATCTGATTCACATATAGTCATTCACGATTCCCATCATATTGATGAGTGTTTACATGTGGTACATCTATGCATATGCATATACGTGTCATTAGATCCTATTGACATGTATGCGCATATATATATATATATATATATATGCATACTTCCACGTACGTCCCACTTGTCAATATGATCGTAATAATACAAGAAAGATCTCAAAATATCAAATAGATAAAAATCACCCAATAATGCATGTAGTATTAAACAAGACTCTCAAATGCAGACATATAAGCTAAGGATGACTTAACTACTACCCACAAACTGACTCAACTCAATCATTCTAATGTGGTGTGTGTATATGCTCAGATATTTTACTTTTACCTGTTACCCGACCAAGATCTTCTCCCGAGTGATACTTCCCCTCTGCCTGGAGGAATGGAACACATACTTGCATCCACTAACACATGCACACATAATTCAATTATTCATAATATATGCAATATATTTAAACATCTCCAAAGTTAGAATAATAACAATAATTCAATAACATTTCATTCACATATATGTAGTATTTCACCACGAATAACATCAAATGAGACAATCATCAAACGAGATAACATTCATATTGATAACAAGATACAAGAATAATTTATTCATCTCTAGAATTCACATTACATTCATATTTATCCTATGCAGTAATAGTAAATAGTAACTCTACATTTGGGGTGTAACAATTCATAATGAAACTGTTTTTCTTTATATAAATTAGAGAAACTTGGGCATTACATCCAACAACTCAATGCAGGTTTAAAATATATAGAAAAATTATATAATAAGGTGTCAACCATTAAAAATATAAACATAAGGTAATATTGTGCATCCTTGTCTCGATCACATGTAGGAAATAATCAAAATGAGAGCTATTAACTAAAATATAACTTGTTTTTCATTTATTATCTAGCGATCAATTTAAACACACACTAAATTATATCATTGGCATCAACTTACCTTCATTATTCCAAGAAGAAAGTGTAATTCTAGACAATGATAAACTGTATTAACATCAATTTCTAACACCATTGGTGGTTCCTTCATTTGTAGTGAAACCATTTATTTATAATACTTTTCCTAACAAATATTGAAAGGATGTGACATACCACACTTGTATTGGCATCTATATAGCATCATGTGAATTATTGTAACATCATACTATATGTATCTAAATGTTTGTTATACTATATTTGCATGTGTATCTCTTTCATTCTTTGTACCACCTACATAACTGAATAGATCTCAACAATTACAATACCATTAGATTATGTTAATGATAAAATCATTCGGTATTTTGAAATCAAAATTTCCATGAAAGGAGACAACCAATATGAGTAAACTTTTGTTATTATTGTGTAAATCCTATTACAAAGGTACGTGTCACCAAATCAATAAGATATTTGTGTCCCAATATTTGAGACCAATTTAATAGATGACGAATTAGTCAATATGGTTGTTTTACCAATTAGCTAGACCTCTAAATAGCTTGAAATAAAGGAGATAATGTGATGTCACTTAAATTTTTTTTTTTTTTTTGTAAATGAAATAAAAGAATTAAGATGAACTTGGTGATAATGGTGAAATTGTTGTAGTGTCGTAAATTGTCACCCTTGAAAATTTCACATTATATTGACACCCTATTTTTCCTATAACACTAATTATATTAATAATCTTATCCATTTCAGGGCTAGATTGGGAAAATAAATTAAAATCCCCGACATCCTGACAAATTTGGGCCAAAAACACCCAATCAAGGGTGAAGGTGCCCTTGACCTAAAGGTGCCCTATTTCAATAATTATTATTTTGGTGTCAGCCCTTGGTGATTTGAAAAGGATCTCAGGTCAAGTTATAATAAAAACAATCAATTAGGATGCATATATAAACTAGTTTCCCTCTCATTTGAACACTAGGAGGAAACATTATGAACAAGACATTATTATGATCAATCATGCTCTCATTATGAATATGTAAATAAGTTATCCTCTACAAGCTAGCTACACTAGTCT
Organism: Sequoiadendron giganteum; assembly: GCA_007115665.2. Classification (NCBI taxonomy): domain Eukaryota; kingdom Viridiplantae; phylum Streptophyta; class Pinopsida; order Cupressales; family Cupressaceae; genus Sequoiadendron; species Sequoiadendron giganteum. The sequence continues at coordinate 16,562,400 of CM021105.1, forward strand.
ATTGTGTTATGTGGACTAACCTCTTGCAGGTCTTCAAGAAATTCAATCATCCATCAAACAACCTTTGGTGGAAAATTATAGTGTGGACATCACTTCGATAGAGATTTCATACCTAATGTAACATTATCAATTATTATTTTTCTTACAATCAATTATTATTTATTTGGCCTCTACCCAACCTAGGGTAAGCCCTCTTTACCATTGTCATTTGTTGTTTATGGAGGTGGAAACACTAAAATGGGGTTTGACTTAGGCAAGCCCCTATACAACACAACATTTCCCCCTCCTTTCATGTGTGTAGGTCAGATCCAAAAAAAATTTAGCAGAAGGCTACAGGAAAACATAAAGCAAATGATCTATCATTTGGAGTTTGAAGATCCCAAAAAGAAACATTTCTAATCAATTGCACCATCACCCTTGATCCTTAAATTTAGGCTCAATTTTTAAGCATAGGTTCCTCTCTGTCATTATTTTAAAGATCTATAGTTGTTTGGTTAATTTTTATTTTCATCTATGCAATAAATTATATTTTATGATCTAAAGTTTATGTCAAATAGGACTATTAAAATATACATAAAATTTCTCCTCTTTGTAACTCAAAAGGACCAAACCCTACCATATTGGCTCTCCTTTGAGGTAGCTAGACAATCATCAAACCCTATTTGGTTCATATTCGAATGTGAAGGCAAGAGAAGAGTTGACCCTAGTCAATCTACTAGTTAGATCTAGGATCCCTTTTTCTAATTTACAACTATGATGATGAATTCTTCCTTTTAATCCACAATACTATGGTTGTCATTAGTTACGTGGGAGAGAGAATAAAAAAGGCATACATATATGGAAAATTATTCTAGATCTCTCCATACTTGCACTAAAACAAGCTTGATTATCTCTATTCACAATTTGATGGAGTTCGATCATAATTTAATTGATTATGACTACAACTTGAATATACAATTTATGGATTAAATTTTTTGTTGCAATAATTAGTATGGTGTGATGTAGGAAAAGTGATCCTATATCTAACTAAGATCACCCTCTTTTCACTTAACATCACATTTGGACACAAAACCAACTAGGGTTGATGATTGGTTTGTTGCCACAATGGAGAGCCAATATTTGAGGGTCTTCTATTTGAGTGTGTTGTGAGGATGATAAATTTGGTATGTGTTTTATTAAGCCTATCTGACCTATAACCCTAGATCTGAATATGTAATTTATCACACAAACGAAAACAAAAAGTAACAAAAAAGCTTTAGATCTGAGACTGAGATACAAAGAAGTTCCTATGACATAAATTTGAGTTTGAATTGCAAGGACAAGGGCATGGGGAACCCTAGACTAGAATCCTCCTTTTTTAGATCTACAAAATTTGAGATGTAGGTTATGGTCTACTTTGTGTTTTCCGAAACTGTCTTCTATTGAAACTCTTGGTTTTGAGCTACACACATAAAAAGAGGGGGAAAGGTTGTGCTATATAGGAGCTTACCCAAGGAAAACCCTATTTTGGTATTTCTACCTCCATGTACAACAAATGATGATGATCAAGAGGGAATACCCTAGGTCAGACGGAGGCCAAAACAATAATTGATTAAAATGATAAATGATAAATGAAAATGTTAACTTGATGTGAAATCCTTGATGAGGTGATGCCACACCATAAGTTCCCACAAATATTTATTGATAGGTGCCTTGATTGCTTGATAGACCTGCAAAAGGTTAGTTCCCAAAATAAAATAGATTGATGTGGATAACATGCGAAGGATAACACAATACATATGAACATAATTTGGCATGATAGTAACTTCTTATTCATAATTTCCTTCTTTCTTCCTAATGACTTGCAAGCTTAATCTTTATTTATGAAATCATTATAATAATGCTACTAATTCTACCCTTGAATCTGCCTTGACTGATTTTAGGATCTTCAATTTGCTCAATTAAAAATGCTAGCCCTTGTTAAGAATTCAAATGATAATAAAGACTAGTATTTGTATGCAATTATTCTAATTTCCTGAAAATCAAATTTGGATAGTCGATAAATGAATTCAAATTTCCAAATAATAAAATACCAATATCGGCATATCTAAAATGGAGCCAAAATGGTTGGATAAGGGCATTGGGATCCCTAGTCCAGACCCATCCTTGTCGAGGCCTTAAACATTAACGACAAATATTTAATGCTTAATTTCATTCTCATTGTCTAGTTTTTTGAAGATATTCATAAATAGGGTAATTAAATGCATAATTAGGTCCAATAACATAGGGGAGCTAAACCTAGTGTGAAATTGTCAAGAGTGACGATTTTTGACACTACATATGACTACAACATAGAGAAAAAAATATTGAGATTTACATTTCCAAAAAATAAAACATAACTCAATGCCAAATATAAATTTAGTGGGAACAAAAAAATCTAACTAATAACATAGTAAATATGTTTAACCTAACTTCCTAAGTAATTTGGTTATTGTAACCCATTCTCATGAAATTTGGCAGTCATGTCTCACTAATGCTTAGGGGTGAGATAATTTGATTCAAAATAGTGAAATGAATCACCCAATAGCTCATAAGATTTGGATTCATGAGATGAATATCCTATAATATAAACTAAAAATAAGATTTAATCTATAAAAAATAATTCACATAATAAAATCAACTAAGATATTAGGAAGGAAACTAATAAAATCAACCATTCAATAACATTAGTTGAAACCAATAAATCAAACCAACTATTTTATAACATCAAATCCCACAAAGCTCACTTTTTCCCTACCAAAGAGGACCTTAACATAGATCACCTATCCTTGTACTCCTTTAGCTAAAGCAAACTAAAATCCTCCAAGTTTCAAAATCAATATATCCTTATTATTCTCACTCATGCTCACTTTTAACTATATTTTATTTTATATTCTATTTTGAAAACAAAATGCATCACTAAATGGTCTATAAAAAATAAAATATGGATAACATAATAGAAAATTTATGATAAATCTGTTATATAATATTTTTATATTATTTACATCATCCATTGCAAGAATATTTACTTAAAAATTTATTGAATAAACACATACATAATTAAAAATAATACAATTTAAATCTAATTGGTCTACGAAATATTCTCAACAAATCAAATGACATAATTGTCTTTTACATCTTACCATAATGAGATCCTCTCTTCAATGCTTCAATACCTACACATGAATTTCTCACTTTCTAAATTCATGCATGTGTTAGATAATCATTACATTAAAATCAATAAGATCAACACAATTTACTTTCAATAAAATTAATCTAAATCAATTATATTTTATTAAATAATCTCTAAAAAATATATCATCAAGTAACATGTATAAAAAAACATGGCTCTCAAATTTTCTAACATGTTCTAATAATTAACAAAATTAATCATTCATGTCTTAAATCAATAAAACAAAAAAATGCCATCAAACTAATAATAGTATGCAAACCAATTTCCAAGAAATACATATAAACATGGTGTGACACAAATAAAATCTTGTATTCTTCATTTATGTCAATGATAGGTCTAAAAATATTAACATTTTACATATTCAAAGAGGTTTACATCATCAATATTCAAGTAACTTTAGCTTTCCTAGGGTTTGGGTCTCTTTTAAGTAGATCAATCACAACATCAAAACTAGATGAAATCACCTTTGAAACTTTCCTTTTCTTGGTTACTATTTGTTGGACCCATGGTGGAGGTGGGTTAGAAACAACCATTTGTTTGAATTCAAGGTAGAGATAGTACCTACAAAGGTGAGGACTTGTTGACTGCCCATAATAGAATCTCTAGTTGGGATTCAAATGGGAGCTTATGGGGGGGAAACACGAGTAGGTGAAGATGGGATGAGGAAAGTAATACAAGATGAATCTAATGGTTTTTAGTGTGGAGTTGAAAAGAGGGGTTGAAGGGAACTTGAATTGGGAGTAACCAATTATTGGGGAATGTTTCCAACTTAAATTGTAGGGTTAAATTTTGGAGGAGAAGCTACATTTTTTGAGATGTTGGATCTTGAGGAATTTTTAATTTTAATTTCTTCTTAGGGTCATTATCTCCATCATAAGGACACATAAGGTTTTTCTTATTTTTGGGATCCTCATCATCTCCACCACCTACTTAGTTTCTTTTCACATGGAATATGTAAACATACAAGTAAACTGGGGGTCTATGCATCTCTACCTATTTTGAGCTTTGTGATGGCCTTTCTCTACTAGTATTCTTATTGGTGGTATATTCATTTATTTTTCTAGGATATGTTCTTGACCTTTGCAACACATATTTGGTCCTTTCTTTGATATTGACCATTTCCTTGTTAACTTAGTTAATGGTTGAAAAAGGTAGAATTTGAATTGATTTTTTATAGATAGAATTGATCAAATCACTCCCATCATTTGTGATTCCCTAAATTTTCTATTCTAAATTGAACTCTTTCAATTGATTCAAAGTCATTTTCATCTAGTCTCTTTTTCTACTTGAAATTTAATTTCATATTGCTCCCTATAGTCTTTCATATGTGGGATGTGATGGTAATACAAACCAAGTCTAAGGTTACTCTTTATATATTATTTGCTATCAAATAGAAACCTTTTGTTATAAAAATACATTCATTTTAACAAGAGTCCTCTCGATATATTGTGCATCAAATTAATTAATTTATATATGCAATAGTTGAGACCAATGGGGAATGGAATCACAACCACTTTATTTTCCTTGTATCTTTTATTGATTTCCTTGATTTGCTTACACACTTTGATAAGGATAATATTATCATTAGAAAAGTGGCGGAGCTTGTATGGAGCACCTTCAAAGATAGTTGTATGAATATAAGTGAACCTAGGGAATTAAATGAAGTGACTTCCATATTTTGTTATCAATGAAGTTGCTTCAATAAATATTTTGATTCTAATATCTCCATTTTATTCCCTCGCAATTAACATTGTCCATGTATCATTCACCCTTTTAAAACATTTATTAATCTTTTTTAACACTTATAGAGGGTACTAATCATAAATTTGAGTTGTTTAATCAAATAGAATTTGATTCTTAAGGTTGGGTCATGTCTTAATACTCACTATTGCATAAAATGGATACAAAATCATGTAATTTTTTTGGGTCTTTACAATATTGACCTAATAAAAATGAATGTTATCAACTATGATATCCCCCAAATTAATAATTTTTCTCATTAGAAGATAATACTAATAAATAAGCAACTATAGTAGAGAAATATTTTTGTATTATTATGTCACATGACCTGATGTAGGTCAAGAAAGGTGGGCCTTATTAGGATAACCGATCTTGCAACAATTATACAAGAGGAAATTAAAAATGACAACAAGTATCACAAAATAAAATTATTATTGCATTCATGGTTTCTGATTACTATTCATCAAAACATTTCATTTACATGTCAAATGTCCCCTTACAAGAATCTACTACACAATCCATACATTCCCAGTTCAATCCCAACAATTTCTCTCCCGACCTCTCTTCTACACGAACCCTCTATTTTGCGTTTTCTTGTTCTACCTCCAACCTTCGACCTTCCAATTTTCTTAATATTTGCAAAACTAACTAAATATGTTGCGGGTGCTCTTCTTTTGTCTTACTAAAAATCAAAATACATAGTTACAAACTTACCAAGATATGGTTTCAGAACTTCATTCATTAGCCTCATGAAAGTACTTGGAGCATTTGCCAGCCCAAAAGGCAACACCAACCATTCATACAATCCATCTTTTGTCTTGAAGGTTGTCTTCCACTCATCTCCTTCCCTTATCCTTATCTAATGATAACCACTCTTCAAATCAATTTTTGTGAAGTATTTAGCTCCACTCAAGCAATCCATCAAATCATCCATTCTCGGTAATAGAAACCTATATTTGATTGTTATCTTATTTATAGCTCTAAAGACCGTACACATGTGCCATTATCCACCTTTCTTTGGTGTCAACACTGTTGGAACCACACAAGGGCTCAAACTTTCTCTAATCAATCCCTTGTCCAATAACTCCTACACTTGCCTATTGATCTCCTCATTTTCCATAGGTGTCATCCTATAAGGTGCTTTGTTAGGCAAATTGGCCCATGGAATCAAATCTATATAATGACTAATATCCCTCATTGGTGACAATCCATTAGGTAACTCATCCAACAAAATATCTTCATACTCTCCTATTAACCAAATAAGAATGAATGTTATTAGTTATAATATCCCCCAAATTAATAATTTTTCTCATTGGAAGACAATACTGATAAATACACAACTATAGTAGAGAAATATTTTTGTCTTATTATGTCACATGACTTGATGTAGGTCAAGAAAAGTGGGCCTTATCAGGATAACTGATCTTGCAACAACTATACAAGAGGAAATTAAAAATGGCAACAAGTATCACAAAACAAAATTATTACTGCATTCATGGTTTCTGATTACTATTCATCAACACATTTCATTTACATGTCAAATGTCCCCTTACAAGAATCTACTACATAATTCGTACATTCCCAATTCAATCCCAACAATTTCTCCCTCGACCTCTCTTTTACACAAACCCTCTATTTTGCGTTTTCTTGTTCTACCTCCAACCTTCGACCTTCCAATTTTCTCATTGTTGTAGAAGATTTTGTTGCACATATTCAAGAGTTGCATAAGGAGGTGAGAGAGAATTTGGAGAAAAGTGCCAAGAAGTATACGGAGAATGTTGATGTACATCGAAGAGTACATGAATCCCAGGTTGGTGATCCGATAATGGATAATATAGGCTGCTCTGTCACCTTTTCCTTCAAAATATTAAAACTCCTTTATGTCATTGTTGTCCACACAAACTCTCTTCTAGTACCCTTCATTGTTTATCTTATTGGGGCACAAATACCATTGAAATTCCTTATGAACTGTTAGGGTTAGAAGGCAAATATCTAACAAGTTAAATGCAGATTTGATCAATAAAATAGAGAAATAAAACACAGGAAATTATAGCAGAAACAAGACAACATAGAGAATTTAACGTGGTTCACCCAATCTGGGCTGCATCCATAAAACTGCAGCCATCCAATGATTTTATTATCCAGTGCAAAACATATTACAATATCGCAAATAATTCCATGCTACAACCCTCCATCCCAACCACTTATAACAAGCTTTTAGAAGCTTCTAGAAATTAGGGTTTACAAGGTTGGCTTTTTTTCCTTTTCGGTGAGGAAATGAAAAAAATGTGATTTTTTTTCTCGGGGGTTGTTGCCCCTGAACCCCCGCTTAGGGCCTAGCTCGGTCCTAGACCCCAACGAGGATACATGAAGAGTGTACAATAGTAAAGAGTGTACAATATAGCGTGATCAGTTGCCACATTCCAACATGAACTTCTTGTAGAAGCTTGCCAAGCCATGGAAACTCCTAGCCTCAAACATACTGCTTGGTGAAGGCCAATCAACAATTGCTTTCACTTTCTCTGGGTCCATTTTCAGACCACTACTAGACACCACAAAACCCAAATACACTAATTCTCCTTTCATAAAACTACACTTTTTTAGATTAACCAACAACTTTTCTTCTCTTAATATTTGCAAAATTAACTAAATATGTTGCTAGTGCTCTTCTTTTGTCTTACTAAAAATCAAAATATCATCCAAATACATAGTTACAAACTTACCAAGATATGGTTTCAGAACTTCATTCATTAGCCTCATGAAAGTACTTGGAGCATTTGCCAACCCAAAAGGCATCACCAACCATTCATACAATCCATCTTTTGTCTTGAAGGCTGTCTTCCACTCATCTCCTTCCCTTATCCTTATCTAATGATAACCACTCTTCAAATCAATTTTTGTGAAGTATTTAGCTCCACTCAAGCAATCCATCAGATCATCCATTCTCGATAATAAAAACCTATATTTGATTGTTATCTTATTTATAACTCTAAAGTTCGTACACATGTGCCATTCTCCACCTTTCTTTGGTGTCAACACTGTTGGAACCACACAGGGGCTCTTTCTCTAATCAATCCCTTATCCAACAACTCCTACACTTGCCTATTGATCTCCTTATTTTTCGTAGGTGTCATCCTATAAGGTGCTTTGTTAGGAAAATTGGCCCATGGAATCAGATCCATACAATGACTAATATCCCTCATTGATGACAATCCATTGGGTAACTCATCCAACAAAATATCTTCATACTCTCCTATTATTTATTGAATTTCACCTGTCAACTCTTCTTTTGTTTCCTTGTCCTTATTTCCTATAGGTTTGGGCATGATGGCAAAACATGCTTTCTCCTTTCTAAGATCTCTCATAAATTGTTTCCCATTAACCAAGCATATCGCTGGTGTACTGTCACTCTCCTCTTCCTTATCCTTCAAAGGATTTAGAATATACTCTTTCCCATCCTTCTTGATGGTGTACTTATTCAATTTTCCATCATGGACAACTTGTCTATCATATTGCCATGATCTCCCCAAAAAAATATGATAGGTATCCATTGGCATCACATCACATATAATTTTATCTTTATAGTTACCAATTTGAAAACTTACCAGATATTGTTCATTCACCAACAAATGATGCTCCTTTTACAACCATGAAACTCAATATGGGTTAGGATGGTTTATCCTCTTCATCTTCAACTTATCCACCATTTCTTCAGAGAATATGTTATCTGTACTACCACTGCCCACTATCACCTTGCACAATTTTCCATCCACCTTACACATTGTCCTAAACAAATTTCTCCTTTGCACTGGTTTTGGTTTCTCTTTCTTAGGACTTAACAAAATTCTACACGACATCAATGACTCCCCATCTTCAAAATCTTCTCCACGCCTTGATGTAGTCATCACATCATCTTCTGCTTGTGCCACATGCACTTTAGCTTATTTTATTTTTCCTCCATCTCTCTGGACTTGTGGACATTCAAAAACCTTGTGTCCCACTTCTCCACATTGGAAACATGTTCCATTGAAGCCTCTTCCTCAACCTCTTCCAGATAATCCTCTCCCATGAAAGTTTTCTCCTCTCCTTATGAAGGAGTCTCTTCCTCTATTACTTGGCGCACTTGCTTGAGATGTGCTAGCCACCTCTTAATGGCTCTAGCCACCTCTACCACTACTGAATTGTCCTCTTCCATGAGAGAATATGCCTCTACCCCTAGAGTTATTTTGCTGCCTCTTTGCAATCTTTTCTTCCACCTTTAGGGCATATTGATACACCTCTTCAACACTGGTTACTCTGACCAGACTCATCTCATCCTAAATAGAATTATGCAACCCATTCATATACCTAGACACCTTTTCCAAGTCATCTTCTACGTGTTCTCCTCTTATGCTCTACTTATAGAATTCTTCTGTGTACTCTTGTTCACTTTTCTCCCTTTTCTTCAATTTCTGCAACTTCTTGAACAAATTCATCTAATAATTTGCAGGCAAAAACTTTGCCTTCAACTTGGCTAACATCCTCTCCCAGGTTCTAATTTTATCCTTGCCTCTTCTCTATCTTTCAGTCCACACATGATCCCACCATATGGAAGCATGTCCTCTCAGCTTTGTGCAAGCAAATTTCACCCTTTGTGGGTCTTCTACATATTCCAAGTCAAAATTATTTTCCATCTCTGAGATCCAATCAATTAGATCTTCTGAATTCAAACTCCCATTATAGGAAGGAGGGTCCATTCGATGCTTGCTATTGTTATATACAATTGTTTAAAAATATATATTAATTAAAATTAAAATTTTCAATATATTTGTAATATATATTTAATTAAATTCAATTTTAAAAAAACTTTAATAATGTCTACTAATTTATTACATAATTTTGACTATTTTTTTCAATACAATTAAAGTACAATGTAAACATAAATAAAATATAATATAATCAAAATTTGTATAGATTAATAATGTTAATATTGTTTTAATAAAATAATTATATGTTTTAGGTTGATATTTAATAAATATTACAATTTTGTAATACTTTTTAAAAAATAAATATTTTTTATTTTAATACATATTCACTTACTAAGTTTATTATTTATTTTTATTATTTTTTAATTATTATTTTCATTACTATCTACTTTGCATTTAATTAATATATATTTTTTTAAACTATATATAAAATATACTTTTTAACATTTAAAGAATAGTTTTGTTATTAGATTTAAAATTCAACATTTAACTTTATGTTTTATATTATATATAATGTTTTACAATTTATAATTTACAATAATTTTTTTTTACATATCAATTAATTTTTATTCCATATTTTAAATAAATAAAAAATAAATATGTTTTAAAAATTTTCTATTTAAATTTCATATTAAAAAATGAATAAAATAAATACATAATATAAATAATTTAAAATAAATATAAAAATCATTTAACTACACTCCTATTAAAAAATCAAAACAGTCTTCTTAACACATTAAAAAAATGGTTTAAAAAAAGATAACAAAAATTTTGCCATGAAAGTATGCAGCGCTAACGATGTCTCTAGTAAAACTTAGCATACAACAACACAGTTTCCAAAGCCCCGCCTTGAAAACGATGCTACATGCATATTGATGTTGGCAACACTATCCATGGATGATGCATGGATGCCCCGGTGCATTCCTGATGTTGGATAGCCGCCACCCCTTCCTCTTGCCATTCAAATGACATCTCTCAACCACAATGACTTATTATTATTTAATCCAATTTTTGGATCATGTGAGAGAAAGCATTAAATTCCATAAATGACAAAAATGACAAAGGTAAGCTAGGAAATTCAACACACATTTGCACCTAAAGGCAATGTGGATACTTATAACAAGGTCCTTAATTCAAGGAAAAAAAAGTAAGGTCCGCATAAATTATCTTTCACAAAGCGGAAGAGAGAAAAAACAATAGATAAATTTTGAACCACATCCAATGTAACCCCATGAGGTACCCAAGTAGTCTTTGCCCAATTCTTAAGCATACTTTTAGCAATGATTCTACATACAAAATACCTATAAAGACAAATTATTCTAGCCACTTGTATACATTATTCAAATTAGGAATTATAAGGAATTGAAAAGTTTCATAACTTGTATCTTATAAAATACTTTTTGCAACAAATTTTCAAAATTCCTTCACAAGTGACACCATAAGATCATTCCAAATCAACCACTTCAACATCAATAACTTCAAATATTATATTTAAATATCAAATAAATACTAAAAAATAAAAACAAAACTAGAAACTTCTACAATAAATAAAAATAAAAATAAATCTTCTCATTACACTATTGAGAAAGCGTTATCAGTAAGAAAAACTTAAATATCATTATATTTTTCAAATGTCTTAGCTCATTTGATTATGAAAGATAAATAATTAACTCCACTACAAAGGTAATCGATAGAAGTAACCATTACTTATTCTTTTAATTGTATTAAGCTTTAAAAAAATTGATAAGATTCTTAACTTGGGTACCATTAACATCTCTTTTGAAAAAGTGACCTTTCAAAGCCAAAATACTCATTTTATCGAGCACGTATCTTGCTCTTCTAGAAACTTCTTTTGAATTATTCCTCTCTTCCCTCTCCTCCAAAATAATGGAAAATAAAAAAGTCGAAGCTCTTTCAAAATATGCAGCCTACAACGAAGCGCACATGTTTTGAGCATGTCAATACATAATTCCAAATAAAACAAAAAAATTAAAAACAATTTCGAAAAAAAAAAATAACAAAACAATAAGAAACAAATTTCAATGCCATATCCGAGTTATTATGATATAAAATATTATTTTAACATTACTAGTTATTTTGATATAAAATATTATTTTAACATTACTAGACTTTTTATTTCAACACAAATATTATTTCAATATTAATTGAGGTTTATTTGAATATTAATAATAGATGTTGTATTTGAACAACAAATTTGAAATTATCATTGTCCACGCGTCATTGTCCACGTCATCATCGGAACAGCATTTTTTCGGGTACTTTGATCTTGCTTGTCATTTACTCATTCAACAACTATTTCAACAACCACTTCAAATTAGTCAGCCGTCTGTTTGGAAATCTCTTTTCGTAGACAATTTTAACAGACAAAGAATTTGAAGGTCAATTTGGCTTTAAACAGCTTTGCTTTGGCAGAAAAAATGGTGGATTCTGCAAATTACAATCTACAGCAAAACTAGTTAGAACTGGTAATTGTACTGTCGACCTATATTTTTTTCTTCCTTAGATTTGTATTCTAAAATTTTCTTCATAGATTTAAGTTTTAATAAAAAAGAAATTCAAGGAAGCCGCTGCATTCATAATCTATGCTTTTTCTGCCTTATATTTTTGTTTTTATTTTCTTACGGATTTAAATAATAGTCAAACTAATTCAAGGAATCACCTGCACTGATAATATCTGTTTTTTCTGCCCTAGATTTGTCTATTTTTTCGCAAGGATTCATATTTGAGTAATACATTAAGGAAGTCGCTACACTTATAATCTGTATTTTTTCTACCTTCGTTTTGTCTTTCTTTTTGGTTGCCCTCTTCACGAATTTAATTTTAGAAAAAATAACTCAACCCAGTGATACTGTCTGATTTAACCCTTCGCACGAAGAAATATTTGTTTAACCTGGTTTTGTTGCAGGCAAACCCTTCGTTAAGGAAATTTAGCTAGAAAAATCTTTTGATTAAGCATGAATTACGTTGTAAGAGCCTAAATTATTTATATGAAATCCTAGTTTAAGCATAGTTAAACGTGAGTTTTCTAGAGAGTGCTCGAGTAAGGATGAATTGTCTGAAGAAAATCTGTTTTAACCTAGTGTAGTGGCAGGAGAACCATCATTAGAAAGAAAAAGTTTATATTAAGAATAATTCTTCTAGGAAAGTTTTGCAGGGTTTAAATCAATTGGAGAAAACTCTGGTTTAAACATACATTGTGCAGAGAAACCCTCGGTAAAAGCTAAATAATCTGGATGGTACTTGATTAAGCTTCAATTATCTGAAGAAACTCAGTTAAACGTTAAACCTGATTTTTTGGCCAGAAAAAATCTTTGTTTATGGCTGATTAAGTTTACATTCAGAAGGATTTTCTTGATAGATCAGAAATTGTCCAGAGAAAACTCTAGTTTAATTATGTGAGAAAACCCTGGGTAGAACTTTAATTTTGTTCCAAATGGTTTGTTTTAAGATTTTTTTACAGTGTTTAAGTTAGCAGAGTAAACCCTGGTGCAAGCATGCATTATGTGGAGAAAACTTCTATAGATCCTGAATTATCTAGAAACTGCACAATTATGCTTTCACTGTCTGACGAAACTCTGTTAAGACTTAAAACCATAATTACCAGGAGTTAGGCACAGGCACACTCGTACAGTAGACAGGGATGGGTGCCATTTTCAAAAAAGGTTAAATACTAAAATATAAAAGTTAAAAATAAAACTAACATTTTAAAGTATTGAAATAGATCAATTTTATTGATATTTAATAATCATGATCATGATAAAAAAAAAATATTTCAAACCATAATCACTTGGAGATGACAAAGAAAACTAGGAGAGAAATCCCATTATTTTTAAAAACACAGTATGGGGGTCTTGGAGATGACTATATTTTCAATCAATTGATAAAAATTCGATGCATTTATGTATCTTAAGCCATACTCTTTTTTCGCTTCATATTCTTACCATTTTGAGATTTAATAAGGAAAATTTCTACCACCAAAAAAACTTGTAAACTTTCTTGAAAAAAATAGAAAATTACAAGTCTATTAGTGTATTTGTTCAGTTCTTTTAACTTTTGTCAACAAAATATTACCAGTTTAAGAAAATCCAATGTAATTTTTGTGATATATTTGAGAAACCTCTATTGGAAGTTTTCTCATTTCCAAGTGATGCTTATAGGAGACACAAAGAAACTTTATCTGAAGTCTTCTAATGTCTAGAAACATCTCCACATAGGTCTTTGAGATGGGGACATGTTGAAGAAAACACACACACGCTTATACTGAGAGGGGGTGTGAATCAATATAAGACCAACTTTTTCAATTTATAACTTTGGCAATCATAAAGCAATAATCAAAGTATCCACACAAGCAAGATCTAACGATAGATAACACAAGATGCACACACAATTTACATGGAAACCGTTGGGAGAAAACCACGGCAAAATACTGCTTTTATAGGAAACTTCTTACAACTTTGTAGGCACCAACCCACAAGAAACACCAATCCCCTCCACTTAGCACCAACCCAGCAAGAGACTTCAATCTCTTCAACACGAGTCTCCAACCTCACGATCTCCCAAATAGGAGGCTCCAACCTCCACAAGCATGATATGGTTTGACTTGCCACAAGTTGGCAATAATGTTTTCTCAAACTCGGCAGTAATGTCTTCACGAATTGGCAATAACAATCTGCAATAATGTCTTCACTAACTCTGCAATAATGTCTTCATAAATCTGCAGTAATGTCTTTATCATGTCTTCACAGATCTGCTCATAAATCTGCCATATGCCTGCTTCAAAATTCTGATTTTATTCTTTTAAATCTGCTCCTAAAAATTGAAAGATACTAATTTATTTCTTGCCTTGAAAAACATTTCACAAATTCCTCTTATACCTTCTCAAAGGGGGGCGACTTTTGATTTATATGCACCTCTTCATACCAATTTGGGCGCCCAAATGCAAGGGGTGGGCCCCTTATTTAAACTATTTATTTGCAAATTAAACCCGCTAACATAGGTTGGCCCACAGCAAAACAATATAATATATTTATTTGAATTTTTCAGGTCTTCAAATTGGGCACCATAAGCAAGAAAGACAGCTATACATGGGTCGGCCCATGTCATTTAAAAATAATTTGTTTGATGCATTAGTCGGCCAAATGAAAGATGTTTTAATTTAATTTCAACACCTCAAAAAGCTGTCGGTCAATTTACTTTAATCTGCTTGACATCAATGACAATAATTTTCCAACTCATGTTCCTGGTATGGGAGACAAGTACCTATGGCCAGGGTATGATCCTCCTAGTAACTATGCTTAAAAATGATTTTTCTGTAGAAAAAGACCTTGATTAAGGCTAATTAGATGGTTCAAGTTTACACTAAGAATGCATTATCTTGGCAGAACCTTAATTATCCAGAGACAACCCTAGTTTAACCTTAAATCATTTAAGTAAACCCCAAGTAAAATGTCAATTTTCTTAAGAATAATTAGATAGAAATAGTTTTACATCAAGCATGAATTGTTTTGGCAAATCTAAATAAAACCTAGTTTAAGCATAGCATGGGTTATGTGAAGAAACCCTTAGTTGAACATGAATTTTCAGGAGAATGCTTTATTAAGCTAAAATTATGTGAAGAAACTACATTTAATCAGATTGAGCTGCAGGGAAATCTTTAGCTAAAGTTGTTTGTCAAGAAAATATTTGCATTATGAGTGAATTGTTATAATAAGGTTTTGCAGAGTTTAAATTGATCACAGAAACCCTCATAAAATCCTGAATTATCTAGAGAATGCATGATTAAGCTTCAATTGTCTGAAGAAAATATTTTAAAATTTGAACTTAATTTTCTGTGTAAAAAAGCCTTGGTAAGAGCAATTAGTAATTAGTAATTACTAATTAGGTATAGTGAAAGTTTACATCAAGAATGAATTATCTTGGCAGAACCTAAATAATGCAAACAAAACCCTTGTTTAACCCTGAATTATGTGAGTAAACCGTGGGTAGAATTTCAAATTTTGAAGAGAATGCTTGATTAAGCTCGAATTATTCAAAGAAACTCTTTTTAATGCAATTGAGCCCCAGAAAAACTGTTGGCTAAAGTTATTTGGCTAGAAAATAAATTACATAAGCATGTATCACCCAAATAAAATTTGAAAGGATTTAAAGTATGCAGAGAAAACCCAATTTAACCAGAAACCCTCATTAAAAGCTATTAAGCTTGAGTTATCCCAAGAAATTCTGTTGAATCTAATATTGCTGCAGAAATACTTTTGTCAAGGCTAAATAGTTAGAATAACTTTACATTAAGCATAAAATAGCTCACCAGAACCTAAATTGGCCAGAGAAAAACCTGGCTTAAATGTGAATTATGTGAAGAAACCCTCGGTAGAATTTGAATTATCTAGAGAACGTTTTATTAGCTTGAATCATCAAGAATCTGTTTAAACTGATTTCACATAGAAAAAAAACTCAAAGGTGATCGATGTGACAATGGTGCTTATCATATGGAAGGTTGGAACAGTCCAACTATCACCAGAAAATCTTAATTAATCTTTAGAATGTGTGGGTAAGCTTGACATATGAAATTCTATTTTAACTGCTTGAGATCCTGGAAAACCCTTGCACAAAGCTGACTGGGTTGATAAAGTTGTATCAAGCATAAAATCGTCTATTAAAATTTCACAGAATCAAAACATTACTGTGTTACAGGTTTACCTGCCTGCAGCCTTAGATTCTGGTCTAATTCACTTAAGATATGGGTACAGGATTTGGTTACCTGTAGGTGCGGACAGGGTTCTGCATGTGCTGGCTGGATTATTCCAGGTGAATCTAGGCTGCAAATGTGAAATCCAGAATGTACTCTCAGAGAATCTGTGGGTTTTTATATCTTTTTTACATTTTGTAATTTCTTTTGTTTTTTGGTTCTCATGTTTGACTGGTCAACCTGAAAACATAACCCTAAACCCTAAATTAATCTCAAAAAATAATTTAGGAAGCAGAATATAACACGCAGTAGCAGTTTACACTTACACAAGATGCATCTGATTGTCAGCATAGGCCTCTTCATCAGCTTCAGAATGTCCATTGGTGCGTATTCTTTACATTCTGGATGAAGAGATTGTCCATTTCCTCCTGTACAGAATTGACTTCCTGGAAAAAGGCAAGTTCATCCAAAACCATCTTAATCTTTGGTAACATAAATGCTGCAGAAAAATCTGGTCAAATATGCTGATAAACCATAAATAGTGTCTTTGCAGCATGCTGTGTGAAAACTATACAAAGGATATCCACAGAAAACTCATGGTTGTTTTGCTTATTCTTTACATGCTATGTGGTTATCTGAACTTAATTCCTGTTTTTAGGTGTGTGCACGCACACACACACACATATTTATGATTTTTATATGTTTTTTGTATAGCTGCACCCAAAATGTACTTGATCCAGTAAATTATAAATTTTATATAGGAAATCCTTGGTTTAGCAAGAATAATCTGAAGAAATCCTTGGTAAAACCTGAATTATCTGGAATCCAGAGAATGTGTGATTAAGCTAGGATTATCTCAAGTAATTCTGTTCAACCTGATATTACCACAGAAAGACCCTTGGTTTCTTGCTAATTAGCAAGAATAACTTTGTGTTAAGCATGAATCAGCTCCGTGGAACCTATGTTATTTAGAGAAAACCCTGGGTTAACCACAAATTATTTGAAGGAACCCTTGGTAAAAGTACTAAATTTTGAATTGTCTAAAAATGATTGAAACTTGAATTATCTGGAAAGAGCTCTCTTTAATCTGATTTTTCCACAGAAATAGCCTAATATTTAATTAGCTTAAAAAATTCAAAATGTTATGCTAGCATGACTCTTATAATAATCTGGGCATAATTAAGCTATCCAGTCAAAGCCCTTTTTGGAGCTTGGATTATGCAAAGAAATCTTTGGAAGGACCTGAATTTTTTTTATCTCAGAGACGTGCCCACCCCTCCCCCACTAAAATCCCCACGTTTTTGAGACGAGGATGTCTCAAAGACTTGGGGGGGACGTGCCCCCGCCACCAGTGCCGCCGTCTCCAAAATGCTGCCGAGATGTCCAAGGGATTCCTAGGAGTCTCCTAATAGTCTTGGGGACGCCCAGGAGTCTCCTCTTGCTTAGACGGCCAAAAGCAATTTTTTTTTTTAAATCAAAATTTTCTTTGAACTTTATGCCCAAGGCTGAACCCTAATGGCCTATGAGCTCCACCCAAACCCCACAAACTCTGTAAAATTGCCTCCTATCCTCATTTTAATTCACAAAAACAAATCAACAAGAAGCTAATAGTGTGAGTGAGAGAGAGAGAGCTGCAAGTGTAAGGTGAATGAGTGAGAATGAAGAGCAAGAGGGTTGAGGAGGAGGAAGAAGAAGAGCAAGAAGAGGAGTGACACCAAGTTAATGTTCACTTCAAAATTCAAATATGTGAAACTAGTTTGCCAAAGTTTCATTTGTAATTCTTATACATTTTTTATAACTATTTTTTCAAGTACTATATGTATTTCAGTGCCACCCCCCTGCTGCCACCCTGCCATCCCCAAACTTAAGCCCTTGGTCCCCCATCCCCGAAACTCATCCCCACGTCCCCTCGTCAGGAAACTCCATGGAACTATGATTATCTGAAGAAGCTTTGTTGAACCTTGTTAATCTGCAGAAATAAACTATTGGTTAAAGCTAACTTGCTAGAGAATCCTTACATTTGGCACAGATTATCATAAGACAGCTTTGCAGAGACCAAATTATCTGAACTCAACCTTTGTTTAAGCATGTGTTGTTTGAAGAAACCATCTGTGATTCCTGGAGTATCTTAGAGAATGCTTTCATAAACTTGAATTATCCAGAGTGACCTGACTAAATCTGGAAAGCTGAAACCCTTGCTTGAAATACACAGTGGAATTCTTTGCAAAGTGCACTTGTTCTAGAAAACATTTTGAGACTTAAATTGTTGAGAATATCCCTGGTTTAAATCCAAATAATGAAAAAAAGCTTAGCTAGACCTGGATAAAGGTTAATTATGTTGAAAAATCCTTGATTAGCCTTAGTCACCTTGTTGCGTGTGGGTCTTTGACTTGGTGGTAGTAGGGGAAACCTAGTGTGAAAATGATGGGGTTGAAATTTTTGGGGGTATAGGCTGCACTGTGGTAAAGAGGGGCTATAGTGAAAAGTTGTATATATTAGTTATGCAGGATTTTATGAATTAAAATAAAAAATCTGCATCACCATGTTCCTTGTTGATGGACTTTGCAAAATCAGAAGCATTGCAATACTACCCTTCTATGTGATTGAAGCCCCAGTAGGATTATGGATCTTATATTATCTGTGTATACATGGTCAATTTTTACTTTTGTACTTGGAGAAAAGCTTTATGTGTTGAATTGCTTGAAACGTAAAATAGTTGCTGTGGAGTCTATACTTTACAAAGATACTCTAATATAGTGCAAGCGCACATGCACATGCATTTAATTCCTGCATTGAATCGCTAAATATTACCATCTCCTGTCTTAATGGTTTATGATGCAATGCCTTATCCAATTTGGAATCAGACTTTGCTTTGCAAATTCTTATGTTGGTGCCTTGCTCTACACTAGACATTGGTCAGCTCAAGCTCCTTTCATCTGTGTCTTGATTCCTATGTGGATGACAAGCTCATCCAGATTTCAGTGATGAATTTGTTTTTTTAATTGCAAGCTATTACAACAAGCACAGTTTCACTGATCTTACCTTGTTTTTGGTAGACGTAGACAATAAATACCTATTTTAGTCTTTATTTTGGATATAGATCTCTTTCCTTTCTGTGGTACTCTAGAGTCTATAGGCTTTTCTTTCTATTCAAGGACTAGAACAAAGTTAAATTAGGAGAATTTAAAGATGGAGCTAATATAAAGTGTTTGGTAGTAGTCTTCTGTAGAGTACTCTGCTTGTTTATGATTCAATTATCTTGGAGATGAAATTGAGCAAGGCCAAGTTTGGGAATATGTTTAACAAATGATTAATTTGCTTATGGAAAATTGTTTTGAGATTATTTGTCCGTAAATAATGAGAATTGGTATAAACTTGCGGCAAGTAATATCTGAAATTCACATAACAGTGAATTTGCAAACATGTGACATATTGGATAGACATATAAAAGATAAGATATCATAAATTCACAATGTTTAATTAATTATCATTATTTTACTTAATAGCTTAGATGTAAGAAAATTAAACATTTAAAAAAATAGCTCTAGAGCTGGTAATCTAAATGATGTGTTAGTGTAATGATATCGATATGATACCTCTTTTAGGCCTACTTGCATGGAGAAATGTTGCTGGAGCTGAGTTGTTTGACTGGGTACAGAAAACCTACTCTGTGCTACTCCCCATTTCCCTGCTACTAACACCTGGAAATTGAAATAATATCTTGTATACTGGATTGTTTTTCCTCTTCATTTTCTGTTTTAAGTACCAATTATCATATAATTCAATTATAAGGTTTTGTGCAACACGGTTGTTATAAAAGTTTCTGACTAATCATAATTTAAAAAAAATATTATCATAACTTTGGGAACATCTAATTTTTTTTCTGGTTTTTCAGGGAAACATTCAATAATTTTCTTTTTCTTCATCTGAGAAACCATAAATTTATTCAAATTCTGATGGTTTTCCCCTTTAATCTTTACAGATGGTGATAGTTTTTTTTCTAACAACATTTGCACTATTGATTCTAATGCTATTATGCCTTTCGAGCCAAATCAGCTAGCACTAAAGTCTGTCTTTTCTTGTTAAATCGTAGTTTAAGTTTTTTTTGGATTTTTGGATTGTGGTTATGATAAATGATATTTCATAGAACAGAGGTGTTACTAAAGTCTGACTAATCATGATTTTTTCTATCACAACTTTGGGATATCACAAAAAAATTCTGGTTTTTCAGGAAAATATTCAATTATTATTATTTTTTAAATCTAAACAACCATATTTTTGGTGAAATTTTGACAGTTCTCTCCTTTAATCTTTACAGATGGTGATAATTTTTACCAACAATATTTTTAGTATCGATTCTAATGGTATTATGCCTTTTTGAGCCAAATTAACTAGCACTAAACTATGGCTTTTCTTGTTAAAATGATTGCTTTTTTTTTTTGTTTTGGGAGTGTGGTCATGAGAATAAGGGGAAGTTTTGAACGACGTTTTTTTTTGATTTGCTAGATGCTACCATGGGGGTAGCTCACTTTAATTATAGAAGACAGAAACAAAAGAGAGGGAGCTTCAGACCCAAGAGAATGGGGAGAGCATAAGGCAACGGAAATTCAGAAAGACCTGTAACAAATACAGAAAATGAACCCCAGAGAGAGGGGGCTTAAAAACTTGAGAAATCCTTCTCAACTATGGCCAAATGGAGGACAAATTACACTCCCAAACCTTATTTCTCAATGACATTTCTTATTTTGTTTCCACTTGCTCCTTGTTAGAAAAGCACCCCTTGTCCAGTGCATTTTGAGGGACATTTTATTATGTTAATAGTAGATCATAAAAGTAGCAATCATTTCAACTTTTTTGCTAAGTTTCTGGTTCGGGTTCGGGTACGAGAACCTGTAGGAGTTGAGAAAATACAACACCACAAACCCCGAAAATCACCTGCATGCAAATAACCTGTTACAAAAAAAGAGATGGAGACAAACAAGCAAGGGTTCTCTGAAAACTGAAAATGTATATATCAGAGAGAATAAGAGAATGAATTGATATGAAATACAATGGGATCAATCCTTATAAAAAGGAGATCATGCAAACCCTAATAAAACCCTAATAGGAAAAACCCTAATAGAAGCCCTAATAGGATAACATTTAATAATTAATATAATTATTAAATGTCACATTATGCAAACTAACGTGAAATCTTAAGAAGGGAATAAAGGTAACTTAATCAACATAATTAAGTTAAGACTTTTACTCTAACACCCCCCCTTAAAATGAGCAACAGTGCAGCTATAAACAAATGCAGAAAAGCAAAGGTAACTACAATGCAAGAAGGCAACATGGGTCCCGGCAACTAGGCCAGATCAGGTACCCAAATACAACCAAATCTCTGTAAAATAGAGAAATAGAGAAAACCTCATGGGAAAAAGCTCTACTCCAAAAAGAGAAGAAGAAAGCCAAGAAGAGACATCACTGAAGCAGATGAAGCTGCAAACAACTGTCGAAAGATGACTGCTATAGTGCTGAAGATAGGATGATCAGGAACAAGAAGACAACAATCTGCATAAGTGCCCATACGACACTACTCGAATCAGTTGGCAAACAAAGGCAAACACCTGGAACGAAGATACAAATGGTACAAGAACCAGTAGTCTGAAACACTGATCAACTGAGAATGGAAGATTCCTTCCAAGACGAAACCAAGGAAGCATTAGCACGAACAGTATAATACCCCCCCATAATGGTGAACTGGGAGCCTGATAGATCAACTGAAATGGTGTGCAACACCCTGTAGTGCATGAAGAAGATACAACATCTGAAAGTGCACAAGAAAGCACCTGCAACTGAAAAAGTGGTGTGCAAAACAAAACACACATGCATGAGGCTGGAATCATATGGATCCATGGTCGTCGTGGAGGGACACTCCCCAGACAAAGGTGTGATGACAAACAAAGACAAACTACACAACCCCCCATGGTATGGATTCAATGTCGTCGTGGAGGGATACTCACCGGACAAAGATGTGATGGCAAAACAAAGGCAAACTACACAACCCCTCATGGCACTTTATAATATCAGTGCGAGTACAAAATATGGCACAACTTTATGTGCAAAATCCCAAAAAGATGCATGTACAATAGTGTGGCACTTTATCTCAGTGCGTTTACATAAAAGATAGCTTACAAATGATACTCAAAATGTCCTTAAAGGACAAAATGCTGGCAATACATGAATAACAGCCAAGAACAAAGCATCCCATGCGAACAAAAAGTTTCCAAGAGCAAATATGTCTAGGTAATCCACCAGAGTGTGAAAACACAAATAACTGAATAAAAGATACCTGGAGTGAAATCTGGAAAAATGGCATGGATGAAACTGAAGAGCTCGGAAATACGGTTCCAACGCCGCTGAGATTGCGAAAAACGGAGAAACTGATCAAAAGTTATGAGCTTGAGACTGAAAAAAGCCTCTTTGTCTTCAACTGGCTGTAGAATGTACCAACGAAAATAAGAAGTGATGAGACCCACACCACTGGAAAGATGAGAAAACCAGCTTTTCGACGATATCTCGTTTGCCAAAAAACGATATCGTATGCCCAAGTTACGGCCTTCAGAATAAATCAGCTCCAAAGAGGGAAAAAACCAATGCTGGGTTAAATTTGACGGTCATACGGCCGTCGTAGCAAAAACACTGGGTTAAATTTGACGGCCAAATGGTCGTCACCGTAAATGCACAATTGGGCTTATTTTCGAAAAAATTGTTTTTTAAAAAATAAAAAACAATAAAAAAAATGTTTTTTGTTAGGCGGCCTGTACCGGGCTGCGGCCTGGCAGGTACTGCCATTGGTGGACTGTCAGACCGTCAGTCGGCAGAAGGCTGTCGGCGGTCGGTAGTACGCCGACCGGCGTACCGCAGGGCCCGCAAGCCTGCGGATGCAGGTACCCTCGTACTGGGCCGGCAAGCCCTTAAACTGCGAAAAAAGTTTGCTCTTTTTTTTCTTGATTTTTTTAATAAAAAAAATCAATACATAAATTGCATTTTGACAAATGGCTTTTTTGCAAAATAAAAAAATTTGACGAAAATATTTCCGAAAAACAGGCGGAATTTTTTTTTCGAAAAATAAAATTTACCAAGCAGGCGACGGTCGTATTGCAAAAAACTTTTGCCTTAGATTTCGACTTTGTCCAAAATGGACGAATAGACAGTCGATTTAGGGGTTTTGGACCGCTGTGAACGCAATGACAATGTCCGTTTGAGCTGAAAATACTTCAAAAATGTAGGTATGCCCTTGATCAAGAAAACAAGCCCCAAACCCTTGAAGCTCCAAGAATCTTCATAACAAAAATAGGAAGCAGCAGGTGTGGAGCTCTGATACCATGTAGGAGTTGAGAAAATACAACACCACAAACCCCGAAGATCACCTGCATGCAAATAACCTGTCACAAAAGAAGAGATGGAGACAAACAAGCAAGGGTTGTCTGAAAACTGAAAATGTATATATCAAAGAGAATGAGAGAATGAATTGATATGAAATACAATGGGATCAATCCTTATAAAAAAGAGATCATGCAAACCCTAATAAAACCCTAATAGGAAAAACCCTAATAGAAGCCCTAATAGGATAACATTTAATAATTAATATAATTATTAAATGTCACATTATGCAAACTAACGTGAAATCTTACGAAGGGAATAAAGGTAACTTAATCAACATAATTAAGTTAAGACCTTTACTCTAACAAAACCCGGTACGTGGGTACGTGAATTTTTTTTTAGAGGTTTGGGTATGTGTGTATATATATATATGTACTATATATACAAAAAAAAAAGAGAAATATGCAAAATTGTAAAAATAAATCATTTCATAGTATGATACTTGATCATTGATCAATGCCAAATGCCAAAGATAAATATTAAATGCCAATTGATAGTTGAAAAATATTCAAATACGCCATATCAATGATATCAATTATGGAAATCATCACAATTACTGAATTACAAAATGTAGTTCATGAAAGTTGAAACATGATTCAATTTCAATGTTCATCAATCATCAAAAGGATTATCAAAAAAATCATTGTGACTTGGATTTTCAGTGGCTTCAACTTCAAGATCATCATCATTTGAACCCAAAGTGGTTCCACTTCTAGCACCATGTATGTCATGATCATCATTATCATCCACATCATCCATAGTGGCTCTAGCAAGATCCTGAATGGTTGCATCCAAGTCAGCAGACTCGGGTGCTACAACCCAAAGCTTTGTTGCTCCCTGCTTGTATTGAGGTTCCTTACGTGACAGAAGACGCAAATTGGAATGAATATACACCAAGTCTTTAGCTCTTTTTGCAGCCAACTGGTTACGCTTCACTGAGTGGATAAAGGAGTATGTACTCCAATTCCGTTCAGCGGCAGAAGAGCTTGCAACCTAGAGAGAAAACCAACAAAATAAAAAATAAAAAATGCAAGATAAATTCAAGAATGTTAAGTGTTAAATTCTACAATACAAGTGGCAAAAAAAAAAAAACTTACTTGTGAGAGGATCTTGATTGCAAGAGGTTGGAGGTACATATAATCTTGACCATGGAGGTACCACCATGTAATAGCATCCATTTTGTATTGGTCTTTGACAACAAAAGAGGTAAGATTTTTTCCTGAGATAAACATTTCCAAATTCTTTCATAACACCTGTCTCCACTTTTGGATCAATGAAGAGTCTATTAAATGCCCTCTTATACCCTCTAGCAACTTCAAGATTTCTATATGGCGGTATTCTCCCTGGGATAGAAAGTACTTCTCTGGTATAGTACCTTGGAGATAGGGCATATGCAAGGAGGTGCAATGGTGTTGTCATCTTGTTCCAACGATGAAGAACACTTGCTTCCACCTTTTTGTAAAGGGTGTCTTCAGGATCATTCTCTCTCTTTTGTATTTCAATTTTTATTTTCTCCAACATCATGTCCATGCTATCATAGACATCCCCCAAGCATGGTTCATTTGTATCAGCAAACCGAAGCATAGACATGATAGGTTCGGTGAACTCCAATACATAATTCACACAATCCCACCAATTGTCATCCAAGATCAATGCCTTGACCTTTTGGGCCCTTTCTGAATTTGATTGCTTCCATATACCCCATTGGTTGCTAATAACCATTTGACTCAATGCTTCTTTCACCTTCACAAGTCGTCTTAGAACAATTGTGTGAGATGCAAATCGGGTCTCAGCAACCTAAGAACATGTTAATAGTAAGTTAATAACAAATTTAAAATATGTAAATTACTAATTAAGTAAAAAATATATTTTATTCAATTATGTAAAACATGACATAAATGAAACTAAATAAATTAAATTTACCTTAAACAATTCCAATCTTGAATTTTTTTTGAAAATTGCTTGTGACATATGGTGGTTTGTCACAAACATCTGCATCTCCTCGGCCTCCTGGTATCTTTCTTTCACCCACTCTATTTGGTTCCCAATTGCTTGCATCACCAAATTGAGGGAGTGTACGGTGCAAGGTGTCCAAAAGATGTGCTCATATCTAGCCTCTACCAAAGCACCTGCAGCCCTGCAAACTTTTGTATTGTCCGTAATTATTTGGACAACATTTTCATTACCCACCATCTCTATGGAGTCAATGAGAATCCTGGAAATGAACTCTGCATCTTTCACTTCCCTTTCACAGTCAACCACCCTCAAAAACATTACCCCTTTGGGGGACACTGCAATAACATTGATCAATGGACGGTTTTTGCAATCTTTCCATCCATTGGAAACAATAGATACACCTGTTTCAATTCAAGAATCTCTAATTGGTTTTAGTTGGGCCTCTAAAAATTTCTTCTCTTTTTGCAATAAGGTGGTACACACCTTTTCATACCCAGGACTTGTGAAACCAGGAGGTGCACTATTTATTGTTGACACCATGTCCCGCCAATATGGTGATCTCACCAAGTTGAATGGAAGACCATTGGCATAGAGGCAACATGCAATTTTTTCTTCAGCAATATCTCTTGCCTCCATTTTAAATGCCCTCTCCAATGGACCTCTCTTGCGGGTGCTGATTTGTTGTTCATCTTCATCTTCCTCTTCCGTCGAGGGCATAGACAAGAAGGGATGTCTAGAGGCCCTAACTGTTTGAGAGGGTAATGTTAGTGTTTTTTTCTTTTCGAAAGAATAAACACTTTGTTTTCCTCTTGCAACCAATTTGTCAGCATCTTCTTGTTCTTTTATAAATCCAGCTATTTGTACAGCAAACAACCCTTTCTTATTTGGGCCCTCACACATATTAATCCCTTTACCACCAGGGCCCATAAAATGAAGTTTCACTCGATAATAGGAGTTATTATATTGTGCATTGCAAAAATTACATTTCCAAACAAACCCCCCACCTCCAGAAATTTGTGAAATTCTTGTGGTATGTCTCCATAAAGGAGATGCTTTATCAATTTTAAATTTTTGACTTCCCTCCCCACCCACTGAACTTTGACTATTGGCCATTGTTGTAATCTATAAAAAAAAATGAAAAGAAAACATACTTGAAAAAATTCTTCACAAATTTGAAAAAATCCATCAAAAACTTGAAAAAATTGAATTCATCAAAAGACTAAAGAATAGGGTTTAAATGCATACCTTAAACACTTAAATCTCCTTTGTGGAAGCTATTTGGCACTCCACAATCGATCTCCTTCGGATACAATCACCTCCCTTCAAAATACCAAGATGGAGAGAAAATATGGTGAGAGCAAAATGAGAGGTAAAAATGAAATGTTTTAGTGTTGAAAGGCCTCATATTAGGCTGTTTTAGGGTTAGGAGACAAAATAATAATAAAAAAATTGTATTTTATTTAAGTTTGGGCCCACTTCTTAAGTGCTGGGCCATGGGTTCTCCCAGGTACGCCCGGGTACGCGGCTGATACTCCCGGGTCCACGAACCATTTGGTTGGGTTCGAGCTGAGTACGCACAGGGTGCGCGCCCAGCCCTGTTGGTTCGCCCGGGTGCGCCCGGGTGCGCGCACCCGGGTGAACCCACAGGGCTGGGTGCGCACCTTGTGCGTACCCAGCACGTACCCACAGGCGAACCCGTACCACGTTCGTACCCGGACCGGGTTTGAGGCCTGTGGGTATGAACCCTGCAACACAGCTTTTTTGTTTTCTTGTAGTAGTTTGAACAAATATTTTCAACAAATGGTATAACATGACATGAAATCTATCTTATTTGATACGAGGAAGGCTTTGCTATAGATTTCTGCTGTCATAATTGTTCTGTTAGACAGGTTCAATATGATTGTCTATGTTGTATAAAGCTCCAATAAATTTGTCAGTTTTGGTGGCTGTTGTTTTTTTGAGTTACTGTCACACAAGCTCTGAAGTTGGAAATTGCAAACAGTAGCATTTATTTCTACATGTGCATATCCTTAATTGAAATGGATGAGAATGGCAACTATGTTTACTTCTGTACCACAAATTTATTCATTTTTTGATCTTATTAAATGTTTTCTCTTTTCTTCTCAGGGCTATACTTAACTTTGTA
The DNA here is from genome assembly GCA_007115665.2 of Sequoiadendron giganteum. Taxonomy (NCBI): domain Eukaryota; kingdom Viridiplantae; phylum Streptophyta; class Pinopsida; order Cupressales; family Cupressaceae; genus Sequoiadendron; species Sequoiadendron giganteum. Next base: position 16,590,332 of record CM021105.1, read on the forward strand.
GTCACGACTTTCTGAAAACCATAGAAACAACAGACCTGGTCTTGGAGCTACAACAGTAAGACTATGTCCAATTCTCCTCAAGATTTGATGAGGGAGAGTAGTGTTGTCAACATTGAGCAGCAAAGGCAAGAGGAACCTACAAATTATATGAGGTTGAGGTTGTCAGAAGAAACAGAGTCTGATGAGTTTATAACACAGCCTGTGGAAAAGTCCAAGTTTGTTTCACTATTGTGGTGGACCAAGGTCTTCGCATTATGTATCATTATAGTGGCATCTATTGCTGTCTTTGTTATATGGGGTGTTCCATTCCTTGTAGAGAAGGTATTTCTTATCTTTGCAAAACATTTTCATGCATTTTCATCTTTTCCACCTATATTATGTATGCTACAACATAAATAGAATTTGTTGCTTCTGTTATACACTGCTAAGAAAATGCTGGAGTTTAGAGCAGGTTGTTGTTTATTTAATATTTACTTCAAAATATCTTAAGTAGTAGTAACTAGTAAGGAGGGAGAAGAATATTGGTCAACACCTGAGACAGTAAAATTGCATACAAGCACATTACAAAGCATAATTTTTAAATTTTGTAATTCATTGTAGCTGATACAGACAAAGATGGCAGTAAGTTAGGCCAAACTAAGTTTTTTCTTAAAATTTTTGTCAAATTTTAGGATACAAGTGAAGTTTTATTGTAATTCAATGCTATGTAGTGTGATTATGTAGGAAACAATTAAATCTTTAATCTTAATAGGGGAATGAAGAAAAAAATGAAAAAAAACAAAATATCTGATCATGAAAGAGAAACCGAAGGAATAAGAAAAATTCTGTTAAGATTTAAGAATCATAGAAGAAACTCCTGTGATCCTTCTAGAAATACAACTATAAAGCCTATCCTAATGTCTAAAGGAGGATAAAATCAATAAACACTGAATATGCGGTGACAATAGAAGGGCACCCTATCATGCATCCTCCCAACTATCCCCGAGTGAATCAATTGTTGAAGAAAATGAAGAGGGTCTTCAATCATGAGGGGAGGATACTTAGGGCACCTCACCATGTCCTTCTCATTATGGTTGAGCCCACATAGTCCTTGGGACTTGTTATATTGTTATATATAATCTTTCTTGGACTTAGAATTAAATATATTTCATATCATATTCATCTAACATAGTTGCAGGTTTCATGACCAGACTTACATCATTTCTGGGTAGGGAATTGTACCTTTACTATAATCTGCTATTGGTTTCATTTGGAATTGTGATTTCAGGGCAAAATATAAGGTGATCCTAAAAGGGGACATTACAAATTCTCTCTTGAAATGTAAAATTAAAGTGAATACAGGAATAGATCTATCAGATATTACTCCCCCCGGCTTTCATTGGTTGATGGCCAACAAATGTCTCTGGTTCTTCTTCTAGGAGGGTAAGAGATCTGCTTATCTTAATGCTTAGTTTGGAGTCACTGATAAAGGTTGCATCAATGGTTCCTCACCATGCCCAGCAAATTCTTGTCTTAGGATCTTAGTGGGTCTTCTTCTTCAATCCTTTTTGGCAGAACATTGTTGCCACAAAGGATTGTCCAGCAGAGCTGTAGTAATCCCTACTAAATGCACAAAAAACAGACACAAAACACTACAGCAACAATTATACTTATTTATATTTTTTATAATTTTTTGCTAACAACATACATTCTCAGGGAGGTCTACCAATCTAATACAACTTACTGGGTAGTCCCAGCTTGCAAACTCTATGCTAACTGATATATACTAGAAGGTTTTGCCCCCAAGATGAAGGTTCATGCCTGAAGGGTTTTGTCTCCAATGTGCCCAGCTGCAGTAGCAATGCCACTAATACTGAAATAAGAGTTGGATGTTTGTTAATTTTCCAAAAAGTGCCTTCACTTCTGCCTTATGCTCTGTTTTATAGACCCAGCTCCCAGCGATCCTCAATCATGGGAAGTCAGTCCACAAATGGTGGCAACTAACTGTCAATCCACAATCATAGGCATTTACTTCTAAATGAGGCACTGAAGACTCAGCATCCTTATTCTTAAGATGCAACATACATTTTTAACTAAAAACTGAAAGTAACTACCAGCTTATCTAATTACTAATCCTATGTTGACAACCCATTCACTAAATAGCCGTGGATTGAAAAAAGGGGCATGACAAGAGACCCTTCCAGGTCAGGTATCTGTGCAGATTTCATCCTGTAACAAATTTTTTAGCAATCACATAATATAGATTACATCAGATTGTGCTTCTGACATGGATCAGTGTTCAATCACTTTCAATGGGTGTATAAAAGGTCTTCAACCCTACTTTAGTTCTGCTTCAGATCCACCTTTTTCTGTTTCTTTCTGTATGTGGGGCTTCCAAACTTTCTATCTAATCATGCAGATTGTGTATCAAGCAATTTGCCAAGTATCTAGAAATAGCAGCATACACAAATTCTCTGTACTCTCTATTTTAGTCACTCTATATGTGTACTCTGGCAGATTTTAGTACAATTAAGTACATTTCAGATATATCTTCTGTATCACTCTTGCCTTTGTATAAAGAAAACTGAACACAATATTAGAGAAAAAGATCCTTGATAGATAGATATTGAAGGGGAGATTCTGAAGAGGACATTCAGAGAAGTTCAAGGATTTTGGTTGTCAGGTAAGTTCTTAGCTTGACTTTAAATTGTAACAAAATTAGCTGGTATCAACAATTAGCTTCCAGAGACTCCACTAGTAAGGAATTTTTGTTACGTGAAATGCCTTTAAATTCATGCTCTTCTTCAATCACAACTAGCTCTGGATCAACGACTTCTTCCTCGGAGTCCTCATCTGAAACTACCTCAATGTAATGTATATGACCCTTCCCTAAATAACGATGACCTGGCTGCCATGGCTCCCTACAATCGAAACACAACTTCTTCCTTTGGAGCTCATTCTTGGATATGTCCGCTTGGCTAGGCTTGGGTGGTACCATCCTTGGAGGAGGAATGTCTCTTTGAGGAAACTTCTTGGTCACAACGGGAGGTGCCTTGTTGGATTATGATCTGCCTTTAGTTGCTGAATCTTCCAAGTTCAAAGCTCTCCTAATAGAATCTTGTAGTGAGCTAGGGTCAAATGCCTTCACAAAACCTTTGAGGGGTTTGAATAGGCCTTCAAGAAAGAGGACTATGGGTCTCCTTTCCGTCACATTCGGAACCATCACTACCAGTCTCTCAAACTCAACAATATAATTCTCCACTTTACCTTCTTGTTTCAGCTATGCTAATTCCTAGAAGTGGATTTTTGGATTGTGCCTATCAAACCTCTGTCAAGCTCTGACTGAATTCTTCCAGTGTTTTGATGGAGTCATGCCCTTGTGTCCCCATACCATGATACCACCATTCATGGGCCAAACCTTCAAGATGTAAGGTTGCAAATTTGATGGCTTCCCCTTCATACATTGGATTCAAAGAGAAATATGTGTCTAATTTCTACAACCAAGCCCTTGCTGAGGAACTCCCAAATCTGTCAAAAATGGAATGGTGATCTTACCCAAGTTATGCTGGATGTCTTTCCTATCTTCATACCTTCTTCTCCTATGCCCTCTCCTTGTTTTCATCTCATGAAATTCTGTGAAGGTCATATCTCTGCGAATGGTTGCACTTAGAGCATGGTATTCGTTGTGTAATCTGGCAATATCATCCTCTTCCTCAGGTGGTACTTCTGGTTCATTTTCTGCCTCTTTGTCCAATAATTTGGCTTTGAAAATCTTTGTAGAGGTTGTTAGTTTCACCACACCTGAACTGTTGCCCTCAGTACCATTTTGCACCGTCCTACCAACACCCAGTTGCTGGTTCAAACCTCTCAACAGCTGGACCATTTCCACCATGGTTTCCTTTATGTTGGATTGGAACTCTTTGGACTCCCTAACAAACAGCTATCCTTCATCTTCTTTGTCACCCATGGTAGCTTTCTTCCTTTCCTTGAGTTGGTACCTTAGATCCCTGTTGCTCATGAAAAAGTACACAGGCTGGCAGGATGCCAAGCTCTGATACCACTGAAATACACCCAACACAGTTTGCACACAATTGAAAAATACACCAAGTAAAGATTTGCCCTTGACGGCAGTATATGACAGCAATAAGGATTTAATACTGAAACTGAATATGTTTTAATACTCAAGGAAGAATTATCACACAACAATAGAATTCCATAATCAGATCGAAATATAGTATGCATCAATTTCATACACAGCAGAAGCAAAATAAGAGTCGTGCCCAGATCACAATAGGCAATAGTTTATAGAAGGCCAAATAGTATCTGGATAAATCTCAGACTTACACCACTGTCTGCAAGATCGGATCAATGTCAAGAATGATATATTGTCGATATAACAGTGCATTCATAGACCCACATATAATTCCAAGGCGGTGGCTGATAATCAACTACAAAAGATAATGAAAATCACATTTAGGAGATGCCAGATGCAAGCTTGATTCAAAGGATAAATCACAGATGCTATTGGATTTGTGGCAGAGTGAATGTGATAGTCAAATTTGGAACTTGTGAATTATTGAGGGCGCTATCACGATATATGCGTGCCTTTTTAGTGGCGCCCGTCTCTCACCTAAGGACTCCTTTGCGTAGATGAGGAAAGCTTGATGCGGAACACGATGGTGACAACATGAGTATGCAATTGCAACCAGGAAGGAGTGGTTCAGGAGTGGCGCAAGCCTGAAAGGCTTTGCCACTCTTCAGAGTGTTATCGCCTCCCTTCTCAACTTCGCTTCTTAGACTTGTTCGACCCTGAACATGCAAATCACATATTAGAATGTGAATGGCAGATGTTGCAAGGAAGGAAATCATGACACTAGTGAGGTTTGTGTCTCACTTGGTGTAGCTAGCAAGGGGTATCATCCCTGATAACTCATAACATGATTTCATCCTTTGTGATGATCTCAAGTTCTCAACAAATAATTGAATGCATTAATATACGCCTCCTTAGCGCCTTCCCAATTGGGTCGACCATATAGGACCAGGTTAATTTAAAATTTAAATATTATTATTTAATAATCTCAATTTATTTTATTATTTTTAATTAATATTTAAAAAAATCAGATCTTTAGTGTTAATAAACATTGTTCTTGCCCAAATTTGAAACTTGAGCCCAATCAGATTTCAGGGAAATGACAGCCCATTGTGGGGGTTTGGGGGCAGAGCCCCTAGCAGAGTCGAGGGGCAGCGCCCCTCGTGGGGTCAACGCACAAATTAAGGCCTTCAAAACCTCACAAACCTTCATGGTGAATTTGGTTTTCATGAATTTATTGCTTATCTTTTGCAACACCAAGAAGTCTCTAGGATGGTTGGGAGACTCTTGGTCTTTTGTTTGGGCCCATTGGCCATTAGGGTTTGGCCTTGGGAACCCAAACCAAAACAAATTATATATTTTTTTTTAAATTTTAACTTTTCTTGCCTGTTAGTTGCGGGAGATGCCTAGGCATCCTCGGGACGGTCGAGGGACTCCCGGGTGTCATCAAGGTGGTTGAGAGACTCCTGGGAGTCCCCCGGATGTCCCGGTGTCCTCGTCGTTTTGGTGGCATCCCGATAGAGGTGGCAAATGATGAGAACACGATTATATTGAGAGGGGGGGGGGTGTTGAATCAGTATAATATAACTTTTTACAAATTTAAACTTAATTGATCATAATAACAATCATGCAAGAATTTGACAATTAAGAACAAGATGACACCAAGATTTAGGTGGAAACCCTTATAGGAGAAAACCACGGCACAAAATAATTCTCTTATAGCTATATATATCAATTACAATGATTGTAGGCACCAACCCCCAACTGATTTTGTAGGTACCAATCTACAGGAAGCACCAACTCCCTTCTGATTTTTGTAGGCACCAACCTACAGGAAGCACCAAATCCCTCTTGCAAGGCACCAACCTTGGCTATCTTGAGGTACCAACCTCTTATGATAGACTGAAAATCTGAAATCAGAATGAGATCTTCACAACAGATCTGCTTTTTGCTTCAATTTAATTACTCCTTTGTGATGTATGTTGCCTCTTTAAAGCTCACACAAATGATATATATACTTCTGCTCTACCTTTTACATAATCATTCTCTCACACCTTTGCAAATCTGAATTGAATTTCATATGTATATGCTGATCAAACATTGGAACCTCTTTTAAAAGATCTCATCACTTGAAAAAGTCATACCATTTCAAGTTTATTATTAACTTGTCTTTATAATTCTGAAGTTGTATTAAGTAAAAAGTAAAAACAAATCGCACCTCTCCATTTCTTTGATAAATCGCTTTAGAGTGGGGCGCTTCTATTCAGAATGGAATCTCACTCCTTCAATAACAAATCATGTCATTCCACTTTGAGTCACATCTTCTCATATGTATTAGTGATCAGCATTAAAAAAATCACATCTCTCCATAACAATAAATTGCACCATTTCGTAAATCTGTCTTTCCAACTTTAATTGCCTTTATTACTTATGTATTTGTCTATGTGTATATTTTTAATGAGATCGATTATCTTTTACTAGGATTGATTATCTTAGTTTAATCGATCTGATTGCCTTCAATCTGATTGTTTTAATAAGATCAATAAGGTATATCGATTTACTTATCTTTAACAAGATCGATTAGATTTAATGAAGTTGATTACTTCTGTTGGCTGTATAATCATTGATCCTTTCCAGAATGTAGAATCAGCTTATGATCATGTCTTTGAGAAATGCTAATGTCTGATCGGCCTTGTAGATTGCTGCTTTCTTCTTTCAGACTCAATGAATCTGATCAGAATACATATATCTTTCTTCTCATACCTGATCTGTACTTTAATCTGCTCATTACGCTACTGTAATCTGCTTGAAAATCGATTAATATTGCAATGTAAACTTTAATCATTGGTGTACTTTGTAGTCATAGAATTTTTGTTTGTGACCAAAATAAATGGCTTTCAAATATGTTATCTTCAATCATGCTTAAGCCGCTTTCTTGACATCAATGACAATATTTCCAACAACAGAGTGGTGGGGGGACGTCTCCCCCATGTCCCCATGTCCCGAAGATGAAGACGTCCCCATCTCGGAAATGTGGGGATTGGGGGGCAATGCATCCCTGTGGTACACTGAATAATACTTGCTGATCTACCATTGTTTATATCTTTACTCTTGGATCAGGGGTAATTAAATGGTAGAGTAAATTAAAACATATAGTTGCCTTATCTTCCGTTGGAGTAGAATATGAGGCAACTGTCGGTCAGGATGTGAGGTGATGTGGTTGTGAAGGATCTTGTTTGATTTTCAAGTTTGTCCTATTACACTGATTTCACTCATTTGTGATAATCAAGAAGTCCTCAAGATGGTGAAGAATCTAACATATCAGGCCAAAACAAAGCATATTGAGGTCCATAACCGTTACAGCTTTCAGTTAGTCGATATGAATATGTTTGTCTTTATTATTATCCTACAGAGGAGCAGATTGCAGACATAATGACTAAACTTCTTAATATAAATAAATTAGTTAAATTTAGAGATAAGCTTGGAAGTGATCTCATTTAGTCATTAATGGGGGAGTGTTAGATATATTATGAATGTTAGATATATCATTTAGATTAGAAGTGTTCTTAAGATTTCTTTTTTGTTTGGTAATGTAGGTTGTTGCATGGATAGTCAACTTGGCATGCCTCTGTAAGCCAAATTAATAGGAGCAGTTATGATGCAATTGCACTGCTTGTCTTGTGGTTTGTTTTTCTAGGCGAAAGATCATTGTTCTAAGAGACTAACTGTTTCTCATCATCCACGTAATAAGAGATTTTGTGGCTTTAAAGGTTTTTTCACGGAGCTCTCCTAGCAAAGCTAAAGTTACACATTATTTGGTCATCTGCTATTGAATAATGTAAGTTCATTGCTTGTAGACTTTTGTAAATTCTCTTTTCTCTGCAGGATCTTCTTTATCACTTTCCTCTTCTTAATTTCACCTCATCACATCTCATGAATTCCCATAATTTCTCATTCTTTCCAAGCCTTTTCTTGCTGACCTGTCTTATTTTTGTGCTCGTACCCTAGACACATCTGGTTGTCGCTCAAAACTTGTCCATTTTTTTTTGCAAATGTGCTCCCATGGAACTTGTCTTTTAACATGTTTATCTTACACACCGTAGAAGCTTACTGATTAGCAAAGTTTTTCACATCTCTGCGTACATGACGTCATGCTCACTTCTATGCCTAATTTCCTTTTGAAATTGCAACGTCCTTGACTTGTTGATCTTATGCATCTCTAGTACTCTACAAAACGTTCCTAACCTCATCCTGAGTTGCAATAGTCATATTTACTTCTTTTGCATGAAAGTAAATATAACATATTTGCAACAAACTGAACACCTGAGTGTCACTTGGTCCATGCGAAGTACTTAAAATCCTAATCTTGAATTTAGACCTGGCTTGAACTTGTTAGGCCTTTTCAGTATTGGATTTACATTTGGTCAAAAATCTCACAAATTAGAATTTAAAAAAAATATATGACAAATTTCACAACATTAAATGTTTTTTGTCAATGCCATAATAAGCTAACAAAGAGTTGGTAATAAATTGGCAACTTGGCAAAATCCAAAGTCTTGCTTAAGGGCTCAGAGGAACTCGTGAGAGGAGTCTTGGGGACTTGTTTTGGCAAACTTGGCTTACAACTTGGAGTCTTTTAAATACTTGTAGAACGCTGATACATTCTCAACAATCAATCAAATCTACACTTCTTGTTCCAAACAGTAAAGCTTTTCAGAGCCCTTGACGGCCTTGTGCAACTCAGTCAACATATACATATCATAAAGGAAGAGCAACTAGGCTTGGTGCACTATCTAATTATAAAGCAGAAGATAAATTGATTGATTAATCTACCTTGCATATAGAGGTCTTTAATTTTTCTTCTCAGAAAACGCAGAGGGTTAATTTTTTTTGGGTGTGCATGCCCATGTTATTGTAATGCCCCCTTTTGTGAAATTCCTAATTTTAGGCCTGCAAAATAACAATAATCACTAAAAATTGATATTAGTAATAACAAGTATCAACTTTACGGTTATATTCAAATTAATACTTAAAATATTATAATATTGTTAGCAATACATCATAGCAAAAACATCATAATAGTTAGATCTATAGTTCATAGCATCATTAACATTTGAATTCAAAATATCTTAACATCATTAATGACTATTTGAAGGCATATTCCTATAGCCAATCATATTAGGAATTCACTTGAAATGTTTGCAAATCGTGATCTCAAGGATTGTTGTCCTTGTATTGCGAGAGCATGGGTGGATCCTCATTCATCCATCTCGGGGTGGTGTACTTGAGAATACCCTCAAGCCTAGGAGCACTCATCAGCCTCTCTGTCCACAAACATGGCAGGATCTGAGGACCATTCCATCCTGTAGTCCACCTTGGAGGTGCTCCGTCCTCCTTGATCAAGCCCATGAACACTCATTTGCCTCCCAACACATGAGCATGGCAGGAGCTCCATTCCATCCATCTCGAGGTGGCGTGCTTGATAAGATGCATGAAGATTGCCTTCCTCAACAAGCTCGGGAGCACTCATACACCTCCCGGCCCATGAGCATTGCACCTCGTGGTGGCATGCTTGATGAAGGAGAGGCCGGTCCTTCACCTCTTGTGAACTCAGAAGGTTGATCGGCCTCTCTATTTGCAAAACACTTCTATAAATTCAAAATAGATTGCTAAAGGAATCTACTATATTAATTGGTAATAAAATATTATGCAATTATGATATATATATATATATATATATATATACATAGCTATTCCTAATGTATATTCTCAAACTTACTTCACAATAATATTCTTGCTGAAAACAATATTTATTTCCAACAGTTATCTTATATTTCAATTTCTTATTTTCCTTTTTCCAATCTCCTTCACTTGATGCCCTCTCCCAAGAAAATGAACTCCCTTTTATATCTTCATATCTAAATGAAATGATGCTCCCCTTGGAATAGAGATCTCCTTTCCAAAGGTCATGTCTTTTTGTTTAAAACTTAATGTTGTTTTGTTTTGTTCCCAAGCGCTGCCTTTGTTTTGATTCTTTAATTGCTGTTTTAAGTAATGAGCGCTGCCTTTAATAATGATCACTGACCTACTCATCGCCCCTTTCCTTTATTAAGGTAATCGCTGCATGTTTAGGCAGGGGCCATGACAGTTATGTTCCATGTAGGGTACTTAACTGCTTGCATAATACATTGCTTTTACATCTAATATCCCATGAGGGATTGAATCTGGATCAACCCTGTAGGAATGAAATGCTCTTATGAACAGGTACCTTGGGAACAAGTCCATAAGGAACTTTACTCCCATTCATTTCTTTGTAAGTTATTAATACTAGTTTGCATTGGAGGAGAAGGTAATCATGATTGATGATTCTTTGTAGAATCGTATGTGAAAATGACTCCTGTATGGTAAGAGATGAAGTAGACATACATGACAGCATGGTCATGGAGAAAAAATGATGATGTGTAGCTAGTAACTAATCCTTTTAAACTGATTGTGAAACATTTCTCCTAGACTTGTCTTCTCAACATCCTATTTTTCAGTGGAAGTTGAGGAGTGGCTTCTGTTTGCAGTTTAAGGCCATCGCCTGTTCTACCAAAGATGTATGATGAATTGACAGTATGCCCCTTTTAAATTTTCTATAAACATATTATCAAACTTTTTAAATAAAATTTTCCTGCTGATATCATAGACAAGTTGCTCAAGAAGCTTAGATATTCTAGTGGTTAGCTTAATGAAAATCTGATCCATAATTCAGGTCTTATGCTGTCACTAGCTCATTGGGTGTAGTTGAGATACCCTACATATGAATTTGTCATCAAACTGGTATGCAGGGGATGCGGAAAGGATTGGTGTGGGTCACAGATGGAATGGGACTCATTTGAAATGCATTTATTTGAAGTTACAGACCTGAAAACTACCTAGAAAGACAAGAATGACGAGTTAGCCGGTTGTATAAGTGGCGAACACACATTTTCCCTGACAAACACACGTTTGCTATAGTGTAACTTGCAATTTGCCCTGATGAACTTGTTACAAAGCAGCAAATGACTTACTAGTACAGCAGTGAACATGTCTTTGTGGGGGCAGTGAGTGAGCAATTGGAACACCGAACATTTCAACTCCAGTTTTGTTGGTTGGTTTTTCATCTTCTTACCTTGGGGGAGCTGAGGAGAGGTCTTAACTACCTCTTCCATATCTTAGACACTCTTTTTGGTGGTATGTAGAGCCATCATTAAGTGTGCATGTGTGAGTTTGTGAGACTGAGTGATTCAGAGCTCTCGAGTCACATTAGAGCTTGTTAGGATCAAGTTGGCCATTGTATACTCATCGTACTTTCTTCTCACCTAGTGGAATGGGGAATAGTTACTCCTTACATTGGAGTTTTTCATCCAAAGTGGGTTTTCTGTAGATCAAATTGTGTTGTTCCAGATTTGAGCATGCTTGTTGAGTTTATTTCCACAATTGTTGATGTTTAGATCTCTGTTATGTATACATGCCTTTTATAATTTGAAAACATTGTAGATGGTACAAATAGTTGTCAAGGTGTGTTATTTTTTGACGACTGTGTGGCATATCTACCCTAGTTTATGGATCAAAGTCTTTGAGCATACTTCGCAGGTTAAATTAAAACAAAAGTACTAGCAATTGGAAAAAACCTTGTAAAACAAAAAAGATGTTGCACAATGCAGTTCTAATATGACACATTAAGCTAACTGTATAGATACTTCCATTCTAGTTTCATACATCATCATGGTATTTTAGAGAAGTGAACCAGTTAGGCTTAAGCATTACTGGTGAATGGCTGATTCTGTTTGAGCAATTTGTTGCTCTGAGAAATAAAGTAGGAGATTTGTGGTTGCTCTCATTTGAGTGTAATTCATCTGCCATGTTTACTTACAGAAACATTTTTTTCATTTTTTTTTTCCTTCTGAGAAATGTTTTTTCTTTGGATTGTGCTAGGTTGTCCTACCACTTATGAAATGGGAGGCATCAACCTTCAAAAGGCCTATTCTCGCATTTCTTCTTGTTGCTTCTATGGCCATTTTTCCTATTTTCTTGCTACCATCTGGGCCTTCCATGTGGCTGGCAGGAATGATTTTTGGCTATGGCCTTGGATTTCTGATAATAATGGTGGGAACTACAATAGGCATGGCATTGCCTTACTTCATTGGATCACTATTTCGGAATCAAATAAATGTATAGATTCTAACCTCAAATTATGATTGCTTGCTATGTATTAGTGTTCTTGGCAGAATTTTCAAAAAGCATATTTTCATGCAAAGTTGGTACTAGCAGGTTCTAACATTTTCTGATTCAGAGATGGCTGAAAAGATGGCCTAAAAAAGCTGCAGTGATAAGGTTAGCAGGAGAAGGAAGTTGGTTTCATCAGTTCCAAATCATTGCGCTTGTGAGAGTATCGCCATTTCCTTATACTATTTTCAATTATGCTGTTGTTGCCACAAATGTCAAGTTCGGCCCATATATTTGTGGGTCAGCTGCTGGAATGGCTCCAGAAGCCCTAATTGCCATATACAGGTGAGAAATTATTTGCTGTTATTTACTGGCATAAATTTCATATATGTTATGTTTATGAGTAAAATATGTCTTTTAGACTATCTTCTTGTTTTGTTTGGTTGTTATTCTGTTAATTGTGAACTATCTTTGTATCCAAACAATAATATCATTCTAAAACTTATGAATTTTGGTATGACAAGTTCAAGACTGATATTGAGACTCAGTTTTGATTCTGTTGGTCTAGCATTGGCTTTTCAAAAGACAGCCCTTCTTAGGAATCGTGGAACATCACCCAGAAAATGAAACTATGGTGGAGTAACATTTCAGAGATTACATTTTCTTGGATGGTTTCAATGACTATTCTGTGTTTTAAACCTCAGCGTGCTTTGCTTCGGGCAACTTAAGGACATATTAAAGCACATGCACAAATGAATAACTTAAGTTACTAGGGAAAAGGGGGTCAACAGAACACGATAAAAAGGGAATTTGCTAGAAAGCCTAAGTTACCATGTGAAAAGAAAACTTATGATTTGATTGGCTTACAACCCATACACATTAATTACATCAGGAAGCAAAAGAACATTTTGCAGGCTCGCAAGAAGAAGACAGTAACATGAGAAGCTCTCCCGAACCGAAGGGTAATGCAAAATGATGCCCTGTGTCGAGTGGGACTAGGTAAAGCATAAAGGTTTTAGCGGTAATTAAAATATATTAAAGGCAGTGGGTTCATCCGGTGTTCTAGCAAATGGGGCAGGTAAATAGAGAGGATGAAGGCCTTAAACACATAACTTAAAGGCTAACAATTAATTATAAGAAAAGTGTAAGGATTTGGGGCAGGACTGAGGGTTTTATGAAGGTTTAGGGTTTTTTCAAAGCCCTAATGCAATTTTTTTAATAAAACCCTTACAAAACATAGGATTTTGGCAAATTTTGTGGATCAAAATGGCTCAGATGGCTGAATTTGAATAAGCACCACCACAGCCATGCATAATGCTGTTCATATACAATTTTCCAAGAGTACTAATTTTAAAATCAAGTGTAATGCTGTTCATACTTAGTTTGACAGGTTTTACTACATATACATTCACTTATACTCATGTGTTTTACCATATATAGTTGGCTTAAATGAATTTAGATTTCTATACATAGTCGACAACTCTTGGGTTTTAGTCCCCCCAGCTACCGCAACTTACTTTCTCCCAGGGTGGGTGGGAGGAAGATGGCCCTAGCTTCCCAGGCAATATTTCGTGGGAGGACTAAAGCTAGGCCTCTTCCCATGAAAGGTAGAGATTTAAAAAGAGGAAATGATCAAGCTACAAGAAAAATTACTGCTGGGAACCGAAGGGAAGGAAAGGAGGGAGAGATAGCTGTTTTGGCCTTCTCCCCTACCTCAATTCTATATACAACATGAATGGGAGGACCTCCTAATTTGATAGTTTGGGAACTGGTCAGGTCATATGACTGCCCTATACTTATTAAACAAAGTGCCATTTTACCATGTACAGTTGGCTTAAATGGATTTTGATTTCTATGCATAGTTGACAACATATACTCGGTTTAAATGCAAATAAACCTCTACATATAGCCATATATACAATTGTTTTAAATGAATTTAAACCTCTGTACTCAGCCATGATACATTTGGCTAAAATGGATAGTAAAATCTTTACACAGTTAAATAAATTTGTCTAAAATATATATAAAACCCCTATGCTTATTATGGCTAAAATTGATATAATAATCTCTATGCACAGCCATATTAAAATTGGCTACAATTGATATATAAAAACCTCTATAAACAGCCATATAAAATTGGCCAAAATGATTTTAAAAATTTCTCTACACAGTTGAGTTAAAGAAGATTAAAATAGATAGAAACTTCTATGAACAGCCATATAAAAATGGTTAAAACGATTCTAAAAATATCTATGCACAGCTGAAACAAACCTACAAATAGCCATATAAAATTGGCTAAAGTAATTCTAAAAAATCCTTATACACAGCTTAAACACTTGGGATGCAACCTCTGTTCTAGCATATATAAGCAAAGAAGTCTATTTGCCGCTAAAAATACCTGAATATAACTATTAAAATTGACCCATATCTACATAAAATTGATCCCTTTATTGTTTAAAATGCTCAAGCATATTGAATACATATGCAGTCATGTGAAAAATGCTGTTATACAGTCTTAAATTTGAAATATCCAGTTACAAATAACATTGCTTGGCAAAACCTCAACATTTTAGTCATATAGCATTGCAAACAAAACATAACCACATACCTGTAAAGAAAATGACTTGAAAATAGCTCTCAAACAAACTCCACTACCTTCTTCTGTTTCTTTGCCTTTACAAATTTGCCGAATCTCCCAAAGATGTTCTCCTTAATCTCTTTCTTCTCCTTCTTAATGGAAAGAAAACTAAACTCTCTTAATCTCAGGTGGCTGTCACGCCCTCATGGGCTCCATGGCTGACCAAATCCTTCATTAACTCAACAAAATACCAAAAACAATCCCCGTTGTTAAATGAATGCATAAAAACGACAAAAATAAGTCCGAGATTTCAGCCTTTGGGTCGGCCTTACCTGCTGCAACATACCTGAAACTTAGGGTTGAAAAAAATGTCTATTCTGTATTTTCTTATGGATTTCTCAAACGAAAAGAAAAACCCCAATAATTTCAAATGAAAATGTGTGTTTTCAAAACAGCTCAACAAAATAAGCATAGTCGAGCTAAAAAACTATGGTTTTTATTTTCCTTATAAAATAAAACTCAAAAACCATAAATTACGCAATACAACTGTATAAACTATAAACTATAAACATTAACACATACAAACAAATGCAATAAATATTTAAAATCCAGACATCATGCAAACATTAAAAAACTACTATGAGTTCATACCAAATGTTCACGACAACACTCATAAGTAGACTCCTACCATGCATATGAATGCACGTGTTGGTTTTTGGAAGGCATGTTACAACAGGCCTGCTATCATGATCTACCTCCCTCACCCAGATGATGCTCTCCCTTTATACGCAAGGGTGAAATGTCTAGCCTACATCCATCTCATGTCGATAGGCAGTAGTTAGTCTGCATCAACAACAGGTGAATATAATTGCAAACCAGTATTAGTAAATAAAATATCAGTTCTTACATCACACTATTCATCAATTATTTTAAAAACAATAAACATGTGCTTAAACATCATGAGCAATCAGGTGTCAGTTCAAATATTGAATAATCTGCATGATTATTCCGCATAATCAATGAAATAATGAACTGTCATAGTAACATACTGATCATACATGTCATCGCATTTAATACATCATATTAAATCACAAAATGCACACTCGTCTGATCATATATCAAATATTAACATTCTGCTCCCTAAGTGTAAGTGAAAATGGGATGTGATGCCAGTTTTAGGTTTTTGTGTATTCAAGACAAATATTGTAGCCTACCTTTATCTGCATTACCCCACCTTATCTTGTGGATTATATAAATATCATATTATAAAGTTATGCTATAATATTTCTTATATTCAGTATTGTGTGTGGAATTTCTCCTTCATGTTTTGAGTCCTCTTTCTGAAGATGTGCAAAACTAAATAAACTTAAGGTATGCATATTTGGCTCAAAGTGATAATTTCCATTACAGACGGGGAGTTTGCATTTACTAGCAGGAAAGTATTGATTCATTTATATGAATGGTGTATGTGAAGACTTGATCTGTTGGCCATCCCAACCTACAATTTTCTCCGCACATTCCACAAGTGTTAAAAAGTGTAGATCTAAAAGCTGTTTTGCATAAGACAAGCTTGCTTTTCATCTTCAAATTTATTTTCATACATTAAAAAGAAGTATTGCTAGGCCAAGTGGTGTACTTTTATTTTTATGGTTGAGTCTGAGTCTGAGCCCGAGCTTTTTTTTTTGCTTTAATTTTCTGTATTTTATGGCTGAGTGTGACTGACAGCTGAGTCTGGCAGACTTGGCAAATCTGATAGGACTCATTGGCTTCCCAGGTCATGAGTCTGTTGGCCTCGTTTGTATGCAATTGGCTTGGGACTTGTTGAGTCTAGGCAAGTCCTATAATTATGATACATTTGTGCCACCATCCCCTGGCAATCCCCAAATTTTAGCCCATCCCTGCATTCCCCGTCCCCCATTCTAAAATTTTGTGGAACATAGATTAAATGGAAGGTAATTGCTCTTCTTAAAATCATTGAATGATTCTTTTCAGTTCAATGCAAAGAGCAACAAAAGTGATGATAGCTAAAACTCCATCCTCTTTGAAAGGCTTCAGTATGTGCCTCTTACCTCTTAAATGCACTTGATATATTTGTGCCACCATCCACTGGCAATACCCAAATTTTAGCCCATCCCTGCATTCCCCGTCCCCCATTCTAAAACTTTGTGGAACATAGATTAAATGGAAGGTAATTGCTCTTCTTAAAATCATTGAATGATTCTTTTCAGTTCAATGCAAAGAGCAACAAAAGTGATGATAGCTAAAATTCCATCCTCTTTGAAAGGCTTCAGTATGTGCCTCTTACCTCTTAAATGTACTTGATAATTATTTTCCTTGCCATCATGAATCACATTCCTATTATGCTGCCATTGCCTTCCCAATAGAAAACAACAAACATTCATAGGCAGTACATCATAAACCACTTTATCTACATATGATTCAATCTTAAATGAAGCAAATCATAATTGACTATCAAGCAGACTCATATTTTCCAAATCAAGAAGTCCTGTGGACTCAGTTTGGACTACAAGAAAACTGCAATATATATGCCATATCTGTATTTACCTAGTTATTTGAATTCCTGCTGTCAATACTTTTCATACCTTCCCTCAACACTTGCTTTAGGCTCTGAACACTCTTCTAGTTCAGTCAATTTTTGGAGCCTACTTACACATGTTCACTAAAGTTCTTTGTATCATTTTTTTAGCTTCAACCTCTACTGCTTGGGGTTCTTCTTGAACCACCATTGCCATATTTGCAACTTCGTTTGGAACGCAGTTTGGACTTTACGAGCTCAATTATGGCTTCCAGTAGACATATGTTGGTTGTCCTATATCTCTACCTCTATCTGAACCATTTAAATCGAAACATCCTCAATCCATGGGTCCCTTTGCATTCTCGAGTTCCTCTTCTTCTGAAGCCATGCTTCTCTGGATGATAGTCTTGATCTCCAACAAATTCAGAAGAACCATCTTGTGTATCTAATGGAGCACTGATGCCACACTTACCATTTCTCTTTTTGTGCCGTGTAGTTTCTCTTCAACCTCTAGAGACCCACCAGTCATGCATGAATTTGTGGTGAAGAACATGACCCCAGAGATCCAGCAACTTATAGAAAGTTTGACCCTCTCACCAAGCAATAATGTTAGAGAATTCCATATATGTTGAGAGTTTAATTCTCTTATTTAAGTTATTTGTAACGCAACTCATATAAGTAAGCTTCAGATTTTTTTTCCCTCTTTTATAAGCAACTTTGTATATTTTGTAAACTTGGGCATATTTGAAATGGTTAAAAAGCTTCACATAAATAGAAAAAAGGATTACAATATATAGAGGTTACACAAAACAGTAGTTAAATACTGTAGATATTAAATATATCTAACTACCTACCTAATACTGTAGAAACAGTAAAATTAAACTAACTTAACAATACAATTGACCATTAATATGAATAATATAATATTCTAACACCCTCCCTTAATGGTCAATCTATCAAAAACACCAAGTTGCCCCCTGAATTTTACAAACTTATCCGGGCTCAGAGATTTGGTGAAAATATCTGCAGTCTGATCCGCCGTTGGAACATACTGTAGCTGAATTGATCCGTCTTCTACCAGCTTGCGGATGTAGTGACAATGAAGCTCGACATGCTTGTTATGTTCATGGAAGATTGGGTTTTTGGCCAGTTTGAGCACCCCTTGATTGTCAGTGTACAGGGGAGAAGGTCCTGCTTGTGACATGTGCATGTCAGAAAGCATCCGACGGAGCCAAATTGCCTCACATGCTGCTTTAACAGTTCCTCAATATTCTGCTTTGGTCGAGGAAAGAGCCACTGCTTGTTGCTTCTTGCTGGTCCATGTTACAACACCTGTACCCAAACTGAATACATATCCAGAAGTAGATTTTCGGTCATCCACTGAACCTGCCCAATTTGAATCTGTATAACCAATCAGCTTTGGATCCGTGCATCTGCCATACAGAATGCCATAATCTGAAGTGCCTTTAACATATCTCAGCACGCGCTTCGCTGCAAGTCAATGATCAGCTTTTGGAGCTGTTATGAAGCAGAAATGTAGCTCGCTGCAAAATTGATGTCAGGTCTAGTGGCAGTGAGGTAGATGAGACTGCCCACTGGTTGTCTGAATGTTGTTTCATCAACCAGAGATGAATCAGAGTTGGCTAATAACTTCAACCCCTTCTCCATAGGTGTGGAGGCTGGTTTGCAGTCCTGCATTCGAAACTTGTCAAGCAAACTCCGAGCGTATTTAGACTGAGAGATAAAGATACCATCAACGGTCTGCCAAACTTCAATACCCAAACAATAATGGAGAAGCCCCAAATTTGTCATGTCAAAAGCCTGACACAAATCCTGTTTGATTGCTGCAATCAAGTGTGCTGAACTGCCAGTAATGATCAAGTCATCAACATAGACAACAAGAAAGAGAATATCATCACTAGAGTGTTTGACATACAGATTAGTGTCAGAAGGGTTGCGTTGAAAACCATGATCAACCAAGTACTGATCAATCTTGATGTACCATGCATGGGGAGCCTGTTTCAGTCCATAGAGTGCTTTCATGAGCCTACAAACCTGATGTTCTTTTCCGGCCACCTTGAAACCAGGAGGCTGCGTCATGTAGACTTCTTCCTGCAACTCACCGTTGAGAAAGGCACTCTTGACATCCATCTAATGAACTGTCCATGCGAATTGGGCTGCAATAGAGAGAAGAAGACGAATTGTGCTCATCTTGGCAGTAGGAGCAAAAGTCTCCTCGTAGTCAATGCCCTCCCGTTGTGTGAATCCTCGAGCAACTAATCTGGCCTTGTATTTATCCAAAGTGCCATCGACATGATACTTGACCTTATAAACCCATTTGCAGCTAATAGGTTTCTTCCCAGGAGGAAGATCAGAAAGAACCCAAGTGCGATTCGTCAAAAGACTATGGTATTCGGACTCTATAGCCTTTTCCCACTCTGGAATTCCTTTAGCCTCGGAATATGTTTGAGGCTCATAGATGCTGTGTAGGTTGGCCATAAGAGCAAAATTGACTGTGTGGAGCTGCTTGCTCTTGCTGCGAGCTGATCTACCCTCAATGAGTTGATCATTGTGAAGATCTCCGATAGTCTTGAGCCACCATTTAAGTCGACGAGTAGAAGTACCAACATCTGAAGTAGGAGAAACAACATCTGTTGGGATGTCTGGAACAACGTCATTTGGATGTGAATCCTGAGGAAGATCAGGTGGTGTTATATCATGACCGGTAGACTCCTCATCTTTAGAGTCAGAATGCTCTGAAGCCCTCCCATCAGGGGAACCAAGAGGAAGATGAACACCATCATTAGGAACCTGCATAGGCTGATCCTCAGGGCTGGTAGTAGGAACAAAGGGACCAGTAGTCTCATCAAGCACAACACCACGACTGAATATGAGACGATCCGTCTCCACATCAATCAACCGGTATGCTTTGTGATTGTCGCTGTAACCAGTAAACATAAGCTTCTGGCTCTTGGAGTCCAACTTGGCACGCTTGGCGTCTGGAATCCATACATGAGCTGTAGAACCAAAGACTTTCAGATGACCCACTTTAGGCTTACGTCCTGACAAGGCTTCTTCTGGAGTCATCTTCTTAATGGCCTGTGTAGGTGACCGATTCAGGAGGTAGACGGCAGTATAAATTGCTTCAACCCAGTATTTCTTGGGCACATTTTTGTACTCCAACATAGAACGATCCATTTCAGTAATGGTGCAATTCCTACGTTCAACAACACCATTCTGTTGAGGGGTGTATGGTGTGGTGAGTTGATGTTTGATGCCGTGTTGAGCACAAAAAGTAGAGAAGTCAGTTGAACAAAACTCCCCCCCATTATCTGACCTTAGAGTAACAATGTGAGAACTTGATTCTTTCTCAACCAAGGCCTTATACTGCTGAAATGTACTAAACACATCTGATTTATGTTTCAAAAAGTACACCCACATTTTTCAACTGAAATCATCAACAAATAACAAAAAGTACCCAGACCCAGTAACAGATGGAGTGTTCATTGGTCCACATACATCAACGTGAACCAATTGAAGTACCTTAGAGGCACGCCAAGAATCACCGTTTGAGAACGGTGTCCGATGTTGCTTTCCAGCTTGACAGGCGCCACAAACTCCATGATTTTGAGTTTTGGATCTCAGGTAGACCAACAACCAAACCCTCCCGAGACAGTTGAGAGAGATAGTGCACGTTCAAGTGCCCATAACGCTGATGCCAAAGTTTGCTGATGGAAGTACTCCTTGCTGCCAGAGTGTGCTCCTGAGAATCACCGGAATCAGCAAGTCTATACAGACCATGATCCTCAAGTCCCATAGCAATCGTAGTACGTGTCGCCTTATCAACAATGCTGTAGGTGGACGAACTGAAAATAACATCCAACTGGGGAGAATGCTCCATGATCTAGCTGATAGAGAGAAGATTATGTTCCATGCCTGGAACATAGTAGACATCAAGAAAGAGTAGATTTCTTCCGTCAGAGTGAATCTGAACATTGCCCTTACCAGCAACTGTGTACTCTTCGCCGCCTCCAAAGATCACTGAGTCAGTGAATGGTTCATATTTGGTGAACCAATCTCGACGATGAGTAAAATGTCAAGAAGCCCCAGAATCAATATACCAGGCAGAAGATTGGACTAGATCTGTAGTTCGCTTGGCCATAAATGCATAGAATGCAGACTCTTTCTGCTCGGTGTGCTCCGCGACATTTGCCTTTTGTTGAGACCCTCCCTGCTTCTTTTGGTCAGAAGCCATCTGAATTCGACAATCAGCCTTTATGTGACCATATTTGTGGCAATAATTGCACCGAACGTTCTTTTTCTTCTTGCTGTCTTGAGAAGAGCCAGAGCCTTTTGGTTGAGAAGATTGAGCCTTCCCTTTGTTCTTAGCAGAAGATTTGGCAGAGAACGCTTGCTCTATGGAGGTGGAACTAGTACTGCTTCCAAAATGTTGTCGCCATCGATCCTGCTGCAAGAGCTTGTTGCAAAGATCGTCAAATTTGAGATCAACATTGGTGGAGGTGATATTCAGCGCCTTGATGAAGTGCTCATACGAACGCGGAAGACTTTTAAGAGTAATGACGACCATGTCTTCTTCCTCCATTGTTCGACCAATCGCCTCCAATTGATCACGAATGTCCTTAATCTTCGTGAGATGTTCTTGTAAGGATATTTTCTCATCCATCATGATGGAAAAGAGCATGTTCTTGAGAAAGAACGCTCTGCTCTTGTCGGAGGTTTCATGAAGGGCCTTCAAATGATCCCAAATTTCTAAAGCAGTTTTGCCAGACGGTACCTGAGGTAGTTGCTCATCTGTGACAGAGTGTTTGATGAGCATGACGGCTTCCCGGTTTCGTTCATCCCATTTGTTCTGGTCCTTTCCGACTATAGTGGGACGAGCTAAGTTCCCCAAAACGATCTGATCGAGACAATGATATTTGAAGATCGTAATCATGCATTGCTTCCAGGTGTTGTAATTCTTCCCGTTGAACTTCTGGCTGCTTTCGAGCATTATGTTTGTCAGAGATGCCATCACGTACCCTGAGGTCGAACTGGTGAAGGCAAAACGAAAACAAAAAAATGCACAAATTCAAAGAGGAAACCCTAGCATGGATTTTGAGGCACGTTGATGACGAAATCCAGAAAATCTGAAGAGTACCCAAAAGAGAATGCTGAAAACCCAGAAAATTTCGTCAACCCCCAATGGCACAAATTTCGAGGTACGAAAACCGAGGTACCCAAAAAAATTCGAGACCAACTCAGTTGAGAACTCGAAAAACCCACCAGGAATCTGCAAGCAAAATAATTTTTCGAGGTGGTTTGACTGGTCAAAACCCTAGGCGAAGTTGCAGGATGCCCTAGCCACCATGAAAGCTTCAGAAATTTGAAAAATGAGGGCACGAAGACACCAAAAATCGCATCCAGCAAAGAGAAAGTTTGTGGCTGAGCTAGGGTAGACAAGGTGAATTTAATAAGACAGAAAAAACGCAGCCCAGATTCTGAAAATCGCGATTAGGAGAAGACAGAAAAAAAACGCCTGCAAAAACGCACCCAGAAAAATGCTGAAATCATGGCCAGAAAAACTGAAGAAAAAACGCGAATATTTGGGGGCACCAGAAAAACACGTTTTTTCTTTTGAGGCACAAAAACGCGACCAAAGATGACGAAAAAACGCGACCAGTCTTCTTAAAGAGATCGCGCGACTGTAAAGAGGGCACAAATCGCGTCCTCAGCCATCAGGAAGTCGCGCCAAAGCTAGAATAAAATGTTCGCACAGTATTTTCAGAACAAAGAAAACGCGAATCAGCAAAGGTCATGAAAGACACGTGCCCAGCACTGAGAAAGCCTTGATCAGAGAGCCACAAATTTCTTTCAGAATTTTTTTTTTCCAGAAAACTAATTTTTTTTCGAAATTACAGCCAAAAGGAAGGCTCACGAAATTTCCAGAGACCCTAATAGGCTCTGATACATTGAAATGGTTAAAAAGCTTCACATTAATAGAAAAAAGGATTACAATATATAGAGGTTACACAAAACAGTAGTTAAATACTGTAGATATTAAATATATCTAACTACCTACCTAATACTGTAGAAACAGTAAAACTAAACTAACTTAACAATACAATTGACCATTAATATGAATAATATAATATTCTAACAATATTTGCTGACTGGTTGCAAAAATTCAAGTTAGGTTAACTGTCAGGGATTCAGCTCCATAAATTAATATAGTTGCCTTTTACTGACCCTGAAAAGAAGACATGGCTTGTATATCGTGTTCCTTTGGTGAGTTGAACAGGTTGCTGATAGTATTTAATTTACATTATCGATATATGTGGTTCCTTAAATCTTTACCATCTCATAATGCAAATTAGATTATAGTATGCATTGTAAGATCTCTATACAACAAGGACTCTTCACAAGGGAATTTCCTTCCGGGGAAGTGGGATTATTTACAGTCACTCTAATATGATTTTTCAATAATGTTAATTTGCTTTTATTCCGGAAACTTTTTTTTCCTTTTGGTTCAGATGAATTTCTTTTATTTTCTTGCAGTGGCCTCCTATTAAAGACATTGGCAGACGTCAAATACAAAAATCGCCATCTCACCCCTGTGGAGATTATATATAATGCAATTTGCTTTGTCATAGCTGTTGGTTCTGCAATTGGCTTCACAATATATGCAAAAAGAGCTTTACGAAATATGCAGGAAAATGGTGAATCACATGAGGAGGTGGTTGAAAATGGTGGGTCTATCAGTTTGGTAGAAGTGGAGTCAGTTTCAGCAAGGTACTCAAAAAGTTCTACAATGGAGAGCTCTAGGAATGATTCTACAAATTTACAAATTTGAACATACAACTGTTTAGGCATGGATCTAAGGAATAAACTTAGAGATATATATACATGTAACTGAGCAGGAATGCAAAAGGCAGCCTCCATTAGGCATTTCATACCTTATACAGGTTTGCAGTGATGCTTGGTTAATACAGAAACAAGGATCAAGCTGGTAATATTCTTTAGTTTCATGCTTCATTTTTGAAGTATATAATTTTGTAATTTGATTTATTTACAAGAACCAATTTGTCTTGTCAAATTCAAGTTATTCAGGGGTAATTTATTGAAGTTGGCATTACTTGTGTGATACTCCATTTGTACTGGGTCCATTGATTGCCAGTGATATGTGAGGCCATGTAGAATGATGCAGGAACTGATTTTTATAGAAGTTGGTCTATCTAGAGAGTCCACGATGGTATGCTATACCAATTTTGAGTTTCTATTGATGTACATATTTTGGACTCAAATGGAGATACAAGAATGGAACTACATTTCCAATTGCATCTTCGCTGTGATTTGATAAGCGGTAGATAATGGCAAAATATTCTCTGTATTTTTCTGTAAAGTGGGATATTCCCTTCTGTAATTTCTATCCACATGATGCCTCACTGCCAAGATGTCTGGTTATCAAATCAACAATCTGAACTTGAAATTCAGAGTCAGAAGCTTCAGTTGGACATACGTTTTGCTCATGTTTTTAGGCAATTCATGTGGTAGCCGTATTAAAAAATTAAGATGGAATATAAAGAGCAATGCATGATACTAGCACTTTCATGAGTTGTTTTTTCCGACTGTCATATGCAACATCTGTGGCTGTTTTTTGTCATTATTGCATAGGAAATGTTTTTATTTGATTGTTATATCATTAGGAATGAAACTCATTTTTTAGAACAATTTTCCATGACATTGCATCTCTCCATATTGCAGTGAACTAAGGGCAATTATTGCTTATGAGGGGTTAAAATTTAGAAGGGCATTAAACCTTACAATTTGATGCTCAATCCTTGGATGTATTAAAATTTAATATAGATTGCTTTGTATCTATAAACAATGTGAGAGTGAGAGATATTGCAAGCCCCAGCAATTCATCCATGAAATGTTAATTTGCTATTGTAGACAATAGTGTTTTCCAGATGTTTTTGAATAACCTATATGTTGATAATTTTTCAGCTGAAAGTCATCAGAAGTTCTCTGTTGCAGATAATAAATGAAGCCGGAGGCAGAATATTCTATGAAATGTAGTCTCATTGATGTTTTTAAACTCAAATGCGCAAATTTTGATATTATCAGGGTCACAATATGTGCATTAAAATCTTAATAAGTCATCAAACTTTGGCCTATAGGCCAGACATACTGGACTAGTTTTAATGAAATTTTATATTACCGGATCTTTGTGCAAGTTTTGTGTTTTCTATTTTTGCAGTATTAGAGGTTAAAAGTTGTTCAAATGGACTTTCCGCATGCTAATGAAATATTGGTTATCTTACTTGTCCCCAGAATGCCTTGTTTGCCTGTTCTTGGTATACGAGTATTGATGGCCTAATATTAGGCCTGCATTTTTTCATTTTTCCTATTCACTCTTTATTCCATTTGATTAGCTCACTATTCTTGCTTACTGAAATGTTTGAGTAATCATAGAGTAATATTAGTCCTGTATTTTTTCATTTTTCCTCTTCACTCTTTTTTAAGTCCATGTGATTATCACCCCATTCTTCTTGTCTGAAATATTTGAGTAATCATGGAGTAATACGAGGTCTCTGCATTTTTTTTTGATTTTTCTGTTTTGCTTTTCTAAGCCCATGTGGTTGGCTCACCATTCTTGTGACCTAAAATTCTCTCAAGGATATTATGGAAGGCATTTACTTTAGATTTCGAAGGTAAAAACTATAACGAAAGGAAGGTCTCAAAGTTCATTTTAAACAAGGATCATGCCAATGGCATGAGCCATTCGCTATACTAAGAATAATCAAATTATTAATATAGTGTTTAATTTTTTATTTATTTTTATTGAATGTACAATTAATTTTTTTAGTAAGTTTAACTAATTTTATATTTTAACAAGGATAATGTGATGCTCTGTCCGGTTTCTGCCTAAACGAGTTCTAAACTTTTCAATTGTTTAATAATAGCAAGGACTCTGCAAGAGGATGGGATTTATATGAGGGTTTGCTTATTCAGCATCCCCACTCTCATTTTGTGGTTAAAAATCCTAGACATCTTTTTTACAAGCTTGTGAAAAAAAACCATTCCCTTTAAGTTGGATATGCCTAAAAAATGTCTTGAAATTAATTCTACCATTAAAAAATTTGCCAATGAGAGGGGGCTGATAGGCCAAAATTGGTGGTAAAGAATGAAGAAGATTTCAGCTTGGTCTAAGAGTGTCAACCTGAGGATCGTAGCTAGTGGGAAGTGTTGTGACAGTATACCTGAAGGGAGGAAATCAGTGAATCAAGGGGGGATGAAGTGCAGCTATAGCACGTGTAAATTTTCTAATCTAATGAAAATTTGGTTCAGCTTATTTATTTTATTTTTTCTGTCAAAAGCGTAACAAAAACTGTTATAAAAATAGCAGTGACAGGAATTGTCACTGATTGCAAAATAACAGCAACAAACTCTCTCATAAATCCATAATGTAATTCACTCTGTATTTTTCAAATACACACACCAACATTGACAGAGTATTAATAGCTGAAATGATTTTCTAATGAAAAACAATTTTAAACCAGATTGTAAATAAAACGTTGCAGAAGATTAAATCACACAGAAATAAATAATTACAAAAAATTAAATCACATTACTAAAACAATAAATTACATAAATCATTGGTGTTTTGAGCAGTAGGTCTTGCCTCCTCAATCCACCAAACGATGAAACGAATAGCGCTGCTCTTACACGGTTTTGTTCATGCAAATGATTTTATTTATTTATAAAAATGGTACATCGTTTTTTTTCGTTGCTGCCTTGCGCTACTTATATATGCATAGCTTATAACAACATACAAAGATTTGTTTGTTTTGGCCTATAGCCAACAAGCTAAAAGAAACAAATATATAGATCACTAACTTACAGATTAAAACCGTGTTGCTATAACAGTAGATGAAAATAGAAGACATGCTTTTGTTTTACTCCTCCACACAGTTGGTAAGCACAACTATTATAATAGATTCTTCTCTTTATATGAAAAATAGCAATGACGTGAAGATTTGTAGATTTTTCTCCAGCTATCTAGCAACAAATCTCTTAGCATGGGTTTCCCCCCTTATTCCATAAGAATAGCACACATGGAGTTTTGATTGAGTGCATCTATTCCATCTTTTGTGGACCATGAATTGTTTTGTTACAATAAATAGTGAAAGTTTTTAATTTCCTCTTCATAGCTGGTAGTTGCATCTCCATTTGAAAATAACCATGATTTCTTGTGCTTATTCGAATTTGGCACTAAAGGGGTAACTAACACCACCTTGGAGACTGACATCACTTTTGAAAAGATAACATAAATAAATTGCTAGTCACAAAGTAATACACAAAAGTTTCTGACCAGAAAGTGACATGAAGATATTCTGCATAAAAGATGAGAGGAAGTTCTTCTGATCTGCATGCTGAAAGATTTATTTTCCAAATCTGAAAATTACAATGCTTATTAGTAAAGACAACCAATCATTAATCTCCATATTTTATCCAAAACTTTATTAAATACCACTTATACATATTTAATCATATGCAACATAAAATAAGGAAATAATATGATATGAAATGAAAACGGAATGTGGAAGTGGGTATGAAGGTATATGAAATAAACTAAAATATGGCATAAAATGAGACATAAATGACTCTCATTACTCCCCCCAACTTAACATATTGCACGTCCTCGTGCACTCATTATTTCTGAGAGGGTAGCCTTGGGATTGTGACTTAGGATTTCCTCTTCACCTCTTAACTATTATAGCTCATGCATGATTGCATTATTCTTTCAAAAGTCTTGCAACTATCATTTAATGTTCATACCTCCTTTAACATCTGATTTTGCATGTTTTTTCAAATTTCTTTTTTTCTTTTTTCTGTTTTCTTTTTTTTTTTCCTATTTTTCTTGTCATTTCTCACATCATTTTAAAATACTATATATAGGAGGTGTCATGAAAAATTTATTTTGACAATTATGAGCTATCTGAATTGGATGAAATGATAAGCAATATGAAATGATTTTGCAAGGTCGAATAATGGATACTATAAAATAAGGATAATGGAACGTAATATAGGTGAAAAGATGGTAATAAGGATGGTAGATCTCCCCCCAACTTAAAGGGTTGATCGTCATTGGGAAACAGGGAGAGGAGAGGCATGGATGTTGCATATATGATAAATATAATAAGAAATAGTAATAAAGTTAAGATATAAAATAATGAAAAATAAAACTAATTATATCACCAACTCGCATGTCCCGTTATGCCAAGGGCTGGTGCCCAGAAGAACTCATCAACTATGAATTGCCAACAAGGAAGGAAGCAAAAATTGTGACAAGGACTGTAGCCACACCACACATGAAAGATCTCCAACAAAATTGAAGTATTATGGAGCATACTGAGGGTAGCCTGAATTCACTTTCTACACTATTGCTAACACCTCAACTGAAAGTGTAACTTTCACTACAAGTGATCAAAGTCATATGGACTACAACAAATAAGAGCACAGCTACACAAGTGAGAAACAGGAGGTGCTAGGAGGCACTCAAAAAACCATTGAAGCAACAATGTGTACCTGCAAAATGATTAGCCCACAAGAAAGAACACAAAGAATTGCATTCTCTTTTTCATTTTTTTTTTGTCATTTTTTTTTTCACTTTTTCCATTTTGATAACGACAAGTGACCGTTGGCAAGCCAGTTTTCAATCGCTTATCACTCAGTGGCACTGTAGAATCAGTCTTCACCACTAAGAAAATTATTCAACTACAATCCGCCAGAAACTGGTTTTCAAATTGTAGTTGTCTAACAACGGTCGAAGGTTTTCATTGTTAGAATTTATTTATCCATTTTTTTCAACTTTTTTCAACTTTTTCATTTTTTCACTTTGTTTTTAGATAACCTACATATAATGACCACAGAGAAGGAACCCCTTATATGGATGTAGAAGTGACACCATCGAAAACCTAAGTTCCTTCTATGACCCCACAAAAAGGCACTACTAAAACTGGGTTGTATGTAGAACTTGAAATGATGACCAACAAGAAAGATACCTTCATCAAGATGGACTATGCATATTCTTATAGCACAATTGCTACAAACAATATTGATCCATTTAGCTCATGCCACCATATCGAAAATATGACTATAGAACTTTGGAATCCATGCTCACTCACTTGGTTGAAGGAATTACTTACAATGACTGCAATTTTTGAAAGACACATTGTTCTATGATGACCAACTTGAAACAAATCATATTGACGTATCATGAAGCTATGCTATCCTTTCCTTGTAAGCATGAGAGATATCCATACTTGTTCCCAAAGTTGTATGAAAATATAGAGTGCAAATAATACAACTTCCTTACCAAAGACAGGGTTGCATAGTGAAAGACCAATTGTAGTCTCTCAACTTATCAAATGTGTCCAAACAACTTTAGGTAGGTGGATACTAAACTCAGAGTGTGATGATCTGCAATATGCTCAAGCTCTGTGTGCATGTCTTCAAGCGGCCTTAGGATTTTGGCTTGTGAAGAATTAGCCAAGAACATAGTATTGTGTTTCACATACACCAAGTTGCATACTGTCCTCCACATGATCTAGCATAAAAGTTGACATCAAAGAGAACTTGTGTCCATGAATGTTGAACACCCCACCAAAAAATCTTCTTTTGATCTCCAATAGTGAAGCACAAAGGAAACTTGAGGTGTTCGTATAGCTAGCAAGGCCAACAAGGTGTGTCTTTGGATGCTCATGTAGAGAAGCATCATCAATTGGTACTGGTGGAAAGGTGTTGGGCCACCACGATAAAAGACTTGTAACCATATTCTCATGACCAAGCATATCAAGTATAGTAAGGTAATAACACCCATTTAATAACTCCACCATTAAATAGTTAAGCCATGTTTGTAAATGAAGGGTAGAGTTATTATTATGAATAAATACTTGATAATAATAAAATGGATGAATATAATTACAATGAATACTTGTGTAGACATAATATCAATGTTAGTCGACACAAGGATGCCTACCTTTATTTGGTCCAAGTATTACACAGGTGGTTTTATTAGAAGCACCAATGAAATAGTCAATGAGGGTTCATTAGAAATCAACCAAGAATCGTCAAAATTCAAGGGATTACCCCCCAACTTAACTTCATACTACAAAGACATGAGATCATTAAGATAATCCAAAGAATAAATAATGACAATGACATATTTAAGAATACCTTGAGCCTTGTTCAATGAATAATCAACCAAAGACTTCCAATATTATATGGATCCTCCCAACTTAATTTCACATTGTAAAATCATGAGGGTATTAGGAAAATCCAAAGAAGAAAGTGGCATATTTAATAATACATTGATCCTTAATGAATGATCATTCATTTGTAGCATGTTTTGTATGGTCATTAATGCATTCAAACCCTTCTATTTCTTCTTAATCATAAAATAAATTATTGGACCTAGATCAATAAGTGTGTGAGGAATACACTTTTTTACCATAGGCCTCCCAAGATTGAGATGTTTGAGTATATTTATAAATGATAGATCTTGTAGGATTTCATTATGTATCTCACACAAATCTTGAATTATTAAGGCATATAGTTCACTATTGCTTATTGCATGAATAATTTCAACACACATATTTACCGTATCAAGGATAAAATTAGAATCAAATTGAATTAGTTCCTTATGCGTGTGAATTATTTCTAAAATTTGTGATTCCTTAAGTAGATAAGAAGAACTAAGTTGATTATCTTTTAGTGGATCATGTTCTTCAAATTCAATTAAACAAAAATCACATCCTTTAGTTGTGTGAATAGATTGCAATTGTGATTTACCAATTTCATGCATATTAATGAAATGTAAAGGGATCAATGAAACCTCATTATTATATGCATATTGAACCACCTTATTAGATAATAGTAATTTATTAGGAATTGCAATTTCCCTTGGTGGATATTTTGGGGCGGATGGTGGGTGAGATAATGACAATGG
Source organism: Sequoiadendron giganteum (assembly GCA_007115665.2). NCBI lineage: Eukaryota > Viridiplantae > Streptophyta > Pinopsida > Cupressales > Cupressaceae > Sequoiadendron > Sequoiadendron giganteum. The sequence continues at coordinate 16,621,716 of CM021105.1, forward strand.
TAAAAGTTGTGTGGTATGTAGAGTAGATGATAAAGATGGTAATATATAAGATGAATATGGAGGAGATGGTACTATATGGGATGGGTATGGTTGTTGTGAGCATTTATTATGCCATTCTTGGTAGTATGGTAATTGTTTCCTTTCACCATACATACTGGATGGGGAAGCATTTTGTGAAGAAACATATTTCATTTTAAATCCAATAGAATTATAATACATTTCAAAATCATCATTCATACCTCGATCTTTCCAATTGGATGTGTGAAGTTGTCCTTGTGTTACAAAGAAGACATTCTCACTTTCACCTTTGTTTTGTCGAGGCTCGCTTACAACATCTATCTCCTTCACCATGTCCTCTTGACCAACGTGTCATGTGCACTCAGCTTCTTCCTTGCAACAATCAGAACAAGTGGTCAACTCATCATTTTCAAAATGCCATTGTCCTAAAAATTCATCAATTATTTGTTCTTGCTCAACTATGGGAATAAAATTTGTAGATGTTTGTGACAATGGTATTGGAAGATCAAGATTATCTAAGTTGCATCTATTAGGTAGAGGGGCTATAAAAATATTGCTTTGTTTCAACACGATTCCCCCACGAACTTCTTCTTTTGTTTTTAAATTTGAAAGCGGGGGTCTAGGGGCGGCAGCCCCCAGCGGGGTCAAGGGGCAATGCCCCTTGCGGGGTCCCGGGGCAGCGCCTTGGGCATGCTCCTCGTCATGAGACATGGTGGGGTCGAGGGGTAGTGCCCTCGCTGCCAAGCACATTTTTCTTCTTGTGTGGCCTTCAAATTCTTCATTTTTGAAGCATTTTTCCCTAAAAAGTGATGTGTTTGAACTGCTTTGAAAATGCAACATTTTTATTGTTTTTATGTTGTTTCTTCAAAATTGCTTCTTTCTATCAATTAACTCACAACAATTGGTGTGGATATATATATGGTTTTTTTTTCTTTCTAAAATCTACCTACAAATTCTAACAACGCATCTATATGATTTAAACAACGCAAATTGGGACTAATCACCGGGCAAGGCTAACAGTTGTGCGAGCTTTCATCCTAACGCATTGGTCATAACTTAACTCATTGGATTTTCTGGCCTTTAACACCTCTCCCCGACAACGATACCAAAATGATAGGCCAAAACTGGTGGTAAAGAATGAAGAAGATTTCAGCTTGGTCTAAGAGTGTCAACCTGGGGATCGTAGCTTGCGAAAAGTGTTGTGGAAGTATACCTAAAGGGAGGAAAGTATGAATCAAGTGGGGATGAAGTGTAGCTATAACACACGTAAATTTCCTAGTGAAAATCTGGTTCAACTTTCCTATTCTATTTTTCTGTCAAAAGCATGACAGGAACTGTTATAAAAACAACAGTGATAAAAACTGTCACTGACTACAAAATAACATCAGCAAGCTCTCTCATTAATCCATAATGTAATTCGCGTTGTATTCTTCAAATACACACACCAACATTGACAGAATATTAATAGTTGAAATGATTGTCTAATGAAAAACAATTTTAAACCAGATTGTAAATAAAACGCTACTGAAGATTAAATCACACGGAAAGAAATAATTACAAAAAATTAAATCACACATTACTAAAACAATAAATTACAGAAATCACTGGCGTTATGAGCAGTGGGCCCTACCTCCTCAATCCCCCAAATGATGAAACGAATAGCGCTGCTCTTACATGGTTTTGTTCATGCAAAGGATTTTATTTATTTATAAAAATGGTAGATCATTTTTTTTCGTTTCTGCCTTGTGCTACTTATATATGCACAACTTATAACAACATACAAAGATTTATTTGTTTTGGCCAATAACCAACAAGCTAAAAGAAACAAATATATGGATTGCTAACCTACAGATTAAAACCCTGTTGCTATAACAATAGATGAAAATAGAAGACATGCTTTTGTTTTACTCCTCCACACAGCTGGAAAACACAACTATTATAATAGATTCTTCTCTTTATATGGAAAATAACAATGATGTGAAGATTTGTAAATTTTTCTCCAGCTATCTAGCAACAAATCTCTTAGCACGGGTTTCCTCCCTTATTCCACAAGAATATCACACGTGGAGCCTTGACTGAGTGCATCTACTTCATCTTTTGTGGACCATGAATTGTCTTGTTACAATAAATAGTGAAGGTTTTCAGTTTCGTCTTCATAGCTGGCAGTTGCATCTCCATTTGGAAATAACCACAATTTCTTGTGCTTATTCGAATTTGGCACTAAAGGGGTAACCAATGCCACCTTGGAGACTGACATCACCTTTGAAAATATAACAAAATTAAATTTCTGGTCACAAAGTAATACACAAAAGTTCCTAAACAGAAAGTGATAGGAAGATATTCCGCATAAAAGATGAGAGGAAGTTCTTCTGATCTGCATGCTACAAGATTTATTTCACAAATCTGAAAATCACAATGCTTATTAGTAAAGACAACAAATTATTAATTTCCATATTTTATCCAAAACCCTATTAAATACCACTTATACATATTTAATCATATGCAACATAAAATGGCAAAATAGTATGATATGGAATGAAAATAGAATGTGGAAGTGGGTATGAAGGTATATGAAATAAGCTAAAATATGGCATAAAATGGGTCATAAATGGCTCTCATCAAGGGCCACCAAAAGAGAAGTTGGAATACATTGTTTCACATTTAAAGAATCTACTTGCAATCTAGATTGAATTGTTGGAGCTGCCACCTTAATCTATTCTAACCTAGACAATACCACATCTGAGACAAGAGGAAGTGAGATAGATTGGGCCAAAGGAGAATAAAGAATACATTGTATCACATCTAAGGAACCTACCTGCAATCCATATTGAGATGTTGGAGTTGCCACCCCAATATTTCCTTTGAGCAAATAAAAAGATGGATGATCAAATGAGGTTGAAGAGGGAGCCCCAATAGTGTAAGATGAGGATCACACCACATTTGAGAAAAGAGGTGAAATAGATTGGGAAAATCATAGAAGATAGAGGTGGGGACCTAGAAGCCTCACATGGAACCAAAGGTCTCTATTGTGGGTTCCTAGTGAGGAGATTCCAATGAAGTTTGATATGGCCAAACCAATTGGTGTTTATGTTATGCACCATTCCACCAAGCAGAAGAGGGGTCTCTTTTCACCTTTTTACACAAGCAATCATTTTCCATTTGTCCATAAAGAAACAAGAACTACAATGTAAAACACATTTTCCATAATTTAGAGGTGTTTCCAAATTCTATACCCAACATAATTTAATCTCTTATGGGAAACCACCAATTAAGTCCATCTCAACCAATAAAAATAACATAGGTTAGTAGGGAGTGTAAGGTCATTTTAGGGTTCAAATAAATGAGTTTTCCCATGGCATTACCAATAGTGGACAAACTAGCAAGTTGCCAAAAATGGAGCTAATGATTAGACACATAAACCCCAAAGGAGCTAAAAGATTTAATCTCTTATGGGAAACTACCAATTAAGTCCATCTCAACCAATAAAAAATTTATAGGCCAGTAGGGAGTGCAAGGTCATTTTAGGGTTGAAAGAAATGAGTTTGCCCAAAGCGTTACCAATAGTGGACAAACTAGCAAGTTGCCAAAAATGGAGCTAATGATTTGACAAATAAACCCCGAGAGGAGCTAAAGCAAATGATGTAGAAGATGGGATAAAATATTAAAACCACATATTCAAATAAAATAATGTTGAACCCTAGTACCATAGACCAAATTTCAAAAGATTTACCAATCTTTCTTTGGCCCACACACAACAATGAAAAGTTTGTGGGGATGGGTCAAATACCAAATTGCGGGTTTATATGAGTTGGAGATCCATCTGTGGAACTTTCCCAGACATGGCCAAAGATTTTGGAACCAACATGCCAAGCCCAACTTTGAATAGTGTATGGATTGACTACGCCCTTGACAAAGCATCTTGAACATAATATACAAGCAATATGTTACTCTTATTTTCTATGTATATATGTGTATTTTCTTTATTTATTTCTATATTTCTTGCAAGTTGTATGAAAAATATTTCTAGGGCCACATTTTACAACAAACAATAATTAGTGGCTTAAGTTACAACTACCCATTATATGCTCTCAACTTGCCTTTACAAGATTTTGGTGATAAAAAGTGGTGAAAGTAGTAAGTTACTAACTCTTTTTCTCAAATTATTTTTTTCTACGCTGGATTGTCTAGGTTAGAAACCCTATGCCTAGGTTCATAAAATATTCTTAGCACCTATTGTTTTTAGCTAAGCAATATTTCTCATAAAGGGCTTAGTGAAGCGAAGGGTGTTTTGACTCCAATGCCTAAGACTCAAATGATAATTGCATACAATTTTGAGTTTCCACATACTTTTAACATATTGGAAGACCCTCTAAGGTCAGGAGAAGCCTCTCAATAGGAAGCCATTAGCTGTTTGAAAGCTATTGTACATTGGTTGGTGGTTAGAGCGAGGAAGTTACTCTCATTGTACCTCAAAGATGGGATAGTGCAACTACAAGATGATGAAATCCTCTATAGTTAAATCTTTGAAATGCTAGGTATGTGTTCACTATTTATAAAGGAGACAAGTATGTTTGACAACCTACAAACCAAACACACCCTAGCCTTAAATTTTCCTTTCCCCCCTCATTGTACATAGATGTACACATAGGCGGTCAAAATATTTGAAGTGTGTTGATTTCTATAAATCTAATTAGTGTTTGTTTAGTTATATTAATGGGAGATCATGCTCCATATTAGAAAAAAAACTAGACAATAGTATCTAGATCACATGTTTTGTGCTCGTTGCAATAGTAGGTTCATCTCCTATATAGTTTGACAATTTACAACTTTTGGGCCAAATTTCTCCCCATCTAGGAAGAATTTTCTATTTTTGTCTAAAAATCTACACATAGGGTATTATTAATAAAAAGGATTTTTTTTTGTCCAAGACATAGATATGATACAACTTGCAAGGAACTCTCTAGATATCATTCTTTTTTTAAATTGGCAAGTTAGATAAGTGGTTTGGATGGATTTTTTTCTAAAAAAAGTTTTATTAGTGTTCTCAAAGATAATATCTAAGCTAAACTCTAAATATTTACACCTGCCACATTCTAGAATTAGTTGTTATATTAGTTGTCTCATGTCATAGGATTAAAAATCTTGTCATGATCTTGTCTAATCCTATACCCCACCTTTCCTATATAAGCAAAGCTTCTTGTATTGATCATATTGTATCAAGTTGCATTCATAATCAAGCAAGCCATTCTCTTTCCATACTCTCTTGTGGAATGTTTCTCTTTGTTATTTAGGCGATCTTGGGCTATGGGAGCTTGCTATCATCTCCTTGGAGTTCACTATCAACTCCTACATGGTATCAGAGCTCTAGATCTACAAACTCTTAGATTTGAGGGTGATTTGGGAATGAAATTTTTTGGGTACACTTTAGGGAAAAATATCTCACCATTGATTCAAAAGGCCCAAAATCCCCTATTTTGATATAAAATGCTTAATATTTTGGCGATTGGAAAGTTTAGGGCATTTTTTGAGGGTTTGATAGATCTCACTGGTTTTGTATCCATACAATTTGTACGGTCTACAATAGGTGATATAGTTGTAAAATTGATTTTTTAGAATATTTTGAATTGAATATTCCCTACATAGTTTGCATCACTCAGATATGGTTTATAGAATTTTTTACTTTTATTTTTATTTTTTTGCCATGCATCAATTTTAAATTTGATGGTCATTTGGCTATCATAGTGACACACCACCTGCCACAGTTCATTCGTTGACGTGACTTGATCACCACTATGGCTTGATCATTGGTGTCAATGCCACCAACCCCCCGGGGGCTCTATTTTTCCCCTCAAGCCTTAATTGGGCAACTTTTTCAAATCACCATAACTTTTGACTCGATTACCAGGTTTTGGTGAACAAGATATCATTAGAAAGATGGTTCTAATAAATTTATAGTGGTATAGATTTCATTATCATATTTTTCTATTGGTGAGTTGTACTGTTGTTTGAAGTCAGATCTCACATTTGGACTACCAAGCTCATAAATTTTTGCCTAGATCTCTAATTTTCATGATTCTTGTAGCATTGTAAAGATATTTAGGACCCCTTCTCTTTTATTCATGCATTATTTCTAGATTCAACCCCAAGTATATTTCATTTGTTTTTCCCAATATTGCATTCTAATTGATTACATGGACATCCTTTCACCTGGAGAAGTTCTATATTTTCAAGAGGGCTTCATTTTTAATGTTCATCATTATTCTTAAATTTCCACACAGTCATGCTTTGTCATCTTCTTTGATTGGGCATATACCCGATTTAGTTATGATATATTCTTACATGGAGACACTTCATCAATTTATGAAGACACACATCATGAGGCTTCTACCATCATCTCCCTTATTGGAGTTGGAGTTGCTTCTACATTGACCATTGGACTTGTTTCTTCCCAAGGGGAGGCATGTTGTTTTTAGAAATTGGATACTCTTTGGTCTTCAAGCATTCATCATCGACACATGAGCTACTTCATTATGGGGGGATTTATAGTCTCACTCATTCCATCTTATGGGGGCTATTGATTGTATATTTGTAATGGATGTAATCATTGGGGGGTCATGATTAATTCCTCCATTCATCACTTATTTCATCACTTGTACATGATTGTTTTCTTGCATTCTCACTTTTTGAGAGAGGGTTTTTCCCATGTGGTTTTTCTCCTTTACTCCATTTGTGAGAGATCTTTTGTAAATGGGTACCTAACACAACCTCATAGCCAAGAGAAATCATCTATGTATCCTTACATCATATCTACATTCATGCATTTTTCTACTTCTCCCTAATTTGCACCTAAAGGGGGGGTGTTGGTGTGAATAGGGTGTTTTACCTAACTAGTTCACTTGGTAGGTCCTATTCACATGTTAAGTTTACTTAGGTCATAGGAATATTTCTAGAAGTCTCATTTGTCATGCAATCTTATCTTTAGTTGTCTCATGTTATAGGATTAAGACTCTTGCCATGATATTTTCTAATCCCATCTCCCACCTTGCCTATATAAGCAAGGCCTCTTGTATCCTATTGCATCATGTTGCATCCATAATCAAGAAATCCATTCTCTTTCCATACTCTCTTGTGGAAGGTTGTTCTTTGTTTTGTAGATGATCCTAAGTTGTGGGAGCTCAAATCCTTGGATTTTACTATGAACTCCTAAATTCTTAACACATAGAGAAGCTATTAAAGAAAAGGTATTTTGGTATTGTAGACATGAAAATCTGCAATATGTTAGTAGAATGACAAAACAACATAAAGCTAAATTTATATCCCTATGAAATAATACTCCATGATTCAAATGCAACCAAATAACAACGGTAAGCAAAGCATGTAAAACATGAAATATATCTATCCCATATTGGATTGGTGCTCTTGAATATGTGAAAGAGCCTTTTCCCAATCCTTGATTAAGCCAAATTAGATGATAGACAATGAGATGCTATGAGTTCAAGTTGCCTATAGTGTAGATGCTTTCAAATGTGGATGATGAAGAGCAAGATTGATTCTCAAATGAAGAGTAACCTTGCATCAAGATGTGTTGTTTGTTTGAAGGAGAGAAGCCTTCAACTTATAGTTGAACTTGAAGGGAGGAGAGGCCAAATTGATGAATGTGGGATCATTCATGGACCAATGACAAGATGCCACTTGTCAAGGTGTGAGAGGGTGAGGAATGTGCAAGTCTTGGCCAGTGTGCCCATTCAAATTTGAAAATGGCCATAAATGCATGTGGTTGAGGGTTTTTTTGGGGGATTGTGTTTGTCCAAAAAGTCAAACATGAGAGTTAATGAGGGTATATTCCTTGGGAATATGCCCTTGTGAGGGAAAATAGGTGCTTTAATAAATCAATTTAAATGATTTATTGTGCAAGTGGATGAATCTAGAAGATTCATGTAGTTAGGATTAAACTAATCATGATTTGATTAATCTAATAGATGATTTAAGTGATATGACATTTGATTTTAGATTTTTGTATTTCTTTTAAAATCAAATGAGAGGAAATGAGCATTGATCATTTAATTTAATATTGGTGATTAAATTAATAGACCTTAGGAGATTTATGATTTAATTAAATAAAACTTGATTTATTTAATCAAAAGGTGAACATTGACGATGATGTCAAATCTGCATGTCTACAGGTATTATTTCCTAGTTCCACTCTATGGAAGCTCAAATTCCTTCACATCCTTCTCCAAATTTATACAGGATATTGTATCAACATAGGAAAGTTTTTGAGGAACCTAAAGTGTCACCTCCCCTTGCGGTCCTATGACTATACCATCCCTTAATTCCTAGCAATCAACCTCCAACTATGCAGCCCTATCACCATCCTTTTAAATAAAATAATGAAATTGAGAAAATGGATAAAGAGCTAATAGAGACAAGTGTCATCAAACCTAATATAAGTTCTTATTTGTCCAATTTGGTGATGATTATTAAGAAATATGGTCTAGAAATTGAATAAACTCACCATCAAGGCTAGTTTCCTTATTCCTATCATTGATGATTTTCTAGATGAGCTCTTTGAGGCCAATTTTTTAACCAAGTTGGATCTTTGATTTAGAAATTATGAAATTCAAGTCAATGAAAAGAATATTCCCAAAGTTCCTTTATCTTTCAGACTTTGATGAATAAGGTGTTCAAAGGTTGTCTTCACAAATTCATCTTGGTGTTTTTTGATGATATTCTTATTCATAGTCATAATTGGGTTGATTATATTTGACATATGGAGATTGCCCTCAAGATTTTAAAATATCATTCCTATTTTTCTAAGAACTGTAATGTGCCTTTGTGGTGCAATAGATGGAGTGTCTTGGCCATAGTTTCACAAGAGGGAGTGTAGGCGGATCCAAAAAATATTGAGAAAAGGAGTGGCCTAAATCCAAATCCATCAATATTTTGTAGGGTTTTTTAGGCTTGATGGTGTATAATAGAAATTTTATCAAGAATTATGGTAAAACTGAAAGAAACTTAAATGCATTCCTAAAAAGGAATTCATTTTTTGGAACATAAAAGTTATGGCCTCACTTTTCCTCAAAGCTACTATATGTTCCACCTTAGTTTTTTTCATGCATAATTTTCATAAACCATTTGTCTTGAAATGTGATGCCTTGGGGACATGTATGGTTGTTATCTTGATACAAGAGGTTTGACCATTTTCCTTTACTAGCAAGCAACTTACATGGTAAAATCTCACTAAATCCAACTATGAAAAAATATGATGGTTTTTCTACACAATGTTCAATAACGATGTTCTCACCATTGGGCTATAAATTCCAAAATAAAAATAATCATCATAACTTAAAATATGTGCAAAGGTTATCTTACCTTGAATAACAAAAGTGGGCAACTAAGATGCTAGATTATAATATTGAGATCATTAAGAATTACAAATAAAATATTATGGTTGGTGTACTTTCACACAAATAGAATGATGGTTAACTGTTTTCGTTGTCAATGCTAATGTACATTTGGATGTAAGAGGTTAGTTAAGAATGCACAATGAAACCAAAAATTTAGGATATCATTCACTAGTTGGAAAAGATCCTCATTCAGTATTGGGATTTACATGGTAGGGACAAGTATTGAAATACCATGACTAAATTTATTTGTCACAACTCCTAGATCAAACCTCACTTGCTCACTACAGTTATTTCCTCCCCTATTGTAAGTCACCTAGTTTTTTTGAAGACATATGAGAGTGTCACTTGGAATTTAATTTTGGACGAAGTTAATCAAGATGTCAAAAAGTTTGTGGTAGACTGTGATGTGTAAAGATAAGCATAAGCATAGTGAACATGTCAATAGGGATATCATATGAGGTAGACATGATAAACATGTTATGAGAAACATAAGCACATTATAAATCATGTAACATAGGAATATACAAAGGAAAATTTGAAAACCAAAATGGTAAATATAGAACATAGGAAGCATAAGAACATAATGGATATGTAATATAAGAACATGGAAGGTAGCAAGGAAACATGTGGGAGAATAAGTGGAAAGAATGGAACATGTAAAGGCATATGAATCAAATAAGTCATATAGGAAAGCTTGGATGTTGTAACTACGTGTTGTATCTTAGGATTATGTATCTTGCAAATTCAAAGAGTTTATTATTAGTTAATTTGACATAGATGGTAAATAATGTGTGCATTTTCAAATATCATGGAACAATAAAATTGGGATGCCCATGTGAAGGAAATGACACAATTATTTGTGTCTATTATCTGTTGAGTTGGAAATGTTGTTACAAGAGGGAATTGAATAGTGGGTTTAAGTGGAACATATTCCTTATTTGATGGGTGAGTGAAGTAATTAGTTTCTTAAGGTGGAGCACTTGGGATTTACTTTCATTCAGTAGGAAGTATCTTGGTTAAAACTATTTGCGGGAGTTACAATCTATTATGAGGTGCTAAATTCATGACATTTAGGGCATTGGATTTTTGTATGTGGACTTGAGGGCCTAGTTTCTAGGCCCATGGTTTTGACCACTTATTTTTGGATACCACTTGTGGTTCCTTGTTTCTAAATTTATATATATTGGAAGTATAGGATATAGGTTGTATTATTTTTTGTAGGTTTGAGGAAGGTTATGCTATTAGAATATTATCATAGTAAAGGGATAAGTTTGATGTGTTGATGTACTCATAAATTTTAGATTAATATAGGTTTGTGCTCTCTTTGGTGGTGGGGGGATTTTTATGAAAGAGTTTCTCCATGTATATTTGGTGTTATCTTTGTGGTGTATTATTTTATTGTTATCATTCTTCCATTTATGGTTTATTATTATATTATTTATGAGATTTGATCATCATTCTTAATATTCTTATTGTGTTGATTACCTAGATTCTCAACATTTGGTATCAATACCTTGTTGACTCGACTGGCATAAAGATTCTTTGGATGTGGGATTTTTTGTGGATGAAGTGAGAATATTTGGTGATTTACTGATGTGTCCAGGTGTTTTTCTACTTTTAATAATGCAAAATAGAATGTAAATGCAACAAGGAAAATACACAAACAAACACTCAATGATAAGCCATAAATTGAATCTAAACAAACAACAAAAAAAACATGAAATGTTATACCTTGCTTGCTTAGATTGATGAGTTGGTTGGCCCTTTGATGATGCTTGATTGTATGCTCCTTTGATGGAAAAATGCATGCAATAATGGAGGTGGGTGTAGTGATTGAAGATAGTAGGTGAATACACTAATGGCTAATATGGCTGCAAAATGCTAAGAGAGTGAGTGCAAAATGACTTGAATGCAAAAATGGCTTGAATGTTTGTCTAAACTTGTCTCTAATCTCTTTAACTTGAGGCCAAAGCTCCCAATTTAAAGAAGAACGAAAGGTTGAGATTGAGCCATCATGGACAAGATGGAGGGTTGTGGTGAGTTGAGGACTCACAAGCCCTCACATCTTGTCATGTGGAAAGTGAGATGGAAAAATGACAAGTGACATGGAAAAGACCATGTGATGTGGAGGTACTTGCAAGTACCTTGGGATTGGAGAGGATTTCCTCAAAAATGAATTCCTTGTCCCCATGTGGGGCTGATGGTGACAAGTGAGGAATTTTAGAAAGTCCTCTCTTGTCACCATGGGGATGGGAGAAGTTGTTGGAAAAATAAATGTGAATTTTAAATTCACATGATTGGAAGTACCTAGTGGATAAAACAAGGTTCTCCTAAAGGAGGTCCTTGTCCCATGTGCCTGATGTGACCTGTGAGAGGTTATTGGGAAGAGAAATGCATGGGAGGAATAAATGGAATTTAAAATTCCATTGGAAAGGACATGGGGATTGTAAATGGAATTAAAAATTCCATTAAGGGTGTTGGGATAGTAAAATAGAATTAAAAATTCCATTGGGATGTGACAAGAGTTGACTAAAGGACTGATTAGATTAGCTAATGAAGGATTAGAAGAGAGTTAGGTGGCTAACGATGATTAGGAGCCAACTTGTAAAATTTGATGGATGTGACACATCCTAATCATGGATTAATGATGGGATTAGGAGATGAATTAGGATAAAGTGTGGATGAGACATAAAGGGAATTAAATAAGTGGGTTATTTATTTAATTCCTTGGAAGAAAGGGACAAAGGGGTAAGGTATTTAATTATTTAATTAAATACTTTAGGGATTTATCAGACTTTAGGGGTATTAATTAAATATTAGTAACATTATTTAACTAATGTGGATAAAAAGATATTTAGACGAAAAGGGTAAATTTGACCAAATATAAGTGGTCAAATTTAGATGTTTACATTTTGCCCCTCTTTGAGATGGTGTTACGAAGTAGCATCATTTCAAAGAAAATTAAAACATAGCACCTAGAAGAAGATGGATAGATTAAGGATGATGCCCCAGTCATTCAAGGAGTGACTAGGAGGAAAGATGATGGGAGTGAAGATGAAGATTACGGATTGAGGGTGCCCCCTCAAGAGGACATGCAGGTGTAAGAGAACACGAGTGTTCTATTGAAATAGATGAGATGATGCAAGGGTAGATGGGGAAGATGATGAAAAATGATGGATGAGAGATGATGATAATATGAAGAGATAAAGGCCAACACAAATGGGTTCAATAAAAAATATTATGTTGCCCCAGTAAAGCTACAAGCCAGGATGGATTGATGGTCGATGGAGTGTTGTTGATGAGGGAACGATATATCCCAGAATAACACAAGGATAGGGAAGGATACATCCTGCACATGATGATGATGATAGTGTTGTTGACGAGGGAATGATACATCCCAAAACAACACAAAAGGATAGGGAAAGATACATCCTGATGATGATGACGATGATGATGATGATGATTGGGTTAAGGCTTGTAGCAAGGCTGGGAATAAGACCAAGGATGTGACTAGATGATTTGTGCTAGATTGAATGGATTAGGATTGGATGGAGATGTGAGATGGTTAAAACGAATGCAAATGATGGAGGTAAAGATGCAATGCAATGGAAGAGAAAATGAAATGCAATCCTAATGCAATTTGCCATTTTGGAGCACCTATTTTTTCTATAACATAAGAGACCAGGTATCATGGTATGTGAAACCAAGGTGGATTAGTGTCTAATGCATACACAAACACAACAAACAAGGAGGCCATCCCAACACCCCAAAGTCATGATGACTTTGGTCGGGCCAAGTATTGGGATAACCACAAGCACAAAAGGATGCCCCAGCGTAACACAAGATCTCAGGGGTTTTGGTGGGTACTACATGAGACAACCAAGAAGGCAACAACAAAAAAACATCAAGATATGCCCCTATGTTAACCAATCAAAACACACCACAATATGATAGATCATGGTGGCCTTGACAAATAATGATAGGGAGCTCAAATGATAAATAGAATCCAAAAGTATCAAAAGATTACAATCAATTTCAAAACATCCTTTGTCATAGGATCAAGAGGATGGATGGGGTTGATGAGGTATGTTAGGAAGGATACATCCTATTGAGACCAAAGATGGATACTACTAAATGATCAACATGACTCAATATATTCGAAACTGATTAGATCTCGGGATACAAATGAATCCCATTTGTGAAGAACCAGCCAGATAAGGACATACTTGATGACACGACAAGATGACGAGACATAAGGCGACAAGACAACAAAACGACAAGGCGAAAAAATAGACATACCCTAAAGAACTAGGGGACACAAGACCGAAACACCCTAAGGACCTAGGGGCTTAGGGGTTGATCAAAGATTAGCCTTGCCTATGTGAAATCGTAGAACCCTCGTAGTTCGACATAAGGCCATGGATAAAAGTGGAAAGAGGACAATGGAGACCTCGATGGATGGTGCAGATTGGACAGAAAAATGCCCTGGGGGCAGATCAAATGATCAACTTTGCATACGTGAAAGCATAGAGGCCACGTAGTTTTCCACAAGGCCAAAGGAAGACGATGAAAGATGACAAGACAAACAAAAAGCAAAGCGTCGGGGGCGGATCAAATGATTGACCTTGCCTACGTGAAAGCGTAGGGGAAATATAGTTTGACAAAAGACCAATGATAGACAACAAATAAGGGATGATGATCCAGGATAGGCCGTACGAATGGGATGGTCGATACACATAAGATGAAGCTTAGGGATGGGATAGTTATCCAAATCATCAAAAGATGAAGTGGGAGGATGAGACGATGGATAGATGAGAGACGAAAAATGATAGCTATATACCAATGACAAGGGATTAGGAGATGGAAGGAAATATAGAGGGAAATGGATGGATTGATAAAGATGGGGAAATAGAAAGATGTTAGGATGGATGGACAGAGGGGGAAGGATTTGGAAAGATGGATAGGAAGATAAGGATAGGGAGATGGACGAGATGCTTAGATAGATGGATGGGGAGATAAGGATGAAAGGACGGAAAAGGACTAGTGGATGAGAGTATAGGAAGATAAGGATTTGGTAGATGGAAGGGATTACTGGATGGATAAATGGATAAGGATGGGAAGGATAGGAAGACAAGGGTTTGGTAGATGGAAGGGATTACTGGATGGATAAATGGATAAGGATGGGAAGGATGGGGAGATGGAAAGGATTACTTGGAGGGATGGATGGATGATGTCTCCAAGGACTCTATCGCAAATAAGAAGATGCCCCCACTCTAGATGTGTCATGCGTGATGAGGTAAGAGGGATAGTAGGATGGGTGGATAAGGGAGTGAGATGGACATAGATAGTAGATAGGGGCAAGGAAGGATATGGGTGTTGGAATGATGGGTGGATGATGAAGCTAGATGGATGTAGATAATATGCATGGATTTGAAAAGTAGATGGGGAGGATAAGGAATATGATAGTGTATGGATGAGGTGAATATATGCCAAGAGGTGTCCAAAGCATGTAGATATGTTTACCCCTATCTAGGCCAAGATCACAAGGAAAATGGAGGGGCTAGATACAAATGGCATATGATGGGTAGGATGTGGAAGATAGGCAGATGTAGGAGATGGAGGAAAAGAATGTGTAGATGGAAGCTGCCCCCAATTGTGGAAATAAACCAAATGGGGGATTTACGCATGATGCCTGTTTGACAAGTTTTCATCATGGTACTTATTCAAGGCGCTTGTTTGCCAAGTTTTCACCATTGGATGAATTATTTTCTCTTTACTATTTTTTTCTTTGTTTTTTCTCTTTTTGTTTGATTTTTTTGATTTTTTTGACCTTTTGGACTAGGATGTGGATGAAGATGGATAAAGATAGGGATATGGATATGTGGGTTTGGCAAAAATGTGATAGAGGGGATGGATGAAGGACTCAAGCATCAAGTTCTATATGAGGTAATAAGAGCCCATGTGTAAAGTGACCATTGGATGTTAGTACAACCTTATTAGAATGGATGGATTATGAAAGGGGATGGATCAAAGGGGTTTGATGGGGTATATATGTGGGATAATGGATGGGATGTTGGAAAGTGTATGGATGGAATGATGGAGTGGATGTGTGATGGGGGAATGTGTTTAGGACCAACATTAGCACATGTGATGGTGGATTCGAGAAGATAGGTGGATGAATGCATGGAGAGTGTGGAGATAATGGAGTAGAGATAGTGAATTTAGAGACATAGGGACCCAAAATAGATTTAGGAGATGGAGGATCTGAATTATTAGCTTTTGGATTAGCAACTTTGGATGTCATTAGGGATTTTCCATTTGAAGGCATGAAATATTTTTTCTTGGGAATCCACATGGTTTTGGTTTTTGCTTTGGTGGGCCTTTGTGGCCTTTGGGATTGATTGGGATTTTGGATTTGATTTTTATTTTCATCAACATGTATTTTGAAGGGGACATGAGGAGCTTTAGATTCATGTGGATGTTTGGATTTATGCATTTTTACTTTGGCATCCAAAGTGCTTGTAGTAGCAATGGGATGGGTAGGAGGAGATGAATGATGTGGAGAAGATATGGATGGAGTGATAGAGGTAAGCGTTTGATGATGGTGTGTGGATGGAGGATACGAGATAGAAAGCATGGAGGGGTGCCTTTGTTGATCTTGATTAGGAGTTATGAATTTAGGATTCTTGTGATGCGTACTAGGGATAGGCGATGGATGGATGAGAGGATAAATAGGATAGGATGGAGGGGGTGATTTTAGGATATAAGGTCCCAAAATTGACAGTGTATATGGAGGATGTGTGAAGTTTGGTGGAGGGATATAAGGACCCAAAATAGATTTAAAAGATGAAGGAGGAACATGGACGATTGTTTTGAGGTAATATGATGGAGGAGGGAGGATGGCGACAAATGATTTGGTGGAATAGTGGGAAGTGCCTCTCATTCCTTTGGAAGAGGTTTTCTTAGGATGTATGGAGGTTGTACCAACATTTTTGGATTGTGATGCTTGGGAGATATATCCAAGACCCTATGTGCCTGGATGTTCTTTGACCTGGATGGTCTCTAAAGTACCTTGCTCATGAAGGCCTAAACCTTTTCCTTGGTAGTTCATGTTCTTGAGCATGTGATCTATGGTAGGATACTTATTATTTTGGAAGCATTATGTGAGTCCATTAGCAGGTGGAGGAGGAAGGGTGGTGCATATACATTTTTCTTCTTCTACAAGAAGATCACCATGGATGAGTGTAATGTTACCGAGGTGATATAAAAGTGGTGGTGGGATGATAGGGCTAGGCAACGATTTAGGATCTCATGCGATGAAGACGATGGGATAGAAACATCCTGATCAAGAGGAATGAGGGATAATGGATCGGGAGAGGGATTAGGTGGTATGACAAGATCTGGATTTATGGTGGTGAGTGATAAGGGATCATGAGATGGGGTGATTGGATCTTGGGTGCGAAGGGGATCATGAGATGGAGCATACGAGCTAGTGTGATCTTGAGATGGAGTAGATAGGATGGTAGGATCAACATTCAATTGAGGAAAGGAGTCATGACATGGGATGAATGGGGGACTTTGATCTTGGGATGGAGTGGATGGGATGGTAGGATATGGATTTGGTTGAGGGGATATGCTTGTATGCTTTGGATCAATCCCTTGGCATGGCTCATCGTGTATGGAAGGCACGATGATGGAGGATTGTTGGAGGCACTCCTTAGGTGGGGGATCTAGGAGGATGGAGGATTCATGAAGGTCATAGGATTGAAGTTCTATAATAGTAGGACTAGGAGGGGTGGATTGGATGTCTCCAATGGATTGGGTGGATCTAGCAGTAGAAGATGGGGATTCAATGGATTTGATGGGTTTGACAGGCTCAATCGTTTGGATGTTGTTAGGAATGGTAATGAGAGTGATAGGTGTAGTATGGGAAAGGGCCTCATCACTAGTGACCGTGCATGATAGAGTGGGAGGGTATGGTTCCACAACATCAAGATGTGGATTTGGGGATGTCTCTTCTGTCATGAGTCCTTGGACGTCATTTGGAAGGGATGTAGGATTAGGTGGGGGGATGGGAATGGATGGAGGATTAGGGATGGTGGGAGGACTAGGATTAGGGTTTGGTGGATTAGGATTAGATGAGTGGATGGGATTGGATGGAGGACTAGGAGTGTTTGGAGGACTAGGATTAGGGATTGGTGGATTAGGATTAGATGAGTGGATGGGATTGGATGGAGGACTAGGAGTGGTTGGAGGACTGGGATTAGGGATTGGTGGATTAGGATTAGATGAGCGGATGGGATTGGATGGATGGATGACTAGGAGTGGTTGGAGGACTAGGATTAGGGATTGGTGGGTTAGGATTAGAAGGAGGATTAAGATATAATACGTTGAAGGGGGGAGTGATGCAAGAGAATGTAGATAATGAATTAAGATAGGAGGATGCAGATGCTGGATTAGGTTGGGAAGATTGGGATGGTGAGTAATAGTAGGAAGATGTGGATGATGGATTAGGATGGGAAGATTGGGATGATGGAGGAAGGTAGGAAAATGTGGATATTGGATTAGGATGGGAAGATGCGTATATGGGATTAAGATAAGAGGATGTGGGTGGTGGATTGTGATAGGAAGGTGTGGATGTTGGATTAGAATGGTGAGATTGAGGTGGTGGATTACCATAGGAGGACATGGATGGTGGATTGGCATAGGAGGATATGGGTGATGGATAAGGATAAGAAAATTGAGAAGGTGGATTAGGATAAGAGGAATATTGGGATGGTGGATTATGATAGGAAGGAGCAGGTGTTGGATTAGGATGGGAAGATTGGGATGAGGGATTAGGATAAGAGGATGTGGGTGGTGGATTAGCATAAGAAGACATGGATGGTGGACTGGGATAGGAGGACATGAGTGAAGGATTAGGATAGGAAGATTGAGGTGGTGGATTAGGATAAGAGGACATGGGTGATGTATGTGTAGGAGGATATGGGTGGAGGATTAGGATAAGAAGATTGAGATGGTGGATTAGGATAAGAGGAATATTGGAATGGTGGATTATGATAGGAAGGTGTGGGTGTTGGATTAGGATGGGAAAATTGTGATGTGAGATTAAGGTAGAGATATTTTAATGGTTGATGAAGATAAGGATAGGAGTATGGGGATGTGGATGTTGGATAGGAGGGAGATGTAGAGGGAGGACATGATGGATATGATGATGGTGAGGGTACTAGATATCCATTGTCAAGGGTAGCGTAAGGACTATTATTAGGTGTGGATGAAGACATGGGGGGAGAGTTTGGAGGAGTGGTTGGATTTTGGGAGGTGATTAGAATTTTTTTTTTGCAATAATAGCATCAAGGGGTTCTATATTACACTCTTCTTGATCAACAATAATTTTGTTATCATCATCAACGTAGTTGGGATTCCCTTTGACTACTATTACTGGTTGTGCGGGAGGAGGATACAAATTCATGATGTTAGATGAAACATATACAAATTGAAAAGATGGGGGGACTAGATGGTGGAATGATAAATAGGATGGATTAGAAGAAGGAAGAGGAGATCTTAAGATTTGTTTTGATATCAGAAGATGGACGAAAGCTCAAATCGAGATTCAGGTTAAGCTCAGATTGGGATTGGATAAAATCTCAGTTTCGGATTAGATAAAAGCTCAGATTAGGATGACTAGAGGATGTGATGGGATGTGATAGGATTGATGAGACAAGATCAAATGATTGATCAAATAGATTCTAAACCCGGTTCAAATATTTTACTTAGATGGCGTAAGGTGCTGACGATCAGATTGGATTATGAACGGGATGATTACAACACCGAATCCACTTCAAGATGGAAGTAGATTGATTGGGTCATAATGATGATTAACTGACTCAGGACGAATGACAATCCTTAGCATATGCAAATGATGACAATCGGGATCAAACACCTAAGCCAACTTGGATAAAAAACCTCAAAAATGAAGTCTAGGAGATTTAGAAACAATGATGGATATGTGATCAAAGGATGCCCTAAGACACTCCCAAATGATTGATTGGTGAGACGATGAAATTTAGAGGATCCAGATGAAGGGAAATGATAATTACAGAGAGAAATATAACCTTTCCTATTCTATCTGGAAAATTCAACCAAAGGCTAGCTGGCGGGGGACCAAATAGTTGCAAACATAGAAGAGCGGGCAAAGGTGACAGAAGAACGAGAAGGGGTGAATGAAGACAAAAGGGGGGGACTTTGAGGATTTAATAATGGGATGAAAACTGGTCCTATAAGGATTTAGATAGGGGCTTAAATGAAGAATGGGATGAGAATGGAGGAAACAAACACCAAAATGGGTCCGAACGGGGTCTCGAACGAAGGACGGGATAGCCAACGGAAAGGATGGATTTGATTGAATGAACCCAAAGGGAGATTCAGAGGGAGGGTAGGAAAACCAATGGACAAATGGATATGCCTAAAGTGATCTAAATGAGGACTCAGATGAAGAATGGGTTTGAAAACAACCGAACATACACGAATACAGACTTGAACAGGGTCTCAGATGAAGAAAAAGGTTGTTTTGCCCCTCTGTTAAGGTCAGGGCTGCCCCATTGAGGGAAAAAATTCCAAAGAAAAGGGAAAGGTTTCCCATATCAAGGAGGATGAATAATGGGTCTGAAAAATGGTCGAACGAACATTAAAACGAACCTGAACGGGGTCTCGAATGAAGAAGAAAAAGGCCGTTTCACCCCTTTGTTCAGGTCAGGGCCACCCCTTTGTTCAGGTCAGGGCCACCCCTTTGAGGGAAAGGATTCCCAAGACAAGGGAAAGGTCTCCAAAATTAAAGAGGATGAAGAACTAGGCTGGACAAACACCAAAACGAACCTGAACAAGGTCCTAGATGAAGAAGAAAAGGTTGTTTCACCCCTCTGTTTAGGTCAGGGCCACCCCTTTGAGGTGAGGGCTGACCCTTTAAGGGAAATGATTCCCAAGAAAAGGTCAAGGTTGCCCAAATCAAAGAGGATGAAGAACGAGGCCGAACAAACACAAAACAGACCTGAACGGGGTCCCAAATGAAGAAGAAAAGGCTGTTTCGCTCCTTTGTTCAGGTCAGGGCCACCCCTTTGAGGGAAATTATTCCCAAGACAAGGGAAAGGTTTCCCAAATCAAAGAGGATGAAGAACGATACCAAACAGACACCAAAATGGACCTGAACGTGGTCCTAGATGAAGAAGAAAAGGCTATTTTGCCCCTCTATTTAGGTCAAGGCCACCCCTTTGATGGAAAGGATTCCCAAGACTTAGGAAAGGTCTTCCAAATCAAAGAGGATAAAGAACGAGGTCGAACAAACACCAAAACAGACTTGAACGTGGTCCCGAATGAAGAAGAAAAAGCTATTTTGCCCCTCTGTTTAGGTCAGGGCTGCCCCTTTGAGGGAAATGATTCCCAAGTCAAGGAAAAGGTCACCCAAATCAAGGAGGATGAAGAACAAGTTCAAAAAATGGTCGAACATACACCAAAATTGACCTGAACGGGGTCCTAAATGAAGAAGAAAAAGGCTGTTTCACCTCTCTGTTCAGGTCAGGGCCACCCCTTTGAGGTCAGAGCCACCCCTTTGAGGGAAATGACACCTAAGACAAGGGAAATGTCTAAAAAATCAAGGAGGATGAAGAATGGGTTTGAAAAACAGTCGAACGAACACCAAAACGGACCCGAACGGGGTCCCAAATGGGGAATGGGATGACAAGACGGATGAAGGGATGGATCCAGATGGAGACTTGGAGGGAGGATAAGACCACCAATGGAAAAATGGATATTCCTAAAGTGATTGAAATAAGGGCGTGAATGAAGAATGGGAAAAAAAATGATCGAACGAACAGTAAAACAAAACCGAACGGTGTCCCGGATGAAGCATAAAAAGGCTGTTTCACCCCTGTTTGAGGGTAGGTGTAAGGAAACTCAGGTGCGGAAACAGCTTCCTACACTAATCTCTTAAGGAAAGTATGGTGCAAATTCGTTTTAAACCCTTACAATTTCAGATTCGTTAATCTACTTAACAAAGATATTGCAGCAATATACCATACATACAGAAAATGAAGAATGACACAATGATTTACCCTGGGGAAAACCTTTCGGTAAAAAACCCCAGCACTCCAAAACCTGCACAATGTATTATCTTCAACACAACGGTTACAACACACTTGCAATGCAAGTTCTTTCAGGAGATTTCCAACTCTTGAAGACAAAATGCGGCAGCATGAAAAAAACGTTCCAACAATACACTCACATCACAAATCTTCGCAACCCTAAAAAACGCTTATATCATGCGCTTCCCTTTTAGGGCAACTTCCGAAGATAACTGTATTAGGGTTTTACCATTAAGATATCGTGGAAGAGTGTACAGTACTCAACTTTATCAATTGCCACATGTCTTCACCTGTCATTGAATCTTCCAGACATAGCTCTTACGTGTCATAGGAATCCGTCATAACCGTTTCAGCCATGATCTCCTTACACACAATTCAAGATGCCGACACATTAAGTGGAGTGACACATCAACATGCAAACTAGACATGTACACTCACACTTAACTACATTATTTGCAAGAAATACATTTTACAAAACAAATAATAAGAATAGGAATTATCCAAGGTTGAGACACCTTATTCCTAACAGTAGGGTCACCCCTTTTAGTGTAGGGCCACCCCTTTGAGGGCAAGGTCACCCCTTTGAGGGCAGGGTCACTTGTTTGGGGGCGGGGTCACTTGTTTGGGGGCGGGGTCGTCTGTTCTGTGAAAATTGATCAAATTTGACTTAGACAAGGTGAAAATCAATGTGATAGAAGGGAAAGGTTGCATCTTTGAGGGAAGGGTCACCCCTTTGAGGGAAAGGTCACTTGTTATGGGAAAATTGATCAAATTTGACTTAGACAAGGTGAAAATCAACTGAGACAAAAGGGCAAGGTCGGCTCTTTGAGGGCAGGGTCACCTCTGTGTTTTGATTTGGACTTGAATTAGAAAAAAACAACTATGGAAAAGGACAAAAATAGTAATAAAATGGCCAAGACTGATTGATAAGCATTGGTTTTGCACAAAGTAGACAATTCAAGCAGAACAATCCTAAGATTAGTGTGAGAGGGTATGGTCAACACAATCCTCTAACTAGGTTTAACAAGACCACTAAGGGAGTACCCGATATATGCACGGTACATGGGGCACAACCATGAACACCAACCCATTTACAAGCATGAGTTGGGAGAAACCAATGAGATACTAGGAGCTCATACCAACTCTTCACATCTTATCTAGGTATCACCCTAGCTTCAACGCTCCACCAAAAAAGACATGACTGGATTGAGATACAAATTTCACCTCCCCCATTTATATACCCCACCGATAATATGTAGTTGGGATCATCCCTTGGGGTGATGAAATCCCCAAGTAGGTCCCGCTAAGAAATAGAAAAAAGGTACAAAAAAGACTTAAGTGGACTATGATTTCTCTTCACCCAAGATCGTCAAATGGTGCAAGGGGATTGAATACGTCAACAGTCCACCGTTCAAATACTCAAGAAAGTTCTTTGAATATCTAATTAGAGCTATGTGCCTAGTTAAGATGAAAATAATAAGCAACAACCAAAGAAAGTATTTTCTCTTCCCATGCAACAAGTATGTTAGTAGTTTTTTGCTTCTTGTCTTCTACAATCGTTAAACACCTACACAAATGTTAGCAAAAACAACACACTCACAAACAAGACACATTTGAGGATCAATAGTAAAGAAAACAACAGTAATTGATCATTGGAAATGCAATTTTAACCCTCTATTTTACCTGATTTACCTTTGTTCAGAGTGGAGCCACCTTTGTGTTTTGGGCGGAATTGGCTTTGTGGGCACAACCAAATCTTTGGGCGGGGTCACCTATCTGTGGGCGGGGTTGCCTATCTGTGGGTGGGGTCACCCCTTTGTGGATTTGAACCTACAAAATTTTAGAAAATAGAAAGCGAGACAAATAGATAGATGGATGGGGTCACCTATTCGTGGGCGGGGTCGCCTATTTGTGGGTGAGGTCGCCCCTTTGTGGATCCAAATTTGTAAAATTTCAAAAAATAGAAAGCAAGAAAAATAGATAGATGGGCGGGGTCGCCTATCAGTGGGTGGGGTCACCAATTCGTGGGTGAGGTCGCCCCTTTGTGGGCGGGGTCACCCCTTTGTGGTTCCGAACCTGCAAAATGTTAGAAAATAGAAAGAGAAAAATAAATAGATGGGCAGGGTTGCCTATCTATGGGCGGGGTCGCCCCTTTGTGGGAAGGGTCGCCTCTGTGTATCAAAACCTGCAAAATGTCAGAAAACAAAGAGCAAGAAAAACATATAGGTGGGCGGGGTTGCCTATCTATGGGCGGGGTCGCCCCTTTGTGGGCAGGGTTGCCTATTTGTGGGCGAGGTCGCCCCTTTGTGGGTGGAGTCACCTCTGTGTTCTTGAACTTGCAAGATATCAAACAACAAAAAATGTAAAAGAAACACTCATTTGTGGGTCCCACCGAACATGCCAGAAATGTGTGCAGGTGTTTTTCTACTTTTAATAATGCAAAATTGAATGTAAATGCAACAAGGAAAATACACAAACAAACACTCAATGATAAGCCATAATTTGAATATAAACAAACAACAACAAAAACATGAAATGTTATACCTTGCTTGCTTAGATTGACGAGTTGGTTGGCCCTTTGATGATGCTTGATTGTATGCTCCTTTGATGGAAAAATGCATGCAATGATGGAGTTGTGTGTAGTGATTGAAGATGGTAGGTGAATACACTAATGGCTAATATGGTTGTAAAATGCTAAGAGAGTGAGTGCAAAATGGCTTGAATGCAAAAATGGTTTGAATGCTCATCTAAACTTGTCTCTAATCTCTTTAACTTGAGGCCAAGGCTCCCAATTGAAAGAAGAATGGATGGTTGAGATTGAGCCATCATGGACAAGATGGAGGGCTGTGGTGAGTTGAGGACTCACAAGCCCTCACATCTTGCCATGTGGAAGAAGAGATGGAAAAATGATAAGCGACATGGAAAAGGCCATGTAATGTGGGGTACTTGCAAGTACCTTGGGATTGGAGAGGATTTCCTCAAAAATGAATTCTTGTCCCCATGTGGGGCTGATGGTGACAAGTGAGGAATTTTAGAAAGTCCTCTCTTGTCACCATGAGGATGGGAGAAGTTGTTGGAGAAATAAATGTGAATTTTAAATACACATGATTGGAAGTACCTAGTGGATAAGACAAGGTCCTCCTAAAGGAGGTCCTTGTCCCATGTGCTTGATGTGACCTATGAGAGGTTATGGGGAAGATAAATGCATGGAAGGAATAAATGGAATTTAAAATTCCATTGGAAAGGACATGGGGATTGTAAATGGAATTAAAAATTCCATTAGGGGTGTTGGGATAGTAAAATGGAATTAAAATTCCATTGGGATGTGACAAGAGTTGACTAAAGGATTGATTAGATTAGCTAATAAAGGATTAGAAGAGAGTTAGATGGTTAATGATGATTAAGAGCCAACTTGCAAAAGTTGGAGGATGTGACACATCCTAATAATGGATTAATGATGGGATTAGGAGATGAATTATGATAAAGTGTGGATGAGACATAAAGGGAATTAAATAAGTGGGTTATTTATTTAATTCCTTGGAAGAAAGGGATAAAGGGGTAAAGCATTTAATTAAATAATAGTAACATTATTTAACTAATGTGGATAAAAGGATATTTAGATGAAAAATGGTAAATTTGATCAAATATAAGTGGTCAAATTTAGATGTCTACAACTGAAACTCAAATTCATGTGATAAAGGTCATGAAAAACACACATTGAAAGAATATTGAGAAGTTTAATGGATCCATTTTTAAACTTTGGAAGCTAAAAATGGAGGATCTCTTGGAAAAGATGTGGAGAGTTGTAACACTAAAAGATAAGTTTAATAAGTTTTTTTTTGGTGCCACTAATTTACATTATTCTTTTGAAGAAACTACGACATTCAATATTTAGAAAAGTGTTTAGATTAGATGTGCTGGTCACCTTGCAAAATTTATCTTGTTAATTATATATAATATAATGTATGATCTCCAAACATCATGGAAAGGGAAAAATAGGATGCCCATGTGATGGTGGGGATATAAATTATTTATTATTTATTCTCAAAATACTTAGAATATTGTGTAAAAAGGAATTAAATATGGAGGTTGCATAGAAAAGTTCAAATTTGGGAATTATAGAGGGTCTTCATAATTTAGGTGTTATGACAAGACAATGCATTCATGGAGCACCTATATTTCCTTTCCCCTTTCAATATCATTGATTAAATGAAAAAGGATAACCTAAATGTTACTTTATGGGAAGCCTTGTGTTAGGAATTCGAGTCAAGAATAAAGGGATCAAATTACCAATTAAATGCAAAATAAATTAAACACACAACAAAATAATAGAGGAATGAAACACATAATAGAAAAACAATGAGACGAAAAAATATTTTTGACATGGCTCACGCAATTCTCGAGATACGTCCACAAACATGAGTCTAATATATATTAAATTTCCAACAAAGCAATTTACAATAACTTGTAGCAATAGTCGCAACTTGGAACAATCATTTCAAATGATATCAACTGCTTTATATTTCCATGCATAGTGCTACGTGCACCCAAAACAATACCTACGCTAATCACTGCCTAAAACTAATCAATGACCTACAAATTATCGCCACACACTTCACATGCCCTGCAACAACAAAACCAAACTTCATGTGGCTGTTTAAATTCCCATGTGTACTATGCTACAATTGTTCAATTCATGGAAATTAGTTTTCCAATTCGTAGCCAGAACTCTTCAACTTCTGGGCAGTTGTATAATTGTTATTGACTATATTTTAAATACAAATGCACAATAAAATTCCTTTAATAATATTAGTCAAATTTTGCTTTAGGGATGCTGCCCCCAGATCGCCACCATAGGCTCTGCCACTAGGCCCCCTTTGGGGGGATAATACCCCTTAGACCCTACAAGAGGGGCTCTCCCCCTTGTATTCCCTCGTTAATTGATTTGGGGGAAAACACATAGGGTAAATAAGGAAAAATATAAACATCAAGTTTGATCGATCTCCACATAACAACACCTTGACCATCCTAGCTTAGAGAGACTTGCTTCAAGAAGCATAAGGACTTAATCAACCAAGTGATTCTTTGAAAAATGAAGGAACAATAGCTCAAATCAACCTCATTCAACCAAAGGAGGAAAGAAATAAAAATAAAACCAATAAGCTACCTACCTTCTACATGTATTGAATAATTGGAGATTGAATTTACTCCATAATTGCATGATAGATAATGTAGATAATCAACATATTTCCATGGGATTTCTTGAGGGACAACCAATTTAAGCTATAGATTCTGAAGAAACTCTTGTGAAAATACCTGTAGATTCATCTTTTCGAGCTTGTACAAACTATGAATCAAGTAAAACATTCCATGAATTTGAAAATTTTAATATATCACATGGTATACTACCTAAGGGTTGTAATTGTAATCTATAGATCAGCAATGTGAGGGGCATGTGGCACCATCAACCACATCCTCCTGAAGCTAACGATGTAAGGTTAGATAATACTACACACACTCTGACTACTCGAGTATCGCTACCTCCACACACAAATATCCAAGCTGTGTCTTTCCTTATTCTTGCTCGTAGCTATATTTATCACTTTGACTATGGGGACGCAGGAAGAACTTGTTTATGGATTAACCATGGACCTAATGAGTCACCTTAGTTGTTGGTTTTTCCTGACTTTGTCATCAAATTTCGAGGGATGTGATATTGAAACTTAATTTTCTAAATATAAGGACGAATTCACATGGCTTAGGATTGTGACCATCGCCCTGTTGCTTGTGCATGCATTGAAAAGACAAATAGGGGTGGGAGTCAGTTTGTCTTGTCTAGTCTTGGTTCATTTTGAGTCTCTTTGTATATATTTTGGTTTGAATAAAATGCATAGTTTTATTTTGCTTTGTTTTCCTGTTTTGGTTAGAATAGGTTGGTTTTTTCTTTGCTTCTCCAATTTAGGGTCTCCTTTTCTTTTGGGAATGTTTATGTGCGCAACAACCATTTCATTATCTAGAATTGTTTTGAGTATTTCTTTGAGAAACTCTAATCATGTTTTTAGAATGGACAGTGAAGGTCCTCTATTAGCATCAAGCAGTTTGAATGCTTGATTCAAAGAAGATAAGTCATTGGTCTGATATGATTCTGAAGTATTATGAAATCTTATACTTTTACACATTTTAAGAATCTTGAGGTCACTATTGGTTTCTATGTGAAGTCATGTTAAGTGAAAAATATTAGATTTATGCTTCAACACCTCTGTGATTCTCAACCCTAAGTATGAGCTTCACTACTTGTGAGTTGAAATGAACATAAAAGAATGAAAAAATCAAAAGAAACAAGAGAAGAGAAAGAAAAGAAAAATCAGAAAGATAAAAAAAGGTAAAATCAGAGAAATTCAACTTTCAAGAGGATTCAAACAACTCTACCAGGGTTATGGACGCTTGGCTAGCAGTAGAGCTATGTCTGAGAGAATCACAATGACAACCTCGTCAAGGCTATAGATGCATGACTGGTAGCGAGACAATGTCCAGGTTGCTTTTGAGGTAGAATCATTCATGTAGCTTAGCATGATGGAGCATAGGTTCTTGTAGTTGCTTAAGGAAGGAAATGAATACATTTGTACACACTTGGATTTTTAGCATACAAAAGGTTGGATTAACTAGTGGTTTTGATCCTTTGATGAGGTATCTCATTTTTTTTGGTCTAATGCGGAGGTCAAAACCAAAGATTTTGGGTTCTTGATCCTTGTTTGTCATCGAAATGCTCTAGAGAATTTCCCCAACAAAGCTGCCATTTGTTGTGCATTTTGTACACACACCCCACTGAAAGCAGGGACCCCCTCTTTTTTTATTTTCCCTCTCTAGTTGCTCGCTTCTACTTTGGGTTCGGTCATATTTGGTGCTTGTTGGGTCTGCATGAGTTTTCCCTTTGGATAATAATTGTGTTTTGCATTTTAGGTTTTGGGGTCATTTGCCTTGTTTGCATGATGATTCACTAGTGAATTTAACTTATAATCCTTTAGCTTGGGACTTTTTCTAATGGTTTCTCCACATGCTAAATAATTTGCACTAAAAGTCTAGGTTTTAGCCTTTGGTAGAAATTCAGTGGGGGTATGCCATCAACCGGTGCCAGACCCTCCGACTTTCGCAGTCACAATTTTTGTATTTCTTAAAATGGGAAAAATCATCAAGAAATAGGTCTAGGCACTCTTCATACCCATTTTACCATGTGCTTGAATTGATAAAACTTAAATTTGCTAAGTGTTAAGGCTTTGCAAATTTTTTGTGTAGGTATACCGTCAAATGGCGCCGAACCCTCCGGCTTTTGCAGTCACATTTTATGCATTTATTGAATTGGGAAAAATCATCAAGAAATAGGTTTAGGCACTCTTCCTACCTATTTTCTCATGTGCTTGAATTGATAAAACTTAAATTGACTAAGTTTTGAGGCTTTGTAGAAAGTTGGTTGTGGAAAACCGGGTGCAAGATGCCATTCCATCCACATTGTTTTTATGGCACATAATTGTTTGGCTTCCGCATTGCTTCGGCACACAAGTTTTCGGCTTCTGCATTGCTTTGGCTTGCAAGTCTTCACCTTCCACAGTGCTCCGGCTCACAAGTCTTTGACTTCTGCATTTCTCTAACCCACAGTGGTCCAATTCCATCAAAAGTGGAAAATTCACTCATTGGTGCCGAATCCTCCGACCCACAGTGGTCCAATTCCTTCAAAAGTGGAAAATTCACTCACTGGTGCTGAACCCTCTGGCTTCTACATTGCTCTAGCCCGTAGTGGTCCAATTCCCTCAAAAGTGGAAATTTCATTCATCGGCGCCAAACCCTTCGACTTCTACATTGCTCCGACCCTCAAAAGTCAAAACCCCTCAAAAGTGAAACCCCCTCAAAATTCCATTTCTCAAAATGGAAAATTTCCCAAAAAGAAAAATTTCTTGAAATGGAAATTTTCCAAAAATGGTTTATTTTTCTAGAAATGCAAATTTTCCCAAAATGCAAAATTTTTCAGAAATGGAAAATTTCCCAAAATAAAAAATTTCTTAAAATGGAAAGTTTTTCAAAAAATAAAAATTTCTTGATGGACTATAAATTGATAAATTTTAATATTTTAAATAAGGGAAGTTTATTATTTTTGGAGGTTTAAATTATGGTATTTTATGACACAGGTGCTTTTCAAGATGCTTGGAGGGATAAAGGATCAATTCATTGAAGGACCAACATATGAAACTGTTCTATATATTTGAGGGAGGAGTAAATGCATTAAATGGTCAAGATGAACATGCATATTGATTTGTGCAAGGCCTTATTCACTATGCTAAATATCAATATTCGATGCAAATCTACATGAGAATCCATGCCAGCTAACTATGCAAGTACTTTTAAGTGACAATGCAAGAGGCTATTTTTATTTCCTCTAATAAAGAGCTGATCACCGAAATCTAGGAAGGGAATATTTGTTTCTCTATGGGTCAAATATGTAACCAAATCACCTGATTGGATGCTGCTACTCGACATGATTTTCCAAAACGTAATGTAATTTGAATATTAAATGCAAATGTAATATGGGCCCTTGAAATGGATTAAATCTTGGCCATTGATTTTAAATGTAACATCTATATAAGGCTAGTGCCTTCTCATTTGTAAGGAGTTAGTGAGTTAGTATGAGTTAGTTGTAAGAGAGGAAGAACTGGATATTGTTGAGAAAATGCTGGATAAATTAATGCAGGTTGGTCATTGATTTGGTGAATTTTTATGTTGAAATCGAAAGTGTTATGGTTTCCTTTTTTGATTCTCAAATGTTAGTTTCATGTTCATTCATATTAATGGTGAAGTGTTGAAGACATTGATCGATCTCCGGTTCATACTATTAGTGGCTTGTTGATTGTGAGTTACTGTGCATAGTTAGTCTAAGCATTTTTACTCCATCAATTCAATTGTGAATATTTATGCATATTGTACTAGTAATTGGATATGTGTATGGGTGTTTACAATATGAAAATATTTGAGTATTTCTTTGAAGATTGCACTATTTCTATGATATTATGGATGTAATCCTGGTTAAGCAAGAATTGGTATATTTGGGGGATATGTCTATCTGATGCATTAACCATTGCTGTGAGTATCCTTAGGTGTTAGATTTGTCTCTCTCAACCATAAGTCTTTTTACCTTTCTTTGGATTAGTTTTAGAATCAAAAGCATCACCATATTGCCACATTTGATGATAATTCATTTTCTAATCTCTAATCTAGAGATTATAGTTGGGTTTTGTATTTATTTTCAAATTTCATGAAACCTCATTTAGGTTTGACGCTTCCAACCTTGTTAAATTGTAAGACCCCTTGTGATTACCAGAAAATCACATCATCACTAAGTTGTTTTCTGCATTGTCAAGACTTGACCTTCAAGACCTTGGGGTTATTTTCTAAAGTTTGTCTGAAGAGAGTCACCTTTCAAGAGAGATAGAAAACTTGTGTTTTACCTATGTTGTGCAGTGCTAAAACACCCATCAACACACAAGAGGATGAAATAACTGACACATTTCTTAATATCACTTTGCCTATCCTTCATTCATCTACCAACATTTCTCCTACTTTTGAGTATATTTTGGTGCAAGAGGAGGCAATCATAGATGATCATGGAAATCATAGTTGTCCTCTCGATACCTATCCTTCTTGTGGAAAAGGTATCGTGGTGTTAGAATATCCAATCATCGAGCATCATGAGAATCTTGTTTGTACCTCTCTTAATGCTTCTCCCACTTGGGAAGATATTGTGGCACAAGAAGATGAAATCATTGATACATTTATTTCAAAAGATAGTAAGATGGCTTGCTTAGATGAAGATGATAAGGTGACCTTAGATCTCCCTTCGATAGAAGATCATCAACAAGAAATTAAATCCATTGAGGTCATGAATGCACAATTGGCCATTAGATCTCCCTTGATTATTGGACCTCCTAAGAGTCCTCTAATTATTGGACCTCCCCAAAGTCCTCTAATTATTAGACCTCCTTGACCTCTAGATGCTATCTTAAACTTCACAAAGCAGCTTACTAGTAATCATGTGTCACAACAACCAAGTTATCATACTGTAGCTCACACATATAATACTAGGAACAATACACAACCAAAGCAAACTCCAACTCCCATTCCATTGTATCTCCCACCCACACCTAATGTTCCATAAAGTAGTATTAAAGGGTTTGATCTTGTTGAGCAACTTTGTAACACTCCCGCTAAGATATCCTTGTGGGATTTTATTCAAACATCACTTGCTTTCCATGATATGCTTCAAAAGGCTTTGTAAAACATTGTTATCCCTCCTAGTGCATAATCAAATGATGTGGCATCTTTGATTGAGAATATGAATAAACCTAGTTTGGACATTATCTTTCATCAAAGTGAATTACCTCCTTTAATTGGAGTGGACAAGACTTAATATGGCTGTTATTAACAAGGCTGGGATTAGGCGTACCTTTTTTGATAGTGGTTCAAGACTTAATATTTGTAGTGTAAATCTTTTGAATAAAATTGGAGTGGACAAGAATAAAATCCAACAACTGATTTATCTATTCATGGTTTTGAAAATGAGGGCAAACAACTGCTTGGTGTGATAACATTACCTATCAAAGTTGGATACGTCACTTTACAAACTCCTATCCATGTCATGTCCCAAGATCTTTCATATAATCTTCTCTTGGGTAGACCATGGATTCATGAAATGAATGCAATGCCTTCAATGCTTCATTATTCACTGAAGTATGTAAGGAAAGATAGGTGCAAAAATGCCTTCCTAAATACCAATTTTACAAGAGAGAGATACAAAAATTTCACAAAACTTTGCAACTACAAAACATAGAGATGCACATGTCATGAAATTAACAAAACAGAGAATTAAAACATCACACAATTGAACACCAATTTTATCGTGGTAAAACCCTTATAGGAGAAAAACCCACACACCAAAGCAATTCTCACTTGTATTATAGTAAAAATTCATTTACATATAAGATACAAAACTTTCTCTTCCAAGTATTAGTTTATAGAGTCAATTCCAAATTTGGCTGCATAACATTTCCCTGATCAACCTCTTGATCAATCTTTGATTTCTTTTCCACTGTTATGATTGGGTACAATGTACTATGGCATTCACATATAGTTTCCAATTGTTTCAGGGAACCGTTGTTACAACTTCCACAATGAGTGGTCACAGAGAATTTTAATTGTCAATATTCACTACCCCGTCAAAAACATGTCCCTTCAAAATTTTCCAGCCAACTCGATATGCATATAGCTTGCTAAGACATTCAGTCAGAAGAGTGTTGAAGAGACACAAGACCATGCCTCTCTAAAAACTCAATGTCATTTCAATACGATCCCTTAGCTTTCTACTCCATCCCATCAAGACGTCGAGGAGATGACTTAGTATCTTCCTCCGATACGGGAGAGTCACACCGATGATTCTTATAGCATTAACCATGGTCCTTATTACCAATGTGGCATCCATGTCACCATTGTTAAACCATTCCCCACACCCTCGCTAAGGTACAGACTGGGTCCCATCAAGGAATCATGGGGAAGCGGGCACCATTAACCTACACCATCGACTCATTGAGGAGACTTCACTCCAAGTCTTGCTGAAGACACAAGGTTCCACCAGTGAAGATACACAACATCGGGTTATCG
Organism: Sequoiadendron giganteum; assembly: GCA_007115665.2. Lineage (NCBI taxonomy): Eukaryota > Viridiplantae > Streptophyta > Pinopsida > Cupressales > Cupressaceae > Sequoiadendron > Sequoiadendron giganteum. Next base: position 16,654,978 of record CM021105.1, read on the forward strand.
AGGGGACACCATCCAAAGTCTCAGTGAAAACAAATCGTCCTTTCAACACCTCCAAGGTAACACCCTCCATAGGGATGTCAGGGAGACATGGAATTCTATCCCAACGACATGATCATCTCCCGCTGACATAACACAATGCCAAACTCATGAAGAGCTCTCAGACCATCGATGGGACTGTGAACTATGTCCCATTGAAATGGAGATGTCATGTTGACGAAGAGTTAAACATCAACCAGTGGGAATATTATCAGGCCAATAAGTTTGAGTCACATTTTCCAACAAAGTACATATACAACAATAAGGTTTACATAATAAAAATGTTACCCTAAATCTGAATAGTGTTTACAAATTGAAATAGGAACAAAGGATTCTCTTAGAAAATTAACACCAACTACAAAAGTGGAACCTTTACAAGTTGAGGATAACGATAAGTGTCGTGCAAATGTGACAAAGTTTTTGTATGATGATTGGGGATCATTAGATTTCAAACCTACATTTGATGGAGAATACAAGATCATACAACCAAAATTAGGAAAAAATAAAGAAGTTTCCATGATATAAAGATAATCTATCATTGAGTTATCAAAATAATTTGAGTCTAAAACTTGTAGCAAAGAAGAGGAAAACACAAATTATACATCCATATATGATGTGAATAATCATGAAAAACAACCTTCTTCAAGAAATAAATGGAAGCTATTTATGGAAGAGAATATCAACTTTTGAAACAATGTGGCTATAATGGAAAAGGATGTGGAGTGAGAGAATAAGGTATCCTTGTCCAGGCTATAGAGCCTAACATGCAAGAAAAAACAAGAGGTCTTGGCTATTTTCCATCAAAAACATCAAAAATCCTTTCACTTAATCAATAGCTTTAGTTGCTTCTCCTTGTCATGTGGTAGTTGTATTGTCACAACATAATCACTACCATCCATGAGCATATAAACTAGGATTTAAACAATCATATTTCATTTTCCAAGGAGCAACACATTATCTGTTTGGGTCTCCTCTTTGTCCCTACACTTGGGGGTCAAGGGGTTAGTCTTGTCTAGGTGCATTTCTTCCATTAAGGGATCCCTTTGTATCTCCTTAAAATGTTAGTGTAGAAAGTACAATAACATTTTAAAGGAAGGGGGCATATATTCCTCTTCTCATTGTTTGCATGTGGAATAGTCCCTTCTTAGTGATGTGATAGCATACATCTCCTAGGAAGCGTGACCTTGTCAACCAAAGTGTGGTCTTTTTAATCCATGCAATGTGTCTCCTTTGTGGTGATATTAGGCTTGATGTACCATAAGAGTGTGAATTTTCTTGGCATATGACGTTCTCCTTGGTGGTAACACTATGATTAGTGTTCCCTAAGGTGTGATTTTCTATTCTGTGACTAGTCCTCTCTTGGTGGTGATGTCATGTCTGATGTTCCCTAAGGCGTGACCATATATTAAGCAAAGCCCGTTTGACTATTACCTTTTGTGGTGATATTATTACAACATCCCTTGAGATTTTTAACCTTGTCATATTCGTTCCATGAGACATTAAACCTTTTTATTTCATGGAACCTATCATAATACAACTTGCTAGCCATGAGCAAACCCTTTTTTTATGGAACCTAGCATAATACAGCTTGTCAACTATGCATAACACATTTTTCTTCACTTTGTTCATGGTAGTTTAACTTAGTGTAGCATTGGCATAGCATCTTGTGGCATCTTATCAAGGTTATCAAGGTTATCAAGGTTATCAAGGAGTATAACTCTTGGTATGGTTGTTGTGGGCACACCTTGTAGAACTAGTGCGTGTTTCCAATTTTTACCACCTTGTTATGGGAACACCTTGTAGACCTAGTGTATGTCTCTCATTTTAACTTGTCTTGGGGGCTCACCTAGTGAATATTGGACTTCACTAGCTCGTTTGTCTCCTAGTTTGTGATTCACCTAGAAAATATCAATCTTTTCTATTGTGTGAGTCATGAAAGCCTTTTAACATGGCCACTTAGCATAATAAAAATTTCTTGCCAGTGGATCTCAGTGTGTTTCATGAGTGATGTGCATAACTTTAGTCATGAAACCTTTTCTTTATTCGATGTATGATTTTTGGTATTTGGGACAATTTAAGACTAAGGTCTCTTTCACTTACTGGCTCAAATCCTTTTAGTACTAACCTTATATTTTTGTTGTGTTTTTATGTGTCTTCTTTGTGTTTGCATTATGTTTATTTTCATTTCATCACCATCTTTATGTTCTATGGTATCATGTGTGTTTTCATCGTGTTTTTCTGATATGTATATTTTTGCATCTTGTATTGTTGCATATCATACATGTGTGTGTATGTGAATTCCTTTGTGCCTATGTTGGTTTGTCATAGGATCTTAGATCCTAGGGGATTGATCACCCTCCTTGATCCTTAGTCATTCTATCGCTTCAATATTAGTACAATTGAACACCTCTTGAGATATATTTTTCTACTTTAGTGTGAACCTGAGCGTTAGTTCATACTCTCACTAAAATGGGGGCTAAATGTAGTGTACAAAATTTTATACCTTAATAATTTCACATTATGTTTTTTCCCCCTAATTTATTAAACTTAATTAAGCTCCTAATTTTCCAAATTATGCATTCTAAAGCCTAATTTTTATCATTTTTCGAAGAAGGAAAAATATTAAAAAAATGTATCCAATCATTAAATTGTCCCCGACTTTGAGTGTCCTGGAAATTTGGGCCAAGACCCATTTGCCCATGGGCAAATAGGTCCCCCTTCTTAGCCAGGACCCAAATTCAAATATGTTGTTGGCGACATTTTAACATTCAAAATTCAAATATGAAGTGTCAACTTTTGGAATCTAATTTTTAGGAAATTAGAAAAATTACATACAAATACCTAGTTATTTTATCATTTAAAATCTAACATCTAGCAACACACATTCAAGAGAAAAACTATTGTCAAGAGCATTATTGAGCAAGTCAAGAGTAGCATTATCAGAGTTTATTACAACAATTCAAGATCTAACATCATGTCAAATTCTATGTATGTTCATGTTCATGTTTTGTGAAGGCTAACATTGTTGTAGGTCTCCAAGAATTCAAGCATTCAAGAAAATCAAGATCCAAATCCTTGAGGAGATGTTTATGAATTCAATCCTTTAAGGCAACCATTCAAGGGCGGTGAGTTGCAACATATTGTGATTTCATCATTCCTTACTTTCAATTATCATTTATTCATTGACATTTGCCATTATGGAAGTGGGAAAACTTACATGGGGCTTGATTGAGGCAAGCCCCTATATGGAATAACACTTTCTCCCTCTTTGAATGCACTGGTTATAGGCTTGGAAGGGATCAAAAAGAAGATTGAAGGCAAATTGTCAATTGTTGCATTTGTTGTCATCAACCTTGTCAAAACACAAAAAATCACTTAGAAAACTTACTGACAACATTCTGACAACTTTGAAAGTAAAAAAAAAAGCTTAGATCAAGCATCAGAGCACCCCAAAAAGTTGAGTAAGACACCTTAACAAAGACTTATTAGCCATTGGGCGAGCCAATCCTTGTAAGAACAACCAAACCAAATTTTCTAGGTAGGTGCACAGTTATCTACACCTTCTATATCTATCGAAACTTGACTATTTTTGTTTATCAACTATTGGGATTTAACATTTATCATATTATATCATATAGTCTAATTAGGGAAATCACTCCAAATCATTTTCAATTCATTCCTAAGACTCAAAAGGATCAGATCCAAGTTTGAATGGCTCACCTTGGAGGTTGAAAGTCAAACTATACACCTTGTTGATTTGCATCTTAATGAAATCCTAGAAATGATGGAACATTAACCATAGGTTTTGAAAGGAAGCCGAGTACACAAAAAATATTCCTACACCAATCTAACAAAGGAGAGAATGTGCAAATTTCAAAAGTATCAAACCCTTATTCAGTTACAATATGAGAAGATGCATATAACATGTAACAAAATAACTTCACAGATACAAAAAAAACACATAGCACCAGAATATACCTGGGGAAAACCCTTTTGGGAGAAAAACCCCACACTCCAAAATCTTGAACAATATATTCTATAAACAATGATAACAATACACTTGCAATGCAAGCCTCTACAAGAGTTTTTTCATGTTACAAGTTTGGAATCAATTTGAGGCAACACAACGCTACCTACAAAGCACACATGCATACTAGTCTAAATGTAATACACACATTTATAGAGCTCATGACAAAGTTGGATGCCTAGAATATTCACATGCAAGGCACCACCCAACATGAATGTCATAATTAGTCATAGTCAACTCTTACATTGTCATCATTTGTCATATGAAAATCACCATCATAATCAGTCATAATTAATCTATGACATATGACAAACTCCACCAAATTATCACAAATCATGGCCCCAAAAAATGGGACACCCAACTCCATCAATTTAGCTTACAACTGCCATGCACAACTCTTACAATTGTCATAAACTGCCATGGAAAGTTGTCATAGTTTGTCATAATTTATGACATGACAACTTATGACAATTGCCATCATTTTAGCCCCAAATATATAGGCCTTCAAAAGTGGACACTTACCTCCTTGAAATTAACTTCCAAAATGCACATGTCACCTTCCATGAAGGATGCCACATCACCAATGAGTCCCACAAAGTGCCACACCATTGGTAGGAAAAATGCATTAGGATAACATAATAATTAATCACCGAAATTAAATGCTAGGACTTGCAAAGGTTGAGACACCTTAATCCCAATAGGTTTTGGGAATTACACTTAGGGCATCCACATTTTTTATGTTTCACCTACTAAGGTTTTGCCTATACCAAAACTACATAAAATATTTTGCAATATTCTAATGGTACAATCTATATGATCTAAGAGGGAAACAAATATTTGAGGTCCCTAAGAAAAGTACTTCAAATTTGATCCAAAATGCTCTAAAAATATGGCTACCTTTCAAATCTTGGAACCACCTCCCAATGTCAAACCCTTATAGATATAATTTGTAATACCCAATCAAGACAAAATAAAAGGTTAAACTCATTTTTTTGAAAATCCTACTTATTTTAGGACTTGCAAAGGTTGAGTCACCTTAATCCCAATAGGTTTTGGGAATTACACTTAGGGCATCCACATTTTATATGTTTCACCTACTAAGGTTTTGCCTATACCAAAACTACATAATATATTTTGCAATATTCTAATGGTACAATCTATATGATCTAAGAGGGAAACAAATATTTGAGGTCCCTAAGAAAAGTACTTCAAATTTTATGAAATGATAGTTGATCTTTAGGTTTTATGACTTTTTAAATGTAATGACAAGGCCAAATTTGATCCAAAATGCTCTAAAAATATAGCTACCTTTCAAATCTTGCAACCACCTCCCAACTTCAAACCCTTATAGATATAATTTACAAGTAATACCCAATTAAGACAAAATAAAAGGTTAAACTATTTTTTTTGAAAACCTTAAGGTGTCTCAAGCTTTGCAACTCCAAAATAAACTTACAATGCAAAGCCACAAAAAATATGTTCCCAAAATCTAGAATTTCTATCAATTTTTTATTTATTCTTTACATCATCATATGATGCAAGAGAAATGCATACTCAAATTTGCACGATCAACCAAGATTTTTAACCTATATCTCTTAAAAAGATTAACAAGAAGAAATCCCACAAGCTCTTATGCCATGTAAGAGTTAGTAAAAAATATTCTATACCATAGTAGATTTGGCTATGGAAGTAGCCACCCAACACTAGGAGCTTCGATGAAAGCACAAAAGAAACAAAAAAATGAGAGGATAATTCTATTATATCAAAGGATAAAAATGCACAATATGAGTAAATGTGTGTGATTACAATGAGAAACCCTTGGTTATATAGACCGAGGTTAGACATAAGACAACATAATATTATGAATTAATCTTATGACTTAAGAAATAAAGTGATAATGCCTTAAGAATGCCCTTTGTAAACTAGTGTAAATAGGACCTAAGAGGTAAACTATTATGTAATATACCCCATTCACACTAAAACCTTTAACATAATAGTGCTCTAGCTAGATGTCATTTAGATCTTTTCCTCCAAGTCACTATGTAAGAATGGTGTCTTTATATCCACTGGTATATTTCTAAATCAGAAGCTAATATTATAGATAGAATAAGCATAATATGCATCATCTTAGTAGCTAGAGAAAAATCTCACTAATGTGTATCCCATGAATCTAAGAATATCATTTTGCAACCAACCTTGCCTTGTACTTCTCAACACTTCCATCTAAATTGATCTTCCTTTTGAACACCAATTACAAATAATAGTTTTATTTCCATTAGGAAAATACATCTCCAATGCTTTTATTTCCTCATCCATAGCTTCTCACCAAGACTCAAAAACATTCATACCCATCACCTCTTTCATAGTTCTACACTCATATGTATTAGTAATTAAAGCAAAACTACATCTCCAATTAGTAGTATACATATCTAGTTGATGTCTATGTCAAATGGACCTCCTCAAGAGCTAAGGTGGAGATCCTTCCTTCCCTTTAGAAATGCCTAAACTATCTAAGCTCTCCTCTTCAGGTCCTTTACAATATTTGGATTTAACCTATTTGATCTTTGGGGGTAGTTAAACCACATCATTTTTTCCATCCACTTACGTCTACAACACTATAGGAGAAGACTTAATTTATTCAAGTATAACACTTCTTGTGTAGAACTCTCTCTACCATAGGGTCCCAAAGATTTCACCTTTTCACAACTCCATAGCTAATGAAAATATACTTAAGTGCCTTGTACAATTCTGATTGCAACTCCCACTTTACAATGTCATAATGATATTTAGATGGTCTTACAACCTCTTTCACACATTCCAAAATGATCAACATGTGGTCAAAATTTTCACCTCAAAGCGGGATGTTACATTTCTCATGTGAAGACAAAACAATTAATAAATGTAAAGCAAAAAATTAATCAATAAAACCTAACTAACATCAAGGAGCAACAATAAGAAGCACAAAGACTACAATACATCAACTAATACTAAGCACCACAATCCAAAATGTTGAATACAACAAACACAAGATGTACTAAACTAGAAAAATACCAACCTTATCAAGACAATTTAAAACCAAAACACTATAAAGAATGTTGAACAACCCTTTCCAACAAATTTACTTCCTAACTCGCCTCCCTATTTTCATAGCCTCAAAGGGTTTGCCTTAAACAATGCACTCTAAGTCTTTACTTGCTTAAGTGGTCCATTTGAAATCATAGTAATAGGTGGACCCTACTAAAAAACTATTGTAATTTCATATGAGCCACCTAAACAAGTCAAAGCTTAGAGTATGTTGTTTAAGCCTGGTCGCCTTAAAGACTTCTCTCCTAAAAAAGAAAAAATGTAACAATCATGAAACCTCCCAAAAACTAATGCGCGAACAAATTTGTCCCTGTTTTTTCTCATAGGTCAAAATGTGACCATTGAGGCCTCTCAAAATTTAGTGCTCGACAACACTCTGAGCAACTTCGTGCCTGTTTCTACTAAAAAGATCAAAACGTGCCCATCATGGGGCCTCTCAAAATTTAATGCTTGACAACTCTATGTGAGCAACTTCGTGCATGTTTCGATAGAAATTCAACCGAAAGTTCCCTCGAGAGAAGAGGCCAAAGAAAGTTCCGAGACGATCGGAACAACTGGCCACGTGAAAAACGAAAGCATGACTTGCTCAGAGAAAGAAGCTTTGACTACCCTAATAGCCAGACGATGCACTGTCACAGACAGATCATGTCCCTCTCAGACAGAAAACAAATAGATCTTCAATTCAAGCACGCCAACATACAAATTCAATTCGGGCATATCAATTCTTGTACAGTCCAAAATAGAGGCCAAATGAAGAGTCCTAGTCAAACAACAATTAGATTTGGCTGTAGAAAATAAAGCTGTCCGATTTGAAGTGAAGACGAAATGTGAATGTTTGTCAAAACACCAAATGGATATGTTCGGCAAGACACTGTGGAAATGGCCCCATTGAACTGCAAGTCATCAAAAACAATAATGCCTTCTGGTCTAATCGTCAACCATAACTTGAGCAGTACCAGCTTGTCTTCATTCAAAGAGACGTGTTTGAATAGGCTGGGAAAGTTTTCCGACACGTGAATTGAATCTGCCAGCGAGTTTGAATTCTTGGCGACAGAAAAGGATATAAATAGGGTCTCGGGGTTATAAACATTAGCAAGTGTTCTTCTATCTTCTCGGTTGTGCAAGTTTCTTTAGCATTTGATTGTCTTTCGGCATTCGAGGAATTTTCAAATGGCTGTTCCAGTGATTGACGTGAAGAACATTGATGGAGGAGACAGGAAGGCCATTAGGGCTCAAATCGCACAGGCTTGTGTGGCTACTGGATTTTTTCAGGTATATATGGTAGAAAAAATGGGTCAATAGAAAAAATGTTTATTTATTTTTAGATAAGACCAGTTTTGAAGGAAACTTAAATCTTTTACAGTCAATGAAGAACAGTAAGATTTTAACATGCAAACAGTAAAATTATTGTAAGACAGCGATTCTAACCTACCCAACAAGCAGGAAAAATGGGTTAGCTGTTGATTGTAAATGATGATTTAAGGTGTTTTAATTGTTAGTTGTTTTTTATCAGTTTATTGTTGATGAATAATAGTTTATAAGAATTCATCTTTCATAATCATAATAGTTTATTTAATATTCATTACATATATACGATGTTTTAATCATCATAACAGTCTATACATTATCAATACATATAAATGATGTTTTAGCTATTCATGACAGTCAATGTAATTCATTATATATAAACGAAGTTCACACATCCCAACACTACTCTTTCTATTTTAATTGTAGAGTTTTCTCCCAATCAAACCATCTGGAATTGTTATCTTATTTATTAAACTGTCAATAAGTTTGCTAAACTCTTCAATAACATATATGAAATTGAAGTAAAATGTTTTTTATTTTTCAGATTATAAATCATGGCATTGACCATGGTCTTCTGGACCGTGTGAAGGAGGTATGTTCACAGCAATATAAGATTAACAGAGAACAAAACTTCAAGGATTCTTTACCGGTAAGGACCCTGAACAGAGCCATTGAAGCTGAAGCCAAGGGGACAAATGTTGATAAGATTGAGAATATGGATTGGGAGGATGTTTTTCAAGTGCACGAGATGCAAGACACAAATTCCTGGCCTTTGGAACCTAAAGATTTCAAGTACGTACAATATTCAATCATTACTAATCTACTCTGCTGTACATCATTTTATTTGGTCTTTCTATATAAATTTTATGAGAAATTAACGAACAAAATTAATAGAAGAAATTCATATAATTTAATTTTGGTACAATTGTTTTGACTAGTAGAATCATTGTAAAATCTGTTCTTCAGCACTGAAACAAAGTCAAATCTTTTATGGAAGAAGAAAATATTTCCTAAATTTTAAGACTATTTTTCAAATTCTAAGTTCTTTTTGAAATGTCATTTGTATGAAGGTAAACAATATCTTTGAAGGGTCAAGGTGTTTCAAAATTCATTCAAGTCAATGCAAAACATCTAATACATTAACATTTTGGAATTTATATAGGGAAATAATTGAGGAGTTCCGCAGCCAAATATTCAGACTGACAGAGAAATTGTTGGAAATAATAAGTGAAAGTTTGGGGCTGGAGAAAGGATATCTAAAAAGAGCATTTGCAGGGGGAGAGAAGCCATTCTTTGGCACCAAGGTGAGCCATTATCCTCCGTGCCCTAGGCCAGACCTCATAAAGGGCATCCGTGCTCATACAGATGCAGGTGGCCTCATTCTTTTGTACCAAGATGATGAGGTTCCTGGCCTTCAAGTGCTTAACCATGGTAAATGGATTGATGTGCAACCCATGCACCACTCAATAGTCGTGAACATAGGTGATCAGATAGAAGCAGTGAGCAATGGAAAGTATAAGAGTGCATGGCATAGAATTCTTCCAACGAAGGATGGAAATCGGTTATCAGTGGCATCCTTCTATAATCCCTCATACAATGCAGTGGTGAGCCCTGCAGCTCAGCTCATAGCTCAACCCAATGGCAACACTGTTCGTGAATTATCTACTTATCCAAAGTATCCATTTGGTGACTATATGAAGGTTTACTCTCAGCAGAAATATGAAGAAAAGGAGCCGCGCTTCAAAGCAATGGGAAGGTTGAATGAGCAAATTTCTTGCTAAATGAAAAATAATGTTCTAGAAAAAGAGATGGTCAATAAATTTAGTCCTAGTGGATCATTCTATTTTTTTCAATTTATTAAAAATTGAGCTTAGTTCTAGAATAACAATAATCTTGGTCAATCTTATAGATTGTTTAGTTTAAGTATTGATATTTTTTTTTGTTACTTCAATCTTCTATCCATTGTAATGTAATTTTCCATAGAATATGTGTTTTTAAAGTCCTGTTCAACTATCTATTGGTAGTTCTTATTATTTGTATTTTTGCTTTCTTCAATATAAAAAAGAAGAAGTTCTCATTACTTTTGTCTAATAATTGATTATGATTATAATTGTAATAATAGTTGGAAATATTGTTGTCAAATTTTCAATGATATTTAAATAAAAATATTTATAAAATAATTTGTATAAAAAATAAAAAATAAATTATATTTGCAATAGTAGCTGGAAATATTGTTGTCAAATTTCAAACGATATTTAAACAAAAATATTTATAAAATAATTTCTATTAAAAACAATAAATTATAGTAATGTGTATTTGTTTGATAATTGTGGCATCAAAAATTGTCACCCTTGACAATTTCACACTAGGTTTAGCTCCCCCTATGTGTTTGGACTTAATTATGCATTTAATTGCCCGTTTTATGAACATTTTCAAAAAATCAAACAATGATAATGAAAATAAACATTTATTATTTGCCTCTGATATTTAAGTCCCCGAATAGGATGAGTTCGGACTAGGACATCCCACGCCCTTGTACAACCCCTTTTGGCCCCAATTCAAATATGTTGGTGTCAACATTTTATCATTTGAAAATCCAATTTTGTGTAATGTCCCCATTTTCATGAGCATCAGTATTTCAGTGGGATTAGCTTATCAATGACCCTCGTAGGCTAATGGGTCTGGATAGAGGGTCTTTTAATTGTGGCAGAAACTTGGTCAGTTGATGGTTTCTTTCTTCTCTAGAGTTCAACGAGGTTTAGGTTTGGCCTTTGCAGGGGTTTTAGGGCTCAGTTTCTCATACTTACTATTTTTAGTAAGTCATTCTATCAGGGTTACTATTTATATCAGGGCACCTAATTGGGATACATTGATAGTGTTGATTTTGATTCTCAATTGGTTTGGTGAAATAAAGTGTTTTGCCTAAGTTATAACGCTTAATTATTATTAAAGGTGACTTTAATAATAATTAATATTTTAATATTATAATTTAATGTTATATTTGTACTTTATGACTTAAGGGTCCATTAGTCATTAAAAGGGGGCCATTTCAATTAATAACTTGGGTGCCTATTTCAAGATCATATTTTAATATGTTCCAAAGTGCAAACTTAATATTATTCTAAGTGATTCAAAAAGGCAAAAAGGAGGGAATCAACCTCTTGAGGTTTATTTAAAGAGGCCAAAGGAGAAATCGACTCATTCATTGATCATTTGAAAAATTGACTTGTATGATTTCTTTGGCGTTGGAAGAAGAGAAACCTAGGGTTTTTGCATTTCCAGAACATATAGCTGCTTCATTGCATTAGCATTTTGAGGTTGTGAAACTATCAGCTGAAGGTGCTTACTGTTGGCTTCATTCAAGAGTCAAGTTTGTGCATATCTGAGAAGATTTAATCAATGGTTTGAGAAAACTTCATCAGGAAAGAACTATACACATTGAAGCTACATTTTATATCATTTGGCACATCTTTCTAGAGGTTGTACTATTGTACCTAGACCAGTCGTATCATTCCCAATCAAGGCATGGTTACCTCCAGTCAAGGCACTTTGTTAAATGTTCACAAACCACCTCCATTGTGGGTGCCTATTCTTCTAAAGGCGTTTGGTGGGAATTTTTGAGGTGGAGAAAACATTCAAGGAGGTTGGTCGTACAGTTCTGCAGCCACACGTGTTACTCTCTCAGCCTTGGCGTTTTCTATCTAGGACAAAATGCCTAGAGTCTTGAGCTTCCTTCATCATCATTGGTGGCGTCTAGCATCTTGGGAGCTGTTAGCGCAATTTTCACGGTGGAGAAGTTGATATTAGAGGCTACTTGTACAATCTATGGAGTTACTAGCTTGCTGCTACAAATTCCAGGATTTCATTAGGCTGAAGGCATGTTTACCTGTGAGTTCATAAATTGTAACTTCCAGATTTTTTGGGTATTGTTGATTTAGATAATAAGGGTTATTTTATGAACTAGGTTGTCAATATATTGTGAAAATACTGAGTATTTAAGCAGGTATAAAAATCTAGAATTTTTAGCTTTGTATCCCTAATGCAATTTCAGTTTTAAGTAATAAAAAATATTATTGAAACATCTCTTGTTTTGTTGGATCAAACATTGCCAAAATATTACAAACCCATCAAAATAAACATTCTATCACATAGTAGTTTGGTTTGCAAGGGTTAGAACCGATTGGGGTTCTTATAGTGGTATTAGAGCCTTGATTCTGCCAACCTGTTGGGTCATTCAAAGTTTGAGTTTTAGTTGTAAAACATGGCTTTATTGAGTGAAAAAGAGTTGGAACAAAAACTTTATATTATAGGAAAAACATTGGAACACTTGACCTCGCTAAAAGATGTTGGTCTCAACACTTTGGAGGAGTTATAAACTTGTTTATGCATGGTTGATCAACTACCTTCTTATTCTATGCAACTAGCTTTGAATCCAAAAGTATATTCTTTGGTCAAGCCAGAGTTGATGAGACATCATAATGAATAAGTAAGGTTGATAGTTGTCACCTGCATGAGTGAAATTATGAGGGTTATAGTTCCTGAAGTTTCGTATGATGCTGACAAAATGAAAGAGGTCATGCAATTGACTATTGAAAGCTTCAATGGGTTAGGTGACATAAAGAGCCTTACTTTCAATAAGAAGGTTAGAATTTTAGAGTTGATGGCACAAGTGCATTCATATGTACAATCATGTTTTATTATGATGGTCACATTATCCAATTGTTTGATTGCTTCATATCAGAAATCAGGGAACGCCACTCAGACAAGGTGAAGCTAGATATGTTCAACATCCTTTCCATGATCCTAGATGAAGATGAAGATGTTTGAAAACAATTGCAATATGATTTGTTAGCCATTTGGAGAAGAGAGCAACATGTTTCATACACAACTTATGAACTCACAAGCAAATTGGTTAAGCAAAAAATTGAGAAGTTCAAGGAGTAGGTGGTTGCAGGAGAGTTGATCTCATTTGGGTTACAAGTTCCACCTTCTTTTCAATAGAATAACATGCCATCATCCTTTGGATCAACTGAGTTGGGTGATGAGTACAAAGAGCAGGTGGAGCCCTCTTGTGTTGAGATATTTTATAAGGGCATTGATGATGATGAAATTAGTGCTATCCTAATTGCAAATCAAAATTTGAGCATACAAGACTTTGCAGAAAGGGAGTTTTAGGCACAATTAGAAAATTTTCCATGTGGAATAGAAGCTAGTCATACACCCCATAGTCTGCATAGTTTGAAGAACCAATTGAAGGTGAATGAGGATGGGATTGTGGCAACATTGTCTCATCATGATAAGATGCACAAGTTGATTGAAAATCACTTTTGGATGGTTTAGTTGGAGAGAAGACAAAAAGGATTGGAAGCAGAGTCTTCTCATGACAACTTAAATAGTAAATCAAAGAAGGTATGGGAACAATGAAGACAAACTATTTGCACCTTCTCTCAGACCGTGACCACCTTCTCAACCTCATTGAGGTATATTCTGATGCTTTGATAAGGAAAGAAGATGAAGTAGATAAGCTTAATCATGAGCTTATGGTTACCAGTGATTTCTTGTGGAGTATTCAGTTGGCTCTTCAGGATTCCAAGAGTCCCGTTGATGAGCTCTGCTTAGAGTTGAGTTTTGCTCGAGATTCATTATATATAGCAAAGACTCAGTCACCTTTGGCAGCCAAAAATATAGGAGGAGGATAGTAGTGTGAGATCACCTAGTGTTCACACCCAGGATACATGTGCAGTTGATTTAGATGGGATGAGTGCAGTGATTGAGAGTTGCAGAGAACCACTTGTTGCACTAGGTTCTCTTGAGGTTAGTTCCATGACAGGTGATGTAGGGCAGGTTATGGACAACTCTTGTGATGTAGTAGTTGATTCTCCAAATAGTTGTGTGATTGAACACAACACTACTCCATCTTCGTCACAGGAGATATGCAGAGTATCATCTAGTGGGGAGATTGGTCCTTTGGTTATTTTGGTTCCCTCTCCTAGAAGCGAATCAATCATTTCATCCCATGCAACTGATTATGATCGACATTTTGTTGAGCCACAGAGTTGGAGGGATCGACTGAAGGTTGCAGGAGAGAGGGTTGAATCGACCCTATCTTGTGTTGTCTGCACAAAAAAGTTTGTGGAGTACCCTCTTTGGAGATCAGAACTTCAAGAGAGATAGTATGGGGTCTCAACGAGTGCTCCTATTCATAGTTTATGGTTTATCAAGTGCACAGTAGAGGTGATAAAATCATAATACCTTTGTTTGCTTCATGATAGGGGTTTTTCTATTGGGTTCACATAGATGGTTACTAGTGCGCCTACCCAATTAGCTTTACAAGATCAGAGACATGATCCACCTACCGATTCTAGTGATGAGAGCAGTGTGAGTGATGAGGGGTGTGTTGCCCAAAACTATGACCATCAACCATTAACAGAGGTTGGTGCATTTTATCGGGATTGCATAGTGAGGAGTGCTCATCACTTATCCTTTGGTCCACACATAGAGGATTTGATGATGTGTCAGTGTGGAGTGGCTTAGGGTTTATACCATCCATTGTGGGATGGAGGGTTACGATCTTCAGAAGATGGAACTAGAGGCTGCGAGTACCCGACTTAGTTGCTAGCAGGAGACTACTTGCAGGGACAACAGTCAGTTAACGATCATGCTAATATGTATCTGAAAAAGGTTGCTAATTCTGTGTCATAGAGATTTCATACCGTGGATGCATGGTTACAGGGTGATTATCATGTCAACAGGCATGATGGCTTGGCTAGTTATCACACCCAAGAGGGTTTGGTAGAGGACAATGAGAGATTTGGTATAGTAGAGGCTTCCAAATGTTCTTATCTCCGCATGAAAGATGGATGCACAAGTTCAAATTGTATTGGGATCCAAGTGGTGACAGGGTTGGAACTACAGTTTGGATGGAAATCAATGGGTTAATACATCATTCTCAACGTGGTGAAGTTGATGTCAGGATAGGGTAGTGGAAGTCGGAGGATGATGCATAGGACATACTTCCATTATGGTCGGGGGATCCAGGGATCCATTTGTTTGGTAGATTGCTCTTTGTCGAAGTAGCTAAACTCATAGCAATTCTGAGCATGGTTCAATATTTGACCAAGGGGTATCGTGGACAAGTAGTTGGGATTTTTACAAAGTGATTTGGGATCCCGACATTCTGTTGAATGTTGTTTATAGAGTTTGGGATCCTACTAGTTCATCAGGATTTCAGGCAAAGTTTACTGGTAGTTTGCACAACATGTACAATTCGCAGAGAGCATTCAGTTTCATCTTTGGTTTATTTGTACATGTTTTATTTTCGATGCAAATTTCTCAGGTGCATATATTGGACAAACGGTATGATGGATATCCTTCTGCAGTTGTGTTTATGCTAGTGCTACAGGATTTAGTTGGAGATGCATGGGATATTTCATAGTTCTTCTTTTGGGCCTTCTGAGGAGTGAAGTTTATTTGTAGTGGAGATTGCTTGGGGACAAGCAATTTTAGGGAGGGAGGACTGTAATTTCAGGGAGGGAGGACTATAATATCCCCATTTTCATGAGCATCAATATTTCAGTGGGATTAGCTTATCAGTGACCCTTGTAGGCTAATGGGTTTGGATAGAGGGTCTTTTGTGGAAGAAACTTGGTCAGTTGATGGTTTCTTTCTTCTCCAGAGTTCAACGAGGTTCAAGTTTGGCCTTTGCAGGGGTTTTAGGGCTCAATTTCTCATACTTACTATTTTTAGTAAGTCATTTTGCCAGGGTTACTATTTATAGTAGGGCACCTGATTGGGATACATTGGCAGTGTTGATTCTAATTCTCAGTTGGTTTGGTGAAATAAGGTGTTTTGCCTAAGTTATAACATTTAATTATTATTAAAGGTGACTTTAATAATTATTAATATTTTAATATTATAATTTAACGTTATATTTTCACTTTATGACTTAAGGGTCCATTAGTCATTAAAAGGGGACCATTTCAATTAATTACTTGGGTGCCTATTTCAAGATCATATTTTAATATTTTTCAAAGTGCAAACTTAATATTATTTTAAGTGATTCAAAAAGGAAAAAATGAGGGAATCGACCTCTTCAATGATCTCCAACAAACTTGTAACCTAATCTTCAATGATCTCCAAGTCTTCAAAGCACCTAGATCTTGAATGATGATGTCTTTTAAATCTACAACTTAACATGAAATGGCCATGCAGGATGTAGATCTTGATCTTTGACAATAGGTGTAGAAAAATTCTTGGTCTTGGATCTTCAATGCTACATCACAAAACTAGCTCAATAACATTCTTGATTCTTGATATGCTTGACATGATGATGTACCTTGAATGGATGCAACAATTGATGAAGAATTCTACCCTTGAATGCCTTAAAACTGATCTTGAAAGGTATCTTGATGAGCTTGTAAATACTTGGAACTCTTGAATGCTTGACTTGATGGCATGAATGTATGATGAAATAATGATTTGAAAGCTTCTTTATATAGGCAAGCCCTTCAAATGACCATTAATTTGATCCCCAAGGCCAACATGGCAAAAATTTGAACTTAAAACCTAGTTTTTCCTTCTCAAACCTGAAAAATAGCTCAAATGGGACTCATTTTCCATCTTGGGTGAATGAGTCCCACCTGGATGGAAATAATTCATCCAAGGTGGCAAATGGGTCCCACAAGGGCTATTTTTCCTGCTCGAATGTTAGGGAGTGAAGAAATTAGGTTTATATGTTGATATTGTTAGGTTTTTGATCATGATATGCCTTGGGATGCATAATATGGAGTCATAGGGGCATATTAATGATGTTGTAAATATTATAAATGCAAGAAGGCCCAAAATTCAATGTGAAAGTGTAAATAAATACATTTTACAACACTAAATTAAGGCAAAATTGAGTCTATTTAGCTTAGAGGGGCTCTAAATCCCATGTGAATGTGTAAAATACATTACAAAACTAGATTAGGTCCACTTAATTTACAAGCTTCCCAAATTTAATGTGACGGTGTCAATGAATACTCTTTACAACATTAAATTAAGGTAGAGTTAACTTTATTTAGCTTAAAAAGGGCCCAAGACCTAATGTGGATGTGTAAAACACCTTACAACATTAGATCAAGGTGACATTAAGTCCAATTTACCATTAAACATTCCCAAATTAAGCAAGGGATACTTTTTCGGTGGTTAAACATGGTTTTATTCTTGCAAGATCAAGAAGCTAGACTAGAATCAAGACAAAAGATAAAATCAAAAGTGGAATTTTATGAGTCAACATCACCTACCAATTTGAGTTGGTGAAGTGTACTATGTCTAATTCTCTTATTATGTATTCAATTCCAAAGTGTGTAGTTCCCTTAATATAATTCAAAATGTATTTGGCCACCTTCTAATAAATCACATGAGGATTATGAGAAAATGGGAGATACGCCCAACAAAATCTTAGGTGATATCAAGCTATGTATGTGTCAAATATAAGATACTACCAACTAATTATCTATAAAAAATTAGCATTAATGCTTGGTGTGGTGCAAGTGGTAGTCAATATGGCACCTAACTGGAATAATGTAGGAAGTGGATTACAATCAAACATGTTGAAATGATGAAGCGGATCAATGGAATACTTTTGGTAATGTATGAAGATACCCTTAAATATTGAAGAGCCTCTAGACTAACAAAGAAGTGAAAAATCCCAAGATCTACCATTTCAAAAGTGATCCATCAATTAATGGTGTATATCCTAAATAATGGAGGAGTTACTAGTGAGAATCAAATAATCTATGTTCTATGTACAAGATTGGTATCAAAATATCAACTCTATGTCTCTAAATATACATTGTATGATCAAAGTAGTATTGTGTGAAACGAAATGCAAGAAGGAAACCATCTATCTTTGCACACCAAGGCTTAGGGGCTTTTTTGAGACCATATAAAGAATGTCATAGCTTGCAAACAAGAAAAGAGTTGTACACAATTCTTGGAGGCCAATCCATATAGATATCCTTATGAAGATCATGTAAGAATGCACTATTCACATCCATTTTGTAAATAGTCCAACCTTGAGATGTAGCAACAAGAATGAAAATGTGAATTGAGCCCATCTTGGATACATGAGACAATGTCTCAAAGTAGTCAATACCATCAACCTGAGAGAAATCATTAGCAATAAGACATGCCTTGTATCACTCAATAAAATCATATGCTACATAACATCCACTTGAGCTAAAATATCTTTCTCCTCAAAGGAAGAGAAACCAAATCTCAAGTGTGATTCTTCATCAATGAAGAATAATCCCTATAGACACCCCAAATCTAACTTCACATTATAAATTAATTAAAATTCCAAATTTTAATTGATTTACTTTGTTATTCCATAATTAATTAAATATTTTATTAATTATTTAAATAATTATTTTGTTATTCTTCTAAATTAATTAAATATTTATTTAATTAATTTTTCTATTGTCTCATTCTTCTAAAGGTTAAATAACTTAATTAATCTAACCTTAGCCATCACCACCTATTTCCTCTAAACACCCATTAATTAATTAATTAAATTATCCTTTCCTAATCTCCAATTAACACTTTTTTCAGTTTTAAATTCAACCACTTGCAATGTGCCATTCCTTCCCACATGCTTGCCTGCAAATTTACCCAATAAATCATCGCCTCTCTCTCATCAAACCCACTTGAGACAAATGTCACCTTTTAAGTTGACTTTGTATGGGGCCATTTCTCTCTTCTCTATAAAATCTAATTTTAAATTCTACCTCCTAGAGATAAGCAAAAAGTCAAAGATTTGCCTCTCATGGGATCCAATCATAATCCTCCATAATCTTACCCAATCATCTTCATTTAAGCCTCCACGGTTCATGAGCCATTGATCTTGTGGCAAGATCTTAGCCCTCCATCCATTTGAGCCTCTTTCTATAAATAGAAGCCTCCACTCCATTTTTATCAAGTTCATTTGTTGTAACAATATTATGCTGAAATATCATTAGAGCAATCCACATTTCTAAGGCATTTTGAGAGCATATCAATAGGCTTAGGGTGCACCTATTTAGCTCAACCATGGAGTTTGGAGGTGATAAGGTATAAATTTTAATGCGTTCAATGCATTGTTATTATTTTATTTTACCTTATAGAATTTTCATACCGTCAATCCCCATCCATAGAATGATCCCCAGTTTGGAATACTTGAAGCCTCTAAAACACTACATGCATCAATAGATATAACATGACTCAAAATAATGTGTTATAAGAATAAGAGCAAGTGCAACAACAAGCTAGGATCACTAGATAAAGATGATGAATATTATCGTGGGCTCAGTTAGGAAAATGATGAGTGGTAGGAAGTAGAAATGGTGATGTAAGAGGTGTTGGGACTGAACCATTATATGAATTATCCCTTAATGCACATGTAATCTTATGAGATAAATAAGGCGAAGTAGGTAGTGACAAAGAAGAAGCGAATGTAGAATCTAACTGTGGGAAGGACTCATCAAACTAGAAATATTTGTGAAAGTAGGCATCTTTCATGGTAGGATTGTAGTGTTATAAATTGCATACCCTTATAATTTCACACTATTTAATACCCACTTTGGTGTTCATTCCCTTCTAGTGTTTGTGTAGGCTCATTTTAGCCCTTACATCAACCTTTTCCCTCTCAAGGTGCTTAAGTCTTCTTTATCAGGAACACTTTTTATGTCATTTTTGTGTTTAAGTAACTATGTAGAAATGTTGTCTTTATATCCACCGCTCTATTTCTAAATCAAAAGCTAGTATTATACATAAGATGAGAATAATAGGAATGACCTTAGTAGCTAGAGAAAAAATCTCACTAATGTATATCCCATGAATCTAAGGATATCATTTTGCAACCAATCTTGCCTCATACTTCTCAACACTTCCATCTAAATTGATCTTCCTTTTGAACACCTTTTTACAAATAATAGTTTTCCATCCATTGGGAAAAGGTGCTAAGTTCCATGTGTCATTTTTTTCAATTCTTTCATTTCCTCATCCATAGTTGCTCACCAAGATTGAGAAGCATCGATACCCATCACTTCCTTCATAGTTATACACTCATATGTACTAGTAATAAAAAAAAAAATACATCCCCAATCAAAAGGAGTATATATCTAGTTGATGTCAATGTGAAATGGATCTCCTCAAGAGATAAGGTGGAGATTCTTCCTTCTCTTTAGAAATTTATAAACTATCTGAGCTCTCCTCCCCTTCATATCCTTTACAAGCTTTTGGTTTAAACTATTTGATCTTTGGGGGTGGTTAAACCAAATCTTTATTCCCATCCTCTTATGTTTGTAACACTATAGGAAAAGGCTTAATCTCTCTAAATATAAAACTTGTATAGTACTCTCTCTACTATAGGATCTCGAAGATTTTACCCTTTCACAACAATTCCATAGATAATGAAAATACACTTAAGTGTCTTTTTCGATTTTGACTATAAATCTCACTTTACAATGTCATCATGACATTTAGATTATCTTACAACCTTTTACACACATTCCAAAATAGTCAACATGTGGTAAAAAGTGTCACCTTAAAGTGGGATGATCCACTTCTCATGTGAAGACAAAATAATAAATAAATGCAAAGCAAAAAAATAAATTAGTAAAGCCTAACCAACATCAAGGAGCAACAGTAAGAAGTGCAAAGACCACAATACATCAACTAACACTAAACACCACAATCCAAATAGTTGAACACAACAAAAACGAGGTATATTCTTGACCAAAAAAAGACTTATCTTATCAAGACAATTGAAATCAAAATATTATAAAGAACTTTAAACAACCCCTTTTCACAAATTTACTTCCTAAGCGGTCTCCCTATTTTGATAGCCTCAAAGGGTTTGGCTTAAACAACATAATCTAAGCTTTGATTTGTTTAGGTGGCTCATTTGAAATGACACTAATAGATGGGCCCTACTAAAGAAGCTAGTGTAATTCTATATGAGTCACCTAAACAAATAAAAACTTATAGCATTTGTTTAAGACGACCACCTCAAAGATCCCTCTCCCAAAAAATAAAAATGCAACCATGGTTAACCTTCTCAAAATTTAGTGCTTGACAACATTCTAGTATAGTAGCAACTAAATGCCTATTTCTCCTAAAAGATCAAAATGTGCCCATCATGAGGCCTCTTAAAATTCAGAGCTACACTCTACGAGCAACTTCGTGCTCATGGGGCCTCTCAACATTTAATGCTTCACAACTCTCTGTGACCAACTTCGTGCATTTTTTTGATAGAAATTCAAACGAAGGTTCCCTCAAGAGAAGGGGCAAAACGAAATTCTGAGACGATTGGAACAACTGGCCACGTGAAAAACGAAAGCTTAACTTGCTCAGAGAAATAAATTTTGAAAAGCCAGACAATGCACTGTCACAGACAGATCGTGGCCCTCTCAGATGGAAAACAAATAGATCTTCAATTCAAGCACGTCAACATACAAATTCAATTTGAACATATCAATTCTTGTACAGTCCAAAATCGAGGCCAAGGGAAGAATCCTAGTCCTGTGTGAATCCTAATGGATTTACTTTCAGAAAAATAAGAAAAACGCCAAATGGATATGTTCGGCAAGACACTGTGGAAATGGCCCCAGCTTGTCTTCATTCGAAGAGACGTGGTTGACTAGGCTGAGAAAGTATTCTGACACGTGAATTGAATCTGCCAATGACTGAATTCTTGGCGACTGGTGGTATGTTGACAGAAAAGGATATAAATAGGGTGTCAGGGTTATAAACATTAGCAAGTGTTCCTCTATCTTGTCAATTGTGAAAGTTTGTTTAGCATTTGATTGTCTTTTGGCTTTCGAGGAATTTAGAAATGGCTGTTCCAGTGATTGATGTGAAGAACATTGATGGAGGAGACAGGAAGGCTATTATGGCTCAAATCGCACAGGCTTGTGAGTCTCCTGGATTTTTCCAGGTATATATGGCTGCTTCTTATCTGCTTTACATATAAATGATGTTCTAACCATTCATGACAGTCTAATTGTTTAAACCATTTATAACAATCTATTTAATATTCATAATATATGATTTATTAGACTCTATTTAATTTCTGTTACATATAAGTGATGGTTACATCATTAAAACTTTCCCAACACTACTCTTTGCTATCTTATATATTGAACCGTCAACAAATCATGCTTTATGAATTATTCGTAGCAAACTTATGTGATTGATAAACTCTTCAATAACATATATGAAATTGAAGCAAAATGCTTTTCATTTTTCAGATTATAAACCACGGCATTGACCATGGTCTTCTGGACCGTGTGAAGGAGGTATCTTCACATCAATATAAGAATAACAGAGAACAAAACTTCAAGGATTCTTTAGCAGTGAGGACCCTGAACAGAGCCATTGAAGCTGAAGCCAAGGGAACAAATGTTGAGAAGATTGAGAATATGGATTGGGAGGATGTTTTTCAAGTGCACGAGATGCAAGACACAAACTCCTGGCGTTTGGAACCTAAAGATTTCAAGTACGTACAATATTCAACCAATACTAATCTACTCTGCTGCATATCATTTTATTTGGTCTTTCTATATAAATTTTATGAGCAATTAACAAACAAAATCAAAAGAAGAAATTAATATAACTTAATTTTGGTACAATTGTTTTGACAAGTAGAATCATTGCAAACTCTATTCTTCAGCACTGAAACAAAGTCGAATCTTTTATGGAAGAAGAAAATATTTCTTAAATTTTAAGACTATTTTTCAAACTCTAAGCTTATTTTTGAAATGCCATTTGCATTAAGATAAACATTATCTTTGAAGGGTCAAGATGTTTCAAACTTATTTCATTCAAGTCAATGCAAAACATCTAATATATTAACATTTTGGAATTTATATAGGGAGATAATTGAGGAGTTCCGCAGCCAAATATTCAAACTGACAGAGAGATTGTTGGAAATAATAAGTGAAAGTTTGGGGCTGGAGAAAGGATATCTAAAAAGGGCATTTGCAGGGGGAGAGAAGCCATTCTTTGGCACCAAGGTGAGCCATTATCCTCCATGCCCTAGGCCAGACCTCATAAAGGGCATCCGTGCTCATACAGATGCAGGTGGCCTCATTCTTTTGTACCAAGATGATGAGGTTCCTGGGCTTCAAGTGCTTAACCATGGTAAATGGATTGATGTGCAACCCATGCACCATTCAATAGTCGTGAACATAGGTGATCAGATAGAAGCAGTGAGCAATGGGAAGTATAAGAGTGCATGGCATAGAATTCTTCCAACAAAGGATGGAAACCGGTTATCAGTGGCATCCTTCTATAATCCCTCCTACAATGCAGTGGTGAGCCCTGCACCTCACCTCATTGCTCAACCCAATTGCAACACTGCTCATGAATTATCTACTTATCCAAAGTATCCATTTGGTGACTATATGAAGGTTTACTCTCAGCAGAAATATGAAGAAAAGGAGCCGCGCTTCAAAGCAATGGGAAGGTTGAATGAACAAATTTCTTGCTAAATGAAAAATAATGTTATAGAAAAAGTGATGGTCAATAAATTTAGTCCTAGTGGATCATTCTCTTTTCTTAGTTTATTAGAAGTTGATTTTAGTTTTATAACAACAATAATCTTGGTCCCTTCACAACTTGTAGGGTTCAAGATCCTTGTTTAAATCGGGTTTGTAAAGGGTTGAAGGTCCCTTCAAAATCTGTTTATTGCAGCTTGAGTTGATTTGAATATCTGTGAATGGTTGTTGTTGATGGGCTGCGGTTAGTTTGCCGATTATACTTTGCCTTGTAAAGGGGTTTAGGTCCCTGTAAAACCTTCTTGTAATGGATTTCAAGTCCCATCAAAATCTGTTTTCCACTAATAAAAACAATAATCTTGGTCAATATTTTTGTTACATCAACTCGCTATGGTTGCAATGTAATTCTTAATAGGATATATGTTTTTAAGGTCTTGTTCAACTATCTATTGGTAGCTCATATTATTTGTATTTTAACTTTCTTCAATATAAAAAAAAGGAAGTGCCCATTGCTTTTGTCTAATAATTGACTATGATTATATTTGTAATAGTAATAAAAAATATTATTATTAAAATTTAAATGATATTATAAAATAATTTATATAAAAATAAATAAATTATAATAATGTGTATTTGTTTGATAATATTTTAAAATTTATGTTTTATATAATATAAATGTTGAAAATAAAAATTATAAATTTAATATTTTTTTGAACTTTATCATTTTTTTAATTAATTAAAAATTGCATATAAAAATCAATATGGAGGTTTAATAATTAATTGATAATCTTTTATATAATGTAAATTATTAGTCTACGAGAATTCATATTTAATTTGGTGTAAAAAATATTTTAATTAGATTTATTTTCTATATAATTAAAGAACACTGAACAACCCCTCCAACAAATTTACTTCCTAATTGGTCTCCCTATCTTAATAGCCTCAAAGGGTTTGGCTTAAACAAAACGCTCTAAGGTTTGATTTGCTTAGGTGGCTCATTTGAAATCACACTAATAGATAGACCCTACTGTGACATCAACCCCAACGAAAGGAAGAATTCTGCATAATTGTTTTTTGTTATCATTATAAGAAGGAATGCATGGAATTGAACTAACAATTAAACAAATGCAAGAGAAGAAAATATATGATTCTTAATCATCTTATCAATATACATCTTAGAAATAAAGGCTTACTTCAATAACCAATAGAAGATGGCTGCCATTACAAAGTGCACATACCTTAGATGTTACGATTCAAGAAGGTTCTATGTCCATGGTTTTCTCTAGATTATGGTAGGGTGCAAAATGATCCCAACCAAGTGGATTCAAATCCTGTCCACCCCTCGAAGCAAATTATATGGCCCATGGAGAGAGAGAGAGTTGTCATTCAAGCTCATAAGTAGTTTATAGAATATCTCCCTAGTGTCCAAATCACAAGGTACATACCTACCAGTGGTAAACGTAAGATACCATTTCCCTACGATTATAAGGTTACGGGGTGAGTTATAGGTTACCTACTTGACCTTGTTAGGAACTTTCTTCCCTACAGTCTATTAGATGGCTAAGCAACCAAGGTCATCCATCACTGACATAGAATGCTCCTTGACTATTGTCCATCTCGATCAAGTACTGACCCTAGACACCTATCAATCTCAAGTGTTAAGGTACTGCTCCTTGACTACTGTCCATATCGAGCAAGTACTACCCCTAAACACCTGTCAATCTCGATCTTAAAGTATGACTCTTTGACTTCTATCCATCTCAATCAAGTACTGCCCCTAGACACCTGTCAATCTCAAGCTTAAGTATAACTCATTGACTTCTATCCATCTCGAGCAAGTACTACCCCTAGACACTTGTCAATCTCGAGCCTAATGTACAACTCCTTGAATTCTGTTAGCACTATGATTGGAAGATAGGTCCCTAACATGATTAAGTAGGTTCTCAACTTAGTTGCAGCCATGAATGACATTAATGAAAATTTCATATATGGAATCATTACATGTTCATAGACTCATCTCAGTTGGAGGTAATTGGTAAGGTAGCTCTTTGCCCCATGATAGTTTGTGGTTGATACCCTACTTATATTCAATTCCTTAGAAATATTTCCAAACATGGACTCGCAAGGAACTATTTCCTCATTACATAACATAGAGTGCCTAATGTTTACATATGACTGTTCTAGCAGCCAACTAAACATAACATAAATTAGCCTTAATATTAAGCATGGTTGTCCTAACCGCCCATAATATTTCATAGCAATAATGTAAAAATCTAGCATTCTTTAAGAGCATGAGTGATAGTAATATAGGTATATAATTCCTAATTCATTGGGCAACAACATAACCTCACAATCTATATGTCCTTCCTTCATCTTACGTAAGAAATTTTAGTAAAGATTAGATTAGAGGTGGAATAGATTTGTATAACTAGTAGCTATGGTGATACAGTGAGCAACACCTATATCACTCCTTCCGTGACTTCAGTTAATGGTTCATGATTCCTACACTAAATATTTTTGTTATTTTATTTCTTCCTTCTAATGCTAATAAATGTATGAATGTTTTTAGCAGCAGTCAATGACCCCCTTTTTTATACGAATTTCTCGATTACAATTATGACAACTATTATGGTTAATTAAATAAAGCAATAGATGTTTTAGTGAGAGTTTCTAATGAGCTCTAGCTAGTATGAAGAGTGAACAAGAGTAGTTTTCTAAAATTAAGGTTCCAAATAATGTGGTTGTAGAACCACCCCTTCTACCCATTCTCAAACTCATTTGTTCATGGCACCCATATTTAGGCAACATAGAACTAAGGTTAAAGAACCAAACATTGGTGGCATAGACACCATTATCACATTTAGTTACAGTCAGGTTAGGAATTTTGGGATTTGAAGAGTTTGATTTACCACCTATAGTACTGAAGAGAGGTTTTGATATGCTGGTCAAAATAAGTTTCAAAGAGACTCTTACAATTGGAGTTTTGAGTTATCCTTTAAATCTCTATTAACAATACAAGCTTTCCTAGACTTACATTATACTCCAATATGAATAGAGAATGAACGATTATGGTCTAGAAAATAAGGAAAAATCTAATGCTTAGGCTGCAAAGTCAAAATTTCAAGGAATAACCCCAAACTATAACCCTCATTTATGGAGTATTATTATTAACAATAAAAAATAGTTTATAGAAAGACAATCATAAGAGATATGAGTTTTTTGCAATCTTAAGACCATCCCTAGCTTTTTCTCGAATGAATCCAAGCCAAAAGTAAGATTTTATTATGGATATTGTATTATAATCAAAATCTATGGCTGAGAGGGTGATTCAAAACCTGAGATTGAATCATCCAAGTATAAGGCATCTGAAGTAGCACTGAAAAAGTTACCCTAGCTGCCTCTACCTTCCCAATTCTTCTCAACTATCCTTTCACCTCCTCTTTCTACTCCCTAGCAAGCTTCTGGCATTGATTTTTCAAAGTGTAGAGGTGATTATAAAGGCATGCACATTTTTTTTTTGCACATCCTACAGATTGGGTGCCTTGAATTGGGGAGCCATGTCCATTAATTGCACGACCTTCCCTCCTCCTCTCCTCCACACTTGCTCCCATACCCATTAAATTTCTCTTGTCTCCTAGACATGGGGTCGAGGTTGCACCATAATGAGAATTCCTGTGTAATGCCCTTCTCCCATGCTATTGCATTTGTTTTTCTCCTTTTATTTTTATTTCTTTTCTCCTTTGGTTCGATGGTCTCTTATTTAATCCCCTATCCTTGTATTAATGTGTCAAGTATTTATCATTTAAGTTAATTTTATTTTACTATTTGTTTCTATTTAATCGCTAATGCCACATGTATTTATTTGTTTTAAATTGATTTCAATTCTATTCCATTTTATTGCTAATTATTTATTTATTTCCTTATTTTAACTTTTATTCTTTATTTTATTTTATTTGTTAACACATTTATTGATCTTAATATATATAACATTATACAATATTCTTAATTAATCATAATAATTTACGCTATTGAGATGCCTCTGCCTAGCCGAAAATGAATAAACTATGGTAATTTAATATATGACTAAGTCCTAGGCTTAAATGAACTTCAAGTTGTCAAAAATTACAAGCAAGGTCTTGACACTAGAATGAAATTACCAATTGATTGTCTCTCATGCCACTGGACCACACAATCTGCTTCGTCGTGCACCCCGAGTACAGGTACAACCAATGCAAACCTCACACCAATCCAAAAACCTATTTATTAGTCTGATTTAGGCTAAACAATTCAATGCATCAAAGTTAAAATATAATAATAATATTAATAATCACATTCATTAACATTCACTGAGTTTCGCAATCAACACACACACACATTTATATATATGTCCACATAATAAAATCTGAAAATCCACCCCTAGTCCAAATTACATTGGGGCTAGGGGTCATGCAAAAGGATTTAGCAAGGTATCTAGGGGATATGGCACCTACTAAAGAAGCTAGTGTAATTAATTGATAAACTACATATTTTTTTAAGTTTCAGTCGTGCATACCTATCTCACGTCGTAAACTGCTAGTCATAAAATATTTTGTTAGACATTGTTTGTTGTTCCTCACTTCACATCTTGTATTTAATTTTTAGATCTCTGAATCAATTAAGATTTCTGTGAGATCTTTTCTAGCTCTAAAACCCTGATATTTTCCTACCCACTTTTCATTTACTATTAATATATTGAAGCAATGAATATAGGGAGATTGTTTTTGGTTCATTTTGTTTAAAATAAATTTTATTGTTGTACGAATTCATAAAAATTCCTTGCAAAATTTGTCGATTATTTCTCATCGGCCCTTATCATTTATTTTTTAATTTTATTTTCTAAAATAATTTTGTTGTTATATGTTAAATGAAGCCATAGTTCTCTAGTTCTCACGTGGAAAAAAATAACTACCAGATAGTTGAAATATTCCCCGTCCTATGCTTGAAAACAAACTAAACTACTAGATAATTGAAATATTCCTCGTTCCACACCTGAAAAAAACTTTAACTTGCAACAAATATTTTTGTTTAAAAGGCAGCAAAAATCTTGGCTCAAGCTCAAAAATCTACTAGCTCTGAAACCTCGATTTTCTTAGAGCTACTTTCGTGATTGCCACTCACACCTCCTCCACCAATTTTTTTTTTGGCAACCCAGGTTTCTTCTATTCTAATATACCTTTTAAGTGGAAAAGTTTCAAAAAATTCAAAAATAGTGTCTAACTCAAAGACCCACCAACATTACTCTCCTCGTTTCAGTGTAATAGGTGATTTGGTGATTTCTACTAGCTTGTTCTGGTAAGTTCTACCACCTAACCGATTAGAAATAGGTGAAACCATTAAATGTATGCCAGTCCGATAAGAAATAGTTGATGCCATTATATGTTGTATGTCGTTCAGGATAAGATAAAACATAAAATATGTATATGTTGGAAATTATCTCAAAATTTCTTGTAATGTGTAAGACCTCTATAAATAGAGGCATTTGCAATCAGTTTTGCAAGCAGTACAAATATATCAATCTTGTTGTGCAGAAACATGAGTCTATTGAGTGATTTATGTTTTGCCTCTACTCACTAACAGGGAAGGGCATGATTCCTATCACAGTTGCTCTTTAACTCGAGGATAACAGTCATGGAAATGTCATAGAGAAGAACTCTGAAATCAAGTTTGTCATCATTGCATCATTTAAAGCTAAAAGATGTATATATACATTTATTTTCCTTTAAACGTAGTAATGAGAGCACAACATTGTTAAATTTGAACTTCTATTCATTTATCATCACTTTATTTATTTTTTGATATTTTAGTTCTCATTTGTTACATTAGATGCTACCATTTCTTTTTTGTGTTAAATGTCGTCATTTTATTCATTAATATAAAATCTCCTTTATAATAATTCTTTGTATTATTTTATATTATGTGAAATTGAATATGAATTTACAATTTTTTAACATCTAATGCTAAAAGAATCCAAAATATAAAACCCTAGGCACTCGATTTTGTTTAAAATATTAAAATTTCTATCTTATTATATTTCCTAAATTTGGAGGACACATTTTCAACTCCATTAATTAGAGTTTTGTGAATGCATTTCACTGCATCTTTGAAATTTTCACCTCAAAGATTTCTTAAGTTTATGTAAATATAGGGAAATTTTTTCAAGAAAGAATGATGATATAATTGATAAAATAGATTTCAGATCAAAATTATATTAGAAATTTTGAATGCTCTAAGATTTGACAATTTTGTAAGAAACAATTTGTTTAAAATCCTAGATCAAGGTTAAAATCTTGCTCCTCTCTATAAGAAACTTGATTCATAATACTATAACTGCATTTTTTATCAATGAACTATGAAGGGATTTTTAATCAATTCTTACCATTGGCACACATGTCTCTATAATTTATTTTTATTGTCAAATTTTCTCATTCACTTAACCATAAGAGTCATGGAAATGTTGCATAGAGAATAACCATGAATTCAAGTTTGTCACCATTGCATTAATTCCAAGAAAATGTTATTAGAAAGATATATGCATATTATTTTTTTTAATTGGAGTAATGAAAGTAGAGCATTGCTAAATATTAAATTTCTATTACATTTTTGGTCATTTTATTTTATTTTTTAAGACATTTCAAGTTACATTATTTAATATTAGATCCTTCTAGTTTTATTTTTTCATGTTAAATGATGGTGTTTTTGTTTTGTGTAAGGCGCAAAGTTATAGCATCAAACAGACTCTATAGTTATTCTTCATATTATTTTATTTATTTACATGGGATATAGATATATACTTTTCTTTATATCGTATTATCTTTATTAAGTAATTTTGTATTATAAATTCTAAAAGAATCTCAAAACTTAAAATATTGTACATCTTTGGTTTATTTAAATTATGAAAATCTATCATATTATATTTCCTTAATTTGCAAGACAATTTAAGAAATCCATTGATTGGGGTCTAGGTCTTCCAAAGTATATGCAAAATTATAGTGCAAAATCTTTGAGTTAAGATTGATCATTTAATTTCTTATGCCAGGACTAGTTTGAATAAAACAGGGTTTAAAGTGAAATTTGTACCATTGTAGGATTTGAACATTTTGTAAGAAATACTTTATTTAGAATCTTTGATTTATGATATTGCTATTAGGATTCAACTGTGTAGTTTTTCGAGTCAAACTCATTGACCCATGATTCATGAGTAGTGGTTCAAAAGAACCCATCTCTCATGATAATGAATGGTTTCTTTACACGTTGTGGAAGAAACCTCCTACTTATCTTTGATTTAGATTAAAATCGCGTTCCTTTCTAAGAAATTGATTCACGATGCTACAAAGGCATTTTTGACCATTGTTAGGATGGCATCTCTAACCATTGAAGATTAATAATGTGTGTGAGTGTAAAGACCTACAAACAACTAACAACACACCCTTTTGTTCTCATAAATTATCCAGTATGCATAAGTGGAGGTTTTTAATCTTGTATACTGGAAAAGGAGTTTAAAAAAAATCAAATATAGATAAAATTCATGTATGATGCCTTTTTCTCCAAAATATTTTAGTGAGTTGGTTGGTTGTCTGCTTTTCTTTTCACTAAAAGACAAACTAGCACATACAATTGTTACATATATTTGTACCACTTCCATTAGTGGTTATACAATTGTGTTGAATTGTATTATCACATTGAACCATATCACATCTTATTTTTGTATATGTCTAAAATTTCAATCAACCAAGCCATGATCATTGGTACACAATCCTTTTATATTTGCTTGGTATATCTGGTTATTGTTACAAGAGAATTGTATCATGGTACATTGAAAGATGTTAACATTTGTAGATTTTTTGTGCTTGATTGTCATTTGTTGCTACAAAGTGATTCCAAGATATGTCCGAATCTCACTGCGTAAATTTCATTACTTGTCTATTATATCCTATTCAACATTAGTCTTTCAAGAAAACTTAGAACCATTATCATTTGGGTTGTAAGTTGTAATTAAAACAACCAACAACTGTCTATTACCAACCTTGCTTGGACAATTTTCTAACTTTGCACAAAGATGTCTACAAGATATCTTATGTACAAAGTGTCCCTAGTTGTTGTCACAACCTAACTCATGTTGGGATTTTAGTCTCTACAATAGAAATGACAACAAGATCCCTAGACAAGGTCACCCTTGGCAATATACCAATTAATCTTTGCCTAGTGACATCAAATCCTTATGGGAGTCAGATTCCACGATTGGGATGTGGTCGTCCTCAAACAAGTTGTTTTGTATGGTGTTGTCCTCTTGGTTTCAATAGTCTTATGAATCTAACCAATTTGGCCTGATAATAGTTTTCTAAGTTTCCTTGTTCTTAGCTAATGGCCTTGTGTAGTTCTCTTACCTTTGTTTTTTCACTCACCAATAATTTTCATGTATTATTTTCGTTTTCAATTAAAGATTATGACCACACAACATTAGAAATTTTCATCTTCAACTAATATGTAATTTTGTCTCGTATTGATATGTTCATATTGAATTTTATTTTATTATTAAATATTTTAAAAAGATAATTGGGAAGATGAAGAGGGTAAAAGTCAACATAAATAGTTTATTTGTTGGTATCATATAGATTACATTAATTAGAGGATGAATATAGATAAGAAATGTTAAACTTCTCCAGCAACCTATAAAAATTGATAACAAACAAAGATATAGAATAGTCAATAAAGGTCAACATTATCTTAATGCCTAATTAATTATTATAAGCATGGACGATGGGCATAAATTAAAGAAAAATAGAACTTTTCTAGCAAGCCTTATTAGAAATTAAGAAGATTCAAAAGGAAAATTCTCAGGCCACTCTAAAGGAGAAAGATAAGAAATCTCTACCATAGTAGGAAAACTTGGTGAATTCTAGCTGGACTCACAAGCTTTTTCAGTTGGTGAATTACTCATCAAGGATTTACGGGTCAAGTCTTGGTGAATTGTCGATAATTTATATTGGGGATGAGGTCCCTCGTTTGTGACCTCACTGATTCATAGCTCAAGGTCAAAAGTGTTTACCCCTCTTAATAAAAAAAAATATATTTACCTAAAAATAAGTATTGACTCTTATTTTATTATTAATTTATATTTCTATTTCATCATAAAATAACTCAGCACTATCCTCATGCAACTTACTTTTTCATCAATGAATAAGCAAGATTACAAGGATAACTTTTGAGCATAATTTTCTATAGAGGATTCAAATATGGTTATTGATTTACTAACATAATCAAAATATATTTTTCAAATTATCAAGTAAATGAACAACCAAAAAGTTTTTTCCAGTTTCATTTCATACAAGTATAGGGAATCATTGACCACAAAATCTTTAAAATTGAATTTTATACAAATATTTCCTTTAATTCATTATAAGAAAATAATTATCTATCACCCTTACATCCCTCCTGATATGAATCACTTGAATAGGTTAAAACTTAGAATATTTATTTAAACCTGACCAGTTTAAAAAATCTCTCAAGAATATAAAAAATGTGCCCATGATGAAGCCTCTCAAAATATAGTGCTTGACAACACTGTACGAGCAACTTCGTGCTTGTTTCTCCTAAAATGTCAAAATGTGCCCATCATGGGGCCTCACAAAATTTAATTGTTGAAAGCTCTCTTGAACAACTTCGTGCCTGTTTCGATAGAAATTTTGAGACGATTGGAACATCTGGCCACGTGAAAAACGAAAGCTTAACTTGCTCAGAGAAACAAATTTTGAATAGCCTAATAGCCGGATAATGCACTGTCACAGACAGATCATGTCCCTCTCGGACGGGAAAAAAATAGATCTTCAATTCAAGCACGTCAACATACAAATTCAATTTGAACGTATCAATTCTTGTATAGTCCAAAATCGAGGCCAAATGAAGAATCCTAGTCAAAACCCAATTAGATTTGGCTGTAGAAAATCAAGCTGTCCGATTTGAGTTGAAGACGAAATGTGAATGTTAGTCAAAACACCAAATAGGCACGTTCGGCAAGATGGCCCCATTGAACTGCAAGACAACAAAAACAATAATGCCTTCTCTAATCGTCTACCATAACATGAACAGTATTCTGACACATGATTTAATCTGCCTGTGACTTTTAATTCTTAGTTATCAGGGTTATAAACATTAGAAAGTGTTCTTCTATCTTCTCAGTTGTGCAAATTTCTTTAGCATTTGATTGTCTTTTGGCTTTTGAGGAATTTAGAAATGGCTGTTCCAGTGATTGACATGAAGAACATTGAGAGAGGAGACAAGAAGGCCATTATGACTCAAATCACATAGGATTGTCAGTCTCCTAGATTTTTTCAGGTATATCTGGCTGCTTCTTATCTGAGTTACATATAAATGATGTTTTAACCGTTCATGACAGTCTATTTAATATTAAGAGATGTTTTAAACATTTATTAGATTCTTTTTAATTTTCATTACATATAAGTGATGGTTACATCATTAAAACTTTCCAACACTACTCTTTGCTATCTTATATATTGAACTGTCAGCAAATCATGCCTTATGAATTATTCATTACAAACTTATGTGATTGATAAACTCTTCAATACCATATATGAAATTGAAGTAAAATGTTTTTTATCTTTCAGATTATAAACCATGGCATTGACCATGCTCTTCTAGACCGTGTGAAGGAGGCATGTTTAGAGCAATATAAGATTAACACAGAACAAAACTTCAAGAATTCTTTACCAGTAAGGGCACTGAACAGAGCCATTGAAGCTGAAGGCAAGGGAACAAATGTTGAGAAGATTGAGAATATGGATTGGGAGGATTTTTTTCAAGTGCACAAGATGCAAGACACAAATTCTTGGCCTTTGGAACCTAAAGATTTCAAGTACGTACAATATTCAATCAATACTAATTTATTCTGCTGTAATTTATGAGAAATTAACAAACGAAATCAACAGAAGAAATTCATATAATTTAATTTTGGTACAATTATTTTGACTAGTAGAATCATTGTAAACTCTGTTCTTCAGCACTGAAACAAAGTCAAATCTTTTCTTGGAAGAAGAAAATAATTCATAAATTTTAAGAAATATTTTCAAATCTAATTTTATTTTGAAATGTCATTGGTATGAAGGTAAACATTATCTTTGAAGGATCAAGATGTTTCAAACTTATTTCATTCAAGTCAATGCAAAACATCTTGTAGACATGCAAAATTTACTCATGCATCTAATCATGCTTCATTCAACATTATTTCATCTATTAATTAAATAAATCAATTTAATTAATTCACTAACGTTATCTCTTTAATCAAATAAATCACTTTTTATCTCCTAAAGTCTCTTGATTTAATTAAATCACATGTATTTAATTAAATGACTAATATTCATTTTCCTCTCATTTGATTTAAAACAAAAATGTAAATAAAATGTCACACCAACTAATCACTAGCTTAATTAATCAAACCCCTGATTAATGTTAAGCCTAACCCATGTCCCATCCTCTAGCTTTTCCCACTTGCACAATAAGTCATTTATTTTGATTTATTAAAACCTCTATTTTCCTCACAAAGCATATTCCCAAGGAATATGCCCTCATTAACTCCCCTTGTTTGAATTTTTTGTCCAAACAAATTTCCCCCCAAATCCTTCAACTACATGCATTTAATGCCATTTTCAAATTTCAAATGGGCACATTGGCCAAAACTTGCACAACCATGGCCCATTCACATGGTGACAAGTGACTCTTTCCTATTTGTTGGGGATTAGTCCCACATTCTTCAACATTGCCTCTTATCTCTTCAAACTCAACTATAAATTCAAGGCTTCTCTCCTTCAAATCAACAACACAATCTCATGCAAAGTTACTCTCTACATTTGAGAACTAATTTTGTTCACCATTATCATAGCATTATACTTTCAATCATTTAGCTTATTGAAGGGTTGGGAAAGGGATACCTTCTACACAATGAGTAGCACCAATCCAATATGGAAAAGGTGTGCACCATGTTACTCATGCTTTCAATTAGTTCATTTAACATTTCTAGTTGTTTCAATGTCTTAGTTTAGCATGTCTAACATGGAGTATTATTTCATAAGGATGTTTGTTTTTGTCATGTTGGTTTGTCAGTATACTAACATTTGCAGATTTTGATGTCCTACAAATGGCATTCCCTTGCACTAACAAAATTTCAGAATACGAGGCTTTAACCATAGGTCTCAAGATTGCAACACAGTGGCGAATCATGGCACTAAAGGTTTATGGTGATTCACAACTTATTATCAACCAAGTCAATGACGAGTACCAAACTAAGGATGATAAGATGACACCGTACAAGAAGTTAGTAGAGAGCCTCAAAGAATCGTTCATTGATATCACCTTTGTGCAGATACCAAGGGCTAACAACAGAGCAGCTGACACCAAGGCAACAATTGGATCCTTACTGGATATCCCTCGCAATGTCGCAAAACATGAATTCTTGGTAGAGCAGCTTCTCGTATCGACTTTCGAGGTACCAGAGTCTGAATATGTGTGAAATCATTGGTCCTGATAATCCCTGGTATCATGACATCTATGCCTACCTGAGAATAGGAGTCCTCCCAGCTGACATAACCCCAAACCTCAAACGAGCCTTTGTCAAAAAGTCCACCTGTTTTGTCATCCTAGGAGAAACCCTTTATTGTAGGAGCATTGAAGGAACCCTATTGCGTTGCTTAAACCCTGAGGAAGCCCTAATTGCTCTGACTGAGGTACAAAATGGCATTTGCGGTTCACACTCGAGTGGTATGACCTTGGCTAAGAACT
Organism: Sequoiadendron giganteum; assembly: GCA_007115665.2. NCBI lineage: Eukaryota > Viridiplantae > Streptophyta > Pinopsida > Cupressales > Cupressaceae > Sequoiadendron > Sequoiadendron giganteum. The sequence continues at coordinate 16,691,779 of CM021105.1, forward strand.
TGCTAAGGACTGTGTACTATTGGCCAACAATGGAAAGAGAGGCACACGAATTTGTCAGAAGGTGTTTACAGTGCCAGCAACATGGAGACCTTATTCATGCACCAGCTCAGGAACTCCATCCTATTGTCACACCATGGCCCTTCTCGCAGTGGGGGCTCGATCTCATCGGCAAAATCACACCCACCTCATCCAACGACCATAAATTCATTATCACCGCCATAGAGTACTTCACAAAGTGGTTCGAAGTAATTCCCATGACCTACATAACCGGAAAGCAGATATCCAAGTTCATCCTGAACTATCTCATTTGTCGATATGGTGTCCCTCAATCTATTATCTCTGATAATGGGACACCTTTCAAGAATTAGGATGTGTGCGACCTTTGCCACAAACTCAATATTCAACATTGCTTTTCCATTCTGTACTATTCCCAAGGCAATGGCCAAGCAAAAGCTACCAACAAAACCATCTTGAAAATCCTTAAGAAAATAGTCAATGACTCTGGTCGTGACTGGCATCTACAGCTAAATCCTACCTTATGGGCCTACCGTACCAGCATCTGCACGCCAACAGGCACCACCCCATTCTCCCTGGTCTACGGATCAGAAGCCATCCTCCCAATCGAGATCGAGCTCCCATCACTGAGAATATCATTGCAAAACCTCATTACATATGAGGAATATCGGGTTTCAAGGTTGAATGAGCTGGAGTTATTAGATGAACGGCGCATGGATGCCCTCAACCATCTACAAGTCTATCAAAACCGCCTAAAACGCAGCTACAACAAGAAGATCAGGAGACACACCTTCCAATTTGGTGAACTTGTGCTAAAAGAAAATTAGAAGAATGTGCCAAATCCAGAAAGCAAAGGAAAATTTGAGCCCAACTGGTTGGGACCTTTCGTCATCACAAAAAGTTATAAATCAGGGGCATATCAACTGACAACACCAGAAGGCGAGCCTCTGAATAGCTGTCATCTCAAAAAAATTTATGCCTAAAACTTGCAAGGTATAGAACCGAAAAATACAAAAAAATCAGAAAAATGTCCTGAAAAAATGGTTACCTTGATGAAAACCTGGCAAACAGGCGTCTTGGTGACAACAAAAAAATCAAAAAATACAAAAATCCAAAAAAAAATTAGAAAAAGGATTGAAAACGGTAAAGAAAAAAATCTTCCTCTAGTGAAAACCACTTCGGTGGCGCTTTGGACAAGAACCTTGGTGAAAACCTGGCAAACAAGCGCCAAGCGTAAATAAAGCACTCTCCATCCACTAGGATCTTCATGGCCTATTCCGCGCACTCGCTTATCTACTACATTCCATCTATCCTTCCACCATCCGTTCGCATCTGTACCATAGCTTGATCTTGTGCTCGTATCATATTCCACCATAGTACTACTTGGCATATTCCTAAGGTTAGTTTGTCCTGCCTTTATCGAAGTAGTCTATCGCATCACGCTGGGGTCATGTTCTTGTACCTACATCAGATCAGATTCGTGTATATTCTTGTGATCTTCTCGAAACATCAAAAATCCAAAAACATTCAAAAAATTCATCAAAAATTCAAAAACATCAAAAAATAAAAAACATTCAAAATAAAAAAACATTCAAAATAAAAAACATTCAAAATAAAAAACATTCAAAAAATCAATCAAAAATCCAAAAACATCCAAACCGTATCAAAATCCAAAACATGTCAAATCCAAAAAATTAGAAAAACAGAGTCATCAGCCGAACTACGTCGTCTTTGAGCTTGAACGTAGGCAAAGTTGATCTTTGATCATCCCCCGAGACAGTTTAGGTCAGTCCTTTCGGCGTCCGTCACAATGGCAATCCGTTTTCCCATCTATTTCACAGTTTAGGTTAGTCCTTTAGGCGTCTGTTGCAATGGCAATATGTTTTCCCATCTATTTCATAGTTTAGGTCAGTCCTTTAGGCGTCCGTCGCAATGGCAATCCATTTGCCCATCTATTTCACATTTTAGGTCAGTCCCTTAGGTGTCCGTCACAATCTGGCAATCCGTTTGCCCATCTATCTTATCATTGAGTCAAGTTTGTCGTCAGTCGAACTACGTGGTCTCTGCATGTATAACGTAGGTGAGGCTAATTTATGGATCAGCTCCTGAGACCCCTAGGATAGGTCTTTAAGTCAGTCTCTTGGTCAAAATCTTGAAAATACCAAAAACATTGATTTTTTTTGAAAATACCAAAAACATTTGTAAAACATCTCAAAATTCCAAAAATAGCCTCAAAACATTTGAAAAAACCCAAAATGGTGCATCCGTCTCATCTCGCTTTCACTTGCAATAATCACCATTCATAATAAATCAATCGTCATCTTCATCCTTTGGTAAGTCAGTTAGAAGCAAATCTAGCAGGTTTAAAAGTGAACGCTCAATCGTCAGTCTCAAGTCTAGGTCAGTAACCAAGCAAGTTGGTCAACTCGGAGTATCAATAGCTTATCATCCAATCAATCTCATCAAAACCCCGATCACAACATGTCCTAGGAATACGACCTTCCTGTGATGGACATCAACATCAGGTATCACCGTAGTTTAGTCTTTGGCTAGTAGTACGAAGAACATTAGCTTGTTTGTTTACTTTATCTTGGTATTTTTAAACTTATCTTATTTTGCGCTCATTCCAAAGACCTCTCGATGATGTCTAAACAGAAATATTTAGAGAGAAAGGAATGGGGAAATGATCATTATCTTGTTATCTGTTGTACTTGTTGGATGTTCTTGTAAAATAAATTTGTCATGCGTGCTTTGTTTTGTTTGTAGGGAGGATGTTTTAGGTGTCTTGTTGACCACATAAGAAGGCTTGCCTTTTTATGTTTTGGTCCGAGATGTCTAGAATATTTGAACTGCATCCCGAATAAGGTTCCGTATGCTAAGTGTGAACATGAATACTCCTATCTGTTTGACAAGTCAAAGTCCATCACACTAGTCGCAACACCATCCTGGTTCTTAATACTTTGATGCATCGCACCTGTGTGTTATCAAACATAAAGAAGGGTATGCTCTTTATCTCTCTTATCCTTGGATAAGGGATACATCATCATCATTCATTATCATATATCCACTAAAGTCTCGACGACTAGTGGACTTGTTGGACTTCTGTATCTTCTTGGATTTAAGGGTTCATCCCTCTCATTCTTCTATCCTCTTTCACGCTAACAATGTATCCATCCCGCATCCATCATGCATCTTGCATAATCATGTCATATCATCATAGGACAACATCATCCATCTCATCCATCTCACATGCATTGCATAATCATCTAAGTTGCTTAGGATAATATAGATTTGTTATTCTAAGCATCTTCCAAACATCTCATTTGCATAATCATTTAAGTTGCTTAGGATAATATAGATTTGTTATTCTAAGAATCTTTGAAACATCTCATTTACATCATCATTATCATATAGATCAGTTAGTCATAGCCATCCATACATCCATTTTGAACCTTTTTGTCGTGAGATCGACCTCAAATCGAATCTTTTCGCTCAATCTCTCGAGGGGGCAATGTACTAATATACTTATTTCCATTGGGGCATCCGAAAAAAACATTTTTTTAAAAAAATTTCGATGTCAGCGACATCATTCTTTGAACCAATGCAATGAGTACATTGCTTCAAAGAGGGGCAACATGTAGACATGCAATATATATGAAATTGAAGTAAAATGTTTTTTATTTTTCAGATTATAAACCATGGCATTGACCATGCTCTTCTGGACCGTGTGAAGGAGGTATGTTATGAGCAATATAAGATTAACAAAGAATAAAACTTCAAGAATTCTTTACCAGTAAGGGCACTGAACAGAGCCATTGAAGCTGAAGGCAAGGGAAAAAATGTTGAGAAGATTGAGAATATGGATTGGGAGGATGTTTTTCAAGTGCATGAGATGCAAGACATAAATTCCTGGCCTGTGGAACCTAAAGATTTCAAGTACGTACAATATTCAATCAATACTAATTTATTCTACTGCAATTTATGAGAAATTAACAAACAAAATCAACAGAAGAAATTCATATAATTTAATTTTGGTACAATTATTTTGACTAGTAGAATCATTGTAAACTTTGTTCTTCAGCACTGAAAAAAAGTCAAATCTTTTCTTGGAAGAAGAAAATAATTCATAAACTTTTAGAAATATTTTCAAATCTAATTTTATTTTGAAATGTCATTGGTATGAAGGTAAACATTATCTTTGAAGGATCAAGATGTTTCAAACTTATTTCATTCAAGTCAATGCAAAACATCTTGTAGACATGCAAAATTTACTCATGTGCATCTAATCATGTTTCATTCAACATTATTTCATCTATTAATTAAATAAATCAATTTAATTAATTCACTAACGTTATCTCTTTAATCAAATAAATCACTTTTTATCTCCTAAAGTCTCTTGATTTAATTAAATCACATGTATTTAATTAAATGACTAATATTCATTTTCCTCTCATTTGATTTAAAACAAAAATGTAAATAAAATGTCACACCAACTAATCACTAGCTTAATTAATCAAACCCCTGATTAATGTTAAGCCTAACCCATGTCCCATCCTCTAGCTTTTCCTACTTGCACAATAAGTCATTTATTTTGATTTATTAAAACCTCTATTTTCCTCACAAAGCATATTCCCAAGGAATATGCCCTCATTAACTCCCCTTGTTTGAATTTTTTGTCCAAACAATTTTCCCCCCAAATCCTTCAACTACATGCATTTAATGCCATTTTCAAATTTCAAATGGACACATTGGCCAAAACTTGCACAACCATGGCCCATTCACATGGTGACAAGTGGCTCTTTCCTATTTGTTGGGGATTAGTCCCACATTCTTCAACATTGCCTCTTATCTCTTCAAACTCAACTATAAATTCAAGGTTTCTCTCCTTCAAATCAACAACACAATCTCATGCAAAGTTACTCTCTACATTTGAGAACTAATTTTGTTCACCATTATCATAGCATTATACTTTCAATCATTTAGCTTATTGAAGGATTGGCAAAGGGCTACCTTCTACACAAAGAGTAGCTCCAATCCAATAAGGAAAAGGTGTGCACTATGTTGCTCATGCTTTCAATTAGTTCATTTAACATTTCTAGTTGTTTCAATGTCTTAGTTTAGCATGTCTAACATGGAGTATTATTTCATAAGGATGTTTGTTTTTGTCATGTTGGTTTGTCAGTATACTAACATTTGCAGATTTTGACATCCTACACATCTAATACATTAACATTTTGCATTCTATATAGGGAGATAATTGAGGAGTTCCGCAACCAAATATTCAGACTGACAGAGAAATTGTTGGAAATAGTAGGTGAAAGTTTGGGGCTGGAGAAAGGATATCTAAAAAGGGCATTTGCAGGTGGAGAGAAGCCATTCTTTGGCACCAAGGTGAGCCATTATCCTCCCTGCCCTAGGCCAAACCTCATAAAGGGCATCCGTTCTCATATAGATGTAGGTGGCCTCATTCTTTTTTACCAAGATGATGAGGTTCCTGGCCTTCAAGTGCTTAACAATGGTAGCTGGATTGATGTGCAACCCATGCACCACTCAATAGTTGTGAACATAGGTGATCAGATAGAAGTAGTGAGTAATGACAAGTATAAGAGTGCATGGCATAGAATTATTCCAACAAAGAATGGAAACTGGTTATCAGTGGCATCCTTCTATAATCCCTCATACAATGCAGTGGTGAGCCCTACACCTCAGCTCATTGCTCATGAATTATCTACTTATCCAAAGTATCCATTTGGTGATTATATGAAGGTTTACTCTCAGCAGAAATATGAAGAAAAGGAGCCACGCTTTAAAGCAATGGGAGGGTTGAATGAAGAAATTTCTTGCTGAATTAAGTCAATAAATTTAGCAGTAGTGGATCGTTTTTTCTTAAAACTTATTAAAAATTGAGTTCAGTTTCAGGACAACAATAATCTTGGTCCATGTCATAAAGTGTTTCAGTTCAATTAAATTTTTCTTTCTTCTGGTTTTCTTCAATATAAAAAAGAAGAAGTTTCCATTACTTTTGACTATTAATTGACTATTATTATAATAATAATAGTATTATTGTCAAATTTTAAAAGATATTTAAATAAAAATATTTTATTAAATATTTGTATTAAATATTTTGTATTAAAAATAATAAATTATATTAAAGTATTTTTTTGATAAATATTTTTAATAAGTAGGATCATAAAATAATTTAATTTTAAATTTTATACATATTTAAAATAAAACTAATATATTTTATAATAATTTTTTAATTAATAAAAATTTACATAAAAATCAGGTTTAAAAATAAATTTAGTTATTTCATATGATTAATTGTAAAGCAAATTATAGTCAACCATAATTTATCATGTAAAAATATTTTAGTTAAATTTATTTTTTTATTTAATTAAAAATATATATTTATGAATTTAATTTGTAATCATGAAAATATGATTTTTATTTCTTTATATTTCATGCATTTTAATTTGAATTGTGATTAGAAGATTTATACTAAAATATATAATGGATCTACAGTAAAAAATAAATAAAAATTTATAAAATTGTACCTATATATTTGGAATGAAAATAAATTTTTTTTATCTAAACTAATTAAAATATATAATTAAATAGTAGATAGACAATATAGACAATAGAGTTGAGATAGATAATAGAATTTAAATAAATGTTATAATTAATTAATTAGATAGATTTATTTGCATATAGAAAGATGATGGATAGTTAATGCTCATGTCATTTTAAGTCAATTCATCAATTTCATAATATTAATTGCTTTAGTAGATGATAAATGTGTCGGACTTCAAATTATCATAAAAAAATGATATTGATTGATCTTGATCTCTACAAATTATTTGATCACAACTATTGTGAATCTAATTTAATGTGTAAAATTAACTTAATCCAACACAGACCTAATGTAGTAAAAGTGGTGACTAGAGATATCATTAAGGAGCTTTCCAATTCAATAAGTTAACATATTCTCTTAAGTCAAACCCCTTTTTGGAAATAAATAATGATGATAAATATTGAAGAGAAAATTTATAAACATGCAAATGACCTATATGATGATACATTTTGTATTTATTTATTTTCCTTTAGAATTAACATGTTTCTAATTTTTCTTTTATATGATCATTGCATTCCTCTAGTATGTATCTAAGAGCATACTAAATGCTTTTAAATTATACAATTTTGACATAAAAAATGTCACATAAAACATGTGTTAATTTGGCTTTAAAAACTAGTGAATTGTGATGGATTTGTAAAAAGTGAGATTGGTTTGTTGTCTCTCAAAATTGAAGGCCCTCTCCTTTGGAATCATTACTAAAATTAAGATAATGAGAACACGATATCTTAGGAATATATAAGGGAACATAAAAAAGTGTAACCACCCCTCGATTGCTACTAATATTTATCTTAAATCAATTCAAAACAAATACCAAACTTAATTGACTGAACATCTTCCATGTAGCTTAGAAGTGCTAACTTAATTTTTTTTTCATTCATTATGGTGGCATCAAATCAACATTACCATTTGTAAGCTTACACATACAAATGGTACAAGCTCCCAAGGTTAAGTTTACTCCAAGACCTAGAACTAAGCCTCAAGGGTTCATTCCTAATGGCCATGCCTATGTATCCCCTTGGAAAATTAGAGCCTTCACAGTTTTCCCACCAATGTTAGAGGGAGTCCATTCTCTCCTCTTATATATGAGAGCTTTGACCTTACCTTTAGACTGTGAATTGATTCATTAAGTGTAACCTATCAACTTAGCTAATCTTAATAAAATGATAATATTTTTCCAATCAAGTGTTGGTTCCATACCAAACATAACCAAGCATTAGTGTAAAGATATATGTAGATACACAAGGGTCATATCATACCATAATCCCAAGATCACATACATAGTGACTATCTCAAGCATACATCACATATATACAAGGTGACTAGCGCATACACATCACAAGTACAATAGTGATTGATTCATATGCACATCACAAGTACAACAATGATTGTATCACATTTATATCATAAATATAATGGCACAACAAGATCAAACATAAATCACCGATATCCAATGTAAAAATCCACACAATAAGTCACATGTTCACATAAAGAACAACTGGTAAAGTGGAAATAGATGCAACCTTATACATGCATCCTCCCAATATCTAATTCATAATCATATAATCCCACATGACAACAATAAATATCCCATACTACTTGATATTATCATAAGTAAGGGTACTAGTATAACAATGTGCAGAAACCCTAGGCCATTTATACAAGTACTCAAGGAGTGACTAGAATATACACAACAAATGGCTGACACCTACCCTAAGTGTATCCTAGATAGAAAATGAAATTTGGTTCAGTACATACTACACTGTGGGTCTCATCTTTTTCATTGGTCTTTTGTACCAATCGTGATGATAGTAAGCATATCATACTACTTGCGATCATTACTGAATAAAGAGTAAGTGAAAAAACACCTCACAAAGTAACAAACAAAAATTCTTTGGATACATCAATTTCTATCTACCCCATCCAAGTGGATTTTTTGGTCCATGGTGAGAGAGTAAAAAATTTGACTAGCCTACAATGTATAGGGTCAACTTCCTAATGACCATTCACCTAAGGTGTTAAACCTACCTTTGATAATCTAAGATATTATTACCTACATCAAGTCATGCCAAAGCTATACTAGGAGATTGATCCAATTTTTACCCACCTATTCTTCATTAGAAAATCTCTTCACTACAATCCACCAAACAACTAAGAAAACAAGGGGATCCATCACTTGTATTCTATTGGCCTTAAGGCCCACATGGTACTGTTGGAAAACAATCCAACCCTCTAGTGCACATTAGATATCCATCACGAGCATTCCATTTGCCCCAAGTACCACATGCACTCCTGAAATAATCCATCCCACTATCTAAGTGGTACGGCTAACAATCTACTAGCATAGTATGTTCCTTGACTACTATCAATCACAAGCATGGATGAGCTTATATTTGAGCAGGTTATAGGATTTTTTCATTTGTGATCACCTTGAATGGATTAGAATTTAGCCTACACACTAGATGTTTACAACCTCTACCTATGCCCTTGTAGGGTCCTACTCCATCTATTGTCATAAAATTTAGCAGTTGTACCTAGCTTAGTAGGAATAAGTAGATCACAATCAACTAATTTAGGATCGTATACATATTCATATAAGTCTGGGGTTAATTTTTACAACACATAAGATAAATCACCTAGAACCAACACAAGACAAGCTCAACTCAACATGTACCCAAGTTACCAAGTATTCAAATCCATTCCCTTAATTCAACTTACTATTCAAAAACACATTATGTATTATATAAAAGTTATCAATTTTTCTTAACTCTTTCATAACCATCTAATACCCATTTTGGTTTCATCTGAAGCCTACTAAATAGAGAAGTTCAAACCAATTATAAACAACCAAAATTTTTGGATTTGTGACCCCTGGACCCCCCGCGCCCCCCCCCTCCCCCCCTATGAACTAGAGATCACAAGGGCATCTTTCACCCAAGGATTGCCTATGTACTTAATTCCAAATAGGATTGATGTCACACATAGTTCTCCTCACAAGGTCTCTCAAGGGATGCAAACACTTAGGTTTCCCCATAATAAAGGTTTTCTTAATGCTCCCCCTTAAGGATATCGAGTTCTTGGATCAAAATCTACCCATTTTATTTATAATCCAGCTTGAACATCATGAATCTCTTATAGATTCATCTCATTGACTTAGGGGCTAGGCTTATTACTTAATAATAAATTATCTTTGAACCTACATTATTACATCACAACGTTAACATATAAATTTTCTTACATAGATTTTCAAAGTAATTTCCAATTGATTTCCTCACACATATATTTAAGATAAGTAAGGGGTCAACTAGTTCTTTATAACATCTTTACACCTATCAACTAAGGATACACCCATTTTTAAAAATTGCCTAATTTGGCCTTCAAAGAGCACAGGGGCCTAGGAAAAATAGCCCCTAGTGACATGTGGAACCAGGGGGATGTCAACCTAAAGCTTTGATGAAGCTCTTGGTCACTAATTTGATCTTGATGTTGAGGCTTGAGGGGCTGACAGGGGCTTGAGCGGAGTGCTTAGGCACTCGAATGACCAACAGTTGTTGTGATAAGCCCTCAAGGGCTACCTTTAATTGGTCTCGGGTAGTGGGTGAGGTTTGTTGCACTACTTGTGGATCCCGCCCCATGAGTAGGGAGCCGATCATAGGTACGGTGCTACCTTTTTAAACTAGTAGCATTAAAAGCACTGAGAAAATTTAATTTTTTTAATTTCAACTGTTGGCATGAGGGTTTTGGGGATCATACGACCTCCAAAACTAAAAATAATTGCCTTTTCTACTCCTGACACCAAAACTAGTCGAAGTTTATGTCAAAATTCATTTCTTTGGCCTCTTGATCATGATGGTGAGGTTGATTTTTCTCCAGCATGCATAAAAAAGAAGCTCAAAGTCGAATATCTTCAAAGATGCCCAAAAAATTCTCTCGGTTGATTTTCTCTTGAATCCAAGAAGGGGCTTGCAGATCAAGGCTCTGATACCATATTAGAGTTTCCAACAAACTCAATAAAACAAGATCACATACAAAACCTATGATTAGCCTTTTATAAGGAGAAAATAAGATATACAGGAGAAATTTGCATGATAATGATGCAAATAATATATTGGGAATAATGAATTACATGAGATAACTTTATTTTATAGAGAAAGATGAAAAATCCTAAAAGGAAAACCTAATTATGACCTAAGTAAACTTGATAAAGTGTAATTAAATATTTAATTACACCAACATCCTTCACCCCTAGCATCGATTGTAACTAAATATAATACTTGGTGATGTCAAAGGTTTAGTGAAGATGTCTACAACTTGTTCCTCAATAAGAAAATTCTCTAAGGAGAGATGACCATCATGGATACGTGGTCAAATTAAATGAATGTATTTCTTTATGTGATTCATCCTATTACACTCAACTAGGTTTTGTACAATGTGATTGGCACTTTAGGTATCACACCAAAGAAGTGTAGGACTATTAGGTGGTAGACAAAGCGCTATCATAGTTTGTCAAATCCACAAAACCTCATGGCTAGCAAGAACTATGCCTTTATACTAAGCCTCAATGGATGATAATTCAATCATGGTTTTATTCTTGCAAGATCAAGACTCTAGACTGGAACCAAGACAAAAGATAAAATCAAAAGTGGACTTTCATGAGTCAACATCACCTACCAATTTGAGTTGGTGAAGTGTACTATGTCTGATTCTTGTAGTATGTATTGAATTCCAAAGTGTGTAGTTCCCTTAATATACCTCAAAATGTATTTGGATACCTTCCAATAAATCATATGAGGATTATTAGAAAATGGGAGATAAGCCCAACAAAAACTTATGTGATATCAAGCTATGTGTGTGTCAAATATAAGAGACTACCCACTAATTATCTATAAAAATTAGCATCAATGCTTGGTGTGGTGCAATTGGTAGTCAATGTGGCACCTAACTAAAATAGTGTAGGAGTTGGATTATAATCAAACATGTTGAAATGATGAATCAAATCAATGGAGTAATTTTGCTAATGTATGGAGATACCCTTAAAATATTGAAGAACAAGTATAGACTAAGAAAGAAGTGAAAAAACCCAAGATCTACTATTTCAAAGTGATCCATCAATTAATGTTGTTTATCCTAAATAATGGAGGAATTACTATTGAGAATCAAATCATCTATGTTCTATGTACAAGATCGGTATCAAAATATCAACTTCATGTCTCTAAATATACATTGTATGATAAAAGTAGTATGGTGTGAAACCAAATGCAAGTAGGAAACCATCTATCTTCACATACCAAGGTTTAGGGGATTTTTTGACACCGTACAAAGAATTTCGTATCCTACAAACAAGAAAAGAGTTATACACAAATCCTGGAGGCTAATCCATGTAGATATCCTCATGAAGGTCATCATGTAATAATGCACTATTCACATCCATCTTGTAAATAGTCCAACCTTGAGATGCAACAAGAGGAATGCCAAGGTAAATTGAGCCCATCTTGAATACATGATCCAATGTATCAAAGTAGTCAATACCATCAACCTAAGAGATATCATTAGCAACAAGACATGTCTTGTATCACTCAATAAAATCATATGCTACATAACATCCACTTGCACTAAAACATCTTTATCCTCAAAGGAAGAGAAACCAAATATCATGTGTGATTCTTCATCAATGAAGAATAATCCCTATAGACACCCCAAATTTAACTTCACATTATAAATTAATTAAAGTTCCAAATTTTAATTAATCCACTTTGTTATCCCATAATTAATTAAATATTTCATTATTTTAAAATTAATTGTTTTGTTATTCTTCTAAATTAATTAAATATTTATTTAATTAATTTTTCTATTGCCTCATTCTTCCAAAGGTTAAACAATTTAATTAATATAACCTTAGCCACCACTACCCATTTCCTCTAAAAACCCATTAAATTAATCATAGATTAATTAATTAAATTATCTTTTCCTAATCTCCACTTAATGCTTTCTTCAATTTTAAACTCAACGACTTGCCATGTGTCATTCCTTACCACATGCTTGCTTGCATATTTACCCAATCAATTATCACCTCTCTCTCATTAAATTGACTTGAGACAAATGCCACCTTTTAAGTTGACTTTGTATGGGGCCATCTCTCTCTTCTCTATAAAATCTAATTTTAAATTCTACCTCCCTAGAGATAAGAAAAAAGTCAAATATTTTCCTCGCTTGGGATCCTATCATAATCCTCAATAATCTTACCCAATCATCTTCATTTAATCCTCCACTTTGAATTAAACCTCACATGACAGTTTTCTTCTTCATATTTCTTGAGAGCACCTCTCAATATTATCTCACTGACACAAAGGATAGATGCCAAGTGGATGGAAGGCAGTTGGGTGATGTGGAATTTTTCCTTTGGATTTGATTTTGTAAGGTGAGGGTGTATGAAAGGGGAATTCACTTAAGGGGTGAAAATTCGCTTCTATATAGTGAGATTGTTGATTTACATTACAATACATCATTCAAGGTATCATTTTTTGTTTTTCATGTTTCATTGTTTCATCATACAGTTTAATTACCCAAACGGGGTTTGACCAAGGAAAACCCTTATTCCCTAACAATAAATAAGTTTTTCTCTTTACATGTGTGATTGCAGATCTAGGTGCTTTGGGCTTGAAGATCCTTTGAACATTGAATAGTAATATTGAGGAAAGTTGTCAAGTTGTGACAAAGTTGCTATCTTCACAGAAAGTCACCTATAGGTCCTAATTTAGAGTTTCAAACCTGGAAAAAAAGTTTGTAAGGAAGAGAAAAGATAGGAGAAAAAATTCAGATCTTGACCTTTCGAAAAAAAAAAACGAGACTGATATGCCACTTGTGGTGCATGAGTCCCAATATAGTGCTTTTTCCAAATTTTAGTGGATTCAAATCAGTCACTATGAGATTCCAGTTTCTACACAGAAACCCTAATCTAGGACTAAATCACCTAGACTGGCGTATGAGTCCCAATGAGCATCAAATAGTAGAATTTCAAGGTTTTAGAGCTTGTTTTGATCACATTTTTCTCCCAAGTGCACCTCTGTTCATTCTCAGTTGGTTATCATGATTTTCAGTTTTATTTCCTAGGTCATCTAGTTAGGTTTTGCATGTTACATTCATTTCTTGTCTTTCCAAGCCCTAGCTTGGTGGTGAACCCCCTTTTAGCATTTAATCATACCTTAGGATACCTTGTTGCAGATCTCTTTCCCCCATTACATCCCTAGATTAAGATCTCTAGGGTTTCCTTGAATGAGTCTTGGAGAAAATTTGTTGTTCTATCTACCTAAACAATAGAGCGACTATTTTTGACGTTTCAGTTAGCATTTGTAGATTTTTTGTGCTTGATTTCCCTTTGTTGCTACAAAGTGACTGCAAGATATGTCCTTCTTTATTATATCCTATTCAAAAATAGCCTTTCAAGAAAACTTAGAAGCATTGTCTTTTGGGTTATAAGTTATAATTGTAACAACCAACAACTGTCTATTACGAACCTTGCCTGGATAGTTTTCCATCTTTGGACAAAGATGTCTACAAAATACCTTACATACAAAGAGTCCCTAGTTGTTTTCACAACCTAACTCATGTTTGGATTCTAGTCTCTACAACAAAAATGATAGCAAGATCCCTAGACAAGTTCAACCTTGGCAATATACCAATGAATCTTTACCTAGTGACATCAAATCCTTGTGGGAGTCAAATTCCATGATTGAGATGTGGTCATCCTCTAACCAATTATTTCGTATGGTGTTTTCTTCTTGGTTTCAACAGTCTTATGAATCTAACCAATTTGGCCTAATAATGGTTTTCTAAGTTTCCTTGTTCTTAGCTGATAGCTTTGTGTAGTTCTCTTACCTCTATTTTTTCACTCGCCAATAATTTTCATGCATTGTTTTCATACTTAACATTTTACATTAAAGATTATGACCACACAACACTAGAAATTTTCATCTTCAACTAATATTTTATTTTGTCTCATATTGATATGTTCATATTGAATGTCATTTTATTATTAAATATTTTTAAAAAATGATGGGGAAGATGAAGAGGGTAAAGGTCAATATTAATAGTTTATTTGTCGGTATCATATAGATTACATTAATTAGAGGTGAATATAGATAAGAAATGTTAAACTTCTCTTGGTGAGTTCTAGTTGGACTCACAAGCATTTTTAGTTGGTGAATTACTCATCAAGGATTTATGGGTTAAGTCTTGGTGACTTGTTTGCTGAAGAAAAATGTGGCACATAACTTTTTTTTTGTTATTTTTTGTCTTTAGCAAGTGCATTCTTACTGGAGTGAATTGATTGTTGATTGATTGGGAGAGAAATTTGAAAAGATTTGGTAATGGTTAGTTGGTAGTGGAAAAGATATGAAAAATGACATGTATTGTGAAGGTCCTTGTGGTCTTGAAGGCTATAATTTGGCCTAGTTGTGTGAACTCCATCCTTTGGTTTTCCCTTGTATTGCAATAAGGAACATGTCAGGGGTATGACCACCCTCAGAACCCTATTCCAATTTAAAAAAACAAAACTTAATAATTGTTTTGGACTGCATCAAAAGAAAAAAAAGAGTTTTTCCCTTGAGATAACTAAAATACATTTTTTAATGAAATTTTGAGTATTTTGTCTCTAAATTAATTCCAATTAATTGAAGTCCATTAATATGTTTGGTTTGCCTAGTCAATCTTGATTCCAAGTAATGTTATTATGATCAAAGTAGACTTATGAGTTATGTAAAGTCATTCTTTGTCCTTCTCATGTATTAGTTTTTGTTTGTTGTGTAATTATGATGGAACAAAACATGTTGAAGAGAAAGAAAGATGGTGTTGATACAAAAAATTCATGTGGCATTTAAGAG
Organism: Sequoiadendron giganteum; assembly: GCA_007115665.2. Classification (NCBI taxonomy): domain Eukaryota; kingdom Viridiplantae; phylum Streptophyta; class Pinopsida; order Cupressales; family Cupressaceae; genus Sequoiadendron; species Sequoiadendron giganteum. The sequence goes on from CM021105.1 coordinate 16,707,304, forward strand.
AGCAATGGAAAGAATAACAGGGCCTCGTACAGTTTTGACCTTCAAAGAAGAGGGCATTTTTTCTGTGGATGAATTCTTTCAAGCCAGAGACAATTTAACATTTTAAAAATAATTTATAATTTTAGTTAAAAAGTTTTCAACTTGACATTGTAAAATTTTCATCTCTTGACTTAAATTAAAAAATTCTAACTTTTAATTTATTTAATAGATAATTATTTATAACTAATTAAACAAATCTTATTACTATAATACTTACCTAAAATAGTTAATAGTGGCATGGTGCGATGGTTAGGTTGTTGTGTTGTTATTCTTGCCATCAAGGTTCAAACCCCATTGGGGTGTAATTGTTGAGAATTTATATTGGGGACGAGGTCCTCCTTTTGTGACCTCACCAGTTCATAGCTCCGGGTTAAAAATATCTAGAGGATAAAATAGTTATGTTCTCCTGCTTTGGTATCTTATTACAAGAGATTCAAATATGATTATTGATTTATTAACATAATCAAAGTATATTTATCAAATTATCAAATAAATGAACAACCATTAAGTTTTCTCCAATTTCATTTTAGAGAATCATTGACTATAAAATCTTAGAACTTGATTTTTATACAAATATTTCCTTCAATTCATTATAAACAAATAATTCTCTATCACCCTTACACCCATGTTGATGTGAGTGACCTAAACAAATTTAAACCTAGAATGTTTGTTTAAACGTGACCACCTTACAAATCTCTCTCATGATGAAGCCTTTCAAAATTTAGTGACAAACACTCTACGAGCAACTTCGTGCCTATTTCTCCTAAAATGTCAAAAAGTGCCCGTCATGGGGCCTCTCAAAATTTAATTCTTGAAAACTCTCTTGAGTAGCTTCGTGCCTTTTTCAAACATCAAGGAGGGGTAAAAAATTTATTCAAACAAGAAAGCGTTACAATGCAAGGGCATTAAATGGCCCTATCTAGTTCAACAAAGTGATCCGATTAAAGAGACAGATCCGGGGGTAGTTGACCCCGATCCACCAAATTCCAATCATGAGTATGATCATAAGCCCATTTAGCCAAGCAATCAGCAACACCATTCCATTCTCAAGGAATATGAGTGAAAGTAATACTGCCAGCTGCCAACTCACATCATCTAAATACTGCCTTTTCAGTAAGTTCACCACAACCTGGGAGTCAGACTCACATATGATCCTTCACCATCCCAAATGACTGCCCCACTCCACAGCCAATAAAATGGCCTGAGCCTCCATAAGATTATTAGTATGAAGACCCTTATACAAAGAGAAGATAAACTGAACATCCCCAAAACTATCGTGGCCAATACCCCAATGCCAGCATGACCCGGATTTTGATAGAAATTCAAACAAAGGTCCCCTCAAGAGAAGAGGCACAACAAAATTCTAAGATGATTCAAACAACTGGCCACGTGAAAAACAAAAGCTTAACTTACTCACAGCCTAATAGCCAGATAATGCACTATCACAGATAGATCATGTCCCTCTCAGACGGAAAACAAATAGATCTTAAATTCAAGCACGTCAACATACAAATTCAATTTCAACATATCAATTCTTCTACAGTCAAACAACAATTAGATTTGGCAGCAGAAAATCAAGCTGTCCAATTTGAATTAAAGACGAAATGTGAATGTTAGTCAAAACACCAAATTGATATGTTCGGCAAGACACTGTGGAAATGGCCCCATTGAACTGCAAGACAACAAAAACAATAATGCCTTCTTGTCTAATCGTCAACCATAACTTGAACAGTATTCTGACACATGATTTAATCTGTCAGTGAATTTTAATTCTTGGCGACTAGTGGTCTGTTGACAGACAAGGATATAAATAGGGTCTCAGGGTTATAAACATTAGTAAGTGTTCTTCTATCTTCTCAGTTGTGCAAGTTTCTTTAGCATTTGATTGTCTTTCGGCTTTTGAGGAATTTAGAAATGGCTATTCCAGTGATTGACGTGAAGAACATTGAGGGAGGAGACATGAAGGCCATTATGGCTCAAATAGCATAGGCTTGTCAGTCTCCTGGATTTTTTTCAGGTATATATGGCTTCTTCTTATCTGAGTTACAGTCGCAATAGGAAAACTGGGTCAGCTGTTTTTGAATTCACCTTTCATCATCATGATAATTTATTTAATATTTATTATATAAGCGATATTTTAAGCATTCGTGATAGTCTATATATTATTCATTACATATATACAATATTATAACCATTCATGATAGTCACTGAGATATTCATTACATATAAATGATGTTTTAACCATTAGTGACAGTCTCGTTAATATTCATTACATATAAATATTGTTTTAATCATTCATAACAGTATATTTAATTTTCATAATATATAAGAGATGTTTTAAACATTTAGCAAAGTCTATTTAATTTTCATATTTACATCATTAAAATAGAAAGTCACTACTCTTTGCTATCTTATTTATTATATCGTCAACACATTATGCTTTATGAATTATTCATTACAAACTTATGTGATCGATGAACTCTTCAATAACATAGATGAAATTGAAGTAAAATGTTATTTTATTTTTCAGATTATAAACCATGGCATTGACCATGCTCTTCTGGACCGTGTGAAGGAGGTATGTTCACAACAATATAAGATTAACAGAGAACAAAACTTCAAGGATTCTTTACCAGTAAGGACCCTGAACAGAGCCATTGAAGCTGAAGGCAAGGGAACAAATGTTGAGAAGATTGAGAATATGGATTGGGAGGATGTTTTTCAAGTGCACGAGATGCAAGACACAAATTCCTGGCCTTTGGAACCTAAAGATTTCAAGTACGTACAATATTCAATCAATACTAATTTATTCTGCTGCAATTTATGAGAAATTAACAAGCAAAATCAACAGAAGAAATTCATATAATTTAATTTTGGTACAATTATTTTGACTAGTAGAATCATTGTAAACTCTGTTCTTCAGCACCGAAACAAAGTCAAATAGTTTTTTGGAAGAAGAAAATAATTCGTAGATTTTAAGAAATATTTTCAAATCTAATTTTATTTTAAAATGTCATTGGTATGAAGGTAAACATTATCTTTGAAGGGTCAAGATGTTTCAAACTTATTTCATTCAAGTCAATGAAGAAAATCTAATACATTAACATTTTGCATTCTATATAGGGAGATAATTGAGGAGTTCCGCAGCCAAATATTTAGACTGACAGAGAAATTGTTGGAAATAATAAGTGAAATTTTGGGGCTAGAGAAAGGATATCTAGAAAGGGCATTTGCAGGGGGAGAGAAGCCATTCTTTGGCACCAAGGTGAGCCATTATCCTCCCTGCCCTAGGCCAGACCTCATCAAGGGCATCCGTTCTCATACAAATGCAGGTGGCCTCATTCTTTTGTACCAAGATGATGAGGTTCCTGGGCTTCAAGTGCTTAACAATGGTAGGTGGATTGATGTGCAACCCATGCACCACTCAATAGTTGTGAACATAGGTGATCAGATAGAAGCAGCGAGCAATGGAAAGTATAAGAGTGCATGGCATAGAATTCTTCCAACAAAGAATGGAAACCAGTTATCAATGGCATCCTTCTATAATCTCTCATACAATGCAGTGGTGAGCCCTACACCTCAGCTCATTGCTCATGAATTATCTACTTATCCAAAGTATCCATTTGGTGATTATATGAAGGTTTACTCTCAGCAGAAATATGAAGAAAAGGAGCCACGCTTTAAAGCAATGGGAGGGTTGAATGAAGAAATTTCTTGCTGAATTAAGTCAATAAATTTAGCAGTAGTGGATCGTTTTTTCTTAAAACTTATTAAAAATTAAAAATAAAAGAGGGGTAAAAACTTTATTAAACCAAGGAAAAGTACAAAGCAAGGCCATTACACAGCCCTATCCAGATCCACCAAGTGGTCCAACTATTGAGACAAATTAGGGGGTAATTGACCCCAATCCATCATGTTCCAGTTCTGAAGATGATCTGAAGCCCATTTAGCCAAACCATCTGCAACACCATTCGATTCTCTAGGAATATGAGTAAAAGTAACAAACTCCAGAGAAGTAGAAAGGTTGAGAATCTCTTCCACAATCAGAGCCAACTGCCAACTAACATCATCTAAATTCCGCCTATTCAACATGTTCACAACAACCTGGGAATTAGATTCACAAATGAACCTGTGCCACCCCAATTGACTTCCACGCTTCACCACCAAAAGGATTGCCTGAGCCTCCATAAGATTATTAGAATGAAAACCCTTATACACCGAGAAGATAAACTAAACATCTCCAAATCTATCTCGAACAACCCCACCAATACCAGTATGACTAGGGTTTCCATGAGAAGAGCCATCAGTATTAAGCTTGAGGACCCCCTGAGGAGGAGGGGACCATCTTCCCTCCCTATTCACCTTTGGGGTAGGATGACGACATCTGTTGTGCCTGAGCTGTTGTTGCGGAGGAGGAAGATGAAGATGTTTAAAATAATTAACATCACAAGGGGCCACTGAAACAGACAGATCACACTTAGCAACAACAGTTTCACCCAAGGAATGCATAATTTTCTGCCACAGACGAGGGGCCACCAATAACACATCCTGAAAAACTCGACGATTCCTCACCAACCAAAGATTCCAAATAATGAAGGAAGGGCCAATCTCCCAGGCAGCTTGAAGAAAGGAAGTAGAAATAGGGGCCCTGCCCTAGCGATCCACAAACTCAGCTAACGAGCAAACATGCCAGCAGGGCGTATTCCACACCCCCACCAAAAATGCCAGATCTCCCTAGCATAAGAGCATTGGAAGAAGAGATGAGAGACACTTTCTTCTGAATTACAACATAACACACATCTAGAGGGACCTTGGAAGCCGCGCTTGCAAAGATTATCCCAAGTAAGACACCTGCTCTGAGCCACTAACCACATGAAGAAATTGCACTTAGGCCAAGCCAACTTATGCCAGACTTACTTACACCAAGGGACCTCAATATCTCCAACAATTGCCTACCTAGTTGCTTATAGCCAGCAGACACAGAGTACTTCCCAGACCTATCAGAGCCATCCCAAGCCAAAATATCCGGGCCCCACAAATTACAAGCATGGGAAACCAAAAGCTGAGCAAGCTCGTGCTTGCACCCCTCAGCCCCCCTAGGAGGCCATTCAGCAGGATGCTTCCAGTGAAAGGTAACCACAGAACCACTATGCTCAACAATCTTCTAATGCTCCACGGTGTCCCAGCTAGCAAAAGTAAAAACATCACAAAGGGGCTGAAGATGAGGATAATCAGAAAGAAGGGGAGGGTGCCCATCCCAAGCATCAAACCAAAAAAGAGCCTGAGATCTAGAGTGACAGATCCAGAAAAGAGCACGCTTAATCAATTGAGCCCCCACTTTCAAAGTATTCCAAGTCATAGAGCCACTCCCCTCCAAATGATAGCGGGGGACCTCAAAAGAAGCAACACCTCTAAGATACTTATGGTTAAGAATCTGAGCCCATAACTGGTGTTGATTAGTGCACCAATGCCAATAAATCTTAGCAACAAGAACTTGTCCGTTCAGAATAGCAGAGCGTAAGATGAAACCCCCCTCCTGCTTTGGTCTACACACAGAATCCTAGTTAACAAGACTCCACTTAGAGGACATCAAGTTGCCACTCCAAAGGAATTGACGAGAGAGAGCATCAAATTCCCTAAGGAAATACATAGGGGCCGAATGAACAAAACACTTGTAGATGGGGAGGGTTTGAATAACCGACTTAAGGAGAGTAACTTTAGCAGCTGTAGACAACCACCGATGAGTCCAATGAATTACCTTCTTCCTCAACTTGTCAAGCAACAACTGCCAGGAAGATCGGGGCTGCCTGCCAACAGCAAGAGGAATCCCCAAATAGACAAAGGGAAGAGACCCAATTTGAAACCGCAAACTTCTAGCAATCCTTCGTTGGATAGCCTGGGGAGTATTAAAGAAGAAAATAGAGGACTTTTGCTCATTGACTTTCTAACCCGAAGCCCCAAGGTAGGTATCCAAAGCTTGCCTGAAGGATTGAGCTTCACAAATACGGGCCAGCCCCATAAGGGAAGTATCATCCACAAATTGGAGATGAGAAAGTGTTGGAAGACCCATCCCCCACTGCCAACCATGAATCAAACCCTGAGAAACTTGGAATTTAAGGAAGCGACCAAGCCCCTCCGCCAAGATAATAAAAAGATAAGGAGAGAGCGAATCCCCCTGACGAAGGCCCCTAGAAGCACCAAATAGCTCAGAAGGCTCACCATTCACAATAACTGAAAAGGTGGAAGAAGTCACACAACTCATAGTCCAATTCACCCAATCCAAAGAAAACCCAAAGGCCAACATAATCTTTTGAGGAAATCCCCATTTAACTCTATCATACGCTTTGGTCATATCCAACTTAATGAACATGGACCTGACCTTAGAGATTGCCATGGAATGAATGACCTCAAAGGCAACCATCACTCCATCCAAAATTTCACAGCCCTCCACAAAGCCTCCTTGCTCCTCAGAAATAACAGTAGATAAACAAGACTTAAGCCTTTCCGCAATCAACTTCATAACAATCTTATACACCACATTGTAGAGCGCAATAGGTCTAAAGAAATCAAGCCAATCAACTCCATCTTTCTTAGGGATGAGAACCAAAAAAGTAGCATTCAGGGCACAAAGCATCTGCTTATTATGAAGAGACTCACGAACCACCTCCAACAAATCCATCTTCACAATATCCCAAAAATCTTGGAAGAATTCAATAGGGAAACCATCAGGGCCAGGAGCTTTCCCCTTATTCACCCCAAACACAACCTCCTCCACTTCAGACAGAGTAATCAGACGGATCAAAGAAGCATTCAAGTCATTAGAGATCAAAGAAGGAATACAGGAAATGACCATGTTTTCATCAGCCTCAATAGGGGGAGAGTCCTTAGTGAACAAAGCAGAGTAGAACTGATGGGATTCTCTGGACAAAGCCTATTGCGAAGATATTGAAGAGCCCTCATGATTGACAAGAGAAGGGATATGCCATTTATTCTGACGAGCCTACACAAAATGATGAAAGAAAGTAGTATTCATGTCACCCTCTTGAAGCCAGTCAACCCTGGCCTTTTGTTTCCAAAAAATTTCTTCACGAAGTTCCCACTCCTCCACCACTTTCAGGGCTTGGGACTCAGCATACCCAAGAGCCTTTGAAAAAACCAAATCCCTAATCTGGCGAGTGATAACAACAAGGTTCTCCTGCGCTTCCCTTTTTTTTGCCCGTAAATTGCCAAAGCACGCTCTATTCCAACACTTAAGCTGAAACTTGACATATTGCAGCTTCTTGATGAAAGCATACATAGCAGTACCATATGCAGGAGCTCCATCCCTCCACCACTGAGCAACCAGATTATATAAGGATGAATCACGCAACCACACAAGCTGAAATTTGAAAGGAGGGTTCTTAGAATTAGGAAAAGAAGAAGCAAAAAACTTAATTGGCCAGTGATCCGAGCCACACCAATCTAGGATCTCAGAGCAAGTGACCAAACTGCCCCCAACCCAAAAGCAAGAGACCAGAAATCTGTCCAGCCGCTCTGAAATTGCAGCAGGCCCACTCTGCCTGTTATTCCAAGTAAAAATGTCATTGGAGGGTTTAATGTCCACAAGAGCAAGAGAATCCACATTAGCACGAAACAGATTAGAAGTAGGACCCAGTCTCGGAAGCCCCTTTTTTCTCCTCCAAACACACCACAGAATTGAAATCTCCTACTAAGATCCAAAGCAAATAAGGTGCACAAGACCTAACATACCTGATATGGGCCCAAAGCTGGATTTTACCACGAATATCAATTAGAGCATAAACATTACTAACTAAAATAGTCTCACCAGATTCCAAAGCAGAAGCCACCACAGAAATAGAGGAATGGCTAGAGATCCACCAGTGAGGAACAACCTTACGAGGATCCCAAAAAAGAGCCAAACCCTTGGAACTTCCCCTAGACCCAATACACTGGCACTACCCAGAACCCCAAATGCAAGGAGAAAACTAAAGCATGAGATCCACCTGAAGCTTGGTCTCCTGCACATAGAAAATATCTGGAGAGTGAACCCCAATCAGTCCTTGAATAGCCTTTTGATGGGAGGCGCTATTCAACCCCCTTGCATTCCATGATAGAATAATCATGAGGAAGGTTGGAAAAAGTGGGCTTCAATGGTCTTAACCGACCCCGATTCCACCAACAAATCCCTAGTAAATTTAAGCTTGTCTGCATCCTTCTTACAACCAACTTTAGAGGAATTGTCGAAATGCCCTTTTTTGAGAGGGCATTGTAGCACCCCAAGACCAAGAGACGTACCCCGACCTCTACCTGAAGACAACGCCTCCTTAGCCAAATCCGCTAAAACAATATCATCCTGTAGATCTACAGAAGTAGTAGGAGGCCCAACACCCCCTACACCAACAACAGAGAGTTATCCTTAACAAAAATAGCCTGCTCCATCCCTGTATCCATTTTAGTGGCTCCAGTCAAGATCTTAGCTGGGATCCCCTCCTCTAAGGTTGGACAATCCAAAACCTCAAAACGGTTGAAATCCTGATCACCCTGTTTATCTTTAAAGGGCCGCTTCTGACCCCTCCCCTTAGCTTTCAACTTAACAGGAATAAAACCATCATTCGGTCCCCCCTCAATCATAGGCGCCTTGCCCTTATCTCCCTTCTCAACTGAAGGCTCTGAAGAAGGAGGAGAAGAAACCCCCTCCATTCTAGTAGTCCTAGGACATTGGCATTGAAGGTGTCCATACTCGTGACAAAATCGACATCGAAAAGGAAGGGACTCATAATCTAATTGTTGAATCCACGAGGCAGAGCGAATATAAATTTCCAAAGAATCTGGCAATGGATTATTTAAATCAATTTCAACACAAATGAGAGCAAATGAAAATACCTTTTTATCCAAAGTATTCTGAGCAATGGCAGCTAGCTTCCCTAACAAAGCAGCAATCCTTTGCAAAATATCCTCTCTCCAAAACTCTAGCGGCAACCATGGTAGACGAACCCACACAGGAACCCGGGAAGGCAGGTCCTTAGCTGCATTGAATCCTCCATGCCAGGGTTTCATGAACAATCCCACATGATTGTAAAAGTATGCCCCCCCTCAAAAACACGGTTGTGATTTGACATGCAAGAAAAATCAACCATGAAAAAACCACTCCCAGCCACCAAAATATCAAAGTCACCTTCAACTTTCCAGGATCTATGGATCCAAGACTCCAAAGCTGAAAGGGGGACACAAATACCCAGAAATTTACAGATAAGAACATGTTGGCTCCAATAAGAAAAGTCCTCTTGCACAGATTCTGGAGAAATAACCAAAACTGGGCGATCTTGACTTCGTGACAAACACCCATTCACCTTTTTAAGCTTAGAGCTCTCACCCACAAATGAGGAATCCATCATCGGAGCATGCACATCCGCAAAGGAAGTCAGAGACGGCTTCGCGCCCGAAAACATCAAAATCTTGGAGACCCCAGCCATAACTTCGCACCCAAAACTCGCCACACTGGCCTCCACACCCCACACCCCAAACACCACACTCCTCACCCCTGGTAGCAACCCCACACAACACCCCACAACCCCACACACTAGACCCCACACCGTACGCAACCCACCAGACACCCCTCCACACCCAACACACTACCCCACCCCACCCACACTCGCGAGCAACAACAGGTTGCAGGCCGGAAGGAATAACCAACACCCGCACAGGAGGCACGCACACAACAGGAGCTAGGGCATCACTGCCCTAGCAGCAGACCATCGCGCCATCATTTCAAAATATGCATCTTTATTAAAACTTATTAAAAATTGAGTTCAGTTTCAGAACAACAATAATCTTGGTCCATGCCATAAAGTGTTTCAGTTCAATTAAATTTTTCTTTCTTCTGGTTTTCTTCAATATAAAAAAAGAAGATGTTTCCATTACTTTTGACTACTAATTGATTATTATTATAATAATAATAGTATTATTGTCAAATGTAAAAGATATTTAAATAAAAATATTTTATTAAATATTTGTATTAAAAATAATAAATTTTATTGAAGTGTATTTTTTGATAAACATTTTTAATAAGTAGGATCATAAAATAATTTAATTTTAAATTTTATACATATTTAGAATAAAACTAATAAATTTTATAATAATTTTTTAAATAATAAAAATTTACATAAAAATCAAATTTAAAAATTAATTTAATTATTTCATATGATTAATTGTAATGCAAATTATAGTCAACCATAATTTATCTTTAATTTCAAGTAAAAAATATTTTAGTTAAATTTATTTTTTTATTTAATTAAAAATATATATTTATCAATTTAATTTGTAATCATGAAAACATGATTTTCAGTTCTTTATGGGTATGTGCAGGATCATCATGGAAAAAACAGGCCCTTAAGTGGCAAAAAATTCAGAAAAATCAGAGTTAGGCAACTTGACATAAAAATTTGAATAAGTTATCTATATTATTTCAAAAATATGTAAGAATAGAATTTATAGAAAATTGAATGTAGTTTCTAAAATACTAGGTTTATTTACAAAAAAATAAAATCTATTTGGTGAAAATTTGAAATTTCAATACAGTAGTACTTTAATTTTAGGGAAAAAATAAGAAGTAGGTGTCTGTCTGACCACCCTAACCACATTAAAATGAAAATATATTTTTATAAGATTTTAGATATAAGTAGAGGACTCATGTCTCGATGTGATGCATATTTTTTTGTAATTTTTTTCCAAGTAAATTATTAATTATAAATTTTTTATTACAACTTTTAAAAAATATAAAGATTCGTATGTCTTACCACCTTAACTTGGTCAAAAATTCATCAAACTAAATCTTTTATTTTTTAATCTTATAGTATGCAAAGCATAGATTGTGACACATATTTTGGATTCAGAAAATATGACACCGTTTGAAAGATATAGATGTTTTTCAATTAGCCTATCAATCAGGACTTTAGTCGTAATTCAATAGAAAATGAATAATAATTATTTATTAAATTCAAAGTAAAGCATAATTTATATTGGTGGAAAGCTGAGAATCTCCTTTAAAAACCCTTTTTGTTTCATCAATTCTGGGTAAAAAGAAAGTCGTCAGCCACATACCCATCATATTGCCACTTTTTGGCCCATCATGATCTTGCACATAGCCTTATATTTCATGCATTTTAATTTGAATTGTGATTAGAATATTTGTACTAAAATATATAATGGATCTATAGTTAAAAAAGAAAGAAAAAAGAATGAATAAAATTACCTATATATTTGGAAAGAAAATTAAAATTATTTATCTAAATTAATTAAAATATATAATTAAATAGTAGATATACAATATAGACAATAGAGTTGGGATAGATAATAGAATCGAAATAAATGTTATAATTAATTAATTAGATAGATTTATTTGCATATAGAAAGATGATGGATAGTTAATGCTCATGTCATTTTAAGTCAATTCATCAATTTCATAATATTAATTGCTTTAGTAGATGATAAATGTGTCGGACTTCAAATTATCATAAAAAATTGATATTGATTGATCTTGATCTCTACAAATTATTTGATCACAACTATTGTGAATCTAATTTAATGTGTAAAATTAACTTAATCCAACACAGACCTAATGTAGTAAAAGTGGTGACTAGAGATATCATTAAGGAGCTTTCCAATTCAATAGGTTAACAAATTCTCCTATGTCAAACCCCTTTTTGGAAATAAATAATGATGATAAATATTGAAAAGAAAAATTTTAAACATGCAAATGACCTATATGATGATACATTTTGTATTTATTTATTTTCCTTTAGAATTAACATGTTTCTAATTATTCTTCTATATGATCATTGCATTCCTCTAGTATGTATCTAAGAGCATACTAAATGCTTTTAAATTATACATTTTTGATATAAAAAATGTCACATAAAACATGTGTTAATTTGGCTTTAAAAACTAGTGAATCGTGATGGATTTGTAAAAAGTGAGTTTGGTTTGTTGTCTCTCAAAATTGAAGGCCCTCTCCTTTGGAATCATTACTAAAATTGAGATAATGAGAACAAATATCTTAGGAATATATAAGGGAACATAAAAAAGTGTAACCACCCCTCGATTGCTACTAATATTTTTCTTAAATCAATTCAAAACAAATACCAAACTTAATTGACTGAACACCTTCCATGTAGCTTAGAAGTGCTAACTTCAAAATCTTTGTCATTCATCACGGTGGCATCAACTCAACATTACCACTTATAAGATTACACATACACATGGTACAAGCTCCCAAGGTTAAGGTCATTCCAAGACCTAGAACTAAGCCTCAAGGGTTCATTCCTAATGGCCATGCCTATGTATCCCCTTGGAAAATTAGAGTCTTCACAGTTTTCCCACCAATGTTAGAGGGAGTCCATTCTCTCCTCTTTTAGGAGAGCTTTGATCTCACCTTTAGACTGTGAATTGATTCATTAAGTGTAACCTATCAACCAAGCTAATCTTAATAGAATGATAATATTTTTCCAATCAAGTGTTGGTTCCATACCAAACATAACCAAGCATTAGTGTAAAGATATATGCAGATACACAAGGTTCATATCATACCATAATCCCAAGATCACATACATAGTGACTATCTCGAGCATACATCACATATATACAAGGTGAATAGCGCATACATGTCACAAGTAAAATAGTGATTGATTCATATGCACATCACAAGTACAACAATGATTGTCTCACATTTATATCATAAATATAATGGCATGGCAAGATCAAACATAAATCATCGATATCCAATGTAAAAATCCACACAATAAGTCACATGTTCACATAAAGAACAACCGATAAAGTGGAAATAGATGTAACCTTATACATGCATCCTGCCACTATCTAATTCATAATCATATAAGCCCACATGACAACAATAAAATATCCCATACTACTTTATATTATCATAAGTAAGGGTACTAGTATAACAATGTGCAAAAACCCTAGGCCATTTATACAATTACTCAAGGAGTGACTAAAATATACACAACAAATGGCTGACATTTACCCTTTAAGTGTATCCTAGATAGAAAATGAAATTTGGTTCATTACATACTACACTATGGGTCTCATCTTTTTCATTGGTCTTTTGCACCAATCGTGATGATAGTAAGCATATCATACTACTTGCGATCATTACTGAATAAAGAGTAAGTGAAAAAAACACCTCACAAAGTAACAAACAAAAATTCTTTAGATACATAAATTCCAATCCACCCCATCCAAGTGGATTTTTTGGCCCATGGTGAGAGAGTAAACAATTTGACTAGCCTACAATGTATAGGGTCAACTTCCTAATGACCATTCACCTAAGGTGTTAAACCTACCTTTGATAATCTAAGATATTATTACCTACATCAAGTCATGCCAAAGCTATACTAGGAGATTGATCCAATGTTTACCCACCTATTCTTCATTAGAAACTCTCTTCACTACAATCCACCAAACAACTAAGAAAACAAGGGGATCCATCACTTGTATTCTATTGGCCTTAAGGCCCACACGGTACTGTGGGAAAACCATCCAACCCTCTAGTGCACATTAGATGTCCATCACAAGCATTCCGTTTGCCCCAAGTACCACATGCACTCTTGACATAATCCATCCCACTATCTATGTGGTATGGCTAACAATCTACTAGCATAGTATGTTCCTTGACTACTATCAATCACAAGAATGGATAAGCTTATATCTGAGCAGGTTATAGGATTTTTTCATCAATGATCACCTCGAATGGATTAGAATTTAGCCTACATACTAGAGGTTTACAACCTCTACCTATGCCCTTGTAGGGTCCTAGTCCATATGTTGTCATAAAATTTAGCACTTGTACCCAACTTAGTAGGAATAAGTAGATCACAATCAACTAATTTAGGATCCTATACATATTCATATAAGTCTAGGGTTAATTTTTACAACACATAAGATAAATCACCTAGAACCAACACATGACAAGGTCAACTCAACATGTACCCACTACCAAGTAGTCAAATCCATTCCCTTAAATCAACTTACTATTCAAAAACACATTTTGTATTATATACAAGTTATCAATTTTTCTTAACTCTTTCATAACCATCTAATACCCATTTTGGCCTCATCTGAAGCCTACTAAATAGAGAAGTTCAAACGAATTAGAAACAAACCAAATTTTTTGGATTTTTCCCCCCTTGGACCCCCCCCCTACGAACTATAGATCACAAGGGAATCTTTCGCCCAAGGATTGCCTATGTACCCACTTCCAAATAGGATTGAAGTCACACATAGTTATCCTCACAAGGTCTCTCAAGGGATGCAAACACTTAGGTTTCCCCATAATAAAGGTTTTCCTAATGCTCCCCCTTAAGGATATCAAGTTCTTGGATCAAAATCTACCCATTTTATTTATAATCCAGCTTTAACATCATGAATATCTTATAGATTCATCTCATTGACCTAGGGGTTAGGCTTATTACTTAATAATAAATTATCTTTGAACCTACATTATTACATCACAACATTAACATATAACTTTTCTTACATAGATTTTCAAAGTAATTTCCAATTGAACTCCTCAAACATAAATTTAAGATAAGTAAGGGATCAACTAGTTCTTTATAACATCTTTACACCTATCAACTAAGGATACACCCATTTTTTAAAAATTGCCTAATTTGGCCTTCAAAGAGCATAGGGGCCTAGAAAAAATAGCCCCTAGTCACATGTGCGACCAAGGGGATGGCAACCAAAGCTTCGATGAAGCTCTTGGTCACTAATTTGATCTTGATTTTCAGGCTTGAGGGGCTGAAAGAGGCTTGAGGGGCTAACAAAGGCTTGAGCGGAGTGCTTAGGCACTCGAATGACCAACAATTTTTATGATAAGCCCTCAAGGGCTACCTTTAATTGGCGGGCGGTGGGTGAGGTTGGCGGCACTACTTGTGGATGCCGCCCCATGAGTGGGGAGCCGATCATACGTGCGATGCTACCTTTTTAAACTAGTAGCACTAAAAGCGTTGAGAAAATTTATTTTTTTTCAATTCCAACCGTGGGCATGAGGGTTTTGGGGATCATACGGCCTCCAAAACTAAAAATAATTGCCTTTTTTGCTCTTGACACAAAAAGTAGTCAAATTTTATGTCAAAATTCATTTCTTTGGCCTCTTGATCATGATGGTGAGGTTTATTTTTCTCTAGCATGCATAAAAAAAGAAGCTCAAAGTCGAATATCTTCAAAGATGCCTGAAAAATTCTATTGGTTGATTTTCTCCTGAATCCAAGAAGGGGCTTGTAGATCAAGACTCTGATACCATATTAGAGTTTCCAATAAACTCAATAAAAACAAGATCACATACAAAACCTATGATTATCCTTTTACAAGGAGAAAATAAGATATATAGGAGCAATTTTCATAATAATGATGCAAATAATATATTGGGAATAATGAATTACATGCGATAACTTTCTTTTATAGAGAAAGATGAAAAATCCTAAAAGTAAAACCTAAATATGACCTAAGTAAACTTGATAAAGTGCAATTAAATATTTAATTACACCAACATCCTTCACCCCTAGCATCGATTATAACTAAATATAATACTTGGTGATGTCAAAGGTTTAGTGAAGATGTCTACAACTTGTCCCTCAATAAGAAAATTCTCTAAGGAGAGATGACCATCATGGATACGTGGTCAAATTAAATGAATGTATTTCTTTATGTGATTCATCCTATGACACTCAACTAGGTTTTGTACAATGTGATTGGCACTTTAGGTATCACACCAAAGAAGTGTAGGACTATTAGGTGGTAGACAAAGTGCTATCATAGTTTGTCAAATCCACAAAACCTCATGGCTAGAAAGAACTATGCCTTGATACTAAGCCTCAATGGATGATAATTCAATCATGGTTTTATTCTTGCAAGATCAAGAAACTAGACTAGAACTAAGACAAAAGATAAAATCAAAAGTGGACTTTCATGAGTCAACATCACTTACCAATTTGAGTTGGTGAAGTGTACTATGTCTGATTCTCCTAGTATGTATTGAATTCCAAAGTGTGTAGTTCCCTTAATATACCTCAAAATGTATTTGGATACCTTCCAATAAATCATATGAGGATTATTGGAAAATGGGAGATAAGCCCAACAAAAACTTATGTGATATCAAGCTATGTGTGTGTCAAATATAAGAGACTACCCACTAATTATCTATAAAAAGTAGCATCAATGCTTGGTGTGGTGCAAGCGGTAGTCAATGTGACACCTAACTAAAATAGTGTAGCAGTTGGATTATAATAAAAAATGTTGAAATGATGAATCAAATCAATGGAGTACTTTTACTAATGTCTGGAGATACCCTTAAAATATTGAAGAGCCTATAGACTAGGAAAGAAATGAAAAATCCCAAGATCTACCATTTCAAAGTGATCCATCAATTAATGTGGTATATCCTAGATAATGGAGGAATTACTAGTGAGAATCAAATCATCTATGTTCTATGTACAAGATCGGTATCAAAATATCAACTTCATGTCTCTAAATATACATTCTATGATCAAAGTAGTATGGTGTGAAACGAAATGCAAGTAGGAAACCATCTATCTTCACATACCAAGGCTTAGGGGCTTTTTTGACACCATACAAATAATTTCATATCCTACAAACAAGAAAAAAGTTATACACAAATCCTGGAGGCTAATCCATGTAGATATCCTCATGAAAGTTATCATGTAATAATGCACTATTCATCCAGCTTGTAAATAGTCCAACCTTGAGATGTAACAAGAGGAATGACAAGGTAAATTGAGCCCATCTTGAATACATGATCCAATGTCTCAAAGTAGTCAATACCATCAACCTAAGAGAAATCATTAGCAAGAAGACATGTCTTGTATCACTCAATAAAATCATATGCTACATAACATCCACTTGCACTAAAACATCTTTATCCTCAGAGGAAGAGAAACCAAATCTCATGTGTGATTCTTCATCAATGAAGAATAATCCCTATAGACACCCCAAATTTAACTTCACATTATAAATTAATTAAAGTTCCAAATTTTAATTAATCCACTTTGTTATCCCATAATTAATTAAATATTTCATTATTTATTTAATTATTTTGTTATTCTTCTAAATTAATTAAATATTTATTTAATTAATTTTTGTATTGCCCCATTCTTCCAAAGGTTAAATAATTTAATTAGTATAACCTTAGCCACCACTACCTATTTCCTCTAAAAACCCATTAATTAATCATAGATTAATTAATTAAATGATCTTTTCCTAATCTCCACTTAATGCTTTCTTCAATTCTCAATTCAACCACTTATCGTGTGTCATTCCTTACCACATGCCTGCCTGCATATTTACCCAATAAATCATCACCTCTCACTCATTAAATCCACTTGAGACAAATACCACCTTTTAAGTTGGCTTTGCATAGGGCCATCTCTCTCTTCTCTATAAAATCTAATTTTAAATTCTACCTCCCTAGAGATAAGAAAAAAGTCAAATATTTTCCTCGCTTGGGATCCTATCATAATCCTCAATAATCTTACCCATTCATCTTCATTTAAGCCTCCACTTTGCATTAACTCTCACCTGGCACTTTTCTTCTTCATCTTTCTTGAGAGCACCTCTCAACATGAGCCATTGATCTTGTGGCAAGATCTTAGCCCTCCATTCATTTGAGCCTCTCTCTATAAATAGAAGCCTTCACTCTCCATTTTCATCAAGTTCATTTGTTGTAACAATATTATGCTAAAACATCATTAGGGTAATCCACATTTCTAAGGAATTTTGAGAGCATATCAGTAGGCTTAGGGTGCACCTATTTAGCTCAACCATGGAGTTTGGATATGTTAAGGTATAACTTTTTTATGTGTTTAATGCATTTTTATTATGTTATTTCACCTTATAGAATTTTTATACCCTCAATCCCCATTGATCGCATGATCCCCAAGTGCTTTGGAATACTTGAAGCCTCTAAAACACTACATGCATCAATAGATATAGAATGACTCAAAATAAGTTGTTATAAGACTAAGAGAAAGTACAACAGCAAGCCATATGATCACTAGATAAAGATGATGAATATTATCGTTGGCTCACTTAGGGAAAAAATGAGTTGTAGGAAGTAGATTTGGTGATGTAAGAGGTATTGGGATTGAACCATCATATGAGTTATCCCTTAATGCATAGGCAACCTTATGAGATAAATAAGGTGGACCAAGTAGTGATAGAGAAGAAGTGAATGTAGAATCTAACAGTGGGAAGGACTCATCAAACTATAAATCTTTGTGAACATAGGCATCTCTTATGATAGAATTGTAGTGTTGTAAATTGCATACCCTTGTAATTTCACACTGTTTTATACCCACTTTGGTGTACATTCCCTTAGTGTTTGTGTAGGCTCATTTTAGCCCTTGCATCAACCTTTTCCCCTCTTAAGGTGCTTAATTATTCTCTATCAGGAACACTTTCTATGTCATTTTTTTGTTTACGTAACTATGTAGAAATGTTATCTTTATATCCACCAATATATTTCTACATAAAAAGATAATATTATAGATAACATGAGCATAATAGGAATGAACTTAGTAGCTAGAGAAAAAATATCACTAATGCATATCCCATGAATCTAAGAATATCATTTTGTAACCAATCTTGCCTCATACTTATCAACACTTTCATCTAAACTAATCTTCCTTTTGAACACCCATTTACAACTAATAGTTTTCCATCCATTGGGAAATTTTTTGAAATAATGAAGAAGGAACACTTTAATGTGTTGACATTGATGCCAACATTAATTGTTGATATTTACTCTAATCCGGTGAAAAGGATGAAGATATCTTAATCTATTATTTTGGTCCACAATTACTCATATGATAAGATCTGATCATAGGTGATAATATGTTATTATTGACTACTATGTGCATCTATGTTCAAGATTTCAGCTATTTTGGATGTACAGTTTGAAAGTTGTGTTGGTAGTTTGACATATAGTTTTTGGCCTCGTACAATATAAATGGGGATGAGTAATCCGGTTTGCATTCCTCCAATGATTGTAATCAGTGTTTATAATTTTTGGAGGTTGCTTATAGGTGCCAATACAATGTATATTTTAGATGGTGCATGATTATATGATCATATGGTTAGTTGGTGATTGACCAGTTTGCTTATTTTGTGATTAGGTCCAATTCCTGGGTGACCTAATGCTTGATATATGTTGTGGAGTTTAAATATGTATCGCGGATCATAACAAGATCTATATTAGGTCCATGCTGACCTAAATTAAGTGTTGCATGTTTGGGTTGACCGTGAATATGTTTTTGATTCAAGTATGGAGTTGACAAGGCAATTTTGATTTAATTTTGGGCTACATCTAATTAAGCCTGCCTAATTGATGTATGTGGATGCATTGGGTATATATGTAATAAATTTTTGAGATTGTAGGAGTGAGATGACCAGTGATATGATGCAAACATGCAAATTTTGTATGTACATGATCAAATCTATAGTAGAATTATTGTGAATTTTGAGCGATTATAAAGCAGAGTAGTATTTTATATTCAAAGCTTCAAAGGAACTGAATTCGACATAAGGAAGGTGCATTTTGTATCAGTTCACATCCTAGTTGTATAGCCATTTCTCTTTTGTATCTTTTTGTGGCTATGAGCCCTATTGGACAGTGTGTCTTGGTAGTGAGCCGAGCTGTAATATATTATAATCGGTTATAATATATTGTGAGCTAATCCTCATTGTGGTTTTTCTATTTTTGGGCTTTCCACATAAAAATCTTGGCGTTCATGTGTCATGTGATCTTGTGGTTGCTTCTTGTTTTCATTCATTGTTGCAGTTGGATATGTTTTGTTAATTGGATGGATTGTGATCAAATGGTTTAATAGAATATCGAAATGAAGCAAAGGTGCGAAACAACACTTCCAACACTAATCTATGAAGGAGAGATAGTGTAGATTCATACAAATATTTAAACTGTTATAATGAAAGAAACACATTCAAATACACACATAAAAGAATAATACCATAATGCATAGATTTACATGGGGAAAAAAATTCTAGGTAAAAAAATCCACACACCAAAAGCACAGTACTTTGTATTATTAGTAACAAACAATTAAAATACAATATTAGCACTAAGCTTCCCGAGGTGTTCACCAATCTTCAACAAAAAATGGGATAAATGTGGCAGCATAACAGTGTCTCAAAAATTATTAAATTTTAATATTCTTCATACTCTAAGGCATTGAATATATCATAATTATCAACTACATCGAATAGATGGCTTCATCTCATGCAATAATCATTGCAAACTCAGAGTGTAAAATTTCAGTTCAAAACTTATGCATGGATCACTTAACGCAATTGTGATCACCACAACCACTAGTGGAGAACTCAACTTCCACCACTCATACAAAAATTGCATACATGCAAACATGCATTGTAAAAATCTCCTTCATACATAATTTTGGCAATGTCAATCATCCATCGTTGAATCAGTCATCCACCGTTGACACAGGTTGAGATAAACAATTATCTCAACAATTTCCCACTTGTCGAAGACCTGTCATGAAGTCATCTGTAATCAACTGCTCAGGGCCCCAAGGCCCATAGAAATAACACACCATCTGAACTTCTCTGTGCTCATTGGTTTCGTCAGTGCATCTGCAACATTTCTTAAAGTGTCAACTTTTTCCAATATCACCTTTCCATATTCTACCAAATCATGAACAAAATGAAACTGAACATCAATGTGCTTTGTTCTAGCATGGAAAGTGGGATTCTTTGCTAAGAAAATGGCATTCTGAATATCACACTAGATAGTAATTTGTCCTGCATCAAAACCAATATTCGAACACAATATCTTAAGCCAAATGGCTTCCTTGCAAGCATGAGTAGCTGACATATACTCTGCTTTTGTCATGGATAAAGTGACTACAACCTACCACTTACTCATCCAACTTATAGCACCACCATTCATCGTGAACACATATCCACTGGTGGATCTTTTGTTGTCAATGTCACCTGCCCAATCTGAATCCACATATCCACAAATACTTACAGAATGCGACTATTATCAGATTTGTAATATACATAATGGTTAGATTTAGATCTTAGAATCCCATAGACAACACAAAGGTGTCAAATTTTTGACCTACCACATTCTAGCAGACTGCTTAAGACCATATAAAGACTTCTTCAACTTGCAAATAAAATTTTCTTTACCTTTTACCACAAAATTCTCTACATGTGATATATAGATCTCTCCCTCCAAATCACCATGAAGGAACGTTGTCTTCACATCCATCTATTCCACTTCTAGATCATATGTTGCTGCAAGTGATAACATGAACCGAATAGATGTCAGCTTCACAACAAGAGAGAATATCTCACCATAGCCAGTTCCCTCCACTTGAGAATACCCCTTTGCAACCAATCGTGCCTTATGCTTTTTGATTAGTTGAAAAAGGGGAGCTCTACATAGAACATCACTCTCTCTCCATTTAACATTCAATTATATCCTAAGAACCCTAATAGGATTGACTATCAACTTCTCAAGGTGAGCCAATTCATAATTAGGAGGACTTAGGAGGGGTTCTTTTAGATTTTAAGGGTTCACCACCAAGCAAATGCTTGGAAACTTGACAATTGAACATTCAACCTACAAAATCAAGAAATACAAGCTAAATAATGAGATCAAATGATGAAATTAAGCTACACCAAGTTAGGTTATGTGTACCTATGAAGTTTGGAGATGCAATGAGGATTCTAGAAATGTAAACAAGCTTCCAAAAATTGCCTTGGAGGACTAAGATGCCCAAGATGGCATATTAGTCCCGATGCTATTTTTTGGGGCAAACGTAGGATCTTCAGATGCTGAAACAAAATCCTGAGGAATCTCTGAAAAATATGCTTGGGAGGACTAAGATGCCCAATATGGTGTATTGGTCCCACTCTAAATTTCTAAAAAGTATGAAGGTGATCCTGAGCTCCAAGGTCCGCACTTGCTTCCTTTCGGATCTCAGGTTCTGAAGTAATCGAATCTGACCTGTAGGTGAGTTTCCGTGAAGATGACAACTTTGCAATGCAACCTTGAAAATTTGACAAATTTTCACTCCAAGTGATCTTCAAGTATTTAGTCTAGATCTACAAATACAAATGGACAAGATAGGAAAAGCTTATTGATTGTTAGTGAATGGGTGTTTTCCTTGGTCAAACCCCTTGTAGGTAATTAAACCAAATGATGAAATGAAGCATGAAACATGAAATATGTAAATGATATCACCTTTGATGATGTCTTGTGAATCAAATATAAAATCTACCATATAGTGGCCATGAAGAATGTAGATCTTGGATCCTTAGATTTGATGTGAACAATTGTAGATAGATCTTCAATGCTACATCCATAATCTTGGCTCAACAACATGAATGGATGCACTAAACCCTTGACATGATGCTTGAATCTTGATGATGGCTCCAAATACTTGATGAATTGCTCTTGAATGCTCTTGTGAACTCAATTATGCTATGATGGATGCTCTCACAAAATACTTGGGTTGAAATGAACGAATGAACCTTGTATTTATGCTTATTCATGCTTAATATCTCAAAATTACACCACAAAAAGCCGACATATGAAATCATTAGTTAAAGGAGGCTAAATCCCATCTGAATTTGAAATTGGAACCTGAAAATAAGCAAAGGAGGACTAAGATTCCCTTGGTGGCGTCTTAGTCTTGAGGCTCAATTTCGAGACACAAACTCCAAAAAGGGACCTAATTGAGAGGTTTCAAAATCAGGGTCCCAAGACCCATGGAGGAAAAAGATGCCCAAGGTGGTGTATTATTCCTAGTCCAAAAATTAGGGACACATAGACTGTAAACATTAAATGATCATTTATCTTTTGATGTTTGTCGAGATTTTCCATAAAAATATATAGTTCATAGGGCTTGTGGATGCAAAATAGGACCTAATTAAGCCATAAATAAGCATAAATAAAGCAAGGTGGGCCCAAAAAGTGTGAAAATGCAAGGGTATGCATTTTACTACACTATATTTATCCCCCACTTTAGTGAGAGGATGAACTTGCTTCAAACTCACACTAAAGTAGAAAACCACGCAATCAAGAGGGGTTCAAGTGTACCAATGTTAGTAATATAGGATGGCAATGATCAAGAAGGATGATTAAGCCCCCAAGGTTGAGATCCTATGACAAACCAACATAGGCACAAAGAAAAACACATGTGGATGATATATGAAGCCATAACTAGATTGCCAACATACACCATCAAGGATAGAGAAAAATGAAAAAGGAACAACAAAACAAAAAAAGGAAAATTCCACGGATCAAGTTTCGACTGGTCGTCCAATGCAGTGGAATGGATCTAGGATGAGGAGGTTTACAAGTGGAATGCGTTGTCCACTATGCAAACAAAACGTAGGCTCACAAGGGCTAGTGGGAGCTTGTTGTCCACTAGGTAAGCCCCAAGAGGGACCATATCAAAGCCATACCTCCATGACTTTAATAAGGTACAAAAATGCATGCTCACATAGGCTAGTGAAGCTATTTGTTCACTAGGTGATCCCTAGGGGGTCCATATCAAAGCCATACTTCCATGACTCTAATAGGGACAAAAGGAAAAAAAATGCATGCTCACACGAGCTAGTGAAACTAGTTATTCACTAGGTGAGCCCCAAGGGGTCCATATCAAAGTCATACCTCCATTACTCTAATAGGGACAAAAGGAAAAAAAATCACGCTCACACGGGCTAGTGAAGCTAGTTGTTCACTAGGGGAGCCCCAAGAGGTCCATATCAACGTCATACCCCCATGACTATGATAAGGACAAAAAGAAAATGTATCTTCTTCACAACTAGGAGAGATACTAGGAGAAGAACAAATGTTATTGTCATGATTACTTATGGTTGAGTTGTCTTTTTTATCAATGTATTGTCTACTAAGAGAGGTAAGAGTAGAGAAACAACTAGGACTCTCAAAACTCTCATTGATTAGTTCTTCTAACATCAAAATATGTTCTTCACAAATAGGAGAGATATTAGGAGAAGAACGTATATGATCGTTAGGATTGCCCAAGGTTGTATCCTCTTTCACAAAAACATTCTCATAGGGAGGGGATATGAACTTTTTCTTAGCATGCCTAGAAAGGTAAGGTACTAACATTGTTTGACCAAGAATGAAAAGCACTTTTAACCCTCTCATGCAATACTTTAAGAATGTAAACAATGTATATCCAAAGATGCAAAACACATGTTTCCAATGTATGAAAAACTTTAAGAATGCAAATAATATATCCAAAAATGAAAAGCACTTTTATCAAACTTTTGCAAAGTCTTATGAATGTAAACATTGTGCATGCAAAAGTGAAAAGTACTTTTATCTATATTATGCAAAGTTTTAGAAATGTAAACATTTTCAGATTTTTAGACCTAAAACAAAGTAATTTACTGACTACACTATGCAATAGATTGAAAATGAGATGTTGTAAATGTCATTTTGAATGTTGAGAATGCAGTGAATGAAGACTAATTAAGCTAGATTCACTAAATCTAATCAAACAAGAAATCAACAAATGGAAACATAAAAGCAACTACAACAACCAGAAGCACAGAAAAGCAATTTCAAACCTTGAAAACTGCAAAGTTAAAGTCAACATGGACTAATATGCCAGTAAGGGCATCTTAGTCCTACTGGTGAAATTCTGAGTTTTCAAAAGCTGAAATAGATAGTAAATGGTTCAAACAGAAATTTGAGATAGGAATCTAGAGAGGGACTAAGATGCCACCAAGGGCGTTTTTGTCCCAGTTAGAGTCTTTTTTCAGAAAATAAGACAATTTTGGGTTGATAACAGTGTTCTCAGATTGCCTATCCAGAGACCTAAAGTTTGGAAATAGAAAGTTGTGCAAATGAATGCAAGAAAAAGTAACTAGTGACAACAAATTGGATGCAAAAGTTGAATGTAATTTTTTCAATTTTTGAATGCACTAAGAATGTTCCTAAATGCAATTAGGATGAATAAAAATGCACTTTTTTAGTTTTTCAATGAGATGAAATGATGCAAGAAAGAAAAATGCAACCTATATGTACTTTCACTAATGCAAATATGAGAAACCCTAGATGTAACTTCACTAAGGATAAGAAACCCTAGGTGCAATTTCACTAATGCAAAATGCAATGCAAGAATGAATGTAACCTAGATCTGCGACTTTAAAGGACTCCAAATTAGAAAAATAAGAATGCTCAAAGAAGTCGGGTTCACCAGAATGATTAGTTGAAAAAGGGGATCTCTACAGAGAACATCACTCTTTCTCCAACTAACATTCAATTATGTCCTAAGAACCCTAATAGGATTGACTATCAACCTCTCAAGATGAGCCAATTCACAATTAGCACTTAGGAGGGGTTCTTTTAGATTTTAAGGGTTCACCACCAAGCAAATGCTTGGAAAAGACAATTGAACATTCAACCTACAAAATCAAGCAATATAAGCTAAATAATGAGATCCAATGACGAAATTAAGCTACACCAAGTTAGGGTATGTGTACCTAGGAAGTTTGGAGATGTGATGAGGATTCTGGAAATGTAAACAAGTTGCCAAAAAGTGCCTTGGAGCACTAAGATGCCCAAGATGGCGTATTAGTCCCGCTGCTATTTTCTGGGGCAAACACATAATCTTCGAATGCAGGAACAAAATCTTGAAGAATATATGAAAAATATACTTGGGAGGACTAAGACACCCAAGATTACGTATTAGTCCCGTTCTAAATTTTTAAAAAGTCCGAAGGTGGTCTTGAGCTCCAAGGTCTGCACTTGCTTCCTTCCGGATCTCAGGTTCTGAAGTAGTCAGATTTGACCTGTAGGTGAGTTTTCGTGAAGAGGACAACTTTTCAATGCAACTTTGCAACTTTGAAAACTTTACACTCCAAGTGATCTTCAAGTCTTCAACCTAGATCTACAAGTACAAATGGACAAGATAGGAAAATCTTGTTGATTGTTAGTGAATGGGAGTTTTCCTTGGTCAAACCCCTACTAGGTAATTAAACCAAATGATGAAATGAAGCATGAAGCATGAAATATGTAAATGATATCACCTTGGATGATATCTTGTGAAGCAAATCTGTAATCTACCATGCAGTGGCCATGAGTAATGTAGATCTTAGATCCTTGGATTTTATGTGAATAATGGCTGTAGATAGATCTTCAATGCTACATCCACAATCTTGGCTCAACAACATGAATGGATGCACTAAACCCTTGGCATGATGCTTGAATCTTGATGATGGCTCAAAATTCTTGATGAATTGCTCTTGAATGCTCTTGTGAACTCAATTATACTATGATGAATGCTCTCACAAAAGACGGGTTGAAATGAATGAATGAATCTTGTATTTATACTTATTCATGCTTAATATCTCAAAATTACACCACAGCAAGCCAACATATGAAATCATTAGTTGAAGGAGGCTAAATCCCACCCAAATTTGAAATTGGACCCCATAAATAAGCCAAGGAGAACTAAGATTCCCTTGGTGGCGTCTTAGTCCCGAGGCTCAATTTTCGAGACATAGACTCAAAAAAGGGACCTAATTGAGAGGTTTCAAAACTAGGGTCCCAAGACCCATGGAGGACAAAGACACCCAAGGTAGCATATTAGTCCCTGTCCACAAATCAGAGACACATAGACAAAAACATTAAATAATCATTTATCTTTTGATGTTTGTCGAGATTTTCCATAAAAATATATAGTTCATAGGGCTTGTGGATGCAAAATAGGACCTAATTAAGTCATAAATGAGCATAAATAAAGCAAGGTGGGCCCAACAAGTGTGAAAATGCAAGGGTATGCATTTTACTACACTACACTTTTCAACATTACCATAAGGACCACATTTCTTCTTGAACACCCATTTACATCCAACAAGTTTATGTCCTTTAGGCAAAGGTGCCAGATCCCAGGGTGCTGCCATAGTAATGGGTTACACTTTTTGGGACATCCTGATTTTTGCCTGAAATCACATATATTTGAAAAATATAATGATTTAAGCCTTTAAAGGTTCCATTTAAAGGATTTTAATTAAAGAGGGTTTGATCAACCCCTGTTAGATCAAACCCCCTTGGATATAACCCTGCTAGTTTTAAACCATACCTATAATGGAGTCTCCTCTACACCTATCAAAATGCTGATAAAAAAACACTTTTGATTTATCTTCTGGGAGATCAAATGAAGTCATTCAAAATTTATGTTTTGCAATAATGTAGCCCTTATTATAAGCTTCCCAAAAAGTATAATTTTAAATATATTTAATTTGATTATTATATTTATTTTTTATTTCTTGTGAATGCGGGATTTTCAATGAATATCAAGGTCTTTGTTTCACACATACAAAAAAATAGGAAAATAGAGAAAAAAAAAAATTCTAAAAAATACATGTGCACTAGGTATTGATGTCCTTATTCCAACAAAAAATGAATAAGTTAAGTCCAATGCATACAAAAAAAGTTATGTGGGCCAAAGTACACATTTGTCCAAATTATAATTACTCTGACTTGGAAAATTAATTAAAAAAAATATACAACAAAAAATTATGAAAAAATATCCATGCACTAGATATTGGGGTGAAAAATCTATATTTCAAAAATTAGAACTGTATCTTTTCTATAAAAAAAGTTATGCAGGCCGAAGTAAACATCACTTTTTAAAAATGTTGTTTTGTAGAAAAAATAAGTTATTAAAAATTACATAAAAGGATTCACAATTTTAAAAAAATAAATAATTACAATCTGCACACAAAATCTCACAAATCACTAGTTTGCTTCATCTTCAAATTCTTAATGGTTTAGCTACTATAGGTGTAAGAAAGTGAAGATCTGGTGAAAAATGCTGATTAAAATGTCAAGTTTGGCCAAAAAGTGTAACCCATTATTGTGGGATCACCCCCCATGTATTGTTTTTCTTCAAAGTAGCCATTTCTTCATCCATGGCTTTCATCCAGGAATCTGCATCACTTATACCCATAGCCTCTCTAATAGTCCTAGGCTCATCAGTGTTAGTAATCAAAGCAAAAACACAACTAGAATCCAACATTGAATAACCAAATCTTTCTAGTGAATAATCAAACATTTCTTGTGGTCGCCTATCACGTGTAGACCTCCTGAATTGCTGAGGTTGAGGTTCTACTTGTTTAGAACTTTTAGAGTTGCTTGGGATCTCCTCTTCACCAAGTCCAAGAGGAGTACATAATTCACTTTTTATCGGAGTAAGTGGAATTTGAACTACCTCCTTCTTCTACTTCTCCTCTTTCTCTAGCTGCAGCTCAATTGTGGAAGGTTTCAACTCCCGAAATATTACACTATTTCTATGGAGAACCTTCTTGACCACTGGATCCCAAAGCTTGTACCCCTTCACACTGACACCATAACCAATGAGGATACACTTAACTACTTTGTTCTCCAACTTAGACCTCTTTACAATCGGAACATGAGCATAAGCTTCACAACCAAAAAATCTGAGATGTCTCATTGAAGGCTTCTTACCAGACCATGTCTCCATGGGTGTCTTTTCAAAAAGACCTGATGTAGGAGATCTGTTGATAAGATAACATGTAGTGGCTATAGCTTTGGACCAAATTTTTTTCTCAAGACCAACACCACTCAGCATACTCCTAGCCCTCTCCATTAGCATCCTATTCATCCTCTCTGCAGCTCCATTTTGTTGTGGGGTGTATGGAGTTGTCCTATGTCTCTCAATCCTATGCTCCTTCTAGAACCTATCAATTTTTTCCGAACAAAACTCGCCACCATTGTCAGTCCTCAAGCATTTAATCTTTCTATTAGTTTGATTTTCAACCAAAGTCTTAAACTCCTTAAATCGATTAAAGACTTCAAATTTACTTATGAGGAAATAAATAAATGTCCTACTATAATCATCTATGAGAGACACAAAATATACAGATTTTATTAATGAAGGAACATTCACAGGACCAAACACATTTGCATGAATATAGTCCAAAACCCTAGAAGAATTATGAGAATTGGAATAAAAAGAAACATGGTTTTGTTTACCATATACACAATGTTCGCAAAATTCAAACTCGAGATTACAATCATCAAGGCCTTCAACAAGGCTTTTATTTTTCAGTTCTCTAAGACCCTTCTCACCAATATGACCGAGTCTTTGGTTCCATAACATTGTCTTCTTCATTGGAAGCTTTATCTCCAAAGAATTTGCACCCTTAGGTACCTAGAAAGAATGACCATCAAATGCACAAACAATATACTTCTTTACTGCTAGTTCTAATGGTGAGGATGAAGAATCCAAAGACCTTTTCTTTGGAATATCAGAAGAACTATTGCACTGAATAGTGCATGCATCCAACTTGTACATAGTGTCGATCCAAACACCCTTAGCCAACACCATAGATCCTCTTGTCATCTTACATCCTCCATTCGAGAAAACAACCTGCACACCCTCATTGATCAACTTACTCACAGAAAGAAGGTTTTGAGTCAAACTCGGGATATGCAGCACACCATCAATCCCCTTCACTCTATCATCAAGGAATATAATCTTGATTCTTCCATGGCCAACAATCTTTAGATGGGAGTCGTCACCCAAATACACCTTCCCACCATCATACTCTTGATACTTTGAGAACCAACCCCTATGCGAGGTCATGTGGAAAGAAGAACCCGAGTCTTTTAACCACACATCTTCTAATGCATGTGTTTCCAAGGCTATGAAAAAAGCATCTGCATCATCCTTAGAGGATTTTTCAGAGTCAAAATTAGAGAAGTTATTTTTATCTTTCTTTTTCTTCTCCTCCTTACAATATTTACGTAAATGACTAGATTTTCCGCAGTTCCAACATTTCACCTTGGACTTGCTAGGAGACTTAGATCTCCATAAATATTTTGATCTGAGCTTCTTTTCCTTTTCATTGCCTTTCTCTTTAGGCATGCCAAAAACATTAAGGGCTTTCTTGGTCATCTCAAAAGATTTCCTCTGCATCTCTTCAGACAAGAGAGATGGAACCACATCATCCATTTTGAAACTGGTGGTGGTACTTCCAATAGCCATAATGATCCCATGAGTCTGGAAAATAACATATCAGAATCATGCAACGATCCTCATCTTCAATCTTGTCACCAATAGAACCCAATTGAGAAATCAACATGTTAAATGCATTCAGGTGATCCACAATGGATCCTCCATCTTCCATATTCATAGAATACAATTTCTTTTGCAAGAATAACTTGTTTACTAGGGATTTAGCCTGATAAACATCTCCAAGCTTCTTCCAAAGAGATTTTGTAGTATTCTCTTCATGGACATTTAGGAGCACGGAATCAGCCAAACAAATTCTAACCAAACCCTTGGATTTTTGATCCTTTAGATCCCACTCTTCCTAATTCATATTGGGATTTGTTTTGGATATTGCAGCTATCCACGAACATATCCTCCATCTTCAACTTCCATAACTCAAAGTTTCTACCATTAAACTTATCCATCTCAATTCTATTGGATGTGTTTTCCATCTTTATTTCTGCAACAATATTTTGAAATACTTCTACAAAGACTCCTACTCAAACAAAGATCGGTACAAAAAACCTACTACCAAACAACGAGACCCAAACTGGCCAGGCTCTGATACCAACTAAAAGGAAGCAAAGGTGTAGAACAACGCTTCCAACACTAATCTATGAAGAAGAGATAGTGCAGATTCATACAAATCTTTAAATTGTTACAATGAAAGAAACACATTCAAATATACGCATAAAAGAATAACACCATAATGCACAAATTTATGTGGGGAAAACCTTTCTAGGTAAAAAAACCCACACTCCAAAAGCACAATACTTTGTATTATCAGTAACAAACAATTACAATACAATATTAGCAATAAGCTTCTCTAGGTGTTCACCAATCTTCAACAAAAACCTAGGATAAATGTGGCAGCATAACGGTGTCTCATAAATTATCAGATTTTAATATTCTCCATACTCTAAGGCATTGACTATATAATAATTATCAACTACACCAAATAGATGGCTTCAACTCATGTAATAATCATTGCAAACTCAGAGTGTAAACTTTCAATTCAAAATTGATGCATGGATCACTTAACGCAATTGTGATCACCAAAACCACTAGCAAAGAACTCAACTTCCACCGCTCATACACCAACTGCATACATGCAAACATGCATTGTAAAAATCTCCTTCATGCGTAATTCTGGTAGTTTCAGTCAATCACCATTGAATCGGTCATCCACCGTTGACATAGGTTGAGACGAACAGTTATCTCAACAAATACTGATTCACTCCCCCCTCTCAATATTCCAAGTGTTCAACAAAAAGGTGCTAAGTTTCATGTGTCATTTTTTCAATGCTTTCATTTCCTCATCATAGTTTCTCACCAAGATTGAGAAGCATCTTTATCCATCACTTCCTTCATAGTTATACACTCATATGTATTAGTAATCAAATAGAAAATACATCCCCAATCAGAAGGAGTATATATATCTAGTTGACGTCTATGTCAAATGGCCCTCCTCAAGAGATTAGGTGGAGCTTCTTCCTTCTCTTTATAAAGTTATAAACTATTTGAGCTCTCTCCTATTTGTATCCTTTACAAGCTTGTGGTTTAACCTATTTGATCTTTGGGGATGGTTAGACCACATCTTTATTCCCATCCTCTTATGTCTACAACACTACAAAAGAAGGTTTAATCTCTCTAAATATAACACTTGTATAGAACTCTCTCTACCATAGGATCCCAAAGATTTTACCCTTCCAGAACAACTCCGTTGATAATGAAAATACACTTAAGTGTCTTTTTCAGTTTTGACTATAAATCCCACTTTACAATATCATAATGACATTTAGATTGTCTTACAACCTTTTACACACATTCCAAAATAATCAACATGTGGTAAAAAGTGTCACCTCAAAGTGGGATGACCCACTTCTCATGTGAAGACAAAATAATAAATAAATGCAAAGAAAATAAATAAATTAGCAAAGCCTAGCCAGCATCAAGGGGCAACAATAAGAAGCACAAAGACTACAATACATCAACTAACACTAAATACCACAATCCAAATAGTTGAACACAACAAAAATGAGACGTATTGAACCAAAAAAAGACTAATCTTATCAAGACAATTTGAAATTAAAATGTTATAAAGAACTTTAAACAACCCCTTCCAACAAATTTACTTCCTAAGTGGTCTCCCTATTTTGATAGTCTCAAAGGTTTTGGCTTAAACAACATATTCTTAAGCTCTGATTTGTTTAGGTGGCTCATTTGAAATGAGAGTAACAGGTGGACCCTACTAGAGAAGCTAGTGTGATCTTACATGAGTCACCTAAACAAGTCAAAGCTTAGAATGTTTGTTTAAACCCGGCCACCTCAAAGACCTGTCTCCCGAAGGTAAAAAGTGTAACCATCATAGTCTCTCAAAATTTAGTACTCGACAACACTCTACTGACAACTTCTTGCATGTTTCTCCTAAAAGATCAATATGTGCCCATCATGAGGCCTGTCAAAATTTAGTGCTTGACTAACACTCTACGAGCAACTTCGTGCTTGTTTCTCCTGAAAGGTCAAAATGTGCCCATCACGGGGCCTCTCAAAATTTAATGCTTGAAAACTCTCTGTGAGCAACTTCGTGCCTGTTTCGATAGAAATTCAAACGAAAGTTCCCTCAAGAGAAGAGGCAAAACAAAACTCTGAAACGATTGGAACAACTTGCCACGTGAAAAACGAAAGCTTAACTTACTTAGAGAAAGAAACTCACTGTCACAGACAGATCATGTCCCTCTCAGACGGAAAACAAATAGATCTTCAATTCAAGCACGTCAACATACAATTTCAATTCGAGCATATCAATTCTTATACAGTCCAAAATCGAAGCCAAACGAAGAATCCTAGTCCTGTGTGAATCCTAATGGATTTACTTTTAGAAAAATAAGAAAAACGCCAAATGGATATGTTCGGCGAGACACTGTGGAAATGGCCCCTATCTGAGTTACAGGAAAAATGGGTCAGCTGTTGATTGGGTATTCTAACTGATAATTTTAAAGATTGTAACTTAGTTTGATTGGTAGACTCCTTAAGATAAATACATATTATAGATTGACTGATATTTTTTAATTTTAAAATTAGTAAATTTGTGTGAACAGTAAATATCAGGTATTACAAAAAAATTTAGTATTAAAGAAATGAACTTTTATATGATGATTTAAGGTGATTTAATTGTTAAATTAATTTGTATCAGTTTATAATTGATGAATAGCAGTTTATACTAATTCATCTTTCACAATTATGATAGTTTATTTATTATTTATTATTTATTATATGAATGATATTTTAAGCATTCATGATGTAGTCTATATATTATTCATTACACATATTTAATTTTTTAAACATTCATAACACATTACTATGATATTCATTACATATAGATGATGTTTTAACCATTCATAACAGTCTAATTGCTATTCATTACACACAAGTGATGTTTTAATCATCCAAAACAGTCTATTTTTTTATTTTTTATAAATAGACATAAATCTATATTAAATTAAAACAGTCTATTTGTATTCATAATATATGAGAAATATTTAAAAAAAATAAAATTGGAATTCGTTTATCAAGTATATTAAGTATCATCAAAAGCTGGTTACAATATGTATATGGCTGGGGTGGTCACATAAAAGAGGATAAACATCTACCAGACACCAAAACAACAAAAAGACACAGTTCGCAGGGGATCACAAGATCCACAGTTTATAAAGTCCACGCTTCTCATGAATTATCTACATATCCAAAGTATCCATTTGGTGACTATATGAAGGTTTACACTCAGCAGAAATATGAAGAAAAGGAGCCGCGCTTCAAAGCAATGGGAAGGTTGAATGAACAAATTTCTTGCTAAATGAAAAATAATGTTCTAGAAAAAGAGATGGTCAATAAATTTAGTCCTAGTAGATCATTCTCTTTTTTTAGTTTATTAAAAATTGATTTTAGTTTTAGAAGAACAATAATCTTGGTCAATGTAATAAAATGTTTCAATTTAATTAGTGAATCTTTATTATTTTTGGTTGTAATCTAATTTTTATAGAATATATGTTTTTAAGTTCTGTTCAATTATCTATTCATAGTTCTTATTATTTGTATTTTTGTTTTTTTCAATATTAAAAAAAAAGTTTCTATTATTTTTGTTTAATAATTGAATTTTCTTTAAATTAGTAATAGTAGTTGAAAATATTATTATCAAATTTTAAAAGATATTTAAACAAAAATATTAAATAAAATAATTGGTATAAAAAACAATGTTATATTGTGTATTTGTCTTAATATTTTAAAATTTATGTTTTATATAATATAACTATTTAAAATAGGAATTATAAATTTAATAAATATTCTCAAATTTATAACATATTATTTTAATTTATAATAATTCACATTAAAAAATCAATATGGAGGTTTAATAATTAATTTAATAGTTTTAAATATAAAGTAAATTATTAGTCTACAAGAATTTATATTTAATTTGATGTAAAGAATATTTTAATTACATTTATTTTTTATATAATTAAAAAGTTATATAAATGATTTCATTTTTAATCAGGAAACCATGATTTTGAGTTTAAAATTTGATTGTATTTTAATTTGAATTGTGACCAAAAGATTTGCACTCAAATATTTAATGGATGCCAAAAAATTTCTAATCAAATTCTAAATAGAAAAATTAAATAAAAAATAATAAAATTATATATTTGAAAAAGGAAGAAAAATTCTTTATATAAATTATAACTATATATAGTAGATAGGTAATCTAGATAATAGAGTTGAGATATATAATAGAATTGAAATTTAAAAATGGTAATTAATTAAGAAGGTAGACTTTTTTATATATAGGAAGATGATGGACAACAATTTTGATGTCATTCAATTCGATTTATCATTATCATTGTTGGTGATCTAAAGTGTATGTCTCAAATTTTGACAATCTCATAGTTTTTCAAGTGGTAAAGGTGCCAAATCTTGGAAGATCACCACAAATTTGTCATCTAGTTGGGAAGCTAAGGACTAATTGCCAAGGTGGTTAAGATCTCCCTCACTTTTGGCTCACAAAATGATTAATGAAATTCAAAAACTATTAGAACATAATGTTATTATGGGTCATTACCCTTATAATATTTATATAATGTTCTAATATAAGGTTATTAAACCTTATATAGTATATACTTTATTGAGCATATTCTTTTTGAAATAATTATAGTCTAATAATTTATTAGATTATTAATTATTTATGAATGGTTATTTTGAATAGGTGTGAGTAATACCCCTTAAGGTATTATGCTATTTTTTATCCTTTATTTTATATGGTAGATGCCACTGTTATCTTCTTGGTTTTAACAACCTTATGAATCTGGCCAACCTGACATGATAATGGTTTTCTAAGTTTCCTTGTTCTTAGCTAATAGCTTTGTGTAGTTCTCTTATCTCCGTTTTATCACTCGCTAATAATTTTCATGCATTGTTTTCTTACTTAAAGTTTTCCATTAAATATTATGACCACACAACATTAGAAATTTTCATCTTCAACTAATATGTAATTTTGTCTCATATTGATATGTTCATATTAAATGTCATTTTATTATTAAATATTTTAAAAATATAATAAGGAAGATGAAGAAGGAAAAGGTCAATATAAATAGTTTATTTGTTGGTATCATATAGATTACATTAATTAGAGGATGGATATAAATAAGAAATGTTAAACTTCTCTAGCAAGGTCTGTAAAAATTTATAACAAAAAAGATATAGAATAATCAATAAATGTCAACATTATCTTAGCACCTAATTAGTTATTATAAGCATGGACGATAGATATAAATTGAAGAAAAAGTAGAAATTTTCTAGCAAGCCTTATTAGAAATTAAGAGATTCAAAAAGAAAATTCTCTAGTTACTCTAAAGGAGAAAGATAAGCAATCTCTATCATAGTAGGAAAACTAGGTGAGTTCTAGCTAGATGTCCATCATGGGCATGCCATTGGCCCCAAGTCCCACATGCACTCTTGGAAGAATCCATCCCACTATCCAAGTGGTATGACTAAAAATCTACCAGCATAGTATGTTCCTTGAATACTATCAATCTCAAGAATGGATAAGCTTATATATGAGCAGGTTGTAGTATTTTTCGTTAGTGATCACCTCGAACAGATTATAATTTAGCCTATAGACTAGAGGTTTACAACCTCTACCTATGCCTTTGTAGGGTCCTCCATTTGTTGTCATAAAATTTAGCACTTGTACCAAGCTTAGCAAGAAGAAGTAGATCACAATCGACTAATTTAGGAGCCTATATATAGTCATATAAGTTTGAGGTATTTTTTATAACATATAAGATAAATCACCTAGAACCAACACAAGATGAGCTCAACTCAATATGTACCCACTACCAAGTAGTCAAATCCATTCTCGTAATTCAACTTACTAGCCAAAAAAACACATTATGTATTATATACAAGTTATCAAGTTTTCTTAACTCTTTCACAACCATCTAATACCCATTTTGGCCTCATTTGAAGCCTACTAAAGAGAGAAGGTCAAACCAGTTAGAAACAACCCAAAACATTTATCTCCCTAGATGCCCCCCTACGAACTTTAGATCAAAAGGGAATCTTTCGCCCAAGGATCTCCTATGTACCCGCTTCCAAATAGGATTGAAGTCACATGTAGTTCTCCTCACAAGGTCTCTCAAGGGATGAAAACACATAGGTTTCCCTATAATAAAGGTTTTGCTAATACTCCCCTTTAAGGATATCGAGGTCTTGGATCAAACTCTACCACCATTTTATTTACAATCCAACTTGAACATCATGAATCTATTATAGATTCATCTCATTGACCTAGGTACTAGACTTATTACTTAATAATAAATTATCTTTAGACTTGCATTATTACATTACAAACATTAACGTATATAAGTTTCCTTAGATTTTTAGAGTAATTTCCAATTCAATTCCTCACAGATAAATGTGAAGATAAGTAAAGGATCAACTAGTTCTTTATAACATCTTTACACCTTTCAACTAAGGATACACCTGATTTTGGAAAAACTGCCCAATTTGGCCTTCAAAGAGCACAAGGGGCTAGAAAATAGCCCCTAGTCACATGTGCGACAAGGGATGACAGCCTAGGACTTCGATGAAGTCTTTGGTCACTAATGTGACTAATGTTGAGGCTTGAGGGGCCGATAGGGGCTTGAGTGGAGTGCTTGGGCACTCAAATGACCAACAACTGTTGTGACAAGCCTGAGCAAGGGTTGGCTTTGATTGGTGGGTGGTGGGTAAGGCTGGTGGTCATTTATTGTGGATAGGGTGGTCAAATAGACACCTACTTCTTATTTTTTCCCTAAAATTTAAG
This sequence comes from Sequoiadendron giganteum, assembly GCA_007115665.2. Taxonomy (NCBI): domain Eukaryota; kingdom Viridiplantae; phylum Streptophyta; class Pinopsida; order Cupressales; family Cupressaceae; genus Sequoiadendron; species Sequoiadendron giganteum. The sequence continues at coordinate 16,744,834 of CM021105.1, forward strand.
TACTACTGCATTGAAATTTCAAATTTTCACCAAATAGATTTAAAAAAAAAAAATCTAGTAGTTTAGAAACTACATTCAATTTTCTACATATTCTATTCTTACATATTTTTGAAATAATATAGATAAATTATTTATATTTTTACGTCAAGTTTCCCAACTCTGATTTTCTAAATTTTCATCGACACTTAAGGGCCTGTTTTTTCCATGATGATCTTGCACATACCCATTGGCAGATGGTGGGTAAGGTTGGTGGTGTTGCTTGTGGGCATCGCTCATAGGGACAATGCTGCCTTTTTAAACTAGAAGTGCTAAAATCGCTGAGAATTTTTTCTAAATTTTTTTTTCTTAGTTTTAACAGGGGTTTTGGGGGTCGTATGACCTCCAAAACCAAAAAAAATGCCTTTTCTACTCCTGACACCAAAACTAGTCAAATTTTATGTCAAAAATTATTTCTTTAGCCTATTGATCATGATGGTGAGGTTGATTTTGCTCCAACATGTGCCAAAAAAAATCTCGAATTCGGATCTCTTCAAAGATGACCAAAAACATCTCTTGGTTGAATTTCTCCTAAATCCAAGAAGGGACTTGCAAATCAAGGCTCTGATACCATATTAGAGTTTCCAATAAACTCAATAAAACCGAGATCACTTTCAAAATCTATGATTAGCCTTTTACAAGGATAAAATAAGACATGCAAGAGCAATTTTCATAATAATGATGCCAATAATATATTGGGAATAATGAATTACATGATATAACTTGGTTTAATAGAGAAATATGAAAAATCCTAAAAGGAAAACCTACTTAGAACCTAAGTAAACTTAATAAAGTGTAATTAAATATTTAATTACACTAACATCTTTCACTCCTAGCATCGATTGTAACTAAATATAATAAGGTGACGCCAAAGGTTTAGTGAAGATTTCTACAACTTGTTCCTCAATAAGAAAATACTCTAAGAAGAGATGACCATCATGGATGAGTGGTCGAATTAAATGCATGTATTTCTTTATGTGATTCATCCTATGACACTCAACTAGGTTTTATACAATGTGACTAGCACTTTAGGTATCACACCAAAGAAGTGTAGGACTATTATGTGGTAGATGAAGCTCTATCATAATTTGTCAAATCCACAAAACCTCTTGGATAGCAAAAACTATGCCTTGATACTAATCCTCAACATGTATGATAATTCAATCATGGTTTTATTCTTGCAAGATCAAGAAAATAGACTAGAAGGTCAAGAAAAAATATAAAATCAAAAGTGCACTTTCATGAGTCAACATCACCAACCAATTTGAGTTGGTGAAGTGTACTATGTCTGATTATCCTAGTATGTATTGAATTCCAAAGTGTGTAGTTCCATTAATATGCCTCAAAATGTATTTGGCTACCTTTAAATAAATCATAAATTTAGAAAACTTTCTAGGAAAGGTTGGTAATAGATAGTTGTTGGTTGTTAAAATTACAACTTATGACCCTAATGATAATGGTTCTGAGTTTTCTTGAAAGGCTAATATTTAATATGATATTTAATAGACAAGTAATAAAATTTGCGTAGTGAGATTAGGACATATCTTGCAATCACTTTGTAGTAACAAATTGTAGAAGTTGAGAAATCCAACTTCATAGACCCCGAAGATCACCTGCATGCAAATAAACTCTCATAGAAAGAAGAGATGGAGACAAAAAAGCAAGGGTGCTCTGAAAGTTGAAAAATGTATTAATCAAAGAGTTAAAATAAAATACAATGATCAATCCTTATAAAAGGAGATTGTGCAACCTAAGAGGTAGACATTTAATAAATAATATAATTATTAAATGTCACAATATTCAAACTAAAGTGAAATCTTAAGAGAGTAATAAAGGTAACTTAATTAACATAATTAAGTTAAAACCTTTACTCTAACACCCCCCCTTAAGATGAGAAAGAGTGCAGCTACAAACATGTGCAAGAAAGAAAAAGGTAACTAAAATGCATGAAAGTAAACATGGGTCCCGGCAACTCGGCCTAATCAGGTACCCATTTACAAAAGCAATGCAAACTAAACCCAACGGGGTAAAGGAGAAAACCCAGTGGGAACAAAACTCCTCCCCAAAATAGGATGCAAAGAAAGGAATGCAATGAACTAATGAAAGAAGGATAAGAGGTGGATTACATGATACCCCCCATAGACAACTTCTATCATATAAGCACATATACAATGGTCTCCATAGGAGAGATAGAAAGAGACAAGAAGGCCCCCCCACAATGTAGAAACTCTTGTCACAATGGTAGATGTCTGATGTAGAATCCAAAAGGAGATCCTAAAGCAACAAATGATATTCCTCCCCTTGGGAAGAAGTGGATCCAAAGGACAATGTCAAAGAAACCCTGTGAAGAGTGATGAACCATTCTATCTCAAGATGTGTGCCATGATCGGATGCTGAAGAATCTCTCTATTTGAACTGAAACAAATGATGTCAAATCCAAACTGATGTGGAGAATCCTGAAATGCAACCTTTGAATGCACTGATAATGGTGGGTGGACAGTGATAACCTGAATTTCAAGGTAGAGGAGATAAATGTCCTCAAAATAGTCCTCCAAATCTCCAATATAGGACTCCACAAACAACAAATATATGTCTACAACATAAGAGTCCAAAGTAGCTATGTCTAGAAGATATATGATGCCCTGCTGCACTAAATCAGGAATAACAGGAGATGTTGATGAAGTCTCAATCTAAAGAGTGGGAACATGAATACAAGTCTCTAAACCATCGACACATGCAAGACCTATAAGATACTCAAGCTCCTCTAGAGTATAGTTATCATAGGGTATGAAATCTACATTTGCAAGAGGGATGAAACAATTTGCAGTAGGATCCTCTGGGAATGAAGAGATATTAGAGTCTCCAAAAATATCCCAAAGATGTTGCCAAAGTGTGGGAGGATAATTAATGTCGGATAAGGCACATAGAGTGTCAAAATCAACACTACAACCAATAACCCCTACAATATGATCTCGAATAATAACCCATGCAGATAAACCCCTTGATGTGTCTAGTGTAGGTATGAGATCATATAAATAAGGAAAAATATTGAGCCACTTACAATGTGTAAGTATGCCCTTTTCCCATGACTCATAATTATCCTTATCCAGCTGGATTACATAAGGGTGAGTAGAAAAACCCATGATAACTCTTCAAATGAAAAAATTAGAGACTAATGATCTCAGCCATGATAAATCATATCAACATAACCCATCCAACACAAACAGAACCTATGTAGGTGCCAGAATGTCCAAGTAATTGAGCAAAGTGTAAAAACACACAAAGCTGAATAAAATTTACCTAGTTATTTTTTTAATCAAATAAACTCCAAATCTGGAAAGAGAACTACAACACCTTTCCAACGCCTATTCATTTGCGCAAAATGGAGTCCAGACACAAAAGATATGACTCTCGGAGTACAAAAAAAAAGTTCTGAATTTGACTGATGAAAAAGGCATCAAAACTAAAAAACCAGAAACTCACACCTACACTATTGCGTAGCTCATTGAACCAGCTTTCCGACGCCATCTTGTTTTTGAAAAAAGGCCTTCGTTTGCAAAAGTTATTCCCGTTTCCGTAAAACAGCTCCAAATTGCTCAATAGGCCTCTTTCAAGCTCTAGGGGCTAAAAAAATTTTGGCCCCTGGTCCTATCAGCGACCACTGGGCTAGTGGCCAGGAGCTGAGGCTGAAGCCCTTGGTCACCAATGTGACTGCGGGCTAGTGCTGGAGTGGCCACTGGTGGGCCGGGCGCTTAGCGCCTGGTCACCACGTGACCTCGGCTGGCTAAAATAAGCTCGTGGGGGCTATCACTCTAAGCGGTGTTGCAGATGGGAGCCACCAGTGGTGGTGGCAAACAGGTGGCCGATGGGAGGCCGTCAGGTGGCGGGTAGGTAGCGGTCTTTGTTTTAACTGGCCGTGCTTTTTTTAAAAAAAAAAATTAGTTTTTGAATTTTGTGCCTCGTGATGCGTGTTGGGGAGGTTGTACGGCCTCTCTGGCAAATGTTTTTTGCCTCTCCAATCAAATTTGTCCAAAATGGATGAATGAATAGTCATTTTTGGGGTTTTGGGCTGCTACGGACTCAATGGCAAGGTTCGTTTGTGCTCAAAATGCTCTGATCAAACAAGTGATGCCCTGGATCAAAAAAGAAAACCCCAAACCCTCAAAGCTCCAAAACCTTTAGAAGACGAACAAGAAGCAATAGGTCTGGAGCTCTGATACCATGTAGAAGTTGAGAAATCCAACTTCACAGACCCTGAAGATCACCTACATGCAAATAACCTGTCACAGAAAGAAGAGATGGAGAGAAAAAAACAAGGGTGCTCTGAAAGCTGAAAAATGTATTAATTAGAGAGTTAAAATAAAATACAATGATCAATCCTTATAAAAGGAGATTGTGCAACCCTAAAATTAACCCTAATAGGTAGACATTTAAAAATTAATATAATTATTAAATGTCACAATATGCAAACTAAAGTTAAACCTTAAGAGAGGAATAAAGGTAACTTAATTAACATAATTAAGTTAAAACCTTTACTCTAACACAAATGACAATCAAGCACAAAATATCTACAAATGCTAACATATTTTAATGTACCATGATACAATTCCCTTGTAACAATAACCAGATATACCAAGCAAATGCAAAAGGATTGTGTACCAATGATCATAGCTTGGTTGATTATTTTTGAACTCCTTCACCGGTATACAAGATTAAAAACCTCCACTTATATACATATTGGATAATTTATGAGACAATAAAAGGGTGTGTTGTTAGTTGTTTGTAGGTATTTACACATACATTATTAATCTTCATTGGTTATAGATGCCATCCTAACAATGGAAAAAAAATGTCTTTGTAGAATCATGAATCAATTTCTTCGAAATGAACAAGATTTTAATCTAAATCAAAGATTCTAAATAAATTATTTCTTACAAAATGTTCAAATTCTACAACGGTACAACTTTTACTTTAAACCCTGTTTTATTCAAATTAGTTAGCATAAGAAACTAAATGATCAATCTTAACTCAAATATTTTGCACTATAATTTTGCATATGCTTTGAAAGACCTAGATCCCAATCAATGGATTTCTTAAATTGTCTTGCCAATTAAGGAAATATAATATGATAGATTTTTATAGTTTAAATGAACCAAAGATGTACAAGATTTTAAGTTTTGAGATTCTTTTAGAATTTATAATACAAAATTACCTAATAAAGATAATATGATATAAAGAAAAGTATATATCCATATCCCATGTAAATAAACAAAATAATATGAAGAATAACTATAGATTCTATTTGATGTTATAACTTTGCACCTTACACAAAACAAAAAAACTAGCATTTAACATGAAAAGATAAAACTAGAAGTATCTAATATTAAATAATGTAACATGAAATGCCTTAAAAATAAAATGAAATGACCAAAAATGTAGTATCTAAATTTAATGTTTAGCAATTCTCTATTTTCATTACTCTAATTAAAAATAATAATATGCATATATCTTTCTAATAACATTTTCTTGGAATTAATGCAATGGTGACAAACTTGAATTGATGGCTATTCTCTATGCAACATTTCCATGAATCTTACGGTTCAGTGAATGGGAAAATTTGACAGTAAAAATAAATTATAGAGACCTTTGTGCTAATGGTAAGAATTGATGAAAAATCCCTTCATAACTGATTAAAAATGCAGTTATAGTATGATGAATCAAGTTTCTTTATATAGAGAGGAGCAAGATTTTAACCTTAATCTAGGATTTTAAACAAATAGTTTCTTACAAAATTATCAAATCTTAGAGCATTCAAAAATTATAATATAATTTTGATTTGAAATCTATTTTATCTATTATATCATCATTCTTTCCTGAATTTTTTTCTCTATAATTACATAAACTTTAGAAAACTTTAAGATGAAAATTTCAAAGATGCACTAAAATGCATTCACATTACTCTAATTAATGGAGTTGAAAATGTGTCCTCCAAATTTAGGAAATATGATAAGATAGAAATTTTAAGATTTTAAACAAAATGAAGAGCATAGGGTTTTATATTTTGGATTCTTTTAGCATTGGATGTTAAAAATATTATAAATTCATATTCCATTTCACATAATATAAAAAAATATGAAGAATTATTATAAAAGAGATTTTATATTAATGAAAAACAAAAATGATGACATTTAACACAGAGAAAGAAATGGTAGCATCTAATGTAACAAATGAGGACTGAAATATCAAAAAATAAAAGTGATGATAAATGAATAGAAGTTCAAATTTAACAATATTGTGCTTTCATTAATGCATTTAAAGGAAAATAAATGTATAATATACATCTTTTAGCTATAAACGATGCAATGATGACAAACTTGATTTCAAACTTCTTCTCAGTGGCATTTCCATGACTTCTATCCTTGAGTTAAAGAGAAAATGTAATAGGAATTGTGCCCTTTCCTATTGGTGGACAAAGGAAAAACATAAATCACTCAACAAACTCGTGTTGTGGCACAACAAGGTTGATATATTTCTATTGCTTGCAAAACTAATTACAAATGCCTCTATTTATAGAGGTCTTAGACATTACAAGAAATTTTGAGATAATGGCCAACATATACATATTTATGTTTTTATCTTATCTTGACCAACATACAACATTTAATGGTTTCACCTATTTCTTATCGGACTAGTATAAATTTAATGGTTTCACCTATTTCTTATTGGTTAGGTGGTAGAACTTACTAGAACAAGCTGGTAGAAATCACCAGATCACTTACTACAATAATGTAGAAATTAATTGAACATGTTATAACACTCCCCTCTAATTTCTACTACTAATTACATCAATATTTACAATACCCAAATTTTCTCAAATATTCAATTTGTTCCTTTGCTAAGGCCTTTGTGAATATATCTACCAATTGATCTTCGGATCTACAATACTAAAGATGGATCTCTCCATTGTTCACCAATTCTTGAATGAAATTATACCTCGTGTCAACATGCTTACTCCTCTTATGAAAGTTGTGATTCTTCGATAGTGAAATTGTTGACTTATTATCACAATAGAATGGTGTAGGCTCTTTTTGATCATGCATTATGTCCATCAAAACTCTTCACATCCATATTGTTTGGCATGTTGTTGATGTGCATGCCACATATTCTACTTATACAGATGAAATTGTGACTATAGGTTTTTCCATGCAATGATGCATGTTCCAAAGTGAAATACATATCCTGAAGTGCTCTTACGATCATCAATGCTTCCTAAAAAATCACTATCAATATATCCAACCAACTCAAACTTATCTGTTGTGGAGTACATTATGCCATATTCAATAGTTCCTGCAATATACTTCAATATTATTTTTCCAACTTGCCAATGTGAATCCTTAGGTGAGTCCATGAATCTAGACATCAAACTAACTCCAAACATAATTTTTGGCCTAGTTGTTGTGAGATACATCAAACTCCCAACAAGTATTTTAAATATTATTGAATTAACATTGGACCCATTATCATATTTCTAAGTTTTGTACTTGTAGCAATAGGAGTACATGTTGGTCTATGTTAGTGGGTAGAGGAAAAACATAAATCACTCAATGGATTTGTGTTGCTGTACAAGAAGATGATATATTTGTATTGCTTACAAATTTGATTACAAATGCCTCTATTTATAGAGGTTATAGACATTAAAAGAAAATTTGAGATAATTGATGACATATTCATATTTTATGTTTTATCTTATCTTGACCAACATACAACATTAAATGGTTTCACCTATTTCTTATTGGTCAAGTGGTAGAACTTACCATAACAAGCTGGTAGAAATCACCAGATCAATACTACATTGAGGCAGGGAGAGTAATGTTGGTGGGTCTTTGAGTTGGATGATATTTTTGAATTTTTTGAAACTTTTCCACTTAAAAAGTATATTCTAGAATAGAAGAAACCTTGGTTGCTAGAAAATTTTTTGGTGGAGGAGGTGTGTGAGTGGAGATCATGAAAGTAGCTCTAAGAAAATCGAGGTTTCAGAGCTCTAGTAGATTTTTGAGCTTGAGCCAAGATTTTTGCAGCCTTTTAAACCAAAATATTTGTTGCAAGTTAAAGTTTTTTTCAGGTGCGGGATGAGGAATATTTCAATTATCTTGTAGTTTAGTTCATTTTTAGGCATAGGATAGAGAATATTTCAACTATCTAGTAGTTATTTTTTTCAACGTGAGAACTAGAGAACCATGCCTTCATTTAATCTATAGATAACAACAAAATTGTTTTAGAAAATAAAATAAAAAAATGATGAGGGCTGATGAGAAAAAAAGGACAAAGTTTGCGAGGAATTTTTATGAAGTCGTACCACAACAAAAATTATTTTAAAGGAGATGAACCAAAAAAAATCTCCCTATAGTCATTGCTTCAACATATTAACAATGAAAAGTGGATAGGAAAATATCAGGGTTTTAAGGCTAGAAAAGATCTCACAAAAATCTGAATTGATTCAGAGATCTGAAAATTAAATGCAAGATGTGAAGTGAGGAACAATAAACAATGACTGGAAAATCATTTTATGGCTAGAAATTTATGGTGTGAGATAGGTATGTAGTTGAAAGTTCAAACAATATGTAGCCTATCAATTAGTTACACTAGCTTCTTTAGTAGGGCCTATCTATTAGTGTGATTTCAAATGAACCACCTAAGAAAATCAAATCTTAGAGCATGTTGTTTAAGCCAAACCATTTCAATCTATTAAAATAGGGAGACCAATTAGGAAGTAAATTTGTTGGAGGGGTTGTTTAGTGTTCTTTAATTATATAGAAAATAAATCTAATTAAAATATTTTTTACACCAAATCAAATATAAATTCTGGTAGGCCAATAATTTACTTTATATAAAATATTATTAAAATAATTATTAAACCTCTTGAACCACCAAAAACACATACTAACAAGGGAAAGAGGATTCCCTTTACTAGGCTCCTAGGGTTTTTCACCCTAAGAGCACTCGGTTATGAATGTCACTCTTTCCTCTTTGCTGATATATGTTCTCGGTGATTGTATTCAAAGGAAGGGGGGGTTTGATTGATGAAGGTTGTGAATGTGTGTGTAGTGTGGCTAAGTGTTGTGAATGAAATGAAACTAAATCTAACTAAAGAATGTAAAGTAAATGACCTATGCTAAAATGACCTAAATGCTTACAAACGGAAAGGAAACTGGAAGTGACAGAACTTGTGCACTTGGGTATTGGAAGTAGTAGATGATTGGCCCCAAAATATTTTGGAAAATGCCTGAAATGTGCAAAGGGATATTCCCGCAAAGCTGGGTGACCTAGTCCTCTTCTCGGGAAAAGCTGTCGGAATAGGTTTTTATGAAATGGGTGCCCAAAAATATGAAAATCCCTGAAAAGCAAGCTCAAAGGGACTAGGTCGCACCTAGTCCTCTTTTGGGTATTTAGGAACCTAGAAGAGGAAATTGGAGCTCTTGGTCTGCACTCTGGTTCCCAACAGGTGTCTTGTTCAAACTCTGTTGAAAACGGGCAAAGAGAGGTCATCTCCAAGCTGGAACTAGGGATTTTGTTGATTTGGATTCCTTTTATGAGTTGAGAGCACCTTCCAAGCACCTCAAACTTGTATAGAAGGACCTAGAAACACATGCAAAGACCAAGAGATTTATGGGGTTAGGAAATAGGGGTTTGCCTAAGTCAAACCCCTTTGTAGGTGATTAAACCCAAATGAAATGAAATAAAAGGAAATCAAGATGGAATGTTGAACTTGAGAGAACACTTACCAATCCTTTGTTGATCTTAGTTTGCAACATGCAAGAGCAGCTCCAATGGAGATAGCCTGAAAAACCCTAATGCTTGTTTGCTTACTTTGGAAGACTTGGAATGCAAGAGTGCTTGTCAAGAGGAGTGAAGGTGAAAAATGAACTTGTTAGAGAAAAGTGAGAGCTAGGAGAAGCAAAATGAGGATAAAAACCCTTATTTGTACATGCAAAAGGCTAATTTTCCCAAAAATTACTTATGATAGGCCGACCTTAGGGTTTTGGGGGAAAATTCCCACAAGTTTTATGTTTTAATTTTGAATTTTATGCCTAAAAGGACTAGGTCACCCAAAGTGGTGACCTAGTCCACTTGCGCAAATCCAAGTGGTGGTCAGGAATAAAATAGTGGTTTATGAGGTTTATTAGCCTTGCCTCCTGAAACACACTTTAATCAGGCCTAAAAGTACATTAAGGGGAGAAAATTAGCATTGAAAAGGGTTAATTAGCATTGACAAGTGTGAAAATGCATTACAACACTTTACAACACTTTGTCATAAGGCTTAGAAATGTGTAAGAAGGTGTTGTTTAGGTAAATTATGTTGAAAGGTCTTAGAAAAGTGAGGAAATGTGTTACAACACTTCACAACACCTTAGTAAAATGTTGTTAGATTATTGTTGAACTGCAAGCTTACAAGACTGAATCAAGGTGAAACAAGGCAAAATCCAATGGAAAAGGGAAAAATGAGTGAAAAAGTGCCAAGGTATACACTTTTTGGCGACACACCTCCATACTGATTTTTTAATGTAAATTATTATTAATTAAAACAATTTTATAAAATTCAAAAAAATATTAAATTTATAATTTTTTATTGTCAATATTTATATTATATAAAACATAAATTTTAAAATATTATTAAACAAATACACATTATTCTAATTTATTTATTTTTATAAAAAAAATTATAATATTATTTAAAATTTGACAATAATATTTCCTACTACTATTACAAATATAATCATAGTCAATTATTAGACAAAGTAACGGGCACTTCTTCTTTTTTATATTGAAGAAAGTAAAAATACACATAATATGAACTACCAATACATAGTTGAACAAAACCTTATATATCCTATCAAGAATTACATTGCAATCATAGAAGGTTTATGTAACAAAAATATTGATCAAGATCGATTATTGTTTTTTTATTAGACATAAACAGATTTTGATGGGACTTGAAACCCATTAAAAAAGGTTTTGCAGAGACCTAAAATCCTTTACAAAGTAAAGAAATTGCTAGGAAAATAATCATCAAATAAAGACCTTCAACCTTACATATTTTGAAGGGACCAAAATTATTGTTGTTCTAAAACTAAAATCAATTTTTAATAAACTAAAAAAAGAATGATCCACTAGGAATAAATTTATTGACCATCTCTTTTTCTAGAATATTATTTTTCATTTAGCAAGAAATTTTTTCATTCAACCTTCCCATTGCTTTGAAGCGCGGCTCATTTTCTTCATATTTCTGCTGAGATTAAACCTTCATATAGTCACCAAATGGATACTTTTGATAAGTATATAATTCATGAGAAGCGTTGCCATTGGGTTGAGCAATGAACTGAGGTGCAGGGCTCACCACTGCATTGTATGAGGGATTGTAGAAGGATAAAACTGATAACCAGTTTCCATCTTTTGTTGGAAGAATTTTATGCCATGCACTCTTATACTTGTCATTGCTCATTGCTTCCAAATGATCACCTATGTTCACAACTATTTAGTGGTGCATTGGTTACACATCAATCCATTTACCATTGTTAAGCACTTGAAGCCTTGCAACCTCATCATCTTGGTACAAAAGAATGAGGCCACCTGCATCTGTATGAGCATGGATGCCCTTTATGAGGTCTGGCCTAGGGCACAGAGGATAATAGCTCACCTTGGTGCCAAAGAATGGCTTCTCTCTCCCTGCAAATGCCCTTTTCAGATATCCTTTCTCCAGCCCCAAACTTTCACTTATTATTTCCAACAATTTCTCTGTCAGTTTGAATATTTGGCTACGAAACTCGTCAATTATCTCCCTATTTAAAATGAAAAATGTTAATGTATTAGATTATTCTTCAGCATGATAATTATGATTACAAAGGAAATGACTTTTTCAAAAAGTCACTTGACTATAGAAAGTGGTCGACATTATTGATACTATGATTTGGTTTTGTTTGGTGTCGGTATTTTTAGCAAAAGGATATTCTTGACAGAATATACTCATGTGGATTTCAAATTTCTATCAATGATAGTTAATCTTGAAAGCAACGGACTTCAAAGCATTATTGTTTTAGATTAAGTCTTCAAAAGGCACAAAGTAAAAACTAGGGAAAATTTATTTTGCATTGTAGCAGCCGCCATATGTTTTCAACAGTGCAGATCGATACTCTTGAGGAACATGTGTATAATGGATGGTTCGATGTTAATTGTAAACTTGAGAGCTCAAGTGTGGACATTGGTCAGTTCAGTGACATTCAGCTGGGTCGTTGGGAACTCTTTGATAGGTCATCATGTTTATTATTCTGTTTATTCTATCATTTATTTGCAATTTTTTGTTTATTTCAGGCTTTGGATCAGTTGGTTGTGGAAAAGGTAAATGATATTTAGTTTGGTGAATAATGCGTTGATATTTCTTTCGTTAAGGAATCAGTTTGGAGAGGTTGGTTAACAATCAAGATTTCAGATGGTTTTTCTCTTGGGTAACTATTTTTTTTGTTTAGGGTTTCTAAACCCTAACCTGAGTTGATTTTCAATTATGGAAATGACATACAAAGTTTATCTTGCTTCTATTTAAGAAGGTTTTTTGGTTTTTCTCAGGGAGAAAAGAAATGTTGTGAGAGATCAGGCTTTATTCTTACAGTGACAAGTTTTTGTTTTATATTGAAAATAATTGAATCTCAGATACTTTGTAAAGGAAGATGTTGATGCACAAAATTCTTCAATGTGTTTAATGAGGATTTTCATAGTCTTCTATTGAAATTCTAGAGTTGCAAAATCTGCACTTCTAGGGTTCTAATAGGATGTTATAACTGTGATATGTTAAAAGGGGTTGGTGCTCCTATTGAAGTTGTTACTTCAAAATTTTTGGTGTTGAGTTGGTGCTCTTTTGAATGAATACAAATATCAATTTACGAGTGGTTTTTTATACCCCAAGAGGGTTTTTCCATCCAGGAAAATATCGTGTTATGTGATGTAATTTTTGCATTATGTTTTTCAGTCCATGAGCTTAAATGTTTATGTTTCTCATTTCAGTCACATGTTAGTATAGATACTTTGATACTTGTACAAATGTCTAAATCTTTCATAAAAGTGTTCAAACGTATACATAAAGTTATGTGAAAATAAAGCATTGAAAAAGAATTGTTCAAGTAGTATAATATGAACAATTACTATTATGCTTTGACATGGTTAAGCAAAGTCTTTGTGATCATTCATTTTGTTGTTAAAGTTTCATGACCTATCCATTTTCACTCTGCAATTAAAAGGTTACATAAAATTGTTTCAAGGTCTTAGTTCAAGTTGGTCTTAGTTGAAGTTGTAAGTCAAGTGAAAATTTTATAATACTCTGATTCACCCCCCTCTCAGAGTATTTCATCTTCCAACAATTATGAAAGGATAATTTAATTAATTAATCTATGAATAATTAATTAATGGGTTTTTTGAGGAAATAGGTAGGGGTTCTTGAGGTTATATTAATTAAATTATATAACCTTTGGAGGAATGAAACAATAGAAAAATTAATTAATGAAATATTTAATTAATTATGGGATAACAAAGCAGATTAATTAAAATTTGAAATTTTAATTAATTTATAATGTGAAGTTAGATTTGGGGTGTATGTAGGGATTATTCTTCATTGATGAAGAATCACACATGATATTTGGTTTCTCTTCCTTTGAGGAGAAAGATGTTTTAGTGCAAGTGGATGTTATGTAGTAGACGATTTTATTGAGTGATATAAGGCATGTCTTGTCGCTAATTATTTCTCTTAGGTTGATGGTATTGACTACTTTGAGACATTGGCTCATGTATCCAAGATGGGCTCAATTCACCTTGTCATTCCTCTTGCCGCATCTCAAGGTTGGACTATTTACAAGATGGATGCGGATAGTGCATTCTTACATGATGATTTTTCATGAGGATATCTACATGGATTAACCTCCATGATTTGTATTTTAATCTTTTATTGTTTGTAGGCTATAAATTTTTTTGTATGGTCTCAAAAAATCCCCTAAGCCTTGGTATGTGAATATAGATGGTTTCTTGCTTATATTTGGTTTCACACAATACTACTTTGATCATACAATGTATATTTAGAGACATGGAGTTGATATTTTGATACCGATCTTGTACATAGAACATATATGATTTGATTCTCACTAGTAATTCCTCCATTTAGGATATACAACATTAATTGATGGGTCACTTTGAAATGGTAGATCTTTGGATTTTTCACTTCTTTGTTAGTCTATAGGTTCTTCAATATTTTAAGGGTATCTCCATACATTAGCAAAAGTATTCCATTGATTTGCTTCATTATTTCAGCATGTTTGACTGTAATCCAACTCCTACATTATTTCAATTAGGTACCGCATTGAATACCACTTGCACCACACCAAACATTGATGCTACTTTTTATAGATAATTAGTGGGTAGTCTCTTATATTTGACACACACATAGCTTGATATCACCTAAGTTTTTGTTGGGCTTATCCCCCATTTTCTCATAATACTTATTCTTTGCACAAAGATTTCTACAAAATACCTTACATACAAAGTGTCCCTATTTGTTGTCACAACCTAACTCATGTTGGGATTCTAGTATCTACAATAGAAATGATAGCAAGATCCTTGGACAAGGTCACCCTTGGCAACATACCAATGAATCTTTTCTGAGTGACATCAAAACCTTGTGGGAGTTATATTCCATGATTGAGATGTGGTCATCCTCAAACAAGTTGTTTTGTATGGTGTTGTCTTCTTGGTTTCAATAGTCTTATGAATCTAACCAATCTAGCCTAATAATGGTTTTCTAAGTTTCCTTGTTCTTAGCTAATAGCTTTGTGCAGTTCTCTTATCTTTGTTTTTTCACTCGCCAATAATTTTCATGCATTGTTTTCTTACTTAACATTTTCCACTAAAGATTATGACCACACAACATTAGAAATTTTAATCTTCAACTAATATATAATTTTGTCTCGTATTAATATGTTCATATTGAATGCCATTTTATTATTAAATATTTTAAAAAGATAATGGGGAATATGAGGGTAAAGGTCAACATAAATAGTTTATTTGTTGGTATCATATAGATTACATTAATTAGAGGATGAGTATAGATAATAAATGTTAAACTTCTCTAGCAACCTATAAAAATTGATAAAAAAAAAAAGATATAGAATAATCAATAAAGGTCAGCATTATCTTAATGTCTAATTAATTATTATAAACATGGACGATGGACATAAATTAAAGAAAAAATAGAACTTTTCTAGCAAGCCTTATTAGAAATTAAGAAGATTCAAAAGTAAAATTCTCTAGCCACTCTAAAGGAGAGAGATAAGCAATCTCTACCATAGTAGGAAAACTTGGTGAGTTCTAGCTAGACTCACAAGATTTTTCAGTTCGTGAATTACTCATCAAGGATTTATGGGTCAACTCTTGGTGATTTTTTTCCTGAAGAAAAATGCAGCACACAAATTTTTTTTGCCTTTTTGTTAATTTTGTCTTTAGAAAGTGCATTCTTAGTGGAGTGAATTGATTGTTGACTGATTGGGAGAGAAATTTGAAAGGATTTAGTAATGGTTGGTTGGTAGTGGAAAAAATATGAAAAATGGCATGTATTGTGAAGGTCCTTATGGCCTTGAAGGCTATAATTTGGCCTAGTTGTGGAAACTCCATCCTTTAACCTTGCCTTGTATTGCAATAAGAAATATGTCAAGGTATGGCCACCCTTAGAACCCCATTCTAATTTTAAAAAGAAAAACTTAATAATTTTTTTGGATTGCATCAAAAGAAAAAGAAGAGTTTTTCCCTTGAAATAACCAAAAGACATTTTTTATGAATTTTTGAGGAGAATTTTTGTCTTTGAATTAAATTCCAATTAATTGAAGTCCATTAATATGTTTGGTTTTCCTAGTCAATCTTGATTCCAAGCAATGTTATTATGATCAAGGTAGAATTATGATTTTTGTAAAGTTATTCTTTGTGCTTCTCATGTATTAATTGTTGTTTGTTGTGTAATTATGTTGGAAGAGAACATGTTGAAGAGAAAGAAAGATGGTGTTGACACAAAAAAATCATGTGGCATTTCAGGGAGCAATGGAAAGAATAGTAGGGCCTCGTACAGTTTTGACCTTCAAATAAAAGGGCATTCTTTCTATGGATGAATTCTTCCAAGTCGGAGATGAATTCTTCCAAGTTGGAGACAATTTGACATTTTAAAAATAATTTATAATTTTAGATAAAAAGTTTACAACTTGACATTGCAAAATTTTACATCTCAACTTAAATTAAAAGATTCCAAATTTTAATTTATTCAATAGATAATTATTTATAACTAATTAAACAAATCTTATTAATATAATATTTACCTAAAAATACTCAATAGTGGCATGGTGTGATGGTTAGGTTGTTGTGTTGTTATTCTTCTCATCAAGGTTCAAACCCCATTGGGGTGTAATTGTTGATAATTTATATTGAGGATGAGGTCCCCTGTTTGTGACTCTTATTTTAATATTAATTTATATTTCAATTTCATCATAAAATAATTCAGCACCGTCCTCATGCAACTTGCTTTTTCATCAATGAATAAGCAATATTACATGGATAACTTTTCAGCATAATTTTCTATAGAGGATACAATAGTTATGTTCTCCCACTTTGGTATCTTGTTACAAGAGATCCAAACATAATCAAAGTATATTTATCAAATTATCAAATAAATGAACAACCAAAATAAATTTTCCAGCTTCATTTCATACAAGTATAGGGAATCATTGACTACAAAATCTTTAAAATTGAATTTTATACAAATATTTATTTCAATCTTCTCAGTTGTGCAAGTTTCTTTAGAATTTGATTGTCTTTTGGCCTTCGAGGAATTTAGAAATGGTTGTTCCAGTGATTGACATAAGGAACATTGAGGGAGGAGACAGGAAGGCCATTATGACTCAAATCGCAAAGGCTTGTGAGTCTCCTAGATTTTTTCAGGTATATATGGTTGCTTCTTATCTGAGTTACATATAAATGATGTTTTAACCATTCATGACAGTCTAATTAATATTATTACATACAAGTGATATTTTAATCATTCATAACAGTCTATTTAATATTAAGAGATCTTTTAAACATTTATTAGATTCTTTTTTATTTTCATTCCATATAAGTGATGGTTACATCATTAAAACTTTCCAACACTACTCTTTGCTATCTCATATATTGAACTGTCAACAAATCATGCCTTATGAATTATTTATTCATTACAAACTTATGTGATTGATAAACTCTTCAATACCATATATGAAATTGAAGAAAAATATTTTTTATTTTTCAGATTATAAACCATGGCATTGACCATGGTTTTCTAGACCATGTGAAGGAGGTATATTCACAGCAATATAAGATTAACAAAGAACAAAACTTCAAGGATTATTTACTAGTAAGGACCTTGAACAAAGCCATTGAAGATGAAGGCAAGGGAACAATTGTTGAGAAGATTGAGAATATGGATTGGGAGGATGTTTTTCAAGTGCATGAGATGCAAGACACAAATTCCTAGCCTTTGGAACCTAAATATTTCAAGTGCGTGCAATATTCAATCATTACTGATCTATTCTATTGCACATCATTTTATTTGGTCTTTCTATATAAATTCTATGAGTTGTCAATCAACTGAAGAAATTCATATAATTTAATTTTGGTATAATTATTTTAACTAGTAGAATCATTGTAAACTCTATTCTTCAGCATTGAAACAAAGTCAAATCTTTTATGGAAAAAGAAAATAGTTCTTAAATTTTAAGATTATTTTTCAAATTCTAATTTTATTTTGAAATTTTATTTTGGTATGAAGGTAAACATTATCTTTGAAGGGTCGAGATGTTTCAAACTTATTTCATTCAAGTCAATGCAAAACATCTAATACATTAACACTTTGGAATGCATATAGGGAGATAATTCAGGAGTTCCGCAGCCAAATATTTAGACTGAGAAAGAAATTGTTGGAAATAATAAGTGAAAGTTTGGGGCTGGAGAAAGGATATCTAAAAAGGGAATTTGCAAGGGGTGAGAAGCCATTCTTTGGCACCAAGGTGAGCCATTATCCTCCGTGCCCTAGACCAGACCTCATAAAGGGCATCCATGCTCATACAGATGCAGGTGGTCTCGTTCTTTTGTACCAAGATGGTGAGGTTCATGGGTTGCAAGTGCTTAACAATGGTAGGTGGATTGATGTGCAACCCATGCACCACTCAATATTTGTTGAACCACAAAATTCGAAGGGTTTTCATGAGAGAGATGACAAAGGAATGGGTCTTCTATCACTTTCTAGGGTTTTCACCTAGAAGGAAGAGGGATTTCCCTTGTCATTCATCAAGAAAGTCCTAAATCTTGTGATTCTTTAGAGAGAGAGAGAGATTCAAACCCTAAGGGAGTGGGATGTGTGAATGTGTTGAGATGAGTTATGAAAGTCTAAATACTTAACCTAAACTAATAGCATTTATGTTGCTAGAAAACACATGGTGTAATGCAATAGAAATGAAAGCAATAAGAGTAAACTAACCTAACATAATAGAAAAGTACACTTGGAAACTGAAGAGGGTTGAAGTAGAGATTGTAGAGGTCACTAGAATTTTGGAAAATTAGAGTTTTGAGCTGACTGCAATACTTACACCAACAAGGGTGACCTAGTCCCTTTCAGGAAAATCTATTCTGGAGGTCATTTTGGTCAAATGGGTCCCTGAATCTCAAACTTTCTATACCAAAGAGCCTTGTTGGGACTAGGTCGCCATTATGGGCCATAATGTTGTTTTGGTAAACAAAAAGTGGACTCGGGTGTCTTGGATCCGTGTTCTGCTCTTCCATGGGAATCCTGTTTGAAACCTGTAAAATGACCTGCAAAATATAATGTATTTGTGTTTCTAATGTGGGGTTTGCCTTGGTCAAACCACTAGTTGTATTCAAACTTTAAATAAAATGGAAACTTGCAAAAACCTAGCCTTAAATGTGTCTAGAGATAAGAAAACCATAAACAAAGCAAAAACCCTATTCTATTGTGCTAGAATAAGATGTGTGTAAAAGGATTTGAAATGATGTAAAACCCTAAAGCCCTAGAAATCTTACACCATTACAAATGAAAGCAAGAAGGAATGCAAATGATATCCAAACCTCAAATCTGCAAATGACTTGAAGGTAGAAGATGGAGGCACTTTGAAACTAGTCTTTAGGAATGATTTGGTGGCTAGTTGCACCTCTTCAACCTAGATTTCTCCATGAATCTCCATAGGAATCTATCTTAAACCTTATTAAAATATGATCTTGAATATGAAGGGAGCTCCAAGACTTCCAAAAGCTTCAACTTTTCTATGTGAGAGATGAATCTTCTTGAGAAAGATGTTTTGCCACTTGATTTTGGAGTTGAGTGTGAGAGATTAGCAAGAGAGAGTGAAAAATGAGCTAGAAGAGTCCTCAAAATGACCTAAAAACAAGTATATATAAGCAACATGACCTAATTGTCAGGAATTTTGACCTAAGAAGCCGACACCCATTGGGAATTTTAGATTAATTATTGATTTTTCCACTTAAAACTTGAAAAATCCACAAAAAGGACTAGGTCACCCACTTGGGCGACCTAGTCCCACTAAGGGATTTTTAAGTGGGAACTATGATTTTTGAATGTGCTTTGATGTATTTGGTCGGGGGTTGAATGATCCCTTGGGTATATTAGGCCTCTAAGTCCAAATTAACAACATTAGGGGCCTATAAATGTTGTTTTAGGGTGAAATTTGGTGAAACAAGACCTAAAGTAGGACCAAAATGGGCACAAAATTGCCCTTTTCTTCAAAGGTATATAATTTTTGGTGACACATTTAGCCCCCACTTTAGCATCCATATGAACCTATGTGCATATGTAAGCTAAAGGACTCTAAAATAGACAATGCACCTTTATTTTTATAAGAGGATACTCATTTAAAGAGTGAGAGAATGGACCCCCAATGTAGCTTATCTGCAAAACCACAATGTTAGGAACCACATCCTTCAACAAAAATTTATCATTAATCCTAAAAATCCTCTTATCTAGTTCCTTGTGATGAATTTTGAGGGTAGATGTATGCCCCCCCTTGATTTCGCTTGCTTTACGAAGGTGGAATCAAGGCAGTCGTCTAACCATGTCGAATAAGGGCACACGTATCGAAGGGAATTTCTAAGTACCATGCCTCATAATGATAGGTGAGTGATGATGTAAGGCATGGAAACACAATCCTAACACAACAAATGACATTAAAAACAGAGTTCACTAGCACCCAAAATGTTGATTTGAATGAAAAAGCACACTAAAAGTTTTTAATCAAAAGAAGAAGGTACAAATGTTCTTTTGTGTAAAAGTGAGCTAGTTACAAGGAAAATGAAAATGAATAACAGATACTTACATTTCTCATTTACCTTTTTTAGTGTTAGAGAGTGACGAGGAGAAAGCGACAGCATGCTGAGCACACGAGATTTCACACCGGCGAGGTTGGATGTGTTGCGCGATCAGGTGGCGAGCGACAACTGCCAGTAGGAGGTGAGTTGATTTTGAAGCCTATTATTTTGTGATTTTTCAATTATAGTATGAATTTGATGCTTATATATAGTAGATTAGGATCTTGGAAAAAAAGTTCGCAAAGTGTCCCTTTTTGTTCGCAAAGTGTCCCTTTTCTTCACAAAGTGTCTCGTTTCTTCGCGAAATGTCCCAAAAGAGTTCTAAGGTGTCTAGGGCCATAGAAAAAGCACACTAGAACCAGATTAGCACATTTTCTTGATGACTTAGAGTAAAATTGAAGAAAACAGATTGATTTAGATAACATATTGTGAGAATTTGTACAGGTGCCGACATGGTCTCGACAGTGATTAAGTGGGAGACAGTTGAGTTTTCTCAGAGATCTAGCACCAACACTATCACCAACAGAGATGGAGCACTTACAGATGGTGGGGATCTATTGAGCCTATCTGATGCCACCGATGAGATATCATGATGCCATATTGATGGCGCTATGCGAGAGGTGGAATGTAGATACCTACACATTTCACCTACCCACAGGAGAGAGGATTATTACACTAGAGGATGTCCATCACATTCTCTGAGTCCCTATCTGAGGGGAGCATGTGTGGCTACTGAGGGGATGACCTTTCCGAGAGCAATAGGTAGACATGCAATATTGTCTCGAGGGTCCCGTACCTAATGACAGAGTAGCAGGATAGATTGAGTTGGCGATGTTAGTGTATTCACAAGCACCCCTGATGAGGTGCATCATGATGCACATAGTGGCACTGGTCCTTTTGTCGGATGGGCATGCAACACATTTGGAGGGTGGATTAGTACACTTGATACGAGGCATGGCAGAGCATCGGACGATATATGCTTGGGGCCGATGCATTCTAGCACATGTATATTATGATCTTGGTCGATTTGTGTTCTGGGAGTTAGACAACATGGTACATTGTACGCTCTTATAGGTATGGTGCCTAGAGCATATCACATGTACACGATCAGTGGGCTATCCACGAGCATTCGAGTACCCACTACGGTGATTATGGTAGTACGACGATCACTTTTGGAGAGTGATATTTGACTGACTAGATGGAGAGGATATCATGTGGAGGCCATACTAGCTTGTCCTCTAGTGGCTAGATTATACTAGACATCTCACGAGATTATAGATGACTAGATTCCTAGTTGGACGACATGATCACATAGTGGAGCCATTCTACTATGATCGGGTGATGAGACAATTCAGACGAGTATAGATACTGCCACAACCACGATCATCATTCAAAAGGTTTGTTCAAAGTGCACGGTGACCAGGAGACATAGCATGCTTCATGCTAGATGATGTCATCGAGAGTGACTCGGACTACTCAAATCAGGACTAGCCATCGGTTAAGGATGCAGATGATGTCAGGGACACATGGGAGTATGAGGAGTGGTGGATAGCCTCGCAACCAGGGCCAGTATTTCTGATGGATGAGCCAATGGGAGAGGCTCAGCCTATTCCAAATGATGGGGAGGACAGGGAGAGAGAGGACAAGGCCGAGGAGACACGGTACAGGGTTGTGGATATTTTTACAGATATTATTGATGAGGATTATGATGAGGATGCAAATCTAGATTATGCTGGTCAGGAGGGAGAGGATGAGGATGAGGAGGAGGAGGAGGAGGAGAAGGATGAGGAAGAGGAGGAGGGGGAGAGAGGAGAGGAGCCACCTTTGAGTGAGGAGGATGATACCATGGTCGAGGAGTGACATGAGCAGGGAGAGATCTAGCCTATTCATAGGACTAGATCTCGAACAACAGCAGCAGCAGGGACCAGCACTCATAGCTGAGGAGAGGCGAATACATCCTTGATGCCCCCAGCATAGGATGACGTGGACCTTCCACCTTCTACTAGAGATATGGGTGAGAACATGTGATTTTTATAGATGTATTCTATTTATGATTTACTGCATATATATTGATATGATGATGTATTACTGATGAGACTTTTATTTGATTTTGTAGGGCCTGCAGAGGGTTGGTGAGAGTTCCTACATCAGGCAGCTATAGAGATAGTGTTGGCAAGCTTCGGCAAAGGAGAGATGGATACTGACTACGTGCCCTTACTGATCATGGAGTGTGAGCCAGAGACCCTTCGCGAGATTGTGGGTGGCCTATGAGAGCCTAAGGAGACAGGTGCACCAAGTGGGATCTACACCATAAATGCAGCCATCATGGCCTCCAATAGAGGTGAAGAGATTAGAGAGAGAATTATCACAGGTACGGGTAGAGAGGGATCAAATAGTAGATGAGCACTTATTAGACCTTGCACATATGGGAGGATTAGAGTATGCACTTAGAGCCAGGGGATCAACCAACATGCACGATTGTCTCCCGATGTCCTACTACTGATATAGCCTGAGTACCGAATCCCGAGGGATCTCGTAATCATAGTCCTCATTGACACCGTATTTTATGATGATGATGTAAAAAGAGACTTTTTGATATATTTGTATATATATATATGGATGTAGTTATGCTTTTGGATGATGCCATTTATTTGTGTATGGATGTTAAATAGCAATGTGATTAACTAAATAGTTTAGTATTTAATTAATGTCAACATGATTTAATAGAATGAATGTGATGGAAATATAATTGATGTAGAAGGTAGGTGAGGTTTAAGATTAAATATGTTATGCGCACTTATAATTTTAAATGAACACAACACACGAAAGGAGAACGGGATGAATAGTATGAAAGATAAAATAATTACTCAAAAATGAATTAAATAATTACCTTAGTGTTTGGGACACAATATGATGGTGTATCGAGAACGAAGCAATGAGATTGCCCATGGGATAAAATCCAAGAGCTACAATCAACACTGCTTTAGAAATCATACCACCCAATGGGGATTAGACATAATATCGATGCAAATGCATGGAATTAATGGGATCGCAAAGGGGAGTGCCATCGTGCTCGGTTAAGGTATAGGCACCAGATCCATAATTGGAGTCGATCACATAGGGACCAAGCCAATTAGGTCTAAATTTACCTTTGTTGGCGTAATCGACAGTGGTATTGCGTTGGTTTTCATATAAAACCAAATCACCCTTGGTAAAGGTTCGAGGGATGACACTTACATCATGTTTGCATTGCAACTGTTTAGCGTAAGCTTGAAGGTGTTCGAGAGCATTAATGTGTCGCTCATCAAGCATTTCAAGTTGGTGCAAACATTGTTCCGCATAAGTGTTATTATCGATGAGACTTTGAAGGGCAATCCACAACATGGGAATTTCTAATTATACTGGGAGGATAGCCTTAGTACCATAGACAAGGTTAAAAGGAGTATGTCCTATGGAGGAACGAACACTCGTGCGATATGCCCAGAGCGCATATTGCAATTGTGTATGCCAATCCTTTTGGGTTTGATTGACAATCTTCTGAAGGATTTTCTCCAAGATCTTATTAGTACTTTCGGCTTGACCATTAGACTGAGGGTAATAAGGTGTGGAGAATCGATGTTGGATATGGAAAGTCTCAAGGAATGTCTTCAGCTCGTTGTTCTTAAAGGGAGTACCATTATCTGAGACTAACATGGAAGGGAGACCAAAGAGAGCAATAATCTGTTCCAATAAGAAATGACTATCACCTCAGCAGTGGTGGAATGAAGGGCAATAACTTTAACCCATTTGGTGAAATAATCGGTAGCAATGATAATGAACGTATATCCAGTGGAAGAGGGCGGGGAGATTTTTCCAATGAGGTCCAAACCCTAGATAGAGAAAGGCCAGATAGGTATTTGGCAATGAAGCTCTGAAGCAGGAGCGTGGATCAAATGACTATGTTCTTGGCATTGAGGACATCGCTTAACATACGTATAGCAATATTTTTCCATGTTTTTCGAATAATATCCCATACGCATGAGTTTTTGCACTAAGGTCTTGCCGCCAAAATTTCCTCCACAAGGACCTGCATGGGCTTGTTCAAGGACAAGATGGGTTTCAGCATCCTTGAGACATCACATAAGGATTTCGTTGAAGGATCATTAGTATAGGGTGTCTGCAAGGATGATATACCAAGTGGCTAACTTTTTGAAGCGTTAACAGGTATTTTTGGTGGTGGGTTCGGGAATGGTTTCCATCTTTTAAATAGTTGTAGATGGCATCATACCATTCACATGGGTGATCGAAAAAGGTAGGAAAAATATCAGGGGGTTGATCATTGATGGAGGGTTTCATGATGGGATAAATAGTGAAGACTATCTACTCAACAGGATCAGCAGGAGAGACAAGAGAGGTTGCACTAGCCATTGCATCCACATGGTGATTATCTTTTTGAGGGATGTTATCAATGGTAAAGGAGTCAAACTGATCTAATAGATTAAGAACCAGCTCCTTGTATTGTGAGAGTTTATCATGTTTAGTTTGATAGAGACCATTAATTTGTTTAATGATTAATTGTGAGTCACCATAGATCTTAATATTTTTAACCCTTAAGACAAGAGCAACGCGTAACCCATTGAGTAGAGCTTCATACTCAGCTTTATTATTTGTACATAGGAAATTGAGACGATAGGATAAGGGAATAGGCTTACCAGCAGGTGGAATTAAAAAAACTCCAGCACCAGAGCCTGTTTGACACTTGGATCCATCAAAGTACAACTCCCATGTAGGAATGTCTAAACACACTCTCATCAGGGAAAGATTCATTGGTGGGTAATGCTAGTGGTGAAGGAGCATCAACTATATGGTCGGTTAAGGTTTGACCTTTGATTGCTTTTTTTTTGTTGGAGATACCCCCGAGGGGGTCCCCTTTAGCTTAGAAGCCAAAGTCTGAGGGGTATCCATTCCGCCAAAATCCACTCGAGGTACGATCTCAACCTCATCCCTTTATAGGCGTCGGGGCTTTGCACTCAGCAAGACTTGATCCCTGGTGGGCTCATTCCGAACCTTTCAACTTCACCATTAGACCAAGGGCCCATTGACTTTGATTGATTTTTGAGAAATGAACTTAAGGTCGAACTCTATTAACAACATGACCCATTTAGCTAGACGTCTTGATAGATTTGTTTTAGTAAAGAGATAGCGTAAAGGGTCAAACTTTGTCATCACATGTAATTCAACATTTAGTAAGTAATGTCGCAACTTACTAGTAGCGAATACAACAACGAGACATTTTTTTTCAATGGTAGAGTAACATGTCTCGTAATCAAGGAGCGTTCAACTAATGTAATAGACCGCATGCTATTTACTGTTGGAATCCTTTTCAGCCAACAATGTCGCAAGAGCATAAGTGGAAGCAGCGATATAGAGGATCAATGGCCGATTGGCTATAGCAAGCTTTAAAATAGGGGGAGTTGTGAGATATTCTTTCAGATTCTTAAAGCCTTGTTTATAGTCCTCATTCCAATTGAAGTGGACATCCTTTCTAAGGAGATGCGTAAAGGGTAGCGTACGATCGACTAAGCAAGCAACAAAATGATGAATGGCTTGTATCCGTCCTTGTAACATACGTAATTGGGAAATGTTACGAGGAGGTGGCATATTGATGATGGCATCAATTTTCTTTGTATCCACCTCGATGCCTCTGTGAGATATGATAAACCCTAAAATTTTACCACTATCTACTCCAAAGACACTTTTTTGGGTTTAAGCGCATGTTATATTTGTGCATATGCTCAAAGATTTGATAGAGGATAGGCACGTTATCATGACGGGTTAAGGATTTAGAAAGAATATCATCGACATAGTCTTCCAAGATTTTGTGAATGTAGTGATGGAAGATTAAGGTCATTGCTTGATGATAGGTAGCACTAGTGTTCTTTAGACCAAAAGGCATCATAACCCAACAAAATGTGCCCCAAGTAGATGTAAAAGTCGTCTTGTATTGATCTTGCAAGTTAATAAAGATTTGGTTGTATCCTGAAAAGTCATCCATGAAGGATAACAAAGCATGTCTAGCAATAGAGTCCACGATCATATCGATGTTATGAAAAGGAAAGTCATCTTTTAAAGATGCCTTATTTAGGTCTCTGAAATCCGTACATATCCGAACACGATTATTGGGTTTGGCTACAAGAAAAATGTTTGAATTCCAAAGAGAATAATCAATTGAACGGATAAAACCTATGTCAAGTAGTTTTTCAAGTTCTCCCTTAACATGTAAGGAAACTTTGGGATTCATTTTTCGAATCTTCTGGAAAATCGGTTTAGCATTATCAGCAAGGACAATGTTATGGGTCACTATCTGAGGACCGATACTTGGCATATCAGAATATGTCCAAGCGAAGAGTTTAGGAAAGGAATGAAGCAAGGTTGTGAGATCCTCTTGTTCTTCATCATCTAGACACTTCCCAATTTTAATTATTTTTTCCTTGTCATCGATATCCATGGGGACATCGAGGGTATCACCTAAAGGGAGTGCATTAGATTTGGCAGCATCAGGATCATATGGTTCTAAGTTGGGAGGAGGTTCGTTAATAGCTCACCCACGGTGGACTCAGAACTCAACATAGCACAAGAAACATGCCTCTTGGAGCGAGAAGGAGTATCTGAAGCACCTAAGACGTGTTTTAAGTCATCATTGTCATGAACATAGGTGAAGAGGGGAGCATCCACATCAAGAAATTTAGAGTGTTTAAGCGTAAGAGTGGTTCTTGATGTGCATGATATAGTGTTGATGTTGAGGGAGGGTCTTTGATTAGCTTTTGTGGCTTTAGAAAAGGAAAACCCAAGGCCGGTTTTAGTTCCTTGCGTATTTGGTTCAATGGGGACACATATACCTTGTTCATCCTTTCCACATCCTTGACCTTTGTAACCCAATTGTTTGAGGAGGTCGTAACCACATCCATAAAGTCTCTCCATTTCTTATGGGTTAGGGGGTTGTTGATAATCTATCTCATCAAAATTTGTTGTATATGTGACATTGTCTTCCGAAAGAGATGATGTAGAGATAGGGTAAGGGTGTTCCTCTTGTAAATGGATAAGACAAGAGATTGATCATTTGGAATATCCTCTTTAGCATTACACTACACTCACCCATGAAGGAAGGAGTAAACTCTAAAGAGCCCCAATCGTCACCAAGTAAATTAAACTTGGATTTATCTTCAGGTGGGTCTTTCGCATAAGGGGCAATGTTAGAGGTAGGCATGAGGGTATGAAGAGGACTTGATGTGCCCTTCTCGAGTTGTAAATAAATCTCAGGTTCGGGGTCAATTTCAATTTGATAGACTATCATTATAGACATATTTCATTTTTTGATGAAGGGTCGAGGGTACTGCTTGCATCTCATGAATCCATGGTCATCCCAAGAGGAGATTGTAAGAAAGATCATAGGGAATGATGTGGATTGGATTCTGCAACATAACCATTCCAACAGTAATGGGTAAGGTGATAACACCAAGGGGTTGTTTGGTAACATTATTGAATCCTCTAATGGATAAGGAATCAAATTGGATTTGTGATCGGTCTACGTGTAACCTATCGAGAATTACATTGCACACATTTAGGGCAGAGCCATTATCAACCAAGGTTATTTTGATACCTATCTGCTCATATTGGGCTATAATCATAAAGGCATCATTTTTTTGGTGGAGCTCTAAGGGCGGTAGCTCATGTTGATAGAAAGTGATATCCACATTAGTTGTGTTCATGTCAGTGAGGAGAGTGGCCACATCATTAGTTTTCATACCAAGAGGAACCACTATTTTTTTAAATTATAATATATATATATTAGATAGGTTGTTTGAAGCATGGAGTGATAATTAGGGGAATTTTGAAGGAGATCACAAAGGGATATTTTGGTAGGAGTGTTTTTAAGTTGTTCAGCCAAATCATACTCCCTGAGTTGCAAGTTGAAGCGAGGAGTTGTGGGTAAGATAGGGTTGGGTAATGGTAAGGAAGTGGAGGTGGATGGTTGTTGGGGATGTGGGTTATTATGAGTATAATGTGTGTGGGCGATGGTATCTTTCTTAGGAGGGTAGAGGGTAAACTCAGGTTGGATGACATTGACATCTTTTGTGTTAGGTGGGGTATCACAACAAACCAATGTGGATGAAGTAGGGGACGTGAAGTCTTGGAGGACATCATCCAACATGCCCATATCATCATGACTAAAAGGTTTGGAATACAAGGGAGGGGAAGGTGTAACTACATCATCACCAATATTAGTGGATGAAGTGAGTGAGAGGAAGCTTTGAAGAGCTTCATCCAACTGATCAAAAGCATCACAACTAAAGGATTTCGATGATATAGTATTCCTATAGTGAATAAGTGTGTGCATTGTATCATGTGAGTTGTCTATGTTTTCAAGTATATGTGTCACAGAATCCACTTTGAAAGACCTAGGAACTAAAGTAGAAAGGGAAACATGTAATGCTTTAATACTACTTAAAATGCTATTTTAAGCTAAGCAAAAGCATATAATAGAGAAAAAAAAAACTGAAACCTAGCATTAACAAAGAGCAACTGAAAGTACAAAACCTAGAAAGCAAATGCAGAAAGGACTGATGCAAAATGCCTACTAGGACTAGGTCGCCCAGGTGGGTGAACTAGTCCTGGTATGATTTTTTTTGAGTTTTTAAAGTATTTTTTGATGAAAAATGTAGATTTTTGAAAGTTAACATGGAGAGATATAAGGTATATGTGATTTTTTGTATGAGGTAAGGAATTAAATGACAACTATGATGCTTTTTCACTAATGCACAATGAAAAACCTTACGATTCTTGTTTACACAATGCAACATTCAAGGCAATGTAAAATAAAGAGCTCCTAATATGCAAATGCAATGGAAATTAGACGTAGCTAATGTGTTGAAATGCAAGTTCACCAAAATGAACTAAAAAATTTGAAGGGTTTTTGTGAGAGAAATGACAAAGGAACAGATCTTCTATCACTTTCTACAGTTTTCATCTAGAAGGAAGAGGGATTTCCCTTGTCATTCATCAAGAAAGCCCTAAATCTGGCGATTCTTTAGAGAGAGAGATTGAAACCCTAAGGGAGTGGGATGTGAAAATGTGTTGAGATGAGTTATGAAATTTAAACTATTTAACCTAAACTAATTTAGCATTTATGTTGCTAGAAAACACATGGTGTAATGCAATAGAAATGAAAGCAATAAGAGTAAACTAACCTAATAGAACAAAAAAGTGCACCAACAAACTGAAGAGGGATGAAGCAGAGATTGTATAGGTCATTGGAATTCTAGAAAATTAGAATTTTGAGTTGACTGGGACACTTACGCCAACAGGGGCGACCTAATCCCTTTAAGGAAAATCTGCTCTAGAGGTCATTTTGGTCAAATGGTCCCCGAATATCAAACTTTATGTACCAAAAAGCCTTGTTGGGACTAGGTTGCCATTATGGGTGACCTACTCCCTTTTTTCGTTTTTGGTAAACAAAAAGTGGACTTGGGCGCCTTGGATCTATGTTCTGCGGGAATCCTATCTGAAACCTATAAAATGACCTGCAAAACAGAATGTATTTGTTTTTCTAATGTAGGGTTTGCCTTGGTCAAATCCCTAGTTGTATTCAAACTTGAAATGAAATTGAAACTTGCAAAACCCTAGCCCTAAGTATGTCTAGAGCTAATAAAACCAAAAAAAAAGCAACAACCCTATTCTATTGTGCTAGAACAAGATGTGTATAAAAGGATTTGAAATGATTTGTAAAACCCTAAAGCCCTAGAAATCTTACACCATTACAAATGAAAGCAAGAAGGAATGCAAATGATATCCAAACCTCAAATCTGCAAATGACTTGAAGGTAGAAGATGGAGGCACTTTGAAACTAGTATTTAGGAATGATTTGGTGGCTAGTTGCACCTCTTCAACCTAGATCTCTCCATGAATCTCCATAGGCATCTATCACCAACCTTGTCAAAATGTGATCTTGAATATGAAGTGACCTCCAAGACCTACAAAAATCCCTAGTTTTGTTGTCTAGAAGCTTCAACTTTGCTATGTGAGGGATGAATCTTCTTGAGGAAGATGTTTTGCCACTTGATTTTGGAGTTGAGTGTGAGAGATTAGCAAGAAAGAGTGAAAAATGAGCTAGAAGAGTCCTCAAAATGACCTAAAAACAAGTATATATAAGCAACATGACCTAATTCTCTAGAATTTTGACCTAATAAGTTGACACCCGTCGGGAATTTTAGGTTAATTATTGGTTTTTCCACTTAAAACTTGAAAAATCCACAAAAAGGACTAGGTCACCCACTTGGGCGACCTAGTCCCACTAAGGGATTTTTAAGTGGGAACTGTGATTTTTGAATGTTTTTTGATGTATTTGGTTGGGGGTTGAATGATCCCTTGGGTATATCAAGCCTCTAAGTCCAAATTAACAACATTAGGGGCCTATAAATGTTGTTTTAGGGTGAAATTTGGTGAAACAGGACCTAAAGTAGGACCAAAATGGGCACAAAATTGTCTTTTTGTTCAAAGGTATGCAATTTTTGGCGACACAGTTGTGAACATAGGTGATCAGATAGACGCACTGAGCAATGGCAAGTATAAGAGTGCATGGCATAGAATTCTTCCAACAAAGGATGGAAACCGGTTATTAGTGGCATCCTTTTATAATCCCTCATACAATGTAGTGGTGAGCCCTGCACCTCAGCTCATTACTCAACCCAATGGAAAAATTGCTCATGAATTATCTACTTATCCAAAGTATCCATTTGGTGACTATATGAAGGTTTACTCTCAGCATAAATAAGAAGAAAAGGAGTCGCACTTCAAAGCAATGGGAAGGTTGAATGAACAAATTTCTTGCTAAATGAAAAATAATGTTCTAGAAAAAGAGATGGTCAATAAATTTAGTCATAGTGGATCATTCTCTTTTTTTAATTTATTAAAAATTGAGTTTAGTTTCAGGACAATAATAATCTTGGTCAATGTAATAAAATGTGTCAATTTAATTAGTGAATCTTTTATTGCTTCTGGTTTTCAATCTTAAGGATTACATATATGTTTTGAAGTCTGGTTTAACTATCTATTGATAGTTCTTATTATTTGTATTTTTTCTTTTCTTTTTGAAAAAAATTCATTACTTTTGTCTAATAATTGACTTTTCTTTATATTTGTAATAGTAGTTGAAAATATTGTGTAGACCGGGTGACTAACTCTTTGAGCTGCCAAGTTGGACGTTTCTTAGCCGGTTTCAGTCAAACAAATTGACTGTTTAACAAGAGTTTCACTTTGGCTCCATGCCTCCAGTAATGTAAAGAAAAAAGAATGCAAAAAAGGATAAAAACTTTAATAAAAAAAAACTAGTTGAAAATATTATTACCAAATTTTAAAAGATATTTAAACAAAATTATTTTAGAAAGTAATTCTATGAAAAACAATGTTATATTGTGTATTTATCTTAATATTTTAAAATTTATGTTTTATATAATATAAATATTTTAAATAGAATTTTTAATTTAATAAATATTTTCAAATTTATAACATTTTTCTTAATTAATAATAATTTACATTAAAAAAATCAATATTGAGTTTTAATAATTAATTTAATAATCTTAAATATAAAGTAAATTATTAGTCTACAAGAATTTATATTTAATTTGGTGTAAAGAATATTTTAGTTACATTTATTTTTTATATAATTAAAAAATTATATAAATAATTTCATTTTTAATCATGAAACCATGATTTTGAGTTAATGTATATGGTCCCTCATATAAAGCAATGGCGAAAACCCTAGCGGAGGACTCTGGCGAAATTCGTAGCTCAAACAATGACGATGGCGATGGTGGAGATGAGGAGGACTCTAGGATGAGGATGGTGATAGGCATACACTTGGTGTCCCTTTCTCTATTGTTGTCGATGGTGACATACTTGTTGCCTCTATTTTCACCCCTTCTACAACGTTTAGGGGCCATCCTACCCATGTGGCTTCAACCTTGTATGGTGTTGGAGAGGGCAGTTGAGTTTCCAATTCTAGGGAGGCCAATGAAGTTGAAGGTGTGGACATTAATGGTGATGTTTTTTCTAATGGCTCTAGATCTAATGGAGTGGAGTTTCTAGAGGAGTTTGATTGTTGCTTAGATTCGTGGAGTTTGGAGGAGGATGAATATCTTTTAGACATCCTTCTAGAGGCTCGTTTGCAAGCTAAGGATAGGGAGGTGCTTGTTTCTTCTGTGGGGAGGTGTACCCAGTCGAATATGGATGAGGATTTACCATTTCTTTCTTCCCGGTTGGAGGCTCAATGCTCTGCCTAGAAGTTTGTGTTGGGTATTGAGTGATCTATTATTTTGGGCTAGGATGGGTTTGACTTGTGTAGTTCTCTCAAGAGGGGATTTTTGTTGTCACCTCCTTTGTCCCCTCTCCTACTTCCGATTGTTTCTCAGCTCTCTACCCTATGGTGTCTGATCTTTCTGGGGGTTCTATTTTGGGGTCTCCCTTGGAGGTCCCCAATCCTTCTGCTCTTGTTCAAATTGAGTTTTCAGACAACTCTATTTTGGGTGTTCCCTACTCCTTGGCCTCTCTGCCTCCTTGTTCAGATTCTGATCTTCATAATCTTAAAGGAGTTGTTGCCTCTAGTGATGTTTCTCAGAAAACTTCTTAGACTTTTCTCAGTGATGTTAAGACTCCTATTTCTCCTCTTTCTTTCTCTCTCACCATTCCTGATGGGTGGATTGATAGAACCGTGGTTGGTCTACAAGCTACCCTTATTGGGAGATTTTATGGTTTTAGACCAAAAACTGATGTTATTTGCAGGTGGGCTTTTGAGCTTTGGGCTACTCCTGGTCTTTGTATTTTGGCTTTGATGAGTGGGTATTTTCTTTCTTCCTTTAGTTCCTTGGAGGATTGCATTCACATTTGTCATGAAGGCCCTTGGCTTTTTGGTAAGGCATTTCTTCACCTTCAACGTTGGTCTATTGGCTTTGATGCCACTATGCTTAACTTGTAGCTTCTTTGGGTTCATCTCCTTGAGCTTCCTTTAGAATTTTAGGATCATGAAATTATTCAAGATATTGCTAACATTGTTGGTCATTTTGTTACCTTAGATAAGATCGCTAATGATAGATCCAAATTTCTCTTTGTTAGATTTTATGTTTTGGTCGAGTTAGGTTTTGTGTTGTCCAAATGTGTGAGCCTTTTCTCCAAGCTAGGTTCTTGGGAGCAAGAACTTCTTTATGAATCTGCTCGGTTGTTCTAGCCTATTACTCAGGGCCAATGTCATCTTGAGAAAGATCTGAATACGATGGTGAGTACTTTAAATGGTGAAACTCTTTCCCAGTCTACTACAACCTTGACCTCCCATGGAGTTGTTGGTAATGGTCCTATATTAGGGATAAAAAGGAAGTTGGATGTTGGGGTTGGTGTTTCTTATTCTTTGTTTCTCCCACTGTTATTGGTAATGAGAAGTTTTTTGCTAAGAGCTTTAGGATGGTTGGTGCTTCTTGTAAGCATAAGAGAAATTTTGCTGATAAGATTGGTGGTTTTCCTATTTTTGGCCCTGCTCCTACTCTACAGTCTATGTTGAAGTTCGGATTCAAACCTCCTTGATTGGCTCTTTGGGTTTTGGGTCTTTCCAAAACTTTATCCCGATTCTTGGCTTTGGTCAATAGCCTTGTTAGTTATTTTGTTCTTTTTGTTCTCTTTGTCTCATCCTTGCCTCACCTCTAGTGGGCTTTATTTCCTTTTTACCTTTATGGTTGCCCTGTAATGGGTACCGACCCTTCTAGTCTTAACATAATCAAAACCATGATTTTGAGTTTAAAATTTGCTTGCATTTTAATGTGAATTGTGACAAAAATATTTGTACTAAAATGTTTAATGGATGTGGAATGTTATTCTAATCAAATTCTAAATAGAAAAAATAAATAATAAATAAAATTATATATTTGAAAAAGAAAGAAAAATTCTTCATATAAATTATAATATATATATATATAGATAGGTAATCTAGATAATAGAATTGGAATAATGGTGATAATTAATTAAGAAGGTAGACTTATTTATATATAGGAAGATGATGGATAGTCAATTTTGATGTCATTCAATTGATTTATCATTGTCATTTTTGGTGATATGAGCTGAGTGTCCCATGTAAGATGGGGAAAATAAAATAGATTAGATTAAGTGACAACCGACACTTTTTAAACTATTAACCTCATCCAAACAAGAGAAAACAATGAAAGCATAAGAAAAATAAAAATATTAAATCATAATACTCCCCATGCTTGAATCTTGAATCACTTCTCTTGCTCTCTTATTTCTCCTTTTTGCCATCTTTGCCCTCAGATTTGTTGCTTCACATGTGCAAATACCTGCAAAATAGTAAGTAGAAAGTTGGAGATAATTAGTTGTTAAATCAAAAATGGAGGAGAAAGGTTGCTTTTATAGACAACCATTCGAATGGATAGATGAGATTGATCTTCTAGACAGATTCTAAAATCAACAGATGAGGATTCATGAGAGGGAGGTTACGAAATGGATGGCCAAGATCGAATTTCTAGAAAGATGCCAAGATCTATGGTTGAAAATTGATGCAACCAGAATATGTCATGCATGGAAAAGATATGACGCCGACGGCTATGATGCCTAACGGCTATGACAGACATGCAGGACATGTAGGCTATGACATGAAATAATGACAAGGATCTTTGACCAAAATGGCGGGATAAATTATTTATTCGAAAATGGAGGAGGATGACAAGTGGCAAATAAATTATTTATTTGGAGGAAATGAAAAAGGAGATTTAATTAAATTGATAAATTTAATAGGAGATAGAAATTAAATATGGATAATTGATTTGGATCAATTATTTAAAGGAGAAGAATGACACAAATAAATAATTTTGTCAATTATTTAATTATAGAAGAATAAAAGGTCAAATAATAATTATTATCTAACTATAGACATGTGATGAAAGATAAATAATTAAATAAATAATGATTTATTTAATTATTGAAGAAAGGGGTATTAGTGATGCAATTAATTTATTTTAATTGATCATGATAGAATAAAGATTGGAAAGTGAATTAATTAAATAATTAATAAATTGTTTAATTAATAAAGGAATATGATCAAGAATAATTAAATAGTTAAAATTATTTAATTATTAGAGGATGATGACTAAGGAAAAATGTTGCTCGTAGATCTTAGAACATTTTTTAGTGTCTACATCCCAAATTCTGAAGGTCTCATAATTTTTCAAGTGTCAAGGGTGTCAAATCTAGGAAGATCACAACAAAATTTTTATCAAGTTGGGCAACTAAGGACTAATTGCCAAGGTGGTTAAGATCTCCCTCACTTTTGGCTCTTTCTTCGCCATGAAAGTTATCAATCAATCTACTGGTTCACAAAATGATTAATGAAATTCAAACACTATTAGAATATAATGTTAGTACGGATCATACCCTTATAACATTTATATAATGTTCTAATATAAGGTTATTAAACCTTATATAGTAAATGCTTTATTGAGCATATTCCTTTCGAAATAATTATAGTCTAATATTATTAGATTATTAATTATTTATGAATGGTTATTTTGAATAGGTGTGACTAATACCCCTTAAAGTATTATGCCATTTTTTCTTCTTTATTTTATATGGTAGATGCTACTGTTGTCTTCTTGGTTTTAATATCCTTATGAATCCGACCAATTTGGCCTGATAATGGTTTTCTAAGTTTCCTTGTTCTTAGCTAATAGCTTTGTGTAGTTCTCTTACCTTTGTTTTATCACTCACCAATAATTTTCATGCCTTGTTTTCTTACTTAATGTTTTCCATTAAAGATTATGACCACACAACATTAGAAATTTTCATCTTCAACTAACATGTAATTTTGTCTCATATTGATATATTCATATTAAATGTCATTTTATTTTTTAAATATTTTAAAAATAAAATGAGGAAGATGAAGAGGGTAAAGGTTAATATAAATAGTTTCTTTGTTGGTATCATACAGATTACATTAGTTAGAGGATGGATATAGATAGTAAATGTTAAACTTCTCTAGCAACCTGTAAAAATTGATAACAAAAAAGATATAGAATAATTAATAAATGTCAACATTATCTCAATGCCTAATTAATTATTATAAGCATGGACGATGGACATAAATTAAAGAAAAAGTAGAACTTTTCTAGCATGTCTTATTAGAAATTAAGAAGAGTCAAAAGGAAAATTCTCTAGCCACTCTAAAGGATAAAGATAAGCAATCTCTACCATAGTAGGAAAACTTGGTGAGTTCTAGCTGGTCTCACAATATTTTTCAGTTGGTGAATTACTCATCAAGGATTTATAGGTCAATTCTTGGTAGATTTCTCATTGGTTTGTCAAAGAAACTCATAAGTTTAATAGTTGGACTCTGGTGAGTTTTTATTTGGAACTTGTTTGCTGAAGAAAAATGTTGCTCATAACTATTTTTTGGCTTTTTTTTAATTTTTGTCTTCAACAAGTGCATTCTTAGTGGAGTGAATTGATTGTTGACTGATTGGAGAGCAATTTGAAAGGATTTATTGATGGTTGGTTGGTAGTGAAAAAAAATGAAAAATGGCATGTATTGTGAAGGTCCTTATGGCCTCGAAGGCCTTAATTTGGCCTAGTCATGGGAACTCCATCCTTTGATCTTTCCTTGTATTACAATAAGGAACATGTCATGGGTATGGCCACCCTCGGAACCTCATTCTAATTTTAAAAATAAAAACTTAATAACTGTTTTGGACTACATCATAAGGAAAATAAGAGTTTTTCCCTTTAAATAACCAAATGACATTTCCCCCCATTTTTATGAAAATTTGAGGAGTATTTTATCTCTAAATTAAATCCCAATAAATTGAAGTCTATTAATATGTTTGGTTTGCCTAGTCAATCATGATTCCAAGTAATGTTATTGTGATCAAAGTAGACTTATGAGTTCTATAAAGTCATTCTTTGTGCTTCTCATTTATTAATTTTTTTTGTTGCGTAGTTATGTTGGAAGGAAGCATGTTGAAGAGAAAGAAAGATGGTGTTGACGCATAAAATTCACGTGGCATTTAAGGGATCAATAGACAGAATATGGCCTTTAGAGAAAAGGGCATTCTTTCTATGGATGAATGCTTCCCAACCAAAGACAATTTGACATTACTATAATTAAAAAAATTGACATTACAACTTGACATTGCAAAATTTTACATTTCAACTTAAATTAAAAAATTATGATTTTTAATTTATTCAATAGATAATTACTTATAACTAATTAAAAAATTCTTATTACTATAATATTTACCTACAAATAAGTATTGATTATTATTTTAATATTAATTTTTACTTTTATTTCATTATAAAATAACTCAACACTACTCTCATACAACTTGCTTTCTCATCAATGAATAAGCAAAGATTACATGGATAATTTTTAAGCATAATTTTCTCTAGAGTATAAAATAGTTATGTTCTACTGCTTTGGTATCTTGTTACATAAGATCCAAATATAATTATTGATTTATTAACATTATCAAAATATATTTATCAAATTATCAAATAAATAAACAAACTAAAAGTTTTTGTGAATTTCATTTAATACAAACATCGGAAATCATTGAGTACAAAATCTTTAAAATTGAATTTTATACAAATATTTCTTTCAGCTCATTATAAACAAGTAATTCTCTATCACTCACCTCTCCTCATGCGAGTCACCTAAACACCTTAAAAATCTCTCTCAGAAATATAAAGCCTTTTTCGATAGAAATTCAAACGGAGGTCCCCTCAAGAGAAGAGGCAAAACAATTGACCACGTGAAAAACGAAAGCTTAACTTACTCACAGCCTAACAGCCAGATAATGCCCTGTCACAGACAGATCATGTCCCTCTCAGACAGAAAACAAAAAGATCTTCAATTCAAGCACGTCAACATACAAATTCAATTTTAACATATCAGTTCTTGTATAGTCCAAAATCGAGGCCAAATGAAGAATCCTAGTCAAAACCCAATTAGATTTGTCTGTAGAAAATCAAGCTGTTCGATTTGAATTGAAGACGAAATGTGAATGTTAGTCAAAAAACAATAATGCCTTCTGCTCTAATCGTCAACCATAACTTGAACAGTATTCTGACACGAAATTTAATCTGCCAGTGACTTTTAATTCTTGGCGACTGGTGGTATGTTGACAGAAAAGGATATAAATAGGGTCTCAGGGTTATAAACATTAGCAAGTGTTCTTCTATCTTCTCAGTTGTTAACGTTTGTTTAGCATTTGACTGTCTTTTGGCTTTCGAGGAATTTAGAAATGGCTGTTCCAGTGATTGACGTAAAGAACATTGATGGAGGAGACAGGAAGGCCATTATGGCTCAAATCTCACAGGCTTGTGAGACTCCTGGATTTTTTCAGGTATATATGGCTACTTCTTATCTGAGTTACAGTAGCAATAGAAAAAATGGGTCAGCTGTTTTCGAATTCACCTTTCATCATCGTGATAATTTATTTAATATTTATTATATAAACGATATTTTAAGCATTCATGATGGTCTATATATTATTCATTACATATAACCATTCATGACAGTCACTGAGATATTCATTACATATAAATGATCTTTTAACCATTCGTGACAGTCTCATTACATACAAATGATGTTTTAATGTTCATAATATATAATAGGTGTTTTAAACATTTATTAGAGTCTATTTAATTTTCATGACATATAAACGATGTTTACATCATGAAATTGAAGTAAAATGTTATTTTATTTTTCAGATTATAAACCATGGCATTGACCATGGTCTTCTGGACCGTGTGAAGGAGGTATGTTCACAGCAATATAAGATTAACAGAGAACAAAACTTCAAGGATTCTTTAGCAGTGAGGACCCTGAAGAGAGCCATTGAAGCTGAAGCCAAGGGAACAAATGTTGAGAAGATTGAGAATATGGATTGGGAGGATGTTTTTCAAGTGCACGAGATGCAAGACACAAATTCCTGGCCTTTGGAACCTAAAGATTTCAAGTACGTACAGTATTCAATCATTACTAATCTACACTGCTATACATCATTTTATTTGGTCTTTCTATATAAATTTTATGAGCAACTAACAAACAAAATCAATAGAAGAAATTCATATAATTTAATTTTGGTACAATTGTTTTGACTAGTAGAATCATTGTAAGCTCTGTTCTTCAGCACTGAA
The DNA here is from genome assembly GCA_007115665.2 of Sequoiadendron giganteum. NCBI lineage: Eukaryota > Viridiplantae > Streptophyta > Pinopsida > Cupressales > Cupressaceae > Sequoiadendron > Sequoiadendron giganteum. Next base: position 16,784,536 of record CM021105.1, read on the forward strand.
ACAAAGTCAAATTTTTTATGGAAGAAGAATATATTTCTTAAATTTTTAGACTATTTTCCAAATTTTAATTTCATTTTGAAATGTCACTTGTATGAAGGTAAACATTATCTTTGAAGGTTCAAGGTGTTTCAAACTTATTTCATTCAATTCAATGCAAAACATATCTAATACATTAACATTTTGCATTTTATATAGGGAGATAATTAAGGAGTTCCGCAGCCAAATATTCAGACTGACTGAGAAATTGTTGGAAATAATAAGTGAAAGTTTGGGGCTGGAGAAAGGATATCTAAAAAGGACATTTGCAGGGGGAGAGAAGCCATTCTTTGGCACCAAGGTGAGCCATTATCCTCCGTGCCCTAGGCCAGACCTGATAAAGGGCATCCGTGCTCATACAGATGCAGGTGGCCTCATTCTTTTGTACCAAGATGATGAGGTTCCTGGCCTTCAAGTGCTTAACAATGGTAGCTGGATTGATGTGCAACCTATGCACCACTCAATAGTTGTGAACATAGGTGATCAGATAGAAGCAGTGAGCAATGGCAAGTATAAGAGTGCATGGCATAGAATTCTTCCAACAAAGGATGGAAACCGGTTATCAGTGGCATCCTTCTATAATCCCTCCTACAATGCAGTGGTGAGCCCTGCACCTCAGCTCGTTGCTCAGCCCAATAGTAACAAAGCTCATGAATTATCTACTTATCCAAAGTATCCATTTGGTGACTATATGAAGGTTTACTCTCAGCAGAAATATGAAGAAAAGGAGCCGCGCTTCAAAGCAATGGGAAGGTTGAATGAACAAATTTCTTGCTAAGTGAAAAATAATGTTCTAGAAAAAGAGATGGTCAATAAATTTAGTCCTAGTGGATCATTCTTCTTTTTAAGTTTATTAAAAATTGATTTTAATTTCAGAACAACAATAATCTTGGTCCCTTCAAAATTTGTAGGGTTCAAGGTCTTTGTTTAAATCGGGTTTGTAAAAGGTTGAAGATCCCTTCAAAATCTGTTTGTTGTAGTTTGAGTTGATTTGAATATCTGTGAATGGTTGCTGCTGATGGGTTGTAGTTAGTTTGACGATTACTTTTCTACTAGATTTTTTGCCTTATAAAAAGTTTTAGGTCCCTACAAAACCTTCTTGTAATGGGTTTCAAGTCCCATCAAAATTTATTTTCAATTAATCAAAAACAATACTCTTAGAAAATATATTTGTTACATCAACACTCTATGGCTGCAATGTAATTCTTGATAGTATATATGTTTTTAAGGTCTTGTTGAACTATCTATTGGTAGCTCATATTATTTGTATTTTTACTTTCTTCAATATAGAAAAGAAGAAGTGCTGATTACTTTTGTCTAATAATTGACTATGATTACATTTGTAATAGTAATAAGAAATATTATTGTCAAATTTTAAATGATATTATAAAATAATTTGTATAAAAATAAATAAATTATAATAATGTGTATTTGTTTGATTATTTTAAAATTTATGTTTTACATAACATTAATGGTGAAAATAAAAATAATAAATTTAATATTTTTTTAAATTTTATAACATTATTTTAATTACTAATAATTTGCATAAAAAAAATCAATATGAAGGTGCAATAATTAATTTAATAATCTTTTATATAAAGTAAATTGTTAGTCTAAGAGTATTTATATTTAATTTGGTGTAAAAAAATATTTTAATTAGACTTCTTTTCTATATAATTAAAGAACATTGAACAACCCCTCCAACAAATTTACTTCCTAATTGGTTTCCCTATTTTAATATCCCGAAAGGTTTGGCTTAAACAACATGCTCTAAGATTTGATTTGCTTAGGTGGCTCATTTAAAATCACAATAATAGATAGGCCCTACTAAAGAAGTTAGTGTAACTAATTGATAGGATACATATTGTTTGAAGTTTCAGCCACATAACTATCTCACATCATAAATTGCTAGCCATAAAATAATTTGTCACTCATTGTTTATTGTTCCTCACTTCACATCTTGCATTTAATTTTCAGATCTCTGAATCAATTCAAATTTTTATGAGATCTTTTCTAGCCTTAAAACCTTGATATTTTCCTATCCACTTTTCAGTTATTGTTAACATATTGAAGAAATGACTATAGGGAGATTGTTTTTGGTTTTTCTTGTTTAAAATAAATTTTGTTGTGGTATGACTTCATAAAAATTAAAGATATCAAGTTTCCACAATCCATCATGCTGTTCAAATTTAGTTTTTGGTTTTAATTGTGTAAAAAAATAAAATTTACACAATCAAAATTCATAAAAATTCCCTGCAAACTCTATCCTTTTTTTCTCATCAACCCTCATCATTTATTTTTATTTTATTTTCTAAAACAATTTTGTTGTTATATATTAAATGAAGGCATGGTTCTCTAGTTCTCACATCAAAAAAGATAACTACCAGATAGTTAAATATTCCCCGTCCTATGCCTAACAACAAACTAAACTACTAGATAATTGAAATATTCCTCATCCGGCACCTGAAAATTTTTTAACTTGCAACAAATATTTTTGTTTAAAAGGCTGCAAAAATCTTGGCTCAAGCTCAAAAATCTAAGGTACTAGCTCTGAAACCTTGACTTTCTTAGAGCTACTTTCGTAATCACCACTCACACACCTCCTCCACCAACAAATTTTCTAGCAACCAAGGTTTATTCTATTCTAATATACTTTTTAAGTGGAAAAGTTTCAAAAAATTCAAAAATAGCGTCCAACTCAAAAACCCACTAACATTACTCTCCCCGCCTCAGTGTAGTAGGTGATCTGGTGATTTCTACCAACTTGTTCTAGTAAGTTCTACCACCTAACCGATAACAAATAGGTGAAACCATTAAATTTTGTATATTGGTCAAGATAAGATAAAACATAAAATATGAATATGTCAACAATTATCTCAAATTTTCTTGTAATGTCTATGACCTCTATAAATAGAGGTATTTGTAATCAGATTTGCAAGCAATAAAAATATATCAATCTTGTTGTACAACAACATGATTTTGTTGAGTGATTTATGTTTTTCCTCTGCCCACTAACATAGACCAACATCTACTCCTATTGCTAGAAGTATAAAACTTAGAAAATATGATAATGGGTCTAATGTTAATTCAACAATATTCAAACAACTTGTTGGGAGTTTGATGTATTTCACAACAAATAGGCCGAAAATTATGTTTGGAGTTAGTTTGATGTCTAGATTCATGGACTCACCTAAGGATTCACATTGGCAAGTTGGAAAAACAATATTGAGGTATCTTGTAGAAACTATTGAATATATGGCATAATGTACTCCACAATAGATAAGTTTGAGTTGGTTGGATATATTGATAGTGATTTTGTAGGAAACATTGATGATCATAAGAGCACTTCAGGATACGTATTTAATTTTGGAACATGTATCATTGCATGGGCATCAAAGAAACAACCTATAGTCACAATTTCATCTATAGAAGCAGAATATGTGGTAGGTACATCAACAACATGTCAAGCAATATGGATGTGAAGAGTTTTGATGGACATAATGCATGATCAAAAAGAGCCTACAGGGTAAACCCACAATAGTGGGTTACAATTTTTTCCATGAAAAAAAATTAGAAATTCTCATCAAAAAATTTTAAATGGCTTACCCCTTCTAATGAAGGGGTTCTAATGAACCCCTCCCCCTTCTAATGTACCCCTCCTTCGAATGAATCCCCCCTTATAATTATCCCCCACCCCCTTCTAATGAACCCCCACTTACACCATATAGGGGGGTTCATTTGAACCCCCCTTCTCATGAACCCCCCTTTTTTCACCTCCCCCTCCACCATTTCAACATTTATGCATTGTTTTGACTATCGAAGCTCGAGAAGGAGGTGTAAATGGATTCGACTTGATGAACCAAGGTGGAGGACTGTAGTGATCAAAACGTGCTTTCCAACAACTATAAATTTAATATATTCTATTTTTATTTTATATTTTATATTTTAGTTTTATTAAAACATAGGATTTTCATCAAACATCAAGTTCGGTAATAAAAAATCATTGTGGAAAAATAGTAAATTTGAGAATTTATTTTTGAAAAATATATATGCACTAGGCATTGATGTCCTCGTTCCAACAAAAAAAAAAAGAAAAATTGAATTTCAATACATACCAAAAAAGTTATGCGAGTTGAAGTGCACCTATGTCTAAATTGTAATTGGTTTGACTTCAAAACTTAATTAAAAGAAAAATATTCAACAAAACGTTATAAAACAAAACAAAAGCACTAGATACTAGTGTTACCAACCTAAATTCAAAAGAATCAGAATTTTATCCTTTCTAGAAAAAAATTTATGCAAGCCGAAGTACACACCACTTTTTAAAATGTTGTTTACTATTAAAAACTAGTTATCAAAGGAGATACAAAAAAAATTAATTTTTTTTTTTTTTAAATACATTAAAAATCTACAGAAAAAATCTCACGAATCACTAGTTTACATAATTTTCAAATTCCTAACAATTTACCTACTATAGGTGTCAAAAAGTGATTTTTTTTTTGAAAATGTTGATTTCAATGTCAAGTTTGGCCAACAAGTGTAACCCATTATTGTGGGATGACCCTACACCAATCTATTATGATAATAAGTAAACAATTGCACTATCGAAGAATAATGAATTTCATAAGAGGATTAAGCACGTTGACAAGAGGTGTAATTTCATTCAAGAATTGGTGAATAATGGAGAGATCCATCTTTAGTATTGCAGATCCGAAGATCAATTGGTAGATATATTCACAAAGGCCTTAGCAAAGGAACAATTTGAATATTTGAGAGAAAATTTGGGTATTGTAAATATTGATATAATTAGTAGTAGAAATTAGACGAGAGTGTTATAACATTCAATTAATTTCTACATTATTGTAGTAAGTGATCTGGTGATTTCTAGCAACTTGTTTTGGTAAGTTCGTGTGTCACCAAAAAGTGTGGACTTTGACACTTTTCGCTCATTTGGACCTTTGCCTATGGATTTTGGACCCTTTTCAGCCGATTTTCACCCATTTCCAAGCCTTTTATCGAACTATTGTAAGGTGTTGTAAAAAAAATTCACACTCTCCTAGGCTTGTCATCACCAAATTAATCCCTTGTTATGCTATAATGACCCCTTAATACACTTACATGTCCAACTTCAGTGTGTTTTGTGAGAAAATCCCAACAAACACAAATAATCACATATTAATTATCGATAACCACTTAAAAATGCCCAAGTGGACTAGGTCGCCACCTTGGGCGAACTAGTCCCATGTGGCATAAAATTTGAAATAAACTTAAATTCTTTCGAGATTTTGTCTCTAAAACCCTAAGGTCATCCTATATGGTGTTATTTTAGGAAAAATAGGGAATAACTTGTATAAATAAGCTTCAAAACCCTAATTCCTCATTATGCATCACCCATTTTTCTTCTCCACCTCTTTCTCTCAACTCTTCTTCTTCTCAAGCAAGCTAGGGTTTGGTCATTCCAAGTCAATAAGACATCTCTCAAGAAGCATTCAAGGGATAAACCATTGTTGCAACTCAAGATCGATCATCAAGACAAGGTAAAAACTCCATCACTCTCCATTATTTCATGCTTTGCTTCATTTTTTCTTCATTTGATTTGATTATCTAAAAGGGGTTTGACCAAGGCAAGCCCCCATACCCTAACATCCAACATTTGTTTCTCTCTTTGTGTGATTTGCAAGTATTGTAAGCATATTTGGCAAGGAATCAAGGTAGATCATTCAAAAACTTATCCAAGCTCACTAAGGTTGAAGAAACCCTAGTTGAACCTTGGAAGACCTCCACAGGTTAAATTTTGCACTTTTAGCACTAGACACCTAGAGGAGTAGAAAACACAAACCGAGGCCTCCAAATTCCACTTTCGGACTTCCAGAAAGTTTGAAAGGGACTAGGTCTCCATTAGGGGTGACCTATTCCCACCATACATGCATTTTGGGGTTTTTGGTGGATCTGAGTACCATTTTGGCTAAAACAGGTCCCGATAGATTTTCCTGACAGAAGGACTAGGTCGCCCAAAATGGCGTAAGTGTCCTTCTTAGTTTCTGCAACTATTTTTCCAAGATTCCAAACCCTCATCTCATCCCTTATCAGACCCCAGGTGCACACCTTTTTTATTGTTCATTTTTGTTACAGTTTGTTTACATTTCTTAGGTTATTTGCATAACATAATGTGTTTTCTAGCATTGTTGTATTTCATAAGTTTTACATTCTTAGTTAGCTTATACTTTCAGTTTATTAAATTTAGACACATTCAATCACACACATCACAAACCCTCTAATCCTTTGAATGCAATCACCAAAAAGCATATCATTAGGTGAAAGAGAGCTCATTTCACAATCAAGAGCTCCTAGGTGAAAAACCCTAGGAGCCTAATTGGGGAATCCTCTTTCCCTATTTGTATATTTTTTGGTGGTTCATTTTGGTGAACCTAATTTTCTTACACCCTATTGTCTGATTTAGAGTCCTTCATTTTCCTAGGATTAACTTGCATTGCATGTTGCATTAGTGAAATTGCATCTTAGGGTTTTCAAATTTGCATTAGTGAAAGTGCATAATAGGTTGCATTTTTGCATCTTAGAACATTAAACATCTCTAAAAAAATTCCTTTACATTTTAGGTCTTCCCCTTTCCATACAGAAACCACCTGAAGCTATCCAATACTCCTGAAAATTCTCACAAAAATAACTAGGAGGACTAGGTCGCCACCTCGGGCGACCTAGTCCCTAAAACTGTCCTTTACAGAGTTGAAACCCTTATTTTTATGCTTCTATTTTGTGCCAATATCTATCCATATCAGTTGGTTGAGTTTTTGTACCATGCATTTCATTAAATCTAGCCTTAATTAGCTCATTTCATGCATTGCTCCAATTTTACTTTGCATTCACAACATTTTATTTTCAGTAAAATTAGTAAATTACATAATTGTTTGACATCTGAAAATTGCATTGCATTCTATACCTTTACATTGAATTTTAAATTTACATAGCTTTTGTTACATTTTAAATAGCATTCATGGTATTTATGGATAGCATTAGGTTGTTTTCATTTGTTGCATTAATTCCTAGATCATTTAAATCAAATATTGTAGAAAACAACAACACTTTAACAACATCACATGCACCCACTCACAAACTTAGAGATAGTTATCCCTTTAGTTGTGATGACTTGGAAATGCTAGATGAAGCCCTTGATGACTTCATCTCTTCTAGCTCATCCACTAAAGCCTTGACCGATGAGGATACAAGCATTGATAATCATGATAATCATAATTGTTCTTCTCCTGATATATCTCCCATTGGTGATGAAGGTATCTTAATGAAAGAAGACATGATAATTGAAGGTCATGATGGTCTTGTTTGTCTTCCTCATCCTCCTTCCCCTTTGCAAAACATTAAACAACAATAAAATGAAAACATCATCACCTTACCTAGTCTCCCTACCATAACCATCAAACTTGCTCTTCTTCCAATATCACTCCTCGATGCAAAGAGGACATGTTGGTGTTAGAAGATCCTTCTCCTAAGAGTCATGAGACTCTTGACCCTCCCTTTCCTAATGCTCCTCCCCTTTGGGATAATCTATTTAAAAATCATAGTGGATCTTCTCTTGATACATTCTACCCTTGTGATGAAGCATGTGATGTACCTCTTCCATGCTCTCCTACTAGGATTGATGGTTTGGAATAAGAGAATGAGACCTTTGAAAATAAAATTGAATCCCCTCCTACCCATCCCCCTCCTCCCTTTCCCATCATTGATCATTCCCCTAATAGTGATGAGGTTATTTTAAAAGAACCACTCCTTGAATGTCAAGCACATGAAGCTTGTAGTTCTTCTAAACTCTCTCCTCCTAGGGAGGATATCATGATGCAAACCAAGGATAACATTGACTCTCCTTCTAAATGGGATGTTAATATTATACAACCTCAACTCACCCTTTCTCCACCTTCTAAACCTGAATTCACTCTCTCCCCACCTAAGCCTAATGTGTTTCAACAATTGAGTCATGATACCATTGCTCATACAAATTACACCCGCAACACTCCACGATCCCAACCATCAACCTCAACACCTTTACCTTGATCCCCTAATATCCTTCCTACTGCCCCTCTCTTTAATTCCTTCCTTAGGGAGTATGACCTTGTTGATCAACTAAGGAATACTCTCAGTAAAATATCTTTATGGGACCTTATCCAAGCCTCCCCTCACTATTACCACCTAATGCAGGATGCATTACAATAAATTCTTGTCCCTTCCAATGCACAAAAAAATGACATTGCAGCTATGATTCAAGGCTTGAATGCTGACATTTTTTTCCACCAAAGTGAGCTCCCTCCTTTGGAAGTGCAAAACAAAGTTGAATCCTTCATGATCATATCTCAATACAAAATCATAGGGATCAAGTGAACCCTTGTTGATAATGGCTCTGCTGTCAATGTGTGTAGTGTCAATCTCTTAGATAGGATCCATATCCATAGATCGACCATCCAACCTTCCTCCTTATCCCTTATTGGATTTGACAGTATCAAACAAAAGTCACTTGGTGTGATCACTTTGCCTCTTACAGTTGGAGTGGCCACCTTAAACACATCAATCCATGTTATGCCAAATTATGTTTCATCTAACCTCATTTTGGGAAGCTCGTGGATTCATGCAATGAATGGTGTGCCTTCCACGCTTCATCGAAAGATGAAGTACATCTACAACAACAAAGTGTACACACTTGATGTTGATCCTGAACCTTACAGTGTCCTACACGTTGAGCAAAATAAATTCAAACCCTTCACCACTACACCCACCCAACATGGGGAACCCATACAACCAAAGTCCTTTGACGATGGTTGGGGTTCCTTAAACTTCACCCCTCCCCTAATAGGAGAAACCAAGACCACCAGCAAAGACACTCTAAAGGGACACGTAGTCTTGTTAACACAAGATTCGGTCGATCCTTCAATAGCATCCAACTCAACTCCTATAGCCACCAATGCAAACAACGAACCCTCACCTAATCTAAAGAAGCTTAAAAATCTCTATGAAAAAGGTTATGAGATCATGAAACAACTTGGCTATAGTGGACAAGGTTGTGGTGCTAACGAACAAGGAATCTGAAACCCTATTGAATCTCACACGCAAATATCCAACCATGGTCTTGGATTTTGTCTTTTCATTGAAATCATCAAACCTTCCTCCAACACCAACATCATCCCAACCCACCCTTCTACATCAAACTTAGAACGTGATCCTTTGAAACCAACAAAGGACTCTTTGCTTAAAGCCAATGTCATCTCACAACCTCCTCTAGATTCAGATTTTACACACTCCTCCAAAGGAGTCTACAAAATCTTGCAATCCATAGAGCCTTACACAGGTATGCCATCCTATACTAAACAAGACCTTTCCTTGTCCCAAACCAAAGGATCACCTTCTACCCTTGATCAAGAGGGTTTCTTGTCGAGACTCCTCCAAGATCACTTGATCTCCCCTCCTCCTCACACTCGAAAGAAATGTTTCAACAAACATTCCTTTTGTGCCTACCACCAAGTTCATGGTCATCACACTAATACAAGTAAGGCCTTGAGTAGTAAAATCCAACATCTTAAGGAGTTTGGTGCTCTCCTTTCTATGGGGACACCTCCTTCTTCTAATTGATACTAATTTCCCCTCTCCCTTGCATTCCCTCAATCCTTTTTGGCTCACTCTTGTCCTACACTAAGTGGGGGCACAAGGTTAGTTACCCTTTCTCCCCTCGTATGTCACTTGTCGTTGTCAAACTTGAATTGTTGTTAACCTTTCATGAACATTTAAGAGAAAGATTGAGATGTGGACGACATTTCTTAAGTTGACTCGCATGTGAGATACACCTCATCCTCATGATGTAGCTTACTTCATAAACATATGACTTGACATAGGGCTCTCCGAACAAGCTCTCATTTCCCTTTCCTCTTATAATTTAAAGAAATTGTTTATGGTACAATGATTCAAAATTCCTTTAAAGTGGGGGCAAACATCACCACTCACATTTAATTGTGCAATCTTATTTTTCTTGCTATTCCTTCTCTTGAAAACATTACACACAATGTTGTTTAGGATGAGACATCTGCATTTTTCCTCTTTTGCATACAAGATGAGCCCTTGCCTCTCTTGCATACAAGATGAGTACATTTTCACTTTGCCTCTCTTGGCAACATTATGCATAATGTTCCTTAAGATGAGACATCACATGAACAAAGCAAAATCCCTTTGAACAAGATCACTTTCTTTTGTGGCACCTTATCAAAGTTATCACGAGGTATAACTTTGGTATGGTTTGAGTGGGAAGCCCAAATAGTGGCATGACTTTCCCCATAGCCACCTTTGTGAGTACATACCAACCGTGTGTATGTTTCTCATATTCTTTGGGACAAATCACCCCATGAATGACCAATGTTTTGTGGCCCCAGGTGAGCACATCTTTTTCACCCTTTCCATTCTCTTCACTTCAAACCTTATCATTGCATGATCATGTATCTCATTTTGTTGTAATGCATTAACCCTTGAATGTATTTTGCATTGATGTCGAGTTGACTTAGAATCTCGAATCCTTGGGGGCTTGACCACCTCCATTGGGCTACTTTAGTGTGAGTTTGAATAAATTTCATCCTCTCACTAAAGTGGGGGCTAAATGTGTCACCAAAAAGTGTGGACTTTGACACTTTTCGCTCATTTGGACCTTTGCCTATGGATTTTGGACCCTTTTCAACCGATTTTCACCCCTTTCCAAGCCTTGTGCCGAATTTTTGTAAGGTGTTGTAAAAAAAATTCACACTCTCCTAGGCTTGTCATCACCAAATTAATCCCTTGTTATGCTATAATGACCCCTTAATACACTTACATGTCCAACTTCAATGTGTTTTGTGAGACAATCTCGACAAACACAAATAATCACATATTAATTACCGATAACCACTTAAAAATGCTCAAGTGGACTAGGTCACCACCTTGGGCAACCTAGTCCCATGTGCAATAAAATTTAAAATAAACTTAAAATTCTTTCAGGATTTTGTCTCTAAAACCCTAAGGTCGGCCTATATGGTGTTATTTCGGGAAAATTAGGGAATAACTTGTATAAATAATCTTCAAAACCCTAATTCCTCATTATGCATCAACGATTTTTCTTCTCTGCCTCTCTCTCTCAACTCATCTTCTTCTCAAGCAAGCTAGGGTTTGGTCATTCCAAGTCAACAAGACATATCTCAAGAAGAATTCAAGGGTTGATCCATTGTTGTAACTCAAGATCAATCATAAATACAAGGTAACAAAACCATCACTCTCCATTATTTCATGCTCTATTTTTTCTTCATTTGATTTGATTATCTAAAAGGGGCTTGACCAAGGTAAGCCTCCATACCCTAACATCCAACATTTCTTTCTCTCTTTGTGTGATTTGCAAGTCTTGTAAGAAGATTTGGCAAGGAATCAAGGTGGAATATCATTCAAAAACTTATCCAAGCTCACTAAGGTTGAAGAAACCCTATTTGAAGCTTGGAAGACCTCCATAGATCAGATTTTGCACTTTCAAGACCAAACACCTAGAGGAGCAGAAAACACAAATCGAGACCTCCAGATTCCACTTTCGAACTTCTAAAAAGTTTGAAAGGGACTAGGTTGCCATTAAGGGTTACCTAGTCCCACCATACATGCATTTTGGGGTTTTTGGTGGATCTGAGTACCATTTTGGCTTAAACGGGTCCCAATAGATTTTCCCGACAGAAGGACTTGGTCGCCCAGAATGGCATAAGTGTCCTTCTCATTTTTTGCAACTATTTTTCCAAAATACCAAATCCTCATCTCATCCCTCTTCAGACCCCAGGTGCACACCTTTCTTTTTGTTCATTTTCGTTACAGTTTGTTTACATTTAGTAGGTTATTTACATAACATAGTGTGTTTTCTAGCATTGTTGTATTTCATAAGTTTTACATTCTTAGTTAGCTTCTACTTCCAGTTTATTACATTTAGACACATTCAATCTCACACATCACAAACCCTCTAATCCTTTGAATGCAATCACCAAAAAGCATATCATTAGGTGAAAGAGAGCTCATTTCACAATCAAGAGCTCCTAGGTGAAAAACCCTAGGAGCCTAATTGGGGAATCCTCTTTCCCTATTTATATATCTTTTTGGTGGTCCAGTTCTACCACCTAGCTGATAAGAAATAGGTGAAACCATTAAATGTTGTATGTCGATCAGGATAAGATAAAACATAAAATATGTAAATGTCAACAATTACCTCAAAATTTCTTGTAATGTGTAAGACCTCTATAAATAGAGGCATTTGTAATCAGTTTTGCAAGTAATACAAATATATCAATACTATTGTGTAGAAACACAAGTCTGTTGAGTGTCTTATGTTTTTCCTCTACCCACTAATAGGGAAGGGCACGATTCCTATTACAATTTCTCTTTAACTCAAGGATAGCAATCACGAAAATGCCACAGAGAAGAACTCTGAAATCAAGTTTGTCATCAGTGCATCATTTAAAGCTAAAAGATGTATATACATTTATTTTCCTTTAAATGCATTAATGATAGCACAACATTGTTAAATTTGAACTTTTATTCATTTATCGTCACTTTATTTATTTTTTGATATTTCGGTCCTCATTTGTTACATTAGATGTTGCCATTTCTTTTTTTTGTGTTAAATGTTGACATTTTTTTTTTCATTAATATAAAATCTTCTTTATAATAATTATTCATATTATTTTATATTATGTGAAATGGAATATGAATTTATAATATTTTTAACATCTAATGCTAAAAGAATCCAAAATATAAAACCGTATGCACTCCATTTTGTTTAAAATAATAAAATGTCTATCTTATCATATTTCCTAAATTTGGAGGACACATTTTCAACTCCATTAATTAGAGTTATGTGAATGCATTTCAGTATATCTTTGAAATGTTTACCTCAAAGTTTTATATTTATGTGATTATAGAGAAAAACAATTCAAGAAAGAATGATGATATAATTGATAAAATAGATTTCAGATAAAAATTATATTAGAAATTTTGAATGCTCTAAGATTTGACAATTTTGTAAGAAACTATTTGTTTAAAATCCTAGATCAAGGTTAAAATCTTGCTCCTCTCTATATTAAGAAACTTGATTCATCATACTACAATTGCATTTTTTATCAATGTTACGAAGGGATTTTTGATCTATTCTTTCCATTGGCACAAAGGTCTCTATAAATTTTTTTTACTCTCAAATTTTCCCATTCACTTAACCATAAGAGTCATGGAAATGTTGCATAGAGAATAACCATGAATTCAAGTTTGTTGCCATTGCATTAATTCTAAGAAAATATTATAAGAAAGATATATGCATATTATTGTTTCTAATTGGAGTAATGAAAATAGAGAATTGCTAAACATTAAATTTCTACTACATTTTTGGTCATTTTATTTTATTTTTTAAGATATTTCAAGTTACATTATTTAATATTAAAAATCCTGCTAGTTTTATTTTGTCATGTTAAATGCCAGTTTTTTGTTTTGTGTAAGGTGCAAAGTCATAACATCAAATAGACTCTATAGTTATTCTTCATATTATTTTGTTTATTTACATGGGATATGGATATATACTTTACTTTATATCATATTATATCTTTATTAATTTTGTATTATAAATCCTAAAATAATCTCAAAACTTAAAATCTTGTACATCTTTGGTTCATTTAAAATATGAAAATCTATCATATTATATTTCCTTAATTTGCAAATAATTTAAGAAATCCATTAATTGGGATCTAGGTCTTCCAAAGTATATGCAAAATTACACTGCAAAATCTTTGAGTTAATATTGATCATTTAGTTTCTTATGCTAACTAATTTGAATAAAACAGGGTTTAAAGTGAAATTTGTACCATTGTAGGATTCAAACATTTTGTAAGAAATAATTTATTTAAAATCTTTGATTTAGATTAAAATCTTGTTCATTTCTAAGAAATTGATTCATGATGCTACAAAGGCATTTTTGACCATTGTTAGGATGGCATCTCTAACCATTGAAGATTAATAATGTGTGTGAGTGTAAATACCTACAAATAACTAACAACACACCCTTTTATTGTCATATAAATTATCCAATATGTATATATAAGTGGAGGTTTTTAATCTTGTATACTGGCGAAGGAGTTCAAAAATAATCAAATATAGATAAAATTTATGTATGATGCCTTTTTCTCCAAAATATTTTAGTGATTTGGTTGGTTACATTTGCTTTTATTTTTACTGAAAGACAAAATAGAATAGAGAATTGTTACAAATATTTTTACCACTTCAATTAATGGTTATACAATTGTGTTGAATTGTATAATTATCACATTGAACCATAGCACGTCTTATTTTTGTATATGTCTAACATTTCAATCAACCAAGCCATGATCATTGGTACACAATCCTTTTTTATTTGCTTGGTATATTTGGTTACTGTTACAAGGGGATTGTATCATGGCACATTGAAATATGTTAGCATTTGTATATTTTTTGTGCTTGATTGTCATTTGTCATTGCAAAGTGATTGCAAGATATGTCCTAATCTCACTGCGTAAATTTAATTACTTTTCTATTATATCCTATTTCAATAAAACTTAGAACCATTTCCATTTGGGTCATAAGTTGTAATTTTAACAACCAACAACTGTTTATTACCAACCTTGCCTAGACAGTTTTCTAACTTTGCATAAAGATGTCTACAAAATAACTTACATACAAAGTGTCCCTAGTTGTTGTCACAACCTAACTCATGTTGGGATTCCAGTCTCTACAACGGAAATGACAGCAAGATCCCTATACAAGGTCACCCTTGGAAATATACCAATGAATCTTTTCCTAGTGACATCAAATCCTTGTGGGAGTTATATTCCATGACTGAGATGTGGTCATCCTCAAACAAGTTGTTTTTTTTGGTGTTGTCTTTTTGGTTTCAACAATCTTATGAATCTAACCAATCAGGCCTAATAATGGCTTTCTAAGTTTCCTTGTTCTTAGCTAATAGCTTTGTGTAGTTCTCTTACCTCTATTTTTTACTCACCAATAATTTTCATGCATTGCTTTCTTACTTAACATTTCCAATAAAGATTATGACCACACAACATTAAAAAATTTGATCTTCAACTAATATGTATTTTTGTCTCATATTGATATGTTCATATTGAATGCCATTTTATTATTAAATATTTTAAAAAGATAATGGGGAAGATGAAGAGGGTAAAGGTCAACATAAATAGTTTATTTGTTGGTATCACATAGATTACATTAATTAGAGGATGAATATAGATAAGAAATGTTAAAATTCTCTAGCAACCTGTAAAAATTGATAACAAAAAATGATATAGAATAATCAATAAAGGTCAACATTATCTTAATGCCTAATTAATTATTATAAGCATGGACGATGGACATAAATTAAAGAAAAAATGGAACTTTTCTAGCAAGCCTTATTAGAAATTAAGAAGATTTAAAAGTAAAATTCTTCAACCATTCTAAAGGAGAAAGATGAGCAATCTCTATCATAGTAGGAAAACTTGGTGAGTTCTAGCTGGACTCACAAGCTTTTTCAATTGGTGAATTACCCATCAAGGATTTATGGGTCAAGTCTTGGTGACTTGCTTGTTGAAGAAAAATGTGGCACACAACTTTTTTTTGGCTTTTTGTTATTTTTATCTTTAGCAAGTGCATTCTTAGTGGAGTGAATTGATTATTGACTGATTGGGAGAGAAATTTGAAATGATTTAGTAATGGTTGGTTGGTAGTGGAAAAAATGTGAAAAATGACATGTATTGTGAAGGTCCTTGTGGCCTTGAAGGCTATAATTTGGCCTAGTTGTGGGAACTCCATCCTTTAATGTTGCCTTGTATTACAATAAGGAACATGTCAGGGGTATGACCACCCTCATAACCCCATTCTAATTTTAAAAAGAAAAAATTAATAATTGTTTTGGATTGCATCAAAATAAAAAGAAGAGTTTTTCCCTTGAAATAACCAAAAGATATTTTTTATGAAATTTTGAGAAGAATTTTGTCTCTGAATTAAATCCCAATTAATTGAAGTCCATTAATATGTTTGATTTGCTTAGTCAATCATGATTCCAACTAATGTTATTCTGATCAAAGTAGACTTATGAGTTTTGTAAAGTTATTCTTTATGCTTCTCATGTATTAATTTTTGTTTCTTGTGTAATTATGTTGGAAGAGAGAAAGAAAGATGGTGTTGACACAAAAAATTCATGTGGCATTTAAGGGAGCAATGGAAAGAATAACAGTACAGTTTTGACCTTCAATGAAGAGGGCATTCTTTCTGTGGATGAATTCTTCCAAGCCGGAGACAATTTGACATTTTAAAAATAATTTATAATTTTAGTTAAAAATTTTACAACTTGATATTGCAAAATTTTCTATCTCAACTTAAATTAAAAAAATCTTTTAATTTATTCAATAGATAATTATTTATAACTAATTAAACAAATCTTATTACTATAATATTTATCTAAAATAGTCAATAGTGGCATGGCGTGATGGTTAGGTTGTTGTGTTGTTATTCTTGCCCTCAAGGTTCAAACCACATTGGGATGTAATTGTTGAGAATTGATCAATGAATAAACAAATAATTCTCTATCACCCTTACACCATTATTGATATGAATGACCTAAACAAATCTAAACTTAAAATGTTTATTGATATGAGTGACCTAAACAAATCTAAACTTGAAATGTTTGTTTAAAGTGACCACCTTACAAATCTTTCTCATGATGAACCCTTCCAAAATTTAGAGACAAACATTCTACGAGCAACTTCGTGCCTGTTTCTCCTAAAATGTCAAAATGTGCCCATCATGGGGCCACTCAAAATTTAATTCTTCAAAACTCTCTTGAGCAACTTCATACCTTTTTCGATAGAAATTTTGAGACGATTGGAACATCTGGCCACGTGAAAAACGAAAGCTTAACTTGCTCAGAGAAACAAATTTTGAATAGCCTAATAGCCGGATAATGCACTGTCACAGACAGATCATGTCCCTCTCGGACGGGAAAAAAATAGATCTTCAATTCAAGCACATCAACATACAAATTCAATTTGAACGTATCAATTCTTGTATAGTCCAAAATCGAGGCCAAATGAAGAATCCTAGTCAAAACCCAATTAGATTTGGCTGTAGAAAATCAAGCTGTCCGATTTGAATTGAAGACGAAATGTGAATGTTAGTCAAAACACCAAATAGGCACGTTCGGCAAGATGGCCCCATTGAACTGCAAGACAACAAAAACAATAATGCCTTCTCCTCTAATCGTCTACCATAACATGAACAGTATTCTGACACATGATTTAATCTGTCACTGACTTTTAATTCTTGGCGACTGGTGGTATGTTGACAGACAAGGATATAAATAGGGTCTCAGGGTTATAAACATTAGCAAGTATTCTTCTATCTTCTCAGCTGTGAATGTTTGTTTAGCATTTGATTGTCTTTTGGCTTTCGAGGAATTTAGAAATGGCTGTTCCAGTGATTGACGTGAAGAACATTGAGGGAGGAGACAGGAAGGCCATTATGGCTCAAATCGCACAGGCTTGTGAGTCTCCTGGATTTTTTCAGGTATATATGGCTGCTTCTTATCTGAGTTACAGTCGCAATAGGAAAACTGAGTCAGCTAGTTTTGAATTCACCTTTCATCATCATGATAATTTATTTAATATTTATTATATAAACGATATTTTAAGCATTCATGATGGTCTATATATTATTCATTACATATAAATGATCTTTTAACCATTTGTGACAGTCTGATTACATACAAATGATGTTTTAATCATCCATAACAGTATATTTAATGTTCATAATATATAATAGGTGTTTTAAACATTTATTAGAGTCTATTTAATTTTCATGACATATAAATGATGTTTACATCATGAAATTGAAGTAAAATGTGTTTTGAACTTTCCAGATTACAAACCATGGCATTGACCATGGTCTTCTGGACCGTGTGAAGGAGGTATGTTCACAGCAATATAAGATTAACAGAGAACAAAACTTCAAGGATTCTTTACCAGTAAGGGCACTGAACAGAGCCATTGAAGCTGAAGTCAAGGGAATAAATGTTGATAAGATTGAGAATATGGATTGGGAGGATGTTTTTCAAGTGCACGAGATGCAAGACACAAATTCCTGGCCTTTGGAACCTAAAGATTTCAAGTACGTACAATAGTCAATCATTACTAATCTACTCTGCTGTGTGTCATTTTATTTGGTCTTTCTATATAAATTCTATGAGCAATTAACAAACAAAATCAATAGAAAATATTTATATAATTTAATTTTGGTACAATTATTTTGACTAGTAGAATCCTATTTCATTCAAGTCAATGCAAAACATCTAATACATTAACATTCCGCAATTTATATAGGGAGATAATTGAGGAGTTCCGCAGCCAAATATTCACACTGACAGAGAAATTGTTGGAAATAATAAGTGAAAGTTTGAGGCTGGAGAAAGAATATCTAAAACAGGCATTTGCAGGGGGAGAAAAGCCATTCTTTGGCACCAAGGTGAGCCATTATCCTCCCTGCCCTAGGCCAGATCTCATAAAGGGCATCCGTGCTCATACAGATGCAGGTGGCCTCATTCTTTTGTACCAGGATGATGAGGTTCCAGGGCTTCAAGTGCTTAACAATGGTAAATGGATTGATGTGCAACCCATGCACCAATCAATAGTTGTGAACATAGGTGATCAGTTGGAAGCAGTGAGCAATGGCAAGTATAAGAGTGCATGGCATAGAATTCTTCCAACAAAGGATGGAAACCGGTTATCAGTGGCATCCTTCTATAATCCCTCCTACAACGCAGTGGTGAGCCCTGCACCTCAGCTCATAGCTCAACCCAATGGCAACACTGCTCATGAATTATCTACTTATCCAAAGCATCCATTTGGTGACTATATGAAGGTTTACTCTCAGCAAAAATATGAAGAAAAGGAGCCGCGCTTTAAAGCAATGGGAAGGTTGAATGAACAAATTTCTTGCTGAATTAAGTCTACAAATTTAGTATTAGTGGATTTTTTATTTTATTTTTGAACTTATTAAAAATTGAGTTCAGTTTTAGAAAAAAAAATCTTGGTCAATGTAATAAAGTTTTTCAGTTTAAGTACTGAATCTTTCTTACTTCTGTTATGGTAGTAATATAATTCTCATAGAATATATGTTTTTAGGTCTTGTTCAACTATATTTTGATAGCTCTTCATCTTTTTAAGTATTTTGCTCTTCTTTGGTAGGTCAGCTCTTCATCTTTTTAAGTATTTTGCTCTTCTTTGGTAGGTCAAAAGCTATCTTTTGATAGCTTTTTTTATTTTATTTTTGCTTTCTTCAATATTAAAAAGAAGTTCCAATTACTTTTGTCTAATAATTAACTATTATTATATTTATTATAATAATTGAAAATATTATTATGTTAAAAATAATAAATTATATTAAAGTGTATTTTTAATAAATATTTTATATTTTAAAATATAAATATTTAAATTTAAAATAAAAATTATTAATTTTATAATAATTTTTTAATAAATAAAACTTTATATAAAAATCATTTCAATATGAAGGTTTGAAAATTAATTAAATAATTTTAATAAAATTTTAGTGGACCATAATTTATCTATCATGAAAATATTATTTTGAGTTCTTTGATTGCATTTTAATTTGAATTGTGATTAGAAGATTTGTAACCTACAATACTGTTCTAATAAGAGTAAAAAAGAATGAATAAAATTATATATTTGAAAAGAAAACAAAAATTATTTATCTAGATTAAAATTAGAATATATATAATTAAATAGTAGATACTTAATCTAGACAATAGAGTTGGGATATATAATATAATTGAAATAAATGTGATAATTAATTAATTAGATAGATTTATTTTCATATAGGAAGATGATGGATAGTTAATGTTGATGTCATTTTAAGTTAATTCACTTTTTCATAATATTAATTGCTTTAGTAGATAATAAATGTGTCAGACTTTAAATTATCATAAAAAATGATGTTGATTGATCTTGAGTTCTACAAATTTGATCACAACTATTGTGAACCTAATTTGATGTGTAAAATTAATTTAATCCAACATAGACCTAATGTAGTAAAAGTGGTGTCTAGAGATACCACTAAGGAGTTTTCCAATTCAATAGGTTAACAAATTCTCCTAAGTCAAACCCCTTATTGGAAATAATTAATGATGATAAATATTGAAGAGAACATTTGGAAACATACAAATGACCTATATGATGATACATTTTTTATTCATTTATTTTCCTTCAGAATTTACATGTGGTCTAATTATTCTTCTATATGATCATTGCATTCCTCTAGTATGCATTTTAGAGCATACTAAATATTTTTAAATTATACAATTTGACATAAAAAAATGTCACATGAAACATGTGTTAATTTGTCTTTAAAAACTAGTGAATCATGATGGATTTGTAAAATGTGAAATTTTGGTTTGTTGTCTCTCAAAATTGTAGGCCCTCTCCTTTGGAATCATTACTAAAATTGAGACAATAATAACAAGATACCTTAGGAATATATAAGGGAACATAAAAAAAGTAATAACTATAGTGTATAAAATTGTATGCTCTTGAAAATGGTATAATTTCACACTTAATTTGGACCTATTTTAGCACCCTTGCATTAAATGCCCCTTTAAATCATCATTAATAGGCCCCTAAGACCCTTTATTTTGGATCTTGAGGCTTATTTCAACTTAAAACTCGACAAAATCCACAAAAAACATCAAAAATTCTAACAACCCACCTCGAAAATCTAGGGTGGAATTCATATGCCACCTTGGGCATATGAGTCCCCCTAGATGGGACCCATACGCCAAAAGTGGTGTATGAGTCCCATTTGGAGCCTTTTTAGGGTTTAAGTGGGAAATTCAACTTTTTAATTCAATTTTTTTGTTGATGTCAGCTTTTGAGAGCTAAATAACGATAAATTGGATATAATGCCTATATAAACAAGGCTCTATAGTCATTTTTCATCTAAGAAATCATTTAAAAGAGAAATTTCAAGATCCAAGCATTCAAGCATTCTTTCACACAAGCATTCAAGAATAAGTAATCAGCAAAGCTAAAGCCTTGGAGCAACATTAAAGTGTTTTTGTATGTCTTCAAGCTCACTTTGATTCAAGATATAGCATTGTAAAGGGTTGATTATGGTTGCCTATGGTGTATGATGATGGACTCTAGGTTGGAGAGATGCAACTAGCCATCAAACCAAGCCTAATAACTTGTTTCTTAAGTGATTCCATCCTCCATTATCACTCTACATTCAACCTAAGGAAGGTACAAGCATTATTAGGGCTCATTTGGGTGATTAGAGATCTCTCAAAGTGAGTCATTCATCTTCATGTTTCATTCACGCATCTCATTCTAGCACATTAGAATAGGGTTGCATTGCATTTCAGATTTCCTAATCTTAGACACACTGAAGGTTAGGGCTTATGTTCCTATTTACATTCATGTTTCATTGTTTCTATCAAATTTTAATTACCAAAGTAGGGGTTTGACCAAGGCAAAACCCCCATAAGAAAATCAAGTCTATATTCTATTGTGTGTGTCTTTTTACAGTTTCAGGTCTAGAAATCAGTTTGGACGGGAAGAGCAGATATTGGAGCATAGATCTGAACTTTGAATTCCTAAAAAAGAAAAACATGACTGATATGCCAAAAGTGGCATATGAGTCCCAATACAAGAAAAATTTCTAAATTTTTGCAGATCCTAAATCTATACTGCTAGAAACTCTAGTCTGAGACTAATATGCCCAGAGTGGCTTATGAGTCCCAATGTGCCATAATTTTAGGATTTTCAATGTTTTAGAGCTCATTCCAGTCTTCTTTAGGTTTCCAGGTGCACACCTCTGATCTTGCTGCTCTCTATTATGATTTACATACATTTTGAGGTTATTTAGTGAAGTATTGCATTATAGCAGGGTTAACCATTAGATCTTGCATTTCATTAGTTTTTCCAATGCCTAGCTTGGTGGTGAACCCCCCCTTTAGTTTACAATCAGACCCTAAGATAGCCCTATTGCAAGATCTCTCTCCTTTGCATACTTCAGATTGAGATCTCTAGGATTTACCTTGAATGAGAGAGTGTGAAGATTGTTATTTTATCTCCCAAGCATAGAAGCAACAAAATTCAACCTTTCATTTTGATGAACCTGCATTTAGAATATCATAATTTTGATTTGGAGTGCATCATCATTCTAGATCTTTCTTGCATTAAAATTGTAAATTAGGGCTTGCATTAGTTAATTAGCATTATAGGGTTTCTAAATCTTACGTTAGTGAAAGTGCATATAGGTTACATTTTTTTATTTCAAATCATTAAAAACCATTTGAATACTAGGTATGTGCAGGATCATGATGGGCCAAAAAGTGGTGATATGTAAGTGATATAATGGCCCACATGGCTGATGACTTTTTTTTTAATCCAAAATTGATTAAATGAAAAATGGTTTTTAAAAGAGATTATCAGATTTCCACCAATATAAATTATTCTTTACTTTGAATTTGATAAATAAATATTATTCATTTTCTATTTAAATTACGACTAAAGTCTTGATTGATAGGCTAATTGAAAAACATCTATAGCTTTCAAACATTATCACATTTTTTGAATCCAAAATATGTGTCACATTCAATGCTTTGCATAATATAGGATTAAAAAAAAAAAATGTAATTTCATGAAGTTTTGACCAAGTTAAGGTGGTTAAACATATGGTTTTTTAATATTTTTTAAAATTTGTAATAAAAAAAATCATAATTAATTATTTATTTGGAAAAAAATTAGAAAAAAATATGCATCACATCGAGACATGAGTCCTCTACATATATCTAAAATATTATAAAAAAATATTATCATTTTATTGTGGTTAGGGTGGTCAGACAGACACCTACTTCTTATTTTTTCCCTGAAATTTAAGTACTGTTGCGCTAAAATTTCAAATTTTTACCAAATAGATTTTATTTTCTTAAAAATAAACCTAATAGTTTACAAACTAAATTAAATTTTCTACATATTTTATTCTTACATATTTTTGAAATAATATAGATAACTTATTCAAATTTTTACGTCAAGTTGCCTAACTCTGATTTTTCTGAATTTTATTGCCACTTAAGGGCCTATTTTTTCCATGATGATCTTGCACATACCCTACTACATTTTCATTTATTTTACTAATAATCCAAACCAAAAAGCATAAAATCACTTAAAATTCTCTAAAAATTAAAAAAAAAAAACCCTCACTGGGACTCATACGCCCCTCTGGGTGATTTAGTCCCAATGTAGATTTTTTAAATTTCATTTTATAGAATTAAATTCCTTTTTTTTGAGCTTTTGTTTTCTATTGATAACTTTTTGTTTCAGTTTGCATAGTTTCTATTATATTCAAATCATCATATTTAGCATAATTTACATTCATTACAATTGTGGATAGAATTAGATTCCTATACTTATCATTTTCATCATTAGTTCATAGTTCAATTACAATTATATTACATTTTTCATTCGTTAGAAAATAAAAACAAAAAAACTTACAAACTGATGAACCTCTTTGAGAAAGCATAGTTATTTGAGTATGTCAAATCTCTTTTTCCAAGCTAACCTAACCCTCAAGCCTTTTAGTAGTGATGAGTTTTACATGTTAGATGAAGCCCTTGAGGAATTAATCTCACAAGGTTCATCCACTAAGGCTTGTTATGATAAACCTAAACTAAGATAATTTAACGTGATTCAACCTCAACTTATCCTTTACCCACCTTCACACAAATCTCAAAGTAAAAAAAGTCTGAATTTACTCTTTACCCACCTAAGAACAATGTTTTGTAGAAATCAAGTTATAATACCATTTCCCATACATACAACACTCGAAATAATCCACAACCAAAACAACCAACTCTGAAAACCTTACCTTCGCCTAATCCCATCTTGCCTAGTGCTCCTCATTTAACTTCACATAGTGGGAAGGAGTATGATCTTGTTGAACAACTTAAGAATACTCCTGCAAACATATCCCTATGGGACCTAATTCATAATTCACCTAATTATCACACTATGCTTCAAACTACCTTGCAACAAGTAATGGTTCCCTCTGGTAGAAATGCAAATGATGTGGCAACTCTAATATAAGGAATGAATACGATTAATGTAGATATTACCTTTCATCAACATGAGCTACCTCCTTTGGAAATGAGAAAGATAAATGATTCCTTCATGATAATTTCTATCCATAATAGTTTAGGAGTAAAAAAAACCCTTGTTGAAAACGGTTCCACTCTTAATGTGTGTAGTGTGACCCTTTTGGATAAACTTAGTGTGGATAAGTCTTGACCTAATTCCTTGTTGATTCGAGCATTTGATAATATAGGAAAACAACCATTGGGTGTGATTACTTTACCTATTATAGGTGGAAAGGCTACCTTGCAAACTCCTATTCATGTAATGTTTGACAATCTTTCATCTAACTTTCTTTAGGGCGACCTTGGATTCATCAGATGCATGTAGTTCCTTTAAATCTTCATCGTATAATGAAGTATCTATACAACAATAAGGTATACAAAATTGAAATATGCCCCAAACCTAAAATTTGTTTACAAGTTGAAAAAGGAACGACAAGTCCTCTAAACACATTGAATCCAACATCGAACATAGAACCTATGGAAGAAGAAAAACAAGAAATGAAAACAGTGTCAAAGTTATTATCTAATATTATTGGGGTTCCTTGGAATTCACACCTTCATTTATGGGAGAATACATAATCACAAGAAAACAAGATGAAAAACAAAAACAACCAATGGTTATGTCAACACAAAACTCAAAAGAAACTTCACAAGCATCTACCTCATCTACCCTTGAAGAAGATACAAGCTACACAACAAACTTCGATGAGATAGATTATCAACAAACACCAAACCCAAAAGAAATGGAGAAGATTTATGGAAGAGGTTATGTACAAACTTATGAAACAACTTGGTTATAGTAGAAAAGGATGTGGAAAGAAAGAACAAGGAATCTGTGTTCCTATAGAACCTAACACACAAGAAACAAAAAGTGGTATGGGATATTTTCCTTCTAAGATAGGAAAATAAAATAAAATACCCTTGTTAAACATCAACACCATCATGTGTAAACCTAAAATCAATCTCACCTTGAAGCATCTCGAATTGCTTGATATGACTTGTGAACCATCATGGGAATACTTTGAATATGATGAAGCCCTGAAACAAATTCTAGGAGTTTATGACAAAACATCTACTCAAAATAAATGGGTTACATGTGCTATGATTAGCACCAAACAAAAAGATGGAGAAAATGAAAGTAGTGAGGTTGACATAAGAAAAGAAGAATAAAACCTTGAATTTCTAAAACAAAGTGCACTTCCTTTAGGAGATACAATTGATATAGAAATTGACATCAACAATAAAGAGAAAGTGATTAAGATGGTAAAGTGACTTGATGATGAATAACGAAAATACCATGCAACTTTACTTCATGACTTTCCCAAAAAAATTGATTGGAATTATTCAGATATGTAGAGAATCGACCCTAAGATAGTGACGCACAACATAGTCCTTGTTGAAAATGATAAACTAATTAGTCAAAATATACAAAAGATGAATCCTAAGATAGCCTTGCTAGTTAAGGGAGAGATTGAAAAATTCCTTGAATCTGGTTTCATACGACCTATATATTATTCACCTTGGATCTCAAACATTGTCGCAGTTGTGAAACCGGATAATCATATTAGGATGTGTATAGATTTTCATGATTTAAATAAAGCATCTTTAAAAGATCATTTTCCCCTTCCTAATATTGACATGATAGTAGACTCGACTATGGGATATGCTTTGCTATCATTCATGGATGGATTCTATAGATACAATCAAATCTTTATTAACCCTCAAGATCAGTACAAAACAACATTTACAACTGTATGGGGAACATTTTTTTGGGTCATTATGCCCTTTGGATTTGAACCATATATTTTTGGGGATAGGGCTTCCTTGCACTTCTAGGGTTTTGCACCTAAAAGGAGAAAGGATCCCACAAAGGAATCTAAGGGTTCATTCAAGAATAATGTTAATATGATTGAAATTTGTCAAAGGGGACTATCCTAAATGCAATAAATTGATAAAAGTGATTAAATACTAATGCAAAACTAATGAAATGTAAGATGCTTGAAAACACAATGTGAAATGACCTAAGAATGTAAACAAACAATAACAAAAATGGAAGCAGTTGGAGAGTTGCACCTAGAAATTGGAATATATTGGAGAGGAGCTCTAGAATATTTCAGAATTTTGTTGTTGAAGCCAACTAGGACACTTACGCCAAGCTAGGTGACTTAGTCCTGTTTAGGGGAGATTCCGTCATAATAGGTTTTGAGAAACTGGGTATCCAAAACTACATAGATCACTTTTCAGGCTCGACAGTGGGACTAATTCACTACTGATGGTGACTTAGTCCACCTTTAGCTTTTGAGAATCTTGAAGATGCAATATGTAGCTTTTGGTATGTACTTCAGCTCCTGACAAGAATCTGGATCCGAATCTGCAGACTTTGACCTGTGCGTGATTTCCAAGATTCTTTTAGGGATTTGTTGACTTTGATGAAATGTTGGTACCTTTTAACACCTTTCTCTTTGACAAATTTGCATACAAGACTTGTAAAACAAACAAGCAAAGAGGTAAAAAGGGTTAAGGGTTAGAGAATAGGGGTTTTCCTTAGTCAAACCCCAGTTTGGTAATCAAATCCTTGAAAATGAAATGGAAAGAGATTGATGAATAAGCAACATGCAATGCTACAACTCACCAAACCCTTGATGTAGAAATTTGAAGATATGCAAGTAGATACTCCAATGGATGAATGCTTGATAATGCCTAAGATGATTGATAATTGCTTGAATATTGGGATGCTTGAAGAATGAATTAGTGGGGGGTGAAAATGAGAGGAAAACCCTTTATTTATACATGAGTGTGCCCTAATTCTTAAAAATACCTCATCACAGGCCGACCTCAAGGTCTAGAGAATAATATCCTGCCATAATTATGTTTAACGAGATTATTCTCAAGAAATCTTTTAAGTATGACCTATAAGTACATAATGGGGTCATTTAAACATAAGAAAGGGTCAAATTATTGATGACAAGCCTAGAAAAGTGTGAGATTTTGTTGCAACTCCTTACAAAACTTTGAAATAAGGCTTGGTAAGTGATAGAAAGAGGTTATTTGAGCTAAATACATTAGAAAGGTCCTAGAAAAGTGTGAAAGTTTGTTACAACACTACACAACACCTTTGAAATACATCATAAGGTTTTTATTGATTTACAAAAGTTCAAGACCTAATGTGAATGCGTTGGCCACATTACAACATTAAATCTAGGAAAAATCAGGCCAAAAACCATAAGAAAGGCCCAAATGAGCATGAAAATGTCCAAGGATACATTTTTCTACATTACATTTAGCCCTCACTTTAGTGAGAGGGTGAACTTTCTTCAAACTAGCACTAAAGTAGAAATTCAAGAGAAGTGTCCAATCGTACCAATGCAGATCGAAAAGGATGAAAAAAGATCAAAGGAGGTAGTGCAATGGTGTAGGAGCACCTAGGAAACACTAGGCAATCTAGTTTTGATTCTTGTTTGTAGTATGCTTTCCATGAAGGTCATGTTGACCATAGAATAGGTGAGAAAGAATGAGAAATCTTAGGAACATGTTTGATTTCTAGGATAGTAATTGAGGAAGGGTGGATGAGTTTAGAAACTCATTTACTAAGTTTACTAGAAATTGGCAAAAGTTGGAAAAATGGTGCATTTCTGCGAATTTGCCACAAGGTAACTGCAATGTCCGACTAAGGGGAGGCATAACTGCTTTTTTTGACCTTTATAAGGGTGCCTCGACCTGAGAACAAGGTTGGAAGGCATTGGGATAATTGGAAATTTTGAAATTCAAATAAGAACAGTGGTGTTAATGTGAGAGTTTCTGATTTTGGTATTGTAATAGTGTTTCAATGGATTGAGTTGGATACTGTAGGTGATGTAGAATGTAGTGTAGTTGTTATTGAAGCTTTGTGTGACATTATTTTGTGAGTGAGTTCAATTTCCAAGCGTTTTTTTGTAGCTAGTTGGTTTCTTTCAATTTGTTGCTCTAACTGGCAATTTGTGAAGAAAGGAGGTTTAGTTCACATTCCCACTGTACATAGTGTACGGGCCTTTGGGAATTGTGACTATACCCCATGACTATAAATATGGTAGGGTTAGGAGTCGTTAGGAGTCAGGGTATCGCTGTGGAAGTCTTCTCCTAGGCGAGCCTGACAATGTCTGGCTAGGAAAGTCAAGAAGTGCAGAGCACTTGACTTACAAGGGTGTCCATCTCCTCGAAAATCATGGTGTGGAGAGGGAAAGTATATGCCTTTCCAAGGCATAACAAGGAGGAGGAAGCTCCATCAACCCATTGGTGACAGGAATTCTTAACAGTCTACAGAGAAGCCAGAAAAGACCTAAAATAGCCTAAGTTCTTGCTCATTTCCAGTTTGGGGAATTGTATGGGCAGTGGAGGCTTAAGATCCCAAAAAAAATCACTGAGAGGTGGGCATAGGCACTAAGAACCTCAAATAAATATTCGGAGTTCTTTAGAGAACTTAGAAGAACAAGCCTGATTTCTTGGAGATGGAAACCTAATTGGGGCTCATGGGCTAGTAGCCTTTTTAACCCTAAATGAGGGTTTGGTGGAAGCGACCTATAAATGGAGCTTGGTGGACTTTCAAGAACCCTAGGAGGATGGTTTGAAGCTATTGGAAACATCTCTACACCCTTGCAAATCTGAGTTTTAGCTCTTGTAGTATGTTAGGGGCATGTGCAGGATCATGATGGGCCAAAAGGTGGCAATAGGAAAAAGTAGCATTTTTCACTCGCCAAAAAATGCGGAAATCCCGAGTTGACTTTTATTTTGGGTTGGGTGTCAGTACATCCATAGCAATGCCCAAGCCTAAGTTTTAAAAATCGGATATCAGTTTTTTAAAAGTAAAAAAAATCGGATATCCGATATTTGAAAACATTTAAAAATGTATTGTGGCGGTAAAATTTTGGTTTCAAAAATCGGATTTCCGATTTTAAACAGATATTCGATTTCAAACACACATAGACCCAAGAGTAATTAGGAGGTGTAAGGTGGGCAAGAGATAGAGAGAGAGAGGGGGGAAGGGAGAGAGAGGGAGGGAGGGAGAAGAAGGGATATGGGAAGAGGGGAAGAAGGAGAGAGAGAGAGAGAGAGAGAGAGAGAGAAGAGGAAGAATGGGAAAGAGAGAGAGGAGGGGGAAGGGAGAGGAAAAGAGGGGAAGAAGGGGAGAGAGACATAGAGAGAGAGAGAGAGAGAGAGAGAG